>JAWHQI010000027.1:9660000-10260000 GCA_033032865.1 Dactylorhiza incarnata
AAGATGGATTGGTGAACTACTCAATGGCCACCCGGTCAGGTTTTTTAGTGCCCTTAGAATGTCCAAGGTAATATTCAATGACTTGCTTCTACTACTCACACAACAATATGGGTTGCAAGGAAGCAGGAGAACTCTAGCACGTGAAGTGCTCGCGGTAACTCTGCACATTTTAGGTCATAACGTAAGCATGCAACTTGCTAGCGAGCGATTTCAACACTCCACAGAAACGATCAGTAGATTTTTTGCAAGGGGTATCATAGCAATTAAGAGAATGTCTGTTGATGTTATTAGGCCTGCAGATCATCTTTTTATGAATATTCCCCCACAAATCTTAAATGATGCTCGCTACATGCCATTCTTTAAAGACTGCATAGGAGCGATTGATGGAACACATGTTGACGCTCGAGTTCCTGCTGATCAACAAGTTGCTTACATTGGCCGGCATGGTACCACTACACAGAATGTCATGGCGGTGTGTGATTTCAACATGTGCTATACTTTTGCATTAACAGGCTGGGAGGGTTCAACTCATGATAGCTGTATATTTCAGCAGGCTCTTATGGACCCAAGTTTTAATTTTCCATATCCGCCACCTGGTGAGCTTTTAATATTCACTACATTTTTAAAAATAATTTTGACACTTGTAATCTATAATATTGACATATAACATTCAATATAAATTTTCGCAGGCAAATATTATGTAGTGGATGCCGGGTATTTACTACAACGTGGGTTTTTAAAACCATATTCAGGCGCACGATATCATTTACCGGATTTTAGACGGGGCAGTAGGTCAATACAAGGGCGACGGGAAATATTCAACCAGGCTCACTCGTCACTACGCAGTGTCATAGAACGTTCATTCGGTGTATGGAAGAAGAAGTGGAAAATACTGAGAGATATGCCACCGTACAGTTTGGCAAAACAACGGGACATTGTCATTACAACAATGGCTTTACATAATTACATTCGAAGGCATCCATCCCGCTCAGACACCCATTTTCGTGCCTGCGATGAAGACGAGAACTTCATTTACCCGGTTGGCCTTCAGAGAACAACAAGACAGATTAATGAAAGTGAGGGTGGAGACCATGTTAGAGGGGTTCGGGTAGGGGTGGATGAGATGATGGCATTGCGCGACTCCATTGCCGAACAACTACAAAGAGCTTGAACTGATGTGGCCGCTGATGTGTAGTAACTTGTTGTATTTTGATTATTCACTATTTGGTTGTTTACATCTTATTAGAAGTATTTGGAGTTCTTGTATATGTTTGAACTGTGGCATGTGTTCTTGTATATGTTTGAACTGTGACTCGTGTATATGTTCTTATATAATTTTTTTTAAAAAAAACTAATTATAAAATAATTTTTTTAAAAAAATTATAAAAATTATTAACAAAACGCCACCACAGTTTTTCCAAATGCTTCTCTGTTTTGAACAGCTCTGAAAACAGAGATTACCCAAACAGATCTTCATTTCCACCAGCCAGTTTTCAAAAGCTCCATTTACAAACCTCACTTTACAACAGCTCCTTTTACAACCGCAACCGCTAAACCAAATGAAGCTTTAGTTAATCCACAACATGTCTCATTGTGTCAAATTCTGTGGCTAACATTAGCTCAGCTTTCTAGTCTAATGGATTAACTATAATTTGATCAAGTTAACTAATTTATTAAGACAGTAAACTAGTTATATGTAAAATTTTTGATGAACTTTTAATAAATGATGCACAGCATAATAAGTAGTGGTTAATCATTTTCTTTCATCTGTAGGCTCAAGTACAATGATTGAAGATACACTCCCTATGTGTCAAACATTTCCATTAATCTGCCATTTCAAGATTTGCTGGACCATAATGCAACATTCAATAGATCATGTGAAAAATGATTGGCTTTTTTAAATCCATCTTTTGGTCAAGTTATGAAATT
Source organism: Dactylorhiza incarnata (assembly GCA_033032865.1). Classification (NCBI taxonomy): domain Eukaryota; kingdom Viridiplantae; phylum Streptophyta; class Magnoliopsida; order Asparagales; family Orchidaceae; genus Dactylorhiza; species Dactylorhiza incarnata. The sequence goes on from JAWHQI010000027.1 coordinate 9,661,930, forward strand.
TTTATAGGGTCATTTACTGAGACCTGTCCTCTAACTTTACATAATTATAGGGACCTCCCCTTTACCTTTCAAAATTACTAAAATCTCATATTTAAGTGTACATTGTTAACATACATGTATTAAAACAAAACCTCCGGAGGACTCCAGTTTTTTTTTGTACATGCATGTTAACAATATAAACATATAGGGGAGGGTTTGGTAATTTGAAAGATAGATGAGAGGTCTCTATAATGCAGAGTTAGAGGGGAATTTTTCGTAATTATTCCAATCTCTGTAACCTTCAATTTTACGCTAGGTTATGGCAAATGCAGACACACCTGGAGATGCACAGACAGCTAGAAACAATGGCGCTCAAGGAATTGGACTGTGTAGAACGGAGCATATGGTAATTGAAAATAAATAAGGGAGGAATTTTTACAAACTAGCCATATTAGTTAACAAAAAAGTTTATGGCTTTGTGAAAGCAGACATCTGAAAAGATAGGTAGAAAAAAATGGCTTGATTTTGTTTGAAGGATCTCCCTTAAACTTTGTACATTTAACATCGCATACACTTTTTTCCACTATTGAATGGTTGATTTTTCAGTTCTTTGCTTCTGATGAAAGAATAAGAGCTATAAGGCAGATGATAATGGCTGTGTCTCCTCAACAGAGGCAAATAGCACTTGACCTGCTTTTGCCTTATCAAAAGTCCGATTTTGAAGGAATTTTCCGAGCTATGGATGGTAATTTTATCTTGATGAGATTGCAAGACATATCTTTTAGCCTAAGAATAATTACTACCATGTAAAAACAGTGGATATGGCCACAACATGTGATACTTTATAAGAATTTCATGTTAAATGGTAGCTTATATACTGAAATTAGGGCATCACTTTTTACTCCTGGAAATGTTGCCATTAATTGCATACATTTTCTGAAAATTGTAGGTCTCCCAGTAACAATTCGATTGTTGGATCCTCCACTTCACGAGTTTCTGCCGGACGGTGACATTGAGGACATTGTGAGTGAATTGACATTGCAAACCGGCATGTCTGAAGACGAAGTTATCTCTAGAGTCGATAAGCTTTCTGAAGTGAATCCCATGCTTGGTTTTCGTGGATGCAGGCAAGATTGTTATTTTTGACGCAAAACAAAAAAGCTTGACTTATTAATTGAAAAGATGCAATTTTTCTTTGTATTTTATTAGAGAAAAGTGTAGAACCTTTCTCGAGTTCTCTTAATGTGTAGAAGTTGTACATAGATCATTTGTAAGTAAGAATATTTTTTATCCACTTCCTTCTGCTGTGTTCTAATTCCCTAGACCATACATTCTTCCTCCATGCGACGAATCAATCTTTGTTGCTGCTTACACGCACCAGCATAAACACTTCTTGCGCTTACTGGATCCCATCTAATTTTGTTACACCTGCATCTTAGCAAAGATGACAAACTCTTTAACATAAAATTGTTTCTCTACTGCCAAATACAGGTTTAGAGTTTTGGCACTTACATTTTAGGATCCATTATATGTTGGGCTGGTGGGTGATGCGATTACGGCAAGTGCACCGGTCGTACAAGTAATAAAATTGGGAGAGACTCCCCGAATATCGTTCTCAGAGGACTGCAAGTTGGGTAATATGAATCCTTGTTAGGGAAGCGCTTATATAGATTCTTAAATACTCAATAAAGAGAGGGGTTTTGATGGTGGTTTTCCTAGGTTAACAACAGAGAAAGAAAATGCGGGCCTAAAGCTCCGCTTCGCTTGTCGGGATGGAATGCAGGCCGCGATGCCGTGATTCGGTGAGCGGGTGGACGAGAAGGCTAGCGGATGAGGGTCGTAGGCACCTCGTCGCTGAACACGCAGCTAGCAATTGCTAGTGTGGAGCATTACAAAGCGGTGGAGTGGATGACGGACTACGACGCTCCTCAAATCTCATAAACCACACAAGATCTCAAGAACATGAAATCATATTAATTAAAACATAGAGTTTATGAACATCATCCACAATAACAAACACATACAAGGGAAACTCTGAAGCAAAGCGTAGGGGAAAAGAGAAAACCGAAGCTCGAAGACTATGCTGAAGATTCTCGGCCGGAATCGTAGGGTTGTCAAGCCCGTCCGCGCTCGGTCTTCAGTTGCGTCCGGGGTCCGGAGGAGCTGTCACCTTCCTCTACTATTACCCGTCTTCTTCGTGGTCTAGCTCGAGGTAACTCTTGTTCGACACCTTGAATGCAGTGGAGACTTTCCGTCTATGGCGTTCTTGAGCTCAAAGATGATGGCGTAGGCCAAGGAGGGAGCTTTGGCGGAAGATTTGCAAGATTATGGTTGCTGGAGCTACTCCTAGGTCAAACGGTGGTGGAGAGGCGAACTGGGCGAAAATGGCGGGCTTCTGGAGCTTTTCCCGCCGGGGGTCTTGATTGCAGCAGATTTTCTGCTTTAAGTACTAAATGGTCAGAAATTTAGTCACGCACGGTCGAACGCACGATCGTGCGTTGCCCGTGCATTATTTAACGAATAAAATGACTTGAGGAAGAAGCAGCAGTGCCCGTGCATTTTACTCATGCACGGGCGAATCCGCACGTGCGTAAAAACGCACGAACAGATTCAGATTGACTAAAAATGCGTCGAAACAGGCGATCGTGCGTTTCCTTCGCGCACGGGCAACCTGTTGGGTTTTTCTAGAACCATACATCAAATGTAGGCGCAGCGGAAATGAAGAGAAACAACCCAAAAGATTCGGATCGACCATGAATATTGAATCAAGAAGTAAATCAAAATGCTAGGTTTGAAATTACTTTGGCGGGATTGGATCAAATCCAACCTAGATGCTCCAAGAAGAAGATTGCCTTCGTCGGCTTTGCAAGAGTTCTCACGTAGAATAATGTCTACGTCTCTATAGCAGTCCACACGAGCCGGGAGAAGAAGACTACACCTTGCGCTTCCACGGATTGCTAGATCCGCTTCAGGAAGAACAACACCGGCGACAATCGTCGGAGAGGAAGTCGGCGGAGGCGATTCAGACGGAACTCCTTCCGTCTAGGGTTCGAGCGGAACTCCTTCCGTCGGCTTCTATTCGTAAGTTATGAGAACCCTAAAAGAAGTCCTATTTATACCCAAAGGATAAACAGCTTCTAGAAGAATCGCTATCCACAGACCACACAGCAAAATAGGGGCTTCTGTTACAATTCGTCGGGATTCCACGGAACAGCATTCGTCGAGTTTTCACGGGACAATCCGACGAATTCCGACGAATCACATCAGACGGCAACATTTGCCGAGTTAAGGATCTCTGTAACAATTCGTCGAGATTCCACGGAACAATCCGACGAATCCCGACGAATCCGACGAATCATGTCAGACGGCAACATTTGCCGAGTTAAGGATCTCTGTAACAATTCGTCGAGATTCCACGGAACAATCCGACGAATCCCGACGAATCCGACGAATTCTATCCGTGTAAACCCGACGAATTCAGACAGCAACATTTGCTGGACTTCCCCCATTCTATATGGTGATTGGTAACCTTTACCAACATAGTCAATCTTCCAACTTCTCCACATGCTCTTATGTGCGACCCTGCAGGCTCATATCGCGTTGGCAGTGACATTACATGTTTGACCACTTCTAGATCACAATGGTAACTCCAACAGTCTCCCACTTGATCTTGAAAGTATCAAACAAAAACCTCACAAACAATGAGCGGCATCTAGCAATGCATCATTGCTCCCCAAGCAATAAGAGTTCATAACTCATAAGCCTTTATGACCAATGTTCCAGCGTTGTCTTTGTCACTTTGTCCCTTACATCCGGAAAGAACTAGAGGTATGGACCGTGTCACCCTCATAATAGCTCAATCCAAGTTTCTTGATCTAGAATTGACTTCCAGAGAATGGTGAGCTCAATATCACATATTGACTCTACCAAGCATGGCCATGCATTTCTCAGTCCAATTCCATCAAGGGGCCCATGGATGCAACTCCTGTTATATAAGATGACAAATCCCATATCTTCTCACACCCAAACACCCAAATGATTCGTAACGTACCCAACGACCACCCTTATCATCAACCTTCTTCAAGGAAGACTTTAGATGACATCAAAACACGCTCTTCCTCACTCGATGAATGTTGTGACTTCAGGTCAAAGGACCACAACACCATTGTCAAATGAGACCTACTTGTGACACTTTTAAGTAACAATCCACAAAGTAGTCTCAGGTTGGGTCTGTCCAGTACAACTTGTTCACTAACAAGTACCCACGTGATGACTTGATATCACAATATCATGACCTGTGAGAACCGGTCATCAGTCAACACACATGCTAGTTTTAATGTATCATCATCACCCTTAGCTTCTACGATGATACCTCGACCAGGGACCTTTTAAGAATGAAGCTTCGAAATCATAGGCTCTCACATTCAAGTCACGTACTTGATGTCCTATGGAAGAGAACATTCTAAGGGTATTTATCACGAATTTTATTCTATCATATAGAAATAGTATATCGTAATAAAAGAACTTGCCATTAATTGTAAAAAGAAATAATTGGTACACAATTCATCATATGAATAATAAACAGCCAACATAATATATATATTTTACATGCAACCCACAAGACTCCCACTAGAGATGATCACTCAGGTATCGTATACCCATTGATCTAGTATGACCATCATGCTTTCTCTGCGCGAGAGGCTTTGTCAGTGGATCTACAATATTCTCCTCAGTCGGCACTCTGCAAATGTTCACATCTCCTCGTTCGACAATCTCACGAATAAGATGGAACCGCCGAAGTATGTGCTTGGAGCGCTGATGGGATCTAGGTTCCTTAGATTGTGCAATTGCACCATTGTTATCACAGTAGAGAACTACGGGACCAACAATGCTAGGAACTACATCTAGCTCGCCGATGAATTTCCTAATCCATACAGCCTCCTTCGCTGCGTTTGCCGCAGCGATATACTCGGCCTCAGTTGTAGAATCAGCAACTGTTTCTTGCTTGGAACTCTTCCAGCTCACAGCTCCTCTATTCAGGCAAAACACAAACCCTGACTGAGACTTCGAATCATCCCTATCAGTTTGGAAGCTGGCATCCGTGTAACCACTTACAACGAGCTCTTCCTCTCCACCATACACCAAGAATACATCCTTAGTCCTTCTCAAGTACTTCAGGATATTCTTTACGGTTATCCAGTGACATTCACCAGGATCAGACTGATACCTGCTAGTCATGCTCAAAGCAAAAGAGACATCGGGTCGAGTACATAACATTGCATACATGATTGACCCAATTGCCAAAGCATATGGAATCAACTTCATGCGGTCCTTATCTTCACAAGATTTTGGACACTGGTCCTTAGAGAGATTTACACCATGAGACATGAGCAAAAATCCTTTCTTGGACTCAAGCATGTTGAACCGCTTCAACACCCTCTCAATGTACGTACTCTGGGTCAAACCCAGCAACTTCTTCGATCTATCTCTATAGATCTTAATACCGAGTATGTAAGTCGCTTCACCCAAGTCCTTCATAGAAAAACAGTTCCCTAGGTTGTTCTTAACAACTTTCAGGGTAGGTATGTCATTCCCGATCAACAGTATGTCATCTACATACAATATCAGGAAGACAACAATGCTCCCACTGATTCGCCTGTAAACACATGGTTCATCCTCGTTCTTGACAAAACCAAACTCTTTGATCTTCTCATCAAAACGAAGATTCCAACTTCTAGAGGCTTGTTTCAATCCATAGATGGACCTATTCAGCTTGCATATTTTAGTGGCTTCATTTGGGGATACAAAACCCTCGGGTTGTGTCATGTACACTTCCTCAAGGAGGTTTCCATTTAGGAAAGCCGTTTTGACATCCATCTGCCAGATCTCGTAGTCATAATACGCAGCAATAGCAAGCAATAGCAAGTAATATCCTAATGGACTTTACCATGGCAACAGGGGAAAAGGTCTCATCATAGTCAACACCATGAATTTGCTTGAAACCCTTAGCCACCAGTCGCCCTTTGAATGTCTGTACATTCCCATCCATGTCGGTCTTCTTCTTGAAGACCCACTTGCACCCTATGGGTCGTACCCCTTCAGGTGGTTCTACCAAGTTCCAAACTTGGTTTGTATACATGGAGTCCATTTCGGATTTCATAGCCTCAAGCCATTTGTCGGAGTCCGGTCCATTCATAGCCTCTTGGTAGGTCGCTGGTTCATCATCATGATCCATAAGCAACACATTACCTATTTGAGACACGAGAAATCCATATCTCTCAGGCTCAAATCTTGGTCTACCAGATCTACGTAGGACTTGTGTCTCTTGAGCAGGTTCTCCAGCTACAACATCTTGTAGTCCTGGCTCAGAATCCAACTCTGGTTCATTCACTACTTGTGGTTCTTGAACTTCTTCAAGTTCTACCTTTTGCGTCTTTCTTGACAAGAACTCTTTCTCTAAGAAGACACCCGTCCTTGCGACAAACACTTTGCCCTCAGACGGTAGGTAAAAGTAATATCCTTTCGTTTCCTTAGGATATCCCACCAGATAACACTTATCTGATTTGGGTTCCAGCTTGTCAAGCATTTGACGTCGTACGTATGCCTCACAGCCCCAAATTTTAATGAATGACATACTAGGACGCTTCCCAGTCCATATCTCATATGGTGTCTTTAGAACCGTTTTCGTTGGAGCGCGATTCAGTGTTATTGCAGCAGTCTCTAAGGCAAAACCCCAAAAGGAAACAGGCAAGTCTGCATGACTCATCATCGACCGTACCATGTCTAACAGAGTACGATTTCTCCTCTCAGACACACCATTATGATGCGGTGTCTTAGGTGGAGTGAGCTGTGATACAATACCACACTCTTTCAGATGATAACGGAACTCATGACTCAGGTATTCGCCACCTCGATCAGATCGGAGTGCTTTAACCTTTTTACCCAATTGGTTCTCCACTTCATTTTTAAACTCTTTGAACTTTTCAAAAGTTTCGGATTTGCACTTCATAAGATACACATATCCGTATCTACTGAAATCATCAGTAAATGTAACGAAGTAGAAATACCCACCTCTAGCCATAGAACTCATGCGTCCGCATACATCACTATGTACAACACCCAAAAGATCCTCAGCCCTCTCAGTATAACCAGTGAAAGGGGCTTTAGTCATCTTGCCTAATAAACAAGACTCGTATCGCTCAAATGATTCATAATCAAATGAGTCCAATAGTCCATCTTTATGGAGCTTGGATATGCGCTTCTCGTTTATATGACCCAAACGACAATGCCAGAGATATGTAGGATTTGAGTCATTTGTTCTTAGTCTTTTATTATTATCTACATTATAGATCGGATGGTCTAGGTTCAAAACATAAAGACCATTAAACAATTGAGCTACAGCATAACAAACATCATTCTTAAATATAGAACAACAATTGTTCTTAATTATAAAAGAAAATCCAATCATGTCTAAGCATGAAATGGATATAATGTTTCTAGTTATAGCCGGAACATAATAACAATTATTAAGTTCTATTACAAGCCCACTGAGCAAAGAAAGACGGTAAACCCCTAAGGCTACAGCAGCAACTCTTGCTCCATTGCCGACGCGCAGGTCCACCTCTCCTTTACTCAGCAATCTCCTCCTTCCCAGTTCCTGCACATTTGTACAAATGTGAGAACCACATCTGGTATCCAATACCCAAGATGAAGGAGCAGAAAAGTTTATCTCTATAACGTAAATATTCGAAGCGGAAGTCATACCTCCCTTCATTTTCCGCAGACCGTCAATGTACGAAGGACAATTCCTCCTCCAATGACCAGCCTTGCCACAGTGGTGGCATTTCCCTTCCTTCACGGTGCTCTTCTTTTTCAGCGCAGAAGATTTGGGCTCAAGATGTGACTTAGGTCCCACCTTCGTCTTCTTGAAGCCCTTGGCCTTACCCTTGCCTTTATGTACCATCAATATGGGACTAGCAGGCTTGGCCTTCTTCATGTTTATCTCGGCAGTTCGCAACATGCCTAGGAGCTCGGGCAGTGTCTTGTCTATTTCATTCATGTTGTAGTTCAAGACGAACTGCTCATAACTATCCGGCAACGATTGCAGGATAAGATCTGTGGCCAACTCTTGACCCAGAGGAAAGCCCAGTCTCTCCAGGTTCTCTATATACCCAATCATCTTGAGTACGTGAGTACCAACCGAGTCTCGAGCTCCCATTTTGCACTGAAATAAGGCCTTCGTGACATCGAACCTCTCTTGACGAGCTTGCCCTTGAAACATTTTCTTTAGGTGCTCGTCAATCTCCGTGCACCCCATGTTCTCGTGTTGCTTCTGAAGCTCAGAGTTCATGGTGGCAAGCATAAGGCACTCGACGTCTAAGGCGTCATCGGTATACTTCTTATAAGCATCCTTATCAACACGGGACGAGTTCCCGGTCGGCACCTCGGGGGCTTCTTCTTCCAAGACGTAGAGCTTTCGCTCTTGCCTGAGAACAATTCTCAGGTTCCTATACCAGTCCATATAGTTCGTCCCACTAAGCTTGTCCTTCTCAAGGATAGCTCTCAGGGACAAGGTGGAATGTGAACCACTTGCCATGGAATTCTACAAGAATTCATGCAGAATTTAATCAGTACCTTAATTTCAAAATACAATTTATTTTAATTTGGACTTCAATTAAACACTCCCACTATTTTATTCAAATTGATAGCCCTCACTATCAATTCGGAGAGTCCATGCGAGCTTCTCTCTTAGTGGACAAGATCTGTATTTCACCAACACCACGAGTCCGCTTTGGCGTTCCTCTCATAATGCGATTATTTAGGTAGGCAACGCTTGCCAATTGCATCCTCATGCAACTCTTGTATGGCTGGTGAATAACTCCTTATTCGCATCCATCATATGGTGCATGCCAACCCTATGCCTCTAGGCACTCAACCTTTGAGGTCACCTAGTTAAGTTAGACCCGATGTCGACAGTGGGATATCACACTTATCCGCTCGCACCCTTACCAAGATGGATTAATGCACCTTGCTTTGGCAAGCCCACACTTCATCGATCGAGGCAGGAAGAGCGTCATCCATCGGAAGACATCCGAACACTAAATATTTGATGAAGGGATTTTAATTTTAATAATAGGTTAACACTTAACCATGATCAACATTTGATCAAGTGCACATCAACAGAAAAACAAAATTTCTAAAATCCACATGCATCCCTTATGTGCACAACATAAGACTATCAACCTTTGATAGGCGAAAGAGCTAAATCTGGACATTTAGAACTCTTCCAAATCTTCAGATTTACATGCATTGGACAAAGGCAAAGACAACTCGACTTAAAGCAGTAGACAAGCTCGTCTCTCATTGTTGGATTCAAAATCCAAAATAATACAAGGGTTCATTAACCACTTGAGGGACGGTTACTGCTAAGGAGACAACAATTTCTAACAATTAGAAATAACCACGAAATCCCAGACGTTCCTGGCGGGGTTCAATTTTTTTCAAAATCACCACCGATTTCCCATGGGAAAAATCATCAACTTTTTGATGTTCCAGGAAGAAATCTTGACATTTAGAACGCTTCTAAATACCTAGATTTGCACGTACTGGAATAACCAAACTTCTGAAACAACATTCATGATCGGAACCTCCCTCTGATACCACTGTTGGATTTTTCTAGAACCATACATCAAATGTAGGCGCAGCGGAAATGAAGAGAAACAACCCAAAAGATTCGGATCGACCATGAATATTGAATCAAGAAGTAAATCAAAATGCTAGGTTTGAAATTACCTTGGCGGGATTGGATCAAATCCAACCTAGATGCTCCAAGAAGAAGATTGCCTTCGTCGGCTTTGCAAGAGTTCTCACGTAGAATAATGTCTACGTCTCTACAACAGTCCACACGAGCCGGGAGAAGAAGACTACACCTTGCGCTTCCACGGATTGCTAGATCCGCTTCAGGAAGAACAACACCGGCGACAATCGTCGGAGAGGAAGTCGGCGGAGGCGATTCAGACGGAACTCCTTCCGTCTAGGGTTCGAGCGGAACTCCTTCCGTCGGCTTCTATTCGTAAGTTATGAGAACCCTAAAAGAAGTCCTATTTATACCCAAAGGATAAACAGCTTCTAGAAGAATCGCTATCCGCAGACCACACAGCAAAATAGGGGCTTCTGTTACAATTCGTCGGGATTCCACGGAACAGCATTCGTCGAGTTTTCACGGGACAATCCGACGAATTCCGACGAATCACATCAGATGGCAACATTTACCGAGTTAAGGATCTCTGTAACAATTCGTCGAGATTCCACGGAACAATCCGACGAATCCCGACGAATCCGACGAATCATGTCAGACGGCAACATTTGCCGAGTTAAGGATCTCTGTAACAATTCGTCGAGATTCCACGGAACAATCCGACGAATCCCGACGAATCCGACGAATTCTATCCGTGTAAACCCGACGAATTCAGACAGCAACATTTGCTGGACTTCCCCCATTCTATATGGTGATTGGTAACCTTTACCAACATAGTCAATCTTCCAACTTCTCCACATGCTCTTATGTGCGACCCTGCAGGCTCATATCGCGTTGGCAGTGACATTACATGTTTGACCACTTCTAGATCACAATGGTAACTCCAACACAACCGCCCGTGCATAAAAACGCACGAACAAAGTCGGATCACCGGTATTCTACCCAGATGAAGGCGCATGACCGCAGCCGTCCGTGCGTCAAGAAAACGCACGACCGTGCGTTATGCACAATCATGATTTCTTGGGAAAAAGGGGATGATCCAACCACCTGCAAGCATTGCAAACCAGCTGGGAATGCACCTCCAGCACCAATCTAATATAGAGAAAGGATTGGGGAGCACCATGTGCTTACCCCCAATAACATGGAGCGCAAACGCACACCAAAACGGGCCTAAAAAGAGCACGAAGCACGTAAGTGCGCGTAAATGAGCATAAGAGAAATAGATGCACTAATAGCTCGAAAATGACGTGCACGAGAGTGAAAAGCAGCCCGGATCAGTCCATAAAGTGTATATAAATGAGACTCATCACACCCCCAGACTTAACCATTTGCTCGTCTCGAGGAAATCATTCCTTAGGCGGACGGAAAAATTGATTAGCTGGCTTAACAATTGTAGAAGCGGAGTACCATGCGAAGTCGCATGCTCGCAGTCATAGAAATGCAGTAGAAGAAATGTTTAGTTATACAAACAATTTGTAATAATGTAATAACGTACATATATATTATTTCTACTCAAAAGTTGAATCACGGTGAATCGTCCGGTCTCGCATAGGAAGAAAGTAAACTGATTGCTGAGGTTAGTATTACCCAAGATCGGTGCTCGGAACAACCTCCATTGAAATCCATCAATGTCGGTGACCATAAGCTCACCCGGTCACACTCTCCACGATACTAGTTCGGTTCACGCGCAAATCAGTAGGAATTTAGGTTGGAAATGAGGCTTGGGTTAAGGTAGCGTATACAAAGATAAACTTGAAGGCTTAAAGCACCTAAACCCAACTGAGCTCGCGCAGAATAAACTATCCACGCAACACAAAGAACACGCGGGTGCACCACACCCCCAGACTTGGACTTTGCAACATTGGTGTGTGCACCGCCTACTCCCAACACACAATAATTACAGATTTTCAATTTAACCCTTTTCTCAAAACAATCTCATTCCCTTTTTTTCTCTTTTTCATTCTTATTATTCTCTTTTTTTTTTATTTTCAGCAGAATTTTTCTCAATAGCAACAACCACAATTTCCACAATAAGACATCACTACAACAACACCCCAATAAAGAAAATAAAACAAGACTAAAGCTTAGATTTGGGTGTGCGACTAGGATTAGCTTGCAGGCCTTGGTGAAACAAAGGTGGAGCTGAATCAAAAGGCGGGGTACGCACAAAGGGGTTAGCAATGATCATGATAGGATCGGCACAAAAGCTCAACCTGGCCAGAATGATGGCCTACATCATGCTCACGCACTGAACTAACTTATACCAATGCTTCGAGAGTCGCTTGGGGCAAGTTCTTAGCCACCGAGAAAGATAATTCTTCCTCTCGACTCGAGCAATACAAACCTAACAACCGTCTACACACATTCCTACGCTACCGTCGGATTCACACCGGATTCACCACTTTTGAGTAGAATAAACAATTATTACGCAAATAGAAAACTTACAAAACTATAAGCATAAAGAAAAATTTATTCTACACACAAATCTATGCAAGACGCGAGTATTCGACTAGAGCACTACGGGAGTCAACATTTTACTCCGTCTCACAACCCTAAGCCAACACAACAATTTTCCCAATCCAACAAAAGAAAACGAGTTCGACTCATTACGCGCCTATGGTTAAGTGCGCGCTCAAGTGGGTGTAGTGATGTGCTATGATAATGAGAAATTAAACAGAATTATTGTAACTTCTAGTATGCTGTGCTTATGTGCACGTGCAAGTGGGTAACGACAACTACTCTCCCCCAGACTTAAATCTAATCATCATAGATTATCATGCTAGATTCATAAAAAGAATTGGGAGGAGAGGTTACCCCATGCTCAGAAATGAGCATACCGGAAGATTGGCGTTAAACTCGAATTCAGCTACAATGTGTCCGCCATAGATGTCGCCATACCTGCAAAACGACATCTCCACACACGCAGAAGCAAAAGTAATACATCAAAATTGGGTCGTCTCCCATAAGTCCTTTTGTTTACCGTCCTTAAGATGGAACAAATACCTGTATTAAGCATAGTACCCAAATAGTTCAAGCATAGTTCTTAGAAATAGTTCAGAATACCACAGCAATAGAACACACAAACAAAGACAACGAGATACGAAAAGCAAAACAAAAGCCGCAGAAACATAAACCCCTGAGACTTCATCACGACTCAGCTGTAGGCTGATTTGTGATGATTCTCACCAACCACACGAGATGGGAAGGAGGTGAAGGCTTTAGGGCTCAAGGGAGATTTCTCTACCCTGCCCCTAACCTCTTCCTTCTCGTGCCGGAGGGCTGGAAAGCGCGCTGCTTGTAATGTTCCGACCTGCTTTAATCTCTCCACCGTGGGAGAGCGCCATCGAGCAATAGGAGCTCGATCCAATTCATTGTTCTGCAGTTTTGGAGCAGCCAGGGGTGTCATTTCCCCACCCCCTGTGGGTGATAGATCTGCCCAGCTAACCTGTTTTAAACGTTTACATTTACTATTGGCCTCAGTAGAGTTAATTGAAATGTTTTTAGCCATGCCGGCTGTTGTGGCTTCAGACTTCGCGGCCTCGCCGCTCTTGTTCTTAGCTTCTTCTTCACTTCTCAGCTCCTTTTCCTCAGCATTCATTTCTTCCCCTTGCTTTTCTACATCTAAAATCAACTCATTCGCAGATTTATTAGTCATAACAGGTAAAAATGTGATGTTGTTGGTTGTCATGGATGGGTGAGTGGGATGTGTCACCTTGGGTGACAAGGTTACATATCCACTAGGAATGTGAATGTTGGCACCACTCTCTCAAGAATGAGGCACCCAAGATAGGAATGGAATTATTTTCCATGGGGCCCAAGACTTGGAAGTTTGCGATAACTGAAATTCCATCTATGACAACCTCTACATCTCTAACTTCTCCTTCCGTCTCCACCACCATTCCATTGGCCAGGGTAAGTGACTTCCGATCATCGTTGTTGATTTTTAAATTCAGATTTCCAACGTCTTGCAATGCAAGCACGTTGCGCGATGATCCGGTGTCATACAAAGCGGTGGTTTCAATGCTGTTAATTTTACATTTCACAGTTAACTCGCCCTCATGCCCTTCACCTGCCTCGGCTATGCTCTTTCCTTGCTCACGGGGATTCTTCTCCGTTGTGCTAGGAAGAGCACCTTGAGTACGCTCAGAAAGCACTTGAGCCAATTGGCCCACTTGCATTTCCAAGTTTCTCATCGAGGCCGATTGGTTGGCCATGTTTGTTTGGGCCATTTCTACGAACTTTTTCATCATCTCTTCCAAGGTACTTTTCCTGCATCGCAGCACCTTGGGTATAACTCGGATGAGGCGACCTCGGTTGGCTTCCAGACGCTTGAGCATCATATTGATGCTGGCCCGGTTGCCATCGTTGGCCTGCAGTGTTTTGATTCCAGGAAAAATTGCGGTGATTTCTCACACCCGGATTATATGTGTTAGAGTAAGGTGCATTGCGGTTTTGATTTTGGATAAAATTAACACTCTCTTCTAAATTGAAATTAGAGAGCTCGGAAGAGACTTCACCTGAGGGACATTCATATGCATGATGTCCGGGATTCCCGTGCCCAAGACAAGAAATGGCCATTACTGGAGCTGATGAAGAGGTAGGTTTCTTCAGCAATGTGATGCTCTCAGCTGGTGCTCCAGAGGTGCTTACTTCAAAAAGTCCTCTTGCGTTCCTTGGGGTGTTTCGTCTTGCAGTCCAGAATGAGCTATGAGTCGCGGTGTCTTGTAGAATTCGCAGTGCTTCTTCAGGAGTGTGGTTCAGAATGGTTCCACCGGCAGCCACATCAATCATATCCCTATAGTTAGGCTCGATTGCAAAATAGAAGTTCTCCACCAAATTCCATGGTTGAAACTCATGATGGGGGCATTTCCGCAGAAGGTCCATGAACCTTTCCCACGCTTCCGCCAGGGTTTCCTGATCATTTTGCCGGAAGGTTGCGATCTCCTTTCTCATGCTCACTATTTTATCAACTGGGTGGAACTTGGAGAGGAATTTTCCTTGCAGCGCATCCCAGGTGGTAGCTGTGCCCAGCGGAATTGTATGGAGCCATGCCTTCGCCTTGTCTCGGAGGGAGAATGGGAATAATCTTAACTTCACCGTGTCATCCGCTATTCCGGCGTACCGGAACGTTCCGCAGATCTCCGAGAATTCTGCCAAGTGAAGATGGCGGTCTTCACTTGCCATCCCCGAAAACTGGGCATTGTTGCGGATAATGTTCAGGATCGCCGGCTTAATCTCGAACTGATTGTTCGTGATAGCTGGGCCGAAACTGGGATACACACTCCCCACAGTGGGAGTGGTATAATCCCGCATCGTTCTAGGCCTCGCTCGGGCCACCTCGTTCTCATCATCAGCATGACCTGCAGCGGGTACATTCTCACCCCCAGGGTTAATCTCGTTCCTGTTGATGTTGAGATCCATGGTCGCAGCAGCACGACGACGTGCGTGCAGCTTCCTCTCAATTTCAGGGTCGTACTCCAAGAACTCTTCAGGGCCTTGCCCCTGCATAAACTAGCTTACACAAAGAAAACAGAAAAAGAAATAAAAAACAACTAAGAATCTTTATAGTAGCCTCCTGGAAGAAAAATTCATAAAACGCTCGCAGTCCCCGGCAACGGCGCCAAAAACTTGATGCGATTACGGCAAGTGCACCGGTCGTACAAGTAATAAAATTGGGAGAGACTCCCCGAATATCGTTCTCAGAGGACTGCAAGTTGGGTAATATGAATCCTTGTTAGGGAATCGCTTATATAGATTCTTAAATACTCAATAAAGAGAGGGGTTTTGATGGTGGTTTTCCTAAGTTAACAACAGAGAAAGAAAATGCGGGCCTAAAGCTCCGCTTCGCTTGTCGGGATGGAATGCAGGCCGCGATGCCGTGCTTCGGTGAGCGGGTGGATGAGAAGGCTAGCGGATGAGGGTCGTAGGCACCTCGTCGCTGAACACGCAGCTAGCAATTGCTAGTGCGGAGCATTACAAAGCGGTGGAGTGGATGGCGGACTACGACGCTCCTCAAATCTCATACACCACACAAGATCTCAAGAACATGAAATCATATTAATTAAAACATAGAATTTATGAACATCATCCACAATAACAAACACATACAAGGGAAACTCTGAAGCAAAGTGTAGGGGAAAAGAGAAAACTGAAGCTCGAAGACTATGCTGAAGATTCTCGGCCGGAATCATAGGGTTGTCAAGCCTCGTCCGTGCTCGGTCTTCAGTTGCGTCCGGGGTCCGGAGGAGCTGTCACCTTCCTCTACTATTACCCGTCTTCTTCGTGGTCTAGCTCGAGGTAACTCTTGTTCGACACCTTGAATGCAGCGGAGACTTTCCGTCTATGGCGTTCTTGAGCTCAAAGATGATGGAGGAGGCCAAGGAGGGAGCTTTGGCGGAAGATTTGCAAGATTATGGTTGTCGGAGCTCCTCCTAGGTCAAACGGTGGTGGAGAGGCGAACTGGGCAAAAATGGTGGGCTTCTGGAGCATTTCCCGCCGGGGGTCTCGATTGCAGCAGATTTTCTGCTTTAAATACTAAATGGTCAGAAATTTAGTCACACACGGTCGAACGCACGACCGTGCGTTGCCCATGCGTTATTTAATGAATAAAATGACTTGAGGAAGAAGCAGCAGCGCCCGTGCGTTTTACTCACGCACGGGCGAATCCGCCCGTGCGTAAAAACGCACGAACGGATTCAGATTGGCTAAAAATGCGTCGAAACAGGCGATCGTGCGTTTCATTCGCGCACGGGCAACCGCCCGTGCGTAAAAACGCACGAACAAAGTCGGATCACCGGTTTTCTACCCAGATGAAGGCGCACGACCGCAGCCGTCCGTGCGTCAAGAAAACGCACGACCGTGCGTTATGCACAATCATGATTTCTGGGCAAAAAGGGGATGATCCAACCACCTGCAAGCATAGCAAACCAGCTGGGAATGCACCTCCAGCACGAATCTAACATAGAGAAAGGATTGGGGAGCACCATGTGCTTACCCCCAATAACATGGAGCGCAAACGCACACCAAAACGGGCCTAAAAAGAGCACGAAGCACGTAAGTGCGCGTAAATGAGCATAAGAGAAATAGATGCACTAATAGCTCGAAAATGACGTGCACGAGAGTGAATAGCAGCCCGGATGAGTCCATAAAAGTGTATATAAATGAGACTCATCAATGGGTGTTGCGCAGAAACTAACTCTGGTTGCTTTCAGCCTTCCATTTTTACTACATAAAGCTATTTTTAACATACCTATAAGTATTCATACGCTTGTAAGAGCTTACACTTTTGATTGGGGATACCCTATCCACCCCAAAAGGCCTAATGATCTGATCCAAATAGATGACATGTTTCTTCATGTTCGTATATCAACATCAGCTGATCAGCCTCTCCACAGAACCTGCACTAGGGTGAGGTTCATGCAGTAGTCCTTTTGTTATGATCTTGTTTTGAGCCCCATAATTTGCTCCCTCTGTTTCAGACTCTTTTGGGAGGCATGAGTCTCTCTGTAAACATTTCTATTTGTATGCTAATTAAAAATAACTAATGTAGTTGTGCCCTAAATAACTTTCTTAATTTCAATATTTCACTCTAATATAAACGAGCAATATCATTTGAATGATGTTTTAGTTGGATCTTCAAGTTTTCACTTGAATTATGCAAATGTACTGATTATGTTGTCAGTCTTCAGTGACTGTAACATTCTTGGAGATTTTTTTTCTTTTTCATGAGAAGAATAACTGATAATATGCAAATGCTAAATATAACCATGAATGCTATTTACGATCTCCAGGCTTGGAATATCCTATCCAGAATTAACTGAAATGCAAGCCCGTGCAATCTTTGAAGCTGCCATATCTATGGCCAGTCAAGGTGTCAAAGTTCTTCCA
This sequence comes from Dactylorhiza incarnata, assembly GCA_033032865.1. NCBI lineage: Eukaryota > Viridiplantae > Streptophyta > Magnoliopsida > Asparagales > Orchidaceae > Dactylorhiza > Dactylorhiza incarnata. The sequence continues at coordinate 9,679,553 of JAWHQI010000027.1, forward strand.
GAAATAATGGTTCCACTTGTTGGAACACCTCAGGCATGAGCTATTTTTTAATCTAGTTTTCCAACAAAATCTAACTTTAAGTTCTGTCGTGCATTTGAAATGTAAGAGTTACTGTTTGAATGTGTAACACCCCAACTTAGTTTATCAACGAATCAGCAGTCCGGCCGGGCCCCGTGATAGGAAGTTAACTAAGTAACAGTATTTAAATTGATACATATTAGGCATAAAAGAAAAGTGCTAAAAGAGTACTTACAGCGAAAGTAAGAAGACAAGCTAAGGGTAAAAGTCTACCTAAAAAACAATCTGATTTCACAGAGCCACTATAATTGAAAGTGTCACAATGCTCGAAAAACTGAAATATTAAACGTAATCTGGTATAAGAAACATTAGAAGATTCTGATACAAGTCCAATAACACCGAACAAAACTGAAAGAACAAACTACAGAATGAAAACACACTAAAAAGAGGAGTGGACTGCAAGCATGCTCATCCTAAGCGCAACACCCCACCTGTGACTCTTGTAATGAGAAGCCCAAAAATGGGTCAGCCCAACTGAAGAGTAAGAAAAACCATTTCCTCTAGTGACACTAAAAATGATAATAATTGAAGAAACATGAGTGCGTGTCAAATACAGAAATAATTATTTTGTACTAAATAAATAATTATACTTTATTATTACGCATGTTTTTCTAACATAGTGCCACAAACATAAATGACTATTCTGCTGTAATTTGATCGTGTATTTCCATTTAAAAATCACAATAACTACGAGGGGGTTTCTAAACCGTGACGTACACTTAAATCTTGGTGTTGCATCTTATGCGCAATCTAACGATCTGAGTCCTTACTAACGAACGCATCACGTTCTATGTCTCACGGACTTGGACTCGTATCTACTAAACTATAAGAGGGTGTATTTTCCCCCAAAAGTTGAGGCTCAAAGGGACTACTACGCCCTATGAGTAAGATTGTGTGCCTCAATCTATCACGAGCGAAACCATCATTCGTGCCTCCTAACTAGTTCATGTTAATATTTGGATTTTAATAACAGAATCTACTAGATGTCTGAGATCGAAACTTTTACTTGTTGCCGCCCTAGGCACACGTTCAACTAAATGCTCTACTATTATACTTGAATGTCCGATATAGTTATTTACTCGTACTACCAACTGCGAATTACGAGACGTAAGTACATGTTTCTGGTAAATTGTTCATCTACACTAAAATATTAATGCGCTACTAAGTGATATGTCTAACCAAAAGAAATAGAATTTCTTACTGTAGTATTGCGCCGCTCGTATACAAGGCGCGGCGGCATGACACCTTATTATTTGACAGAATTAGAGGCCTTCTCCGTTCTGTTACCCAACCGAAACCCAAATCTGAAACACAACTGAAAAGAGACCAACGGATGGAGAGGGGCTGCCCTAATTTTTGTGAGGGGAAGGATATTCCAACGCCTCTATCTGTTGCATAGAGGGGAAAGGAAATCGAAGGTAACATCAATTGAACTAACTGACGACTGAAAGGGACGGAGACGTCGACTACTTACCCGAGGAAATCCTCTGAATCTGAGAGAAACAACAAAGACGCCTTCTGCGGCTAGCTAGGAAGCGGCAGGGTTCACCCGACTGCGAGGAGGAGTCGACGAAAAACTTCTGGAAAGGGAAGGAAGAGGTCGACGAGACCTAACAGCGAGCGGAGGAGGCGTCTAGGGCTTCTGGGAAGGAAGGGTCGTCTTCTACGCCTCCAACGACGAAGACTAGGAGCGGCAGAGCCACTCGCACCACCGGCTGGAAGAATCGAGACCAGGAAAGTCCAGAGAGAGCGTGCGCGAGAGAGGAGAGCATACAGTTACATTACGCTGGGAGAGAAAACGCACGACCCCTTTTAATGACTCAAATCGACGCGTGAGTCCTAAGCGCCGGCTAAGGAAAGTAGCGGTTTAAATGGGGCTGCGCCTGGTAACGGCAGGAAAGCGTTACAAGATGTCACCGTGGAACAGAAGAGTTAAAAGATAAGCTTGGGTTTTATTACTACAATGCCATTCGTCACTAAATCCCCAAAGTTCTGAGTGCAAGGAAATAAATTCTGTAAAAACTAACTGAATAAATTATTCACTGGTACGCAACGACAAACTAATACCTTGAATAGAAGTTGGCTCGATTACCCCTGCTCGTGGTCGGACCCTGAAATTAGATTTACGCTCTCATTAAATTTCGGATGTTACAAATATTCCCTCCTAACAAAATTTTCGTCCTCGAAAAATACAAACATACCTGAGTCAAAAAGGAAAGCATAATCTGCATTGCTCCAGAGTTCATCTTCTCTTTCCCATGAGTACTCTGGTCGGCCACAGTTCATCCAAAGGACCTTTACAAAACGGATCTCTCTGCTTCGGAGCTTCTGAACTCTTGAGTCCACTATCCTGACTGGCTTGATATTGATATTAAGGTTTGATTCGATTGGTGCTTCTTCAGTACTGATTATCTGACTGGGATCTCTGACTGCTCTCCTCAGATAGGAGACGTGGAATACGTCGTGTAGACCACTCATTTCTTCGGGCAAGGCCAATCTATAAGCAACCTCACCTATGCGCTCCAGCACCTCGAAAGGACCAACAAACCTTGGACTCAACTTCTTCATCCGCTTGATTCGAGAGACACCCTTGACTGGTTTGACCTTCAGATAAACATAGTCTCCTACGCTGAACTCCACTGATCTATGCCTCTGATCATAATACTTGGCCTGACGATCCCGTGTCATCTTCATGCGCTCCTGAATGAGTTTGAGTCGAGCTGTGGTCTTGTCAACCCATGATTCTTTATTGGAAGACCTCTCTTCACTTTCAGCCCAACACAACGGCGTACGACACCGTCTGCCATAGAGAGCCTCAAAAGCCGTCATTCCAATGCTTGCCTGAAAACTATTATTGTAGGAGAACTCTACTAAGGTGACATACTTCTCCCACTTACCTCCAAAGTCCAGTATGCACATACGGAGCATGTCCTCCATGGTTCTATTTGTGCGTTCGGTCTGCCCATCTGTCTGGGGGTGGAAGGCCGCACTGAAAAGTAGTTTAGTGCCCAGACGCTCCTGAACGTACTTCCATTCCTTGGAGGTAAACCTGCCATCTCTATCAGAAATAATAGTCTTGGTAACACCATGGAGTCGGACTATCTCATCTACAAATAACTGAGCCAATCTCGGTCCCTGATCCGTTTTCTTATTGGGAATGAAATGGGCAACCTTGGAAAGACGATCGACTATAACCCATAATGAATCATTCCCACTATGCGATCGGGGAAGGCCGTGAACAAAATCCATCGATATATCTTCAAAGTTCCACTCCGGAATAGGTAGGGGCTTCAACTTGCCATCTGGTCTCTGGCACTCGGCTTTAACCAACTTGCATGTTTCACACCTTCCAACATATTCTGCTACATCACTCTTCAAACCTGACCACCAAACTGACTTCTTAAGATCTGCATACATTTTTGTGCTACCCGGATGTATCGAATATCTGGAATTATGAGCTTCAAACAGTATGTCCTCACGGAGGTGACCAACGTCTGGAATGCATACTCTATTATCGAAAAGAAGTAAGCCCTCTTGTATGCTGAACCTCTCCTTCTGACCAGCCTGGGTCAAGTCCCAAACCTATACCATCTTCGGATCTAGGGGTAAAGCTGTTCTGATCCTGTCTTTAATATCACAAGTGATTTCCATCCAGTTTAACCTTGCAGAACCAAGACTGGAGCGTGGATAACAGCTGCAAGTTCCAAATCGTGTACAGGATAATTTCTCTCGTGAACCTTTAACTGCCTGGAGGCGTAAGCTATGACCTTACCATGCTGCATAAGTACACAGCCCAACCCTTGACCTGAGGCATCGCTATATATCTGAAATCCTTCTGAGCCTGAAGGTAAACTCAAAATCGGGGCGGTCATCAATCTAGATTTCAACTCCTCAAACGCAAACTCACACTCAACTGTCCACGTGAAGGCTTTCCCCTTCCTGGTAAGTGTAGTCATTGGTAGTGCTATTTTTGAGAAGTCCTTAATGAATCTCCGGTAATATCCTGCTAGACCGAGAAAACTGCGAACTTCAGTCACTGCCTTCGGCCTTGGCCAATCCTTTATTGCTTCTATCTTTTTCGGATCTACCGTGAGACCCTTCTGACTGATGACGAGTCCCAAGAATGCAACCTCTGAAAGCCAAAACTCGCACTTTGAAAATTTGGCATACAACTGATTCATCCTGAGAGTGCTCAACACTGACCGGAGGTGCTTGGCGTGATCTTCTTGACTCTTTGAATAAACCAAAATGTCGTCTATGAAGACGATAACGAATCGGTCTAGTAGTTCTCGAAACACCCTATTCATCAGATCCATAAAGGCGGACGGGGCATTAGTTAACCCGAATGACATGACCACGAACTCATAGTGTCCATATCTAGTGCTGAACGTCGTCTTCTGAATGTCCACATCTCGAATTCTCAACTGGTGGTAACCCGACCTCAAATCTAGTTTGGAGAACGTGCTAGATCCTTCGAGGTTGTCAAACAAATCATCTATCCTGGGAATAGGGTACTTATTTTTAACTGTTAGTTTGTTCAGCTCACGGTAGTCTATGCATAATCTCAGGCTACCATCTTTCTTCTTAACAAACAGCACGGGGGCACTCCAAGGTGAAGTACTGGGGCGAATGAAACCCAAGTCGATCAGTTCCTGCAACTGGATCCTCAACTCGGCAAGTTCTCTGGGGGTCATTCGGTATGGACTCTTGGCCACTGCCGCAGCTCCAGGTACAAGATCTATCTGGAAATCAATCTCCCTGGTAGGAGGGGCACCAGGTAACTCCTCTGGAAAGACATCAGAAAAATCCTTAACGACAGACACTTCTAGCAGATTAACCTTGGCTTCAGCGTTCATCAGTACCAAGAAGGTTGCACAACCCTTATTGATGCATCTTATAGCCTTGATTGAGGAGATTATTAACTTGGAGACACCCTTCATACCCTGGATGGTAAATGCAACTTGGTTGGGTCCTTCGAACTGTACCACCTTGTTCCTGCAGTCAATTCTTGCATTCATATCTGAAAGCCAGTCCATACCCACTATCAGATCAAAACCTGCTATAGGGAGGAGTGAAGCTTCTATTGAGATTTCAGTTTCTCCAAACCACACTGGAACTCTACACTTATTCCTGGTCTGCAAACAGGATCCATTAGGCATCATAACTTCTAATGATGCAGACTCTGGAAGGACTTCTAAATACAGCCTACGCACCAGAGATTCTGCTATGAACGAGTGTGAGACACCCGTGTCAAAGAGAATCTTGGAGGGAACGTTTTGTATCATAAGTATTCCTACATGCATGAATGCAACAGGGGTATTATTTTAGTGTCACTAAGGAGAGAAATACTAAAACGTCTAGGACGTACACATAGAGAAATACTAAAACGTCTAGGACGTACACATACCTGTCACCACGTCCTCCTGATCCTTAGCTTCCTGCTGGCCTAGCCCATAAGCTCTGGGTTGCACCGGACCTCGTCCTGCAGTATTTTTCTCCTCGGTTCCAACATGAGCCTTTCCTCTGTCGGTTCTGCTAGGACCACCGACCTCAAACTTCGACTATAAAAGAATCATAATTAGGCCTATCGAGGGAAAGGTATAACTTAAGAAGATTACTCAAATGAAATTTCGTACCTGAACCACGGGAGTTCCCTGGCAGTAACGGGCTATATGTCCCGGTTGTTGGCATTTGTAGCAAACTCCTGCAGCAGCTAAACACTCACCCAGATGGTGGCGGTAGCATTTAGGACAGAGGGGGTAATCTTTGACCTTGGACCCGGTCTGACCCCCTTTCTTATCATCAGATCTCTGCTTCTTGTTCCAGTTCTTTCCTTGGCTATTCTTATTCTGCTGCTGCTGTGGTGAATCCTGAGGTCGCTTCGAACGGAAGTTGTTACGCTTTTGCACCTTCTGCTGATCAGCTTCCAGCTTCCTCGCTGTGTCCACCAAGCTCCTGTAATCGGCATTGACCATCGTCATCAAAGGTTGCCTCAGAGAGTCTCGCAGTCCGTCCACGAACCGGCTACATTTCTCGTTCTCATCCCCTTGCATATTGCCCGCATAACGAGACAAGTGAGTTAACTCCCTCTCGTAGGCTATTACAGTTCTGTCCCCCTGAATGAGCCTGAGGTACTTCTCCTGGAGACTGCGGCGCTCGGACGGGGGCACAAACCAGCTAGCTAGTGCCGTCGAGAAATTGTTCCACGTGAACATATCTGCTGTACGACCTATCATAAAAGAAAGCTCAAATTACCATTACGCTAAAAAGGCAAAGTATTCTAGGAAAAAAGGTAATTAGAACAACGTTGCTTACAAGCGGGATCATCCGCCAGATTCCTAGTCCACCACAGATTTGCTTCACCTTTCAGGAGGAGGCGGCTAAAAGAACCTTCTTGTTCTCTGGGCACTGCATCACTTCGAGCAGGTCGCGAGTCTTTATCAGCCAATCGGTCTCCATCGGTGTTTCTTCTCCATTGAAATTGGAGGGCTGAAGATCTCGGAAATTCCTCAGATAACGATCCATTCCTAAGTCTCAGGCAGGTACGGGAACTGCTGCTGGACCTGCTGCAGGCAATCCATTTCTGAATTCCAGCAGAGCTATGGTCACTGCCCTAGCAATAACGGCTGCTAAGTCGGTATGTTCTGGTACTGCTGGTGCTGCCGGTGCTGCTGGTGCTGCTGCTGGTGCACCACCGTCATCCATGACTATCTCGGGAGTGGTATTTTGACGCGAAGGCTCACCCGCCTCGTTCGTTCACGGCGCCTATACGATGGAGGAAAAGAAGTTATTGACGTACGAGACACAAAGAAAGATCTACTAGAAAGATATTTTCATACAACGCATAACTGAGCTAGATGAAATTTTGATGACTCTAACGTCAAAGAAAGGTTCAGTTAAAATCCTAAGGCTCTGTGAATTTTCTGGGTCGTGGGATCCTAAACCTGCCTCTGATACCAATTGTAACACCCCAACTTAGTTTATCAACGAATCAGCAGTCCGGCCGGGCCCCGTGATAAGAAGTTAACTAAGTAACAACATTTAAATTGATACATATTAGGCATAAAAGAAAAGTGCTAAAGGAGTACTTACAGCTGAAGTAAGAAGACAAGCTAAGGGTAAAAGTGTACCTCAAAAACAATCTGATTTCACAGAACCACTATAATTGAAAGTGTCACAATGCTTGAAAAACTGAAATCTTAAACATAATCTGGTATAAGAAACATTAGAAGATTCTGATACAAGTCCAATAACACCGAACAAAACTGAAAGAACAAACTACAGAATGAAAACACACTAAAAAGAGGAGTGGACTGCAAGCATGCTCATCCTAAGCGCAACACCCCACCTGTGACTCCTGTAATGAGAAGCCCAAAAATGGGTCAGCCCAACTGAAGAGTAAGAAAAACCATTTCCCCTAGTGACACTAAAAATGTTAATAATTGAAGAAACATGAGTGCGTGTCAAATACAGAAATAATTATTTTGTACTAAATAAATAATTATACTTTATTGTTACGCATGCTTTTCTAACATAGTGCCACAAACATAAATGACTATTTTGTTGTAATTTGATCGTGTATTTCTATTTAAAAATCACAATAACTACGAGGGGGTTTCTAAACCGTGACGTACACTTAAATCTTGGTGTTGCATCTTATGCGCAATCTAACGATCCGAGTCCTTACTAACGAACGCATCACGTTCTATGTGATGCAGGACGGGCATCACCACCCGCCTGCCACCCTGGATACCTGGCATCACCACCACAGCCCAGGGGTCCCACCGGGAATCCACCCGATGAGCCTTATCAGGTCCCGCGGACCGTACACCCCAACCCATCCCCGGCCCCACAACAGGGCCGATAGGTTGTTGAGGCCAGGGCTCGATCCCCCGACCTCCTTGATAAAGAGTCCTCATGCGGACTCTCATCAGTTGGTGATGAGAGTCCGCATGAGGACTCTTTATCAAGGAGGTCGGGGGATCGAGCCCTGGCCTCAACAACCTATCGGCCCTGTTGTGGGGCCGGGGATGGGTTGGGGTGTACGGTCCGCGGGACCTGATAAGGCTCATCGGGTGGATTCCCGGTGGGACCCCTGGGCTGTGGTGGTGATGCCAGGTATCCAGGGTGGCAGGCGGGTGGTGATGCCCGTCCTGCATCATAAATACGGGCATCACCACCCGCCTGCCACCCTGGATACCTGGCATCCCACCACGGCTCAGGGGTCCCACCGGGAGTCCACCCGATGAGCCTTATCAGGTCCCGCGGACCGTACACCCCAACCCATCCCCGGTCCCACCACAGGGCCGATAGGTTGTTGAGGCCAGGGCTCGATCCCCCGACCTCCTTGATAAAGAGCTCTCAGGCAAGCTCTCATCACCAACTGAGCCGCGGATCAGTTGGTGATGAGAGCTTGCCTGAGAGCTCTTTATTAAGGAGGTCGGGGGATCGAGCCCTGGCCTCAACAACCTATCGGCCCTGTGGTGGGACCGGGGATGGGTTGGGGTGTACGGTCCGCGGGACCTGATAAGGCTCATCGGGTGGACTCCCGGTGGGACCCCTGGGCCGTGGTGGGATGCCAGGTATCCAGGGTGGCAGGCGGGTGGTGATGCCTGTCCTGCATCATAAAAGTGCACTTTTTTGATGCAGGACGGGCATCACCACCCGCCTGCCACCCTGGATACCTGGCATCACCACCACGGCCCAGGGGTCCCACCGGGAATCCACCCGATGAGCCTTATCAGTTCCCGCGGACCGTACACCCCAACCCATCCCCGGCCCCACAACAGGGCCGATAGGTTGTTGAGGCCAGGGCTCGATCCCCCGACCTCCTTGATAAAGAGTCTTCATGCGGACTCTCATCACCAACTGAGCCTTCGATCACGCACGCATGCGGACTTAACATAACATATATATAATACAATGTTCTTGTGGGACCGGGGATGGGTTGGGGTGTACGGTCCGCGGGACCTGATAAGGCTCATCGGGTGGATTCCCGGTGGGACCCCTGGGCTGTGGTGGTGATGCCAGGTATCCAGGGTGGCAGGCGGGTGGTGATGCCTGTCCTGCATCACTATGTCTCACGGACTTGGACTCGTATCTACTAAACTATAAGAGGGTGTATTTTCCCCCCAAAAGTTGAGGCTCAAAGGGACTACTACGCCCTATGAGTAAGATTGTGCGCCTCAATCTATCACGAGTGAAACCATCATTCGTGCCTCCTAACTAGTTCCTGTTAATATTTGGATTTTAATAACAGAATCTACTAGATGTCTGAGATCTAAACTTTACTTGTTGCCGTTCTAGGCACACATTCAACTAAATGCTCTACTATTATACTTGAATGCCCGATATAGGTATTTACTCGTACTACTAACTGCGAATTATGAGACGTAAGTACATGTTTCTGGTAAATTGTTCATCTACACTAAATTATTAATGCGCTACTAAGTGATGTCTAACCAAAAGAAATAGAATTTCTTACTGTAGTATTGCGCCGCTCGTATACAAGGCGCGGCGGCATGACACCTTATTATTTGACAGAATTAGAGGCCTTCTCCGTTCTGTTACCCAACCAAAACCCAAATCTGAAACACAACCGAAAAGAGACCAACGGCTGGAGAGGGGCTGCCCTAATTTTTGTGAGGGGAAGGAGATTCCAACGCCTCTATCTGTTGCAAAGAGGGGAAAGGAAATCGAAGGTAACATCAATTGAACTAACTGACGACTGAAAGGGACGGAGACGTCGACTACTTACCCGAGGAAATCCTCTGAATCTGAGAGAAACAACAAAGACGCCTTCTGCGGCTGGCTAGGAAGCGGCAGGGTTCACCCGACTGCGAGGAGGAGTCGATGAAAAACTTCTGGAAAGGGAAGGAAGAGGTCGACGAGACCTAACAGCGAGCGGAGGAGGCGTCTAGGGCTTCTGGGAAGGAAGGGTCGTCTTCTGCGCCTCCAACGACGAAGACTAGGAGCGGCAGAGCCACTCGCACCACCGGCTGGAAGAATCGAGACCAGGAAAGTCCAGAGAGAGCGTGCGCGGGAGAGGAGAGCAGACGGTTACCTTACGCTGGGAGAGAAAACGCACGACCCCTTTTAATGACTCAAATCGACGCGTGAGTCCTAAGCGCCGGCTAAGGAAAGGAGCGGTTTAAATGGGGCTGCGCCTGGTAACGGCAGGAAAGCGTTACAAGATGTCACCGTGGAACAGAAGAGGAAAAAGATAAGCTTGGGTTTTATTACTACAATGCCATTCGTCACTAAATCCCCAAAGTTCTGAGTGCAAGGAAATAAATTCTGTAAAAACTAACTGAATAAATTCTTCACTGGTACGCAACGACAAACTAATACCTTGAATAGAAGTTGGCTCGATTACCCCTGCTCGCGGTCGGACCCTGAAATTAGATTTACGCTCTCATTAAATTTCGGATGTTACAGATTGAACCCTGTTAATTTTTTTAACTCCGTCTTTGACATTAATTTGATTTTCTTATAGTGAATTTTGTGTCTCTTCAACTAGAAAATAAACAACCAATTCTAATTTTTAAGTGCCCGCGATAATTCTTTAACATTATTTTGTCACTTTAGGATCTCTTGATTCTCCGAAATTATGTGCCTCATGTGTGTACATTAGTCCTTTATCAGCCATTGCATTGGTCAGAAACTTAAGGCACGAATTGAACTCTCTATATCTATTTTAACAAACACTGCAGCTCTTGGACAATAAAATCAATTCGTGACAGATTTTATTAGGATGGATGGACGTGTTATGTAAGTTGAACTTCAATTGGCTGAGGATCTTGTCCTTGTTCACTAAATTTGTGGCAACGACGTCCACACAATACTCTCTATTCATGTGGTGATGAGTAGTTGGCGATGGCCTGTCGTATACTATCTGGAGCGGTGAAGTATCCACTGCGGAGTAGTGGACAATGTTGTAGGAGTACTCGACCCAAGGAATCAAGATGTCCCATTAGTGAGATTGAGCAGTCCAGAAACAATTAAGGTAAGTCTCAGTGTAGTATTTATACACCGCCTTCTGACCATCGGTCTAGGGATGGTAAGCAACTTCATCTGTAGCTTTGTCCCTTGGCACTGGAAGAGCTCCCGCCGGCTTCCACATGGAGCTCTTGATAACTAGATCATTGTCATTGCCAATGGAATGTGGAAAACCATGCAAGCAGAAAGTCTCCTTCACGAATTGGTCTATTGTTGAACTGAGGTTGAAGGATGGCGTCATGGTATGAAATTCCCGTATTTGGACATGCGGTCCACCACGACCAAGAAGCAGTCATATCCATTCTAGCATGTCGATCGTGTAACAAAATCCATGATAATTTCTTGCCAAATGGTCTTCGGGACTGATAGTGACTGGAGTAATCCAGATGGCGCCATGGTCTCGTGCATCGGTCACTGGCAAATAAAATAATTGGCCACATATTACTGAATGCACTTCATCATTTTGCGCTAGTTCAAGTTGACGGCTAAGAGATGATACATGAAACACACGTGTATTCCCTTGATGTAGTGGAACTTATTGAGATGGAGAGAAATCCAACTGAAGGTTTTAACTACCACTAAATGATCGTTATAATGGAGATGAGTCTCGATCAAATAGAAGAGAGGATCAATAGTCAGATAGATCTATTATGATGGTGGAGTAGCGACTATTGTCTCTCTCCTTCAGTGAAATTGTCTTCGCATCAAACCACCAAGGGTGTGAGAAAGCAAACAACGCGCTTTCCTCAAATTTTTGTGGCATGGCATTAGGTGCAATGTTTATCACACCCGCCTTGTACTAAATGAGAAAGTTATATCCCAATAGTTTCACAATTCACACTTATCTGGCCGCGACAGAGATCTTCTGAGTTAGCAAAAACTCTAAGCTTCTTTGGTCCTTCCGAAAATCAAGTGCCTCCCCAACAAGTAGGGTCTCCAATGCTAAATCGCATGAACGAGAGTCTGAAGCTTGGTGTCGTAGGCGGACTACTGGAAGATAGTGGCTTAAGAGAGCCTTGTTGAAGTGGGCTAATGGATGACCGTTCTACATGAGAATGACCACGAGATCATATTAAGAAGCGTCTCATTCAATGATGAAGGATTTGTTGAACTTAGGCATGACAGAACTGTGTCGATGACGACAGCTTGTTGTAAGTTCAAGAAAACCTCTCGAGCCTCATCAATGCACGTGAATAATAGAGGAGTAATTACTGAGGAGGGAGCTGAGGGGCCTTGCTAATAGGTCGTAGTTGGAATCAAGCGACAATAATATTCCAAGCGTTTATGAAATAACCGAATTGCTAGGATCATCGTCGGATCGGCCAATCCATTATTATCCGAACCTTGTTTAGGTCCACAACAACACTATGCTTCAATTAGTTAGGCTAAGTACTCTAAGATGGGTTGACCAAAGGAACACTTCTTTGAATTCCAATCAGGTGGTGGTGGGCGAGATGATTTGAAGGTGGTTGTAGTATAGTTACCTAGTAGAGCTGTAAATGAGAAATATCATCAAAAAGTCAATACAAACTTATAGATATGCATCTTAAAATGTCATTGATGTTGACCAGAATTTAGTAGATACATTTGCCAAGTTGAACGACATGATGAAGAACTCATAGTGACCGTCATAAATCAGAAGCGATATAGATTTAGATTTGATGATTATCGTGCAATGACTGATCTTAATAAGAAAATGGTATCTCTGTGAAGCTCATCGAGCAACTTCTGAATGATAAGAATCAGGAACTTATCTGGAACCATCGAGTTATTCAACTCGTTGTATTCTGCACAAAAACGTCAACTTCCATCATTCTTGCATAGGGATTGAACTTGGTTGAAGTATCCTTGTCATAAGCATCTCCACAAGATGCTCCCTTGGTTGGAGCGAAAGCTGATGATCTGAAGTTCGGATTAGGGGAAAACATTATGGTTCCCCGAGTACCTTTGAATATGTCGACAAAAGAGTCTGGAATTGTGGGTTCACTATGGTGGTAACTGAGTTAGGAGTACCAACCATGAGGGGCCATAATAGAGCTATGAAGTCTAACTTAGTGATCTTTCATATGGATTAGAGGGTGGAGGTATAATGAGAGAAATTTCACAATGGAGATGATATATAGCCCCGAGTACATCAAAACCCATAAAAGCTTTGACTAGTTGACTTATACATCCCCAAGTGTGTAACGGACCCGTGTCCACAATATCAGAAGTATTGTCCACTTATGTTCATCCCAGCGCATACTAATCTGAACTGCGATGTTTTATCCATTTCCACATGTGACCAAAAGTACTTCCCATATGGTCATCCATCCTAGGACTACTCATACTGGAGCATGTTTAACTATGAAGTTTATAACACAATTCCACCACTTACTTCAACAAGACGCTTCTGATATTTAAGGGTTCAAATTATTACTTAAGCCCAACAACTTTCTATTACGACCCATCACGACAAAGGTCAGAGCGCACTCTGGGCAGGCCGTGATGCCATAGGCATGGGCAGAAAGGAATCCATGTCTGCTAAGGCGGAAACAGATATACAACAGTAGTTTTAAATTTGTTACTTTGAAAAGAATTAAATATATTTTGTAAATATGCGGAAGCCACAATGAAAGGTTGATGTTCATGCATTCTTTTAATGAAACTAATGTCACACACAGTGCTGGAACAATGAACATGCAATAAGTCATAGTAATAAAAATGTCGTATATAAAATGATCTGATACATCAAAACATTCTAGGAGTTGTCCATAATACAAGAGAAAATGACTGACAATAACTAATACATGAAAAGTAAATCCAACAGTAACTGAAACAAAATACATAGAACCTGCTGATACATCAATCAAAATAGAACCTCCGAGTAAAACTGCAGCTGGACGAAGAAAAACTCAGGGAGCAGACGCCGCAGTCACAAACCCTAAGGCAAATCCAAACAGAAAGAAAATGTCTCAGAACAAGAAATGATATTAAACAAGTTATAAATTTAGGTACGTGCAGAAGAAATTATAAATTCTAAGGCATTAATTAATCCTGAAGCAAGCCAGTGAAACAGACAAGTAACTGAAACAAGCAGAACTATCTGGAAATATTAGCCTACTCCGGAGTATAGCATAAACATTCTTGTAACGACATAAGCTGTAATCGTTGAAATGCGTAGGTGTTTATAGTGGGTGCACATGGTTCACACTCAAGTTCAAGTGTAAGTCTTACTAGAATAAGAGTATTTCTTGCTTACCGTGACCATGCAATCAAGACGATGCACCACCTAAACCCTAGCTTCCAAGATTTACTTATGACACTCAGGATCTAAGTGATTCATGATCTTCCGTGGAGACTTCTATCATAACATGACATGCTTACGAGCGATGATTCTTGCGCTGTCAGATACAGTTAATAACTTAGATACAGGTATAAAAAACTTAATTTCTTGGTTTGCAAGGGAGAGGGAATTCTCCACTTGCCTCAAGGTGAAGCCGAAACTACCAGCAACAGCTAAGCGGCGCAAGCAAAGTCAAATGCTCTATTGAACCTGTTCAGGAATAAACGCAGACGATATTTGATACTTGGCAAGTAGAAAATCATGCGCTAACACAGACAGTTAATTTCGCGAAAACACACTCAAGAGCGGATTAACAATTTTACCTCCCTCAAAGTGAGGGGAGAAGAAATCGCGACGCGGGAACCAGAGATTTGGCGGCGCTTTAGGTTAGGGAAAACCCTAAATCGGAAGGGTCCTCAAGAGATCCCGCCAATTGGAGCGACGTACGGCGTCGGGGAGCACGAATACCTAAGGATTTGGTGATTAGGACGTGCACAAAATCTGAAATCACAAATTGTACGCAGATCGGGGCACGAATAAATCATTAGGGGTTATCAAAAATCTGAATATGGGTGGCGGAGGAGGAATCTTACCAAAATAAAGTCAAAACCGGGCTCAAGGAGGAGAGAAGAGGAAACCCTAGTTGTTCCTCTTGCAAATCCCCGATCTAATCGAGGAGGAAATGGGGGCTGCCGGGCCCTTGGAGGAGTGGGAGGAGGACTGTTGGAGGATTGCTGCTGGAGGGAGGAGAGGTTGCCGGTCCCTTGGAGGAGAGGCCTTGCTGCTGGAGGAGGCGACGTCTAGGGCGCAGAGGAGGCGACGGGGAAGCAAGAGGAGGCGAGGATTCTGCCGGCTAGAGTAAGGAGCGGCGGTGCTGCACACTTGCGGGAGTCGTTACATGAGCAGGAGTGGCGCTGCGTGCGGGTTCAGGAACGGTGCTGCGTGCGATATCGGGAGCGGGATCCCTAGCAGAGCAGCTTGCGGGATTTAATAAGAGGGTATAGGCTGGGGTGCGGCTAGAAAGATAGGAAAGGATATAATATCTTGTTTTTATTCTTATTCCTATTATTATCATAATTGTAAGGGTTGTTATATTCTCCCTTACTTAGGAAGTTTTGTCCCGAAACTTTCTGAGGATTCCCTGAATGGGACCTCTCATGGCGAAGATTCAGATGCACTTTATTCCAAACAAAATGTGCAAATCAAGACATGGAAGCTAACTAAAATGGAACTTAAAAAGAGAGAGGAACAAGAGCGGAGGCATACCAGTATCAAGAGAAAAGGTGTGGATACTTGCTACACATGTCAGCTTCAAGCTCCCAAGTGAACTCCTCAGACTTGCCATGCATCCAAAGTACCTTCACCATAGCAATATTTCTCTTTCGAAGCTTGCGTTCTTGATACTCCACTATCTTGGCGGGCTCAATCGGCTAAGACAAATTAGCATTAGGAACCACCGGGATTTCCTCGAGAACACGATTAGGATCATGGATGTATTTCCGGAGCTGACTGACATGGAAAACATCATGAACACCGGACAACGAATCTGGTAACTCTAAACGATAAGCAGATCCTCCAACACGCTCTGAGATGGAGTACGACCCCACAAACCTCGGGTTGAGCTTATGATGGCGACCAAACCGTTTCACCCCAGGAGTAGGAAAAACCTTCAAGAACACATGATCGCCTACGACAAACTCCAACGGACGGCGACGCTGATTGGCATACTTCTTCTGTCTTTCAATGGCACGACTGAACTGAAGACAAGTCTTCTTGGTAGCTTCTTCCATCTCCTGAAGTAACTTAGGGTCCACCACCACCTTCTCACCAACTTCTGTCCAATAGAGAGGAGTCCTACAACGACGCCCATACAATGCTTCGAAGGGGGCCATCTTGAGGCTCTCCTGATAACTATTGTTGTAGGCGAACTCGACAAACGGTAAGTGCTCATCCCAAGCTCCCTTGTAGTCCAGAATATAACACTGAAGCATGTCTTCAAAAATCTGATTAACCCTTTCGGTCTGCCCATCGGTAGTTGGATGATAAGCAGTGCTCAGGTTGAGCTCGGTACCCAAAGCTTGCTGAAAACCCTTCCAAAAGTGCGAAACGAACCTCGAGTCACGATCAGAAACAATCCGCAGAGGAATCCCATGAAGTCTAACTATCTCAGAAACATAAATCCGGACCATCTTCTCGGTGGAGTGACCTTCCTTGTACGGGATGAAATGGGCCACTTTCGTCATGCGATCCACTATGACCCAAATCGCATCATGCCCTCTCGGAGTACGGGGCAAACCCGTGATGAAGTCCATAGAAACATCTTCTCACTTCCATTCGGGGATAGGCAAAGGCTGCAAAAGACCACCAGGACGCTGACGCTGAGCTTTCACCTTCTGGCACGTCAGACATCGAGAGATGAAGCGAGCTATATAATTCTTCATACGAGACCACCAAACGATCTGCTTTAAGTCATGATACATCTTATTATTGCCTGGATGACCATATGTGCCGGACTCATGATCTTCTCGACAAATACTATCGAGCAATTCAGGAACATCGGGAATGCAGAGGCGGCCTCGGAAACGCAGAACATCGTCAGAGATAGAGAAATCCGAAAGAGTCCCTAGTTCAACCTGTCGGCGGATGCGCTGGAGTGCGAGATCAGATGGCTGTAAATCATTCACCTGCTCTACCCATAACGGAACAGAAACCTCTTCATGACCCTCGGGTGCGATGGATATATCCATCCGATCGAGGTCATCAATCAAGGTTGCTAGAATAGCTGACATGGGCGCACAATCGGCTACGGAGGCATGCCGTCTCAATGCATCTGCCACTGAATTGGCTTTACCAGGAATATACGTGAGCTGCAAGTCATAATCTGTCACGAACTCGAGCCAACGCCTCTGACGAAGATTGAGGTCCTTCTGAACAAAGATATACTTTAAGCTCTGGTGGTCGGTGAAAAAATGACACTTCACGTCGTAGAGATAATGACGTCAAAGCTTCAAAGCAAACACCACCACAGCGAACTCCAAATCATGAGTGGGGTAGGTGCGTTCGTGAACTTTCAACTGCCTCGACCCATAAGCAATATCACGGTCATCCTGCATCAGGACACAACCCAAACCAACTCCGGAAGCGTCAGTGTAAACTGAAAAGTCCAACCCTTCTGACGGAAGAACCAAAACAGGCGCTGAACACAGACGTTGCTTCAACTCAAAAAAGGACTGTTCGCACTGATCTGCCCACTCGAATCTAGCATGCTTTTGAGTCAGTCGAGTCAAGGGAGCATCAAGAGAGGAGAAACCCTTGACGAAGCGTCGGTAATAGCCAGCAAAACCAAGGAAACTGCGGATCTCGATAGGGGTAGAAGGTCGCTTGCAGTCCATAACTGCGGAAATCTTGGCAGGATCAGCAGAAAGTCCATCGCCTGAAATGACGTGGCCTAAGAAGGCAACACGATCGAGCCAGAACTCACATTTTGCCAACTTAGGATAAAGCTGATGCTGACGAAGGGTTGATGGAGTGAGTCTAAGATGGGCTGCATGCTCCTCGCGTGTCTTGGAGTAGACCAGGATATCATCAATGAAAACGATGATGAACTTGTCCAGGTACTCACGGAACACACTGTTCATCATATCCAGGAATGCAGAAGGGGCGTTAGTTAACCCAAAATACATCACCAAAAATTCGAAATGCCCACTCCGAGTCTGGAAGGCCGTCCTGGGGATGTCAGAGTCCTTGATCTTTTTCAGCTGATGGTAACTCGATCTGAGATCTATCTTGAAAAAGACGGTACTGTCTTTAAGCTGATCGAATAGGTCATCCACACGCGGGAGGGGGTACTTATTCTTGATGGTTACCTTATTAAAATCTCGATAGTCGATGCACAATCTCATGGATCCATCCTTCTTTTTCACGAAAAGTACGAGGGCTCCCCAAGGTGAAGAGCTAGGGCGAATGTACCCACGCTCAAGCAATTCGTCTAACTGCGATCTGAGTTCTTCTAGCTCACGAGGTGCCATACGGTAAGGAGCTTTAGATATGGGGCGCGTTCCAGGCTCTACATCAATACAGAACTCTACATCTCGATCAGGACGCATCCCGGGCAATTCGGCGGGGAACACGTCAGGAAATTCCGAAGCAACAGAAATAGACTCGAGTTAAGGAGAGATAGCATCCGAGTGCGAAGCATAAACGAAGCAGGCAGAACATCCTTGGCTAAGAAGTCGAGTGGCGCGCACAACAGAGATTACCTTCAGGTGGCTGCGGGTCTGAACATGAACGTTGTAGTCCTTGCCATCAATGCCGAGATTGACCCTCTTCGTCACACAGTCCAGCTTTGCTCGATACGCGACCAACCAATTCATTCCCAGGATTACGTCGAACTCTGTCATATCCAGAACTATGAGGTCGGCGACGACTTGCAATTCTCCAAGCAGGATCAGGCAATTGAGAATGCCTCTGGTTGAGAGATGCAGATGACCGGGTATAAAAATCTCAAAAGGAACCTCAAGTGGCGAAGTATGCCAACTATGAAGGTCCACGATGTGGCGTGCAATAAAGGAGTGTGATACACCGGAATCAAATAAGATTTGCATCCATTTATTCTTGACCCTAAAACTTCCTAAAAAAGGGAAAACATAAACGCATAACAAGTTTATTCGAAACTAAGGCAAACCAGATTTAAGAATGTAGAAAAAATAAAATTCTACACAAAACGCACCAGAGATGACGTCGTTAGATGCGAGCGCCTCGCCCTGAGAGATAACGTTCAGCGCAGCTTTACCCCTGTCTTGAGCTCCGGGGATAACTTGTAGTGGCTGAGCGGGAATCGGGCTTTCCTTCATAGGGCAGTCTAGCATATGGTGCCCAACCTGCCCACACTTGAAACATGTCTTCTGCTTACGGCGACAGTCCTTTACCAAGTGGCCCGGCCTCTTGCAGAAAGCACAGACGGAGGCGGCAGAAAGCACATACGGAGGCGGCAGAGGCAAGCGTCATCTGAGGTTGTTGCGCGGGAATAACCATTTTCTGCTTCTTCAGGAGGGAGCGACAGACTTGGGCGACATGGCCCACCTTGTGGCAGAAGACACACACCGCTTTGGGCTTGAGGCCTTGCTCCTGAGATGGAGCACCCTTGCGCTTGAGGTCAGAGGTGACGACGTTGCTAGAGCCATGCTGGACTTTCTTGGCAGTGCGATCCAGCTCAATAGCTTCCACCTGCAAGGCGACACCCACCATCTCGACGTAGGTGGTGGCGCCATGAGTTACCACGTACTGGCGGAAATCATGTCGAAGTCCTTTCACGAAACGGCTGATCTTCTTGGACTCATCAGGCACAAACTCTGTGGCAAGAAGGGAAAGGCGAGAGAACTCCTTTTCGTACTCGATCACTGTCCTGTCGGGCTGCTGGAGAGATAAGAACTTCTCAGCTAGCCTGTCTCGCTCCACAGAAGAGAAAAACTTCTCCAAGATAGCTTCTTCGAACTTCCCCCAAGTCAAGGTGGCAGAATTCGGGAGACTGTTGCGCTGAAGCCACCATGTGTACGCATCCTCGGTCAGCTGGTAGGCCGCAAGGAGAACCTTCTGAGCTTCCGAAACTCCAGCATACTCGAAATGCTTCTCCATCTGGAAGAGCCATTCGGATATCACAAAGTAATCTCGATTGCCATCAAAAGACGGCGGATTCAGCCTCTTGAATGCCAGAGTATCTGCCATTGCAACGGGCGGGGCAGCCAGGCTTGACACGAGCGGGGGCACCAAGGTGACGGCGGGTGAGCCGGTCCCAGAATCAGTTGCATGAGGGGTGGCTCCATGTGGGGCTGTAGTGTTAGTAATTACAACTGTCCCTGCACTGTCGGAACCAAGGGTTGGATCAGGATTTTGGCGATCCTCTTCCAGTCGGGTGAGAAGTTCCAGAATCTGCCTCAGCAGCTGGGCAGTGGCATCTCCAGATGCTCCTCCCGCTGAAGAGGTAGCCTGCTTGCGCTGCGATCGCTTAGGAGCCATCTAGAAAGAGACACGAAGAATCGAGTAAGAGAAACAGTCAAGTTAAGCATAAAGGATCTAGAGTACAGGTTCTAGCATTCTAATACTGTTGAATACGTAAATCATGTAATAGTTACAATATTTTCATTAGACAACTCTAGGTGATAGTCATGCAAGTGCAAATGCGACGATAAGATCGTGTGCGATAGAACAATGATTTGAAGAATCCATGTGTGTACAATCGTCATCTGTTGCTCTTAGCTTAACACTCGTGCAATGAGTTATGTCATGCATGCAATGTATTTATGCCTACAATGCATCCTTAAGAATGTCCATGAATGGATACGCATGCCATGTTAAGCGCCCATGTCACTTAACATGTCATGCGCATAATGATTCTAATGTCATCACACTTGAAAATATTAAACCGCCCATACAATTTAATATTCGCAAGTGGTGTATATCCTAGTGGAAATTCATATGCATATAAATGTTAAGTTTGCCCATACTCCCTTAACATTTGTACGCATACTACTTATGTTTATGAGTGAGTGTGTGCGTGTTTCAGCCTCGAACAACAGACAACGTCAAAGTGAGTGAGAAAATGATGCATGTACGTATATTTACATAATAGATTTCAAAATATTTGATTTTTTTTTAAAATACTTTATTTTTAGATGCTAAATCTAGCTCTGATACTAACTGTCACGACCCGTCACGACAAAGGTCAGAGCGCACTCCGGGCGGGCCATGATGCCACATACATGGGCGGAAAGGAATCTATGTCTGCTAAGGAGGAAATAGATATACTAAAATAGTTTTAAATTTGTTACTTTGAAAAGTATTAAATATATTTTGTAAATATGCGGAAGCCGCGTTGATGCTCATGCATTCTTTTAATGAAACTAATGTCACACACAGTGCTGAAACAATGAACATGCAATAAGTCATAGTAATAAATATGTCGTACATAAAATGATCTGATTCATCAAAACATCATAAGAGTTGTCCACAATACACGAGAAAATGACTGACAATAACTAATACATGAAAAAAGTAAATTCAACAGTAACTGAAACAAAATACATAGAACCTGCTGATACATCAATCAAAATAGAACCTCCGAGTAAAGCTGCAGCTGGACGAAGAAAAACACGGGAAGCAGACGACGCAGTCACGAACCCAAAGACAAATCCAAACAGAAGGAAAATGCCTCAGAACAAGAAAATGATATTAAACAAGTTATAAATTTAGGTACGCGCAGAAGAAATTAGAAATTCTAAGGCACCAATTAATCCTGAAGCAAACCAGTAAAACAGGCAAGTAACTGAAACAAGCAGAACTATCGGGAAATATTAGCCTACTCCGGAGTATAGCATAAACATTCTTGTAACGACATAAGCTGTAATCGTTGAAATGCGTAAGTGTTTATAGTGGGTGTACATGGTTCACACTCAAGTTCAAGTGTAAGTCTTACTAGAATAAGAGTATTTCCTGCTTACCATGACCATGCAATCAAGACGATGCACCACCTAAATCCTAGCTTCCAAGATTTACATATGACACTCAGGACCTAAGTGATTCATGATCTTCCGTGGAGACTTTTATCATAACATGACATGCTTACGAGCGATGATTCTTGCGTTGTCAGATACAGTTAATAACTTAGATACAGGTATAAAAAACTTAATTTCTTAGTTTGCAAGCGAGAGAGAATTCTCCACTTGCCTCAAGGTGAAGCCGAAACTACCAGCAACAGCTAAGCGGCGCAAGCAATGTCAAATGCTCTATTGAACCTGTTCAGGAATAAACGCAGACGATATTTGATACTTGACAAGTAGAAAACCATACACTACACAGGCAGTTAATTTCGCGAAAACACACTCAAGAGCGGATTAGCAATTTTACCTCCCTCAAAGTAAGGGGAGAAGAAATCGCGACGCGGGAACCGGAGATTTGGCGACGCTTTAGGTTAGGGAAAACCCTAAATCGGAAGGTTCCTCAAGAGATCCCGCCAATTGGAGCGACGAACGGCTTCGGGGAGCACGAATACCTAAGGATTTGGTGATTAGGACGTGCACAAAATCTGAAATCACAAATTGTACGCAGATCGGGGCACGAATGAATCATTAGGGGTTATCAAAAATCTGAATATGGGTGGCGGAGGAAGAATCTTACCAAAATGAAGTCAAAACCGGGCTCAAGGAGGAGAGGGGAGGAAACCCTAGTTGTTCCTCTTGCAAATCCCCGATCCAATTGTGGAGGAAATGGGGGCTGCCGGTCCCTTGGAGGAGAGGGAGGAGGATTGCTGCTGGAGGGAGGAGAGGTTGCCGGTCCCTTGGAGGAGAGGCCTTGCTGCTGGAGGAGGAGGCGACGTCTAGGGCGCAGAGGAGGCGACAGGGAAGCAAGAGGAGGCGAGGATTCTGCCGGCCAGAGTAAGGAGCGGCGGTGCTGCACATTTGCGGGAGTCGGCACAGGAGCGGGAGCGGCGTTGCGTGCGGTTCGGGAACGACGCTGCGTGCGGGTTCGGGAACGATGCTGCGTGCGGGTTCGGGAACGGCGCTGCGTGCGGGTTCGGGAACGGTGCTGCGTGCGATATCGGGAGAGGGATCCCTAGCCGAGCAGCTTGCGCGATTTAATAAGAGGGTATAGGCTGGGGTGCGGTTAGAAAGATAGGAAAGGATATAATATCTTGTTTTTATTGTTATTCCTATTATTATTATCATAATTGTAAGGGTTGTTACACTTTCCCTTCAATTCCAATGTATGATCCAATTCATTCCTTCATCTCCTTTCACCAAGAAGCTTGTTTAGAAGACTACCATGAGTTACTTTTCCTAAGCTTCACTGCCCCAAAATCACTCCTCGCTCTCACCAGACCTTGATCATCAGATATAGGATATTACAAAGTATCTGAACCATTTAACTCCTAAGGTAATACCCAGTCCTCTCAAGTGGAAACTGTTGATCAAGTCTCAGTCACCTTCTACAAAGAAGAAGTTCTCTACAAGAACCCCAGCCGACTAGATCATCTTCTATCTCTGATCTAAGGCTCTTCTTCTCAATGGTTCATCATCGTCTTCTCAGAGTTCCTCACTGGACATGATTCATCTTCTCTCTATTGAATCCAGTTTTCTTTGCCTAGAGGAATATCTGACTATTGTTGTTGCTATCTTTAAGAATCCACATAGTGCTTTAAAGAACCTGATCCTTCAGAGCTTTGTTGAAGAAGGATCACATTTCGGAAATTCATCTTCTACATCAACCATTTCTGAGAAAAAGTTGTTAGAATTCTCTCTCACAAAGATTCAGATTGGTTCTAAGAGTCTCCATATCAAAAGATTCAGCCGATTCTATGAGTCTCCTTATCAAAAGACTCAGCTGGTCCTAAGAATTCCCTAATCAAATGATTCAGATTTATTTTGTGAATCTCCTTATGAAAAGATTCAGTTTGCTGGTTCTGTTGATCACCTTATCAAAAGATCTATTGTATTGGTTCTAAGAGTCTCCTTATCAAAAGACTCAGCACTAGTGGATATCCTACTAAAAGGTAGAAGAGGGGATGCACTCACTATTTGGGGAACCTCTAAAAAACTCTTTGTCTTCTGGTTGCATAGATCTCCATAGTTTTTTATTCTGTGTTATAATTCTTCTGCTGCTCATATAATAATTAACTGTGGCATGTACTGTGATTGATTGTGGAATAGAAAAAATTTTAAAACTCTATTCACCCCT
This sequence comes from Dactylorhiza incarnata, assembly GCA_033032865.1. Classification (NCBI taxonomy): domain Eukaryota; kingdom Viridiplantae; phylum Streptophyta; class Magnoliopsida; order Asparagales; family Orchidaceae; genus Dactylorhiza; species Dactylorhiza incarnata. Next base: position 9,703,683 of record JAWHQI010000027.1, read on the forward strand.
CTAGAGTAATTCTTAGTACCTTACCCTCACCTTTCAGTAAATATATGACCAAGAGACTTTATGCGTACCATAAGGAGATTCGAAATGAGGTCGCCGACTAAACTGGAATGCAGAGGTATGCAAGTAAGTCTTGGGACACAAAGTTGTGGCTTGCTTCCATGTTGATCATGAAAATCAGCATACCATTTGACTGGCATCCGTGGAGTTCAATGGTGGGGGCCTATGATTTTACCCACCAAATGGAATGAGGTCCATCCTGGGAAGTTTACCTATTATATAGTAGTAGGCTTATTATACTCAATTTCTAGGGCCTTAAAATCTGCCAAAGTGATCTAAACTTCCTCCACTCTTACTATAATTTGCAAGTCCTGATGTGGAACTAAATAGCGGCACACCAGGGCATTGGCCCGAGTCTGAATTCTAGGGAAAAAAGTTAAGGTGTAGTTGTCTTCTCCTATCTTTTACCTCAAAATCTGTCTAGCACTATCACTCTAGCTGCATGAAATGATAGCGATGGAAGCTGTCTGATGCAGGACAGGCGTCACACCTGCCTGCCACCCTGGCATCAGCACCAGGGGGCCCACCTTGGAGTCCACCAAGACGGCTTTCATTACGTCCGCGGACCGTACATCCCAATCAGCTCTCCTCCATGGAGTCATCACCATGCGGCAGGTTGTTGAGGCCCGGGATCGAACACGCGACCTCTTAGATAAGAGTCTTTCAGCAGAGCTCTCATCACCAACTGATCCGCGGCTCAGTTGGTGATGAGAGCTCTGTTGAAAGACTCTTATCTAGGAGGCCGGGTGTTCGATCCCGGGCCTCAACAACCTGCCGCTTGGTGATGACTCTATGACGGAGAGCTGGTTGGGGTGTACGGTCTGCGGACTTGATGAAAGCCGCCTTGGTGGATTCCAAGGTGGGCCCCCTGGTGCTGATGCTAGGGTGGCAGGTAGGTGTGACGCCTGTCCTGCATCACTGTCTGCCCTATCCTCTAGCTCAAAACTCAAAAGTTGTCTAATTCTAGCTTTAGCCCTGTTATAGCTCTGCAGCTCTAGCCCTAAACCGATGTAGAAGAATGATATTTCTACATATATCAAAAAGGCAACCACTGAGCTTCACGAACAGGGAGCACGAGCACTTTACTCTTCGATGTCCATCGGCGTCCCAGTGTGGCTCCATCATAGTTCTTCCCTCAAATTGGAGCCGCCAACAACGTGATCTACGGTGTTGGGAATACAATCCGCTGGCTACATTTTCTCTGATTTGAAGCCGTCGAAGCAATAGTGACCTCAAAAGCATTTTTGTTCGAGTTTCCTTCGACTATTTCTTCCTTTTTGTAATGTCTTATCTTTTTCCTGCCTCCTCCTCTTTATCCTTCTTCTTCGTCTTCTTTTCTTATTTCATTTTCTTAATTTTTGGTACTTTTTTCTGTTTTTGCCGCCCTTCTTATTTTTGGTACTTTTTTATTATTTGTATTTTTTGATTTCTCCACAATCATTAAAAATATGTATAATACTTTCTGCAATTTTTGTAGTCTATATTTATTCGTTAGCAGAAAAATTATTTAACAATGAGTTAAAATTTGTTAAAAGTTAAAAGATTATCAATATTTATATTTAATGAGCCCTAAATAAAGTGAACATTGTTAATATTTCGATTGCAAGTTGTTTTTACTTAATTTCTTAAGCGTGTCTGGGTTGAGATAAATTTCTAGTTCCGCCACTGGTGGTGGGCGTTCTATGGTCGGTGTGAGTATTAGTGGTAGAACGACTAGTGGAAAATTATGGTATCGGGAGTGGCAGATGTCCTTGAACCACGCGCGTTACCTAATACGAGACAATGTTATGGAATTGCGGATGTGGAGATGAGCTCTGATGCGCGGCTTGAGACCTTGCATGAAGTAGCCCAAGAAGTTGGCAGTTGCAAGGCCAAGCACATTATTGGTGATTTGCACAAAATTGTCAATATAAGAGTCGACAGAGATTTCCACAAAATTATCAATATAAGAGTCGATAGAGTCAGTTTTGTGCGTGATGCAAACGTGTTCCAAGGTATTGTTAGCTTGATGGGTGTCATAGCATGTGAAATTATCCTATCAAAGACGGCCAAGTCAAGTTCTTGTTAACCTGACGGAGCCATCACATCTAATGAAGACCTGAACCATCAATGCAAATCATAGCTAAGGGCATCCCCAATAAATCCATTCGAGAGTGTGAGTGCCCTTGAAAAATGGAATGCTCACCCTACTCAGTAGAAGATCGATGGTGGCCATGGGTGTAGTTGTGATCGGGATAGTGGAGGATTACTTGCGGTGTTGTTTTTGGTGGTGGATGTAGAGGGGCCCGAGAAGGGAGGAGGGGCTGCATGTCCATTCCACAACAATTGAATCATGCCATTGGTGAAGGATTCAAGGATCATATGGTGCGACGAAACAGTGAACACTTACTTGCTGCTACTATAGACCCGTTGGTACCCAGCAACTTAGAAGCAAGTAGAAGCGGCATTTTAGGCCACTGTGCGGGTTGAGGGATTGAGAGGATTTGAGGCTGCGATATTTGAGAAGAAGAAACCCATGTTGCATTCTATAAGAATGGAGATATGCAGGCCTTGTCCGTGCGACTACTCTTAGCCAAAACCCTAAAACAAATATAGTTCCAAAGATACTTTAACTATAAAAGACATCGTACGAGTACAAAATGAAATATTAAAACTGGAAATAAAATAGCTAGTGCAACTTCCTTTGCTGCCCAGCGCGAGTAAAGACGAAGGATCCATTTGGCGAGGCGTTTTTGCTTCGGTGAGTTTGGACAAAAATGCCACATTCATAAAATATGTGTTTGCATGACAATGGTTATTATATTCATCAAGAAAAAACTAATTTTATACATAAAAGTTGATGGAATTTCTTAGGTGAGGTCGGCCGTTCACAACCAACGATTCATAACCAACGCGTTCACAACTGCCACCACTATGCCAAACGGACCTGATATATCAGCTGTGACACAAAATTCATAATAGACTTCGGTGTGAAACAATATAAGTTGCGGTATATTTGTTTTTTGGTTTATTCTGGATTTTTTTCAAATCCACTATTTGTGAATTCATCTTTATTACAGATTAATATATGAACTCCATTAGTTGTACGGTTTGAGGCATGCAAAACACAAAACATCCTATCGCTGCATCTCTTTTTGACCCTATTACCTAATGTGAAGATTTGCCTCAGCTCATGGACATAGCCCTATTTGGATGAACCATGCACTATCTGTGGTTTGTATTATTTTTCCTTCTAAATTTTCCTGCCACATATATCTGTTAATTTTGTATGGCATTCTTTAAAGTCTCTTCTAACTAAATTTCTCCCATTACAATAGGTTACAGTATTGTGTTCATTACTAGCAAATTTTCCTTGCTTTTGTTGAATCTCTTCAAGAATGGAACTTGTCTTACACTACTCTGAAGATGCATATGCATACATTTAACAACATTCCGTGGTGTATTTATTTATTAAATATTTTGTTAATATTTTACCTATTGACATCGCAAGCAACTTGCAGGAATTGGGTCACCAAGTAAGTCTAATACACAAAATAGCTGAAAAGGTCTTCTCCACTAGGAATGCTGAAGTATGCTACAAGGTTGGAACGATGATTGAAGTCCCTAGAGCTGCTCTATTAGCCGATGAGGTAAGACATTAAGTAAAGGCAAGGTTTATTTTGTGAGTTATGAACCATATGATTGCAATTAATCACATGACATGAAAACCTAAATCCTTTATGTGTGGGTGTGTTTTCTTAGCTCCATGTTTTTATAGTAAGTACGAAGGTTGATTGTTGTGTATCAACGTTTGTGGCGTTATGTATGTTAAAAGGCAAGTTACTTTAGACTCACCGGGGGGGGGGGGGTGGTGACTATATCTCTTGCTGGGCGTATTAACCCCATTGGGATTCTATTGAAGGTTATCAAGAAATAAATGGGAGAACGTCAAAACCTAAAGGTGCGTTCTCTCACAACATGGTATCAGAGCAGTAAATCCCTCGGCGGCGACGACCTCAAGTTCTATCGTGTTTCGCTGGTCGGCTCTTCCCTCGATTGAACTCTCAGTCGGATCCCGATCGTCTGGCGACGATTTGTGCCCTTGCTGTTTCGTTCGACAGCAGATCCTGGATCGGCCATCTTCCTCAATTGACCTGCGCCTCCTCGATAGATCGACCACAGTGCCTCCTCGATCGATCAAAGCCAAGGCCGTCTTCCTCAATCATTCCCGCAGCAGCCGCAACTCGGGCCTTGTCGTCTTCGTCGAGCCCAGCGTCGTCTTTTCTAGCAGCACACACATTCCTTTTTGAGCATCATTGCTCTTGTGATTTTCCTCGGTTTTATCTGGCTTAAGCCAGGCTGCCGTCCAACCCTCAACTTCCTGAAGGGGGTTCTTCTTCCTGTGTGCTTTAATGGGTGATAAATCAAATGGTGTTAATGCTCCTGAAGGGGCTGTTGATCAACCTAAATACTGTGGTGGAGGGAGTTCAAATGTGGATTTCACTCGTGGCGTGACTCACTTCAAACTGATTAGGAGGAATTACCTCATATGGGAGCAGTCTATGCGAACAGTCATTGGGAGCCGTCAAAGACTTGGGTTTATTACCGGATCCAACTCTGCTTCAAGCAAGACTGACCCCTCTTATGAGGAATGGGAAGGTGAGATTCTTACAGTGATCAATTAGCTTGGACACAACATAGAAGGAGAGGTAAATGTTGGTTGGCCGTGAGACAAAACAGCAGCCACCGAGGCCCAACCGCATGTCACCGGGGATACTCCAACCGGGCATAAGCCACACGACGTTAGTCCACAAACCGACAATGATCACACTGGATGATCTCGGAGCTGAAACCAGGTCAACCAACAATTGCCAAACCAACCCTACCTCATATCGAAGAAACAAATTGTGAGAAAAACAACAGACAACATATGTCTGGGGGCCATGTGTGACTAAGGCAGGAGTCGGGAAAAGAGGCACTGAGTCGCCGTCATCACGAACACTCCCCCACGTAGATCATGAGCATGAAGGCATAGGCTACGCCTGGAGGCCATGTGTGACTAAGGCAGGAGTCGGGAAAGAGGCATCCGAGTCGCCGTCATCACGAACACTCCCTCTCACGTGAAATACGTGCATGAAGGAATAGACTACACATAGTGGCCGTGACGAACACTCCCCCACACATAGAACACGTGCATGAAGGCATAGATCGTAATATTAAAAAAACTAAGACAATACAAGTAAAAAATACTAAAAAACAGCAAAAAAACATCATCATCACATCAGTCTTCGAGAGAGGCGAGCAGCTGGATATAAATCTCTGGCGGAACAACAGCGGGAACCATCGACAACTGCAGTGAACAGCTCCGGGACAGTAGTAGGCTCCATTTTCAAAAATACCACCAGATCAGCCGAGAGCACACACATCAATCGGACAGGAGCAGCAACAAGCGGGAGAGAAGAGGCCCACAGGATCGACAGAGGAGGAGCTGCGACAATGCACCTGGCGACGGGATCACTGCAGAAGGAACCGATGATGGCGGGAGAAGAAAGGGGCTGGTCGATCTCATCGAAGAAGCAGGGATGCTGGAGCAGAGAGTCAGTCGAGCAACATCAAGCATCGACGGTTGGAAAAGAGGCACAACGGGAGCAGAGGCTCGACGGGAGAAGCTCCAGCTGCTGTCGACGAGAGAGGAGGAAAGATCGTCTGGAGATGTCGTCGACGCAGACGACGGGGTGGACGAACAAGAACAGCGGTGCAGGAGGAATCATGTGATGGGATGATGGCGCCGGGATCTAGCGTCGGCTAGAGCAGTCCACTTCGATGGAAAAAAGCGTCCGCTCCCGTCTCCGGAATCAATCGATGATTTCGTCGACGGGAGCGAAGGGAGAACGGATCGAAGGAAGGACCGGCTGTCGGGAACGAGAGGGAAGGAGAAGAAGAAATCAGAGAGAGGAAGCCACCGAGAAATTAGGTAGCCAACAATTAGGGCGACGAAATTTCAGGGAGGAGTCAATTCCAGCTTTGATACCATGTAGAAACTAATGAAATGAAAATAGAAGGTGTATTTTACTCATCCTCAAAGGGGAAATATATAAGATTACAACAAGACTCACAAACCTAAAACTATGACGTGGGATTAAACCCCAAACATACTAAATACCCAAATATTAATAACTCCAACAAGACCCAAGATTGCAAGTCAATTCTTATTCTGTTAGACTGCTAAGGAAATGTGAGAATAAATTGAATGAAATTATTAAAAAAAGGACTTGGAAAGTATCTATCAACTTCAAACTGAACATATACATATGACGGGTATGAATGACTTCGAGGAGTATTATAGTAAACTGACACATAAGTTTGCAGAAATTGATCAATACTCTGCTATTCAGACCATTGAAGATTACAAAATTTAACTTATGCAACATAGGGTTTTTGAAATGCTTTCTGGCCTTCCTTCTGAGCTCGATTTCCAAATAGTTCAGATGTTATGAAGAGATTATGCTCATAATTTGGAGATCGTTGCCCATTACATTCGAGGAGAAGCTAGTTGTATTAACTCTCTTCGTACTGATGTGCATATGGTATATGAGAAATCCGCCCTTGCAGCTGAACAATGGAAATAGAGATCTAGAAATATAAGAGTAAGATGAAGTGTCCCCACCATGGGAAGAAGTGACATGGGAAGGATAAGTGTTGGGACTTGCATCCCAACTTGGTTCCTTCGAGTTGGAGTTGTGGCGGAAAGTATGTGAGATCACAAACATCTATGTATGGCACATTGGAGAATACTGGTCACCTTATTGCTGAAAATGAAAGGTTAGTTAGGGAGCTAAATGCCCTGAAGGCCAGTGTTGGTAGACCTCTTGTTACAGACATGTTTGGTACCGCTGCTCCTGTTGAAACTACCTCTTTATCTGCTATGTTGCCGCCTATTCCCTGGATCATTGACTCAAGAGCTTCTAACCATATGACAGGATCTTCCAATGGGATTATGTTACGTAGTAGAAGGAGAAGAAGCTATTGGAGAGGGAGAGACTAGGGTTTGAGAGAGTCTAAGGAAAATACCTGATTAATAACTTTCATCCTCAACTAAGGAGGAGGGGTTGGGTATTTATGCCCACCCAACCCCTAGGGCCGGCCGGCCCCCATAGGGCCTGAACCGGTGCGGTTCAGCCCCGGTGCTCCTTATATTAATATTGGCGGGCTGAACCAGATGGTTCAGCCCGGTCTTCCTCCGCCTTCTCCTTTGGTCGACGTGCCCAATAGCCGAATAACCTGGTAATGACGCCGGGCGTAACATTCCCTCCCCCATCAAGGACCAGCTTGTCCTCAAGCTGGAGGCGGCGAGTGTGAGGCTCCTGGAACAAGCCGGCTCTGGCGTGCATCTGAGACGAGACCTCTGTTGGAGCCGCAGGCGCTGCTCCACTCATCGTACTAACGGTGCCACGCTGCGGAGGGAGATATCCTTGACATGAGACGATTGGAGGCCTTCCAAGCAGTACCCTTTCCCGTGCTGGCTGAACTCCATAGTCATCTGGACCCAATCGAAGGTCACCCGCTTAAGTTGCTGCAACCACGGTGCGCCCAACACCATGTCAGAACCCCAGATTGGCAATAAGTAAACATCAATATGCCCGGTGTATCCCTGTATCTGGAGCTCCACCCCTTTCATCACCCCCTCGCATTGCAATGTACGCCCATCCGCCACCCTGACGTGAAACGCTGCGCTGCGATCTATGACACCCCCCGTCTTCCGGGCCACACCGGGTTGGATGAAGTTGTGAGTGCTCCCGTTGTCCATCAAGATCGTCACCGTCTCCCTGCCGACCCTCCCAGTCAAGTGTAAGGTCGGAGATGGGGTACCCCCCTTCAGGGCCTGGAGGGATACGACAAAGTCGTCAAAAACCATCTCTCCTTCCTCTGCAGTGTGAGTAACATCTTCCGCTTCCTCCTGTAGCATGAATACCTGGACCTTCTGGCAAGCGTGCCCGCGGGTATATTTCTCATCGCAGTTGAAGCATAACCCTTTGTCCTTTCTGGCCTGAAGCTCTTGCCACGTCAACCTCGTCACCGTAGGGCGGCCCCCGGGAGGTGGTTCTTGCTTAGGTACATCTGCACCCGTCGGTGGCCGACCTGTCGTCCGAGTCCTCTGCCGATTGTACCGCTCCTCCTGTATCCTGGCCAGGCTGATGGCATGACTCAAACTGCGTGGCATGTAGGCGTGGACCTCGTCTCTCAGGTAATCCTTCAATCCTGATACAAAGCAGCTCAGCATCGTTTGTTCCTCCCAATTGACCCGATTGGCCAACCGTTCAAACTCTGTCCGGTACTCCGTGACGGTCCCTTTTTGCCGCAATTTCTTCAACATGGCTTCAACATCTTCGTACTCCAAAGGACCGAAGCGAGCAGAGAAGGACTCCACAAACTCCTCCCATGGTGCATAGTCGCGTCCCCTCAGAAACCATTTTGTCCACTGATAGGCGTCCTCTTCCAGGTGGAAAGATGCCAACTGAACCCACTGCCCCGCCGGAATCTCTTGGTATTTGAAAAAAAGTTCAGCTTTCTGGATCCACTCAAGGGCGTCACCTCCTTTGAACTTAGGGAAGTTCATTCGTGTCAATTTGGGCTGCATATATGGGCGGTGTTCTGCCGGTGCTGGATGGTATGGTGGTGCTGGAGCCACTGCGGGCCCGGGCCGTCCCCGGTCCAGACCGTAGCCTCCTTGTTGCCCTCCACCCCATGGGTTGCCATTTCCATAGTCCGCCGCTCCTCCATATGGCGGTGGCATCGGTAGGATGCCCGCCACACCCCCAAGTGGGATCGCATTCGCTCCAGTAGGTCAAAAAGGGGCTGCCCCCTGCCCTGGACCCCGCCACGAGGAACCCAGATGCATTCCCGGTCCGTTCCAAGCGCACTGAGCGCCGAACGGCCCATTCGGTGCCGCCGATCCCGATACGTGGATGCCGCCTCCAGTAGACCCGGATCCGGCACCTTGTTGCGTTCCACTTCCGATTCCTGTGCCGTTCTGCGCCGGGGGATGGTAGGATACTTCGGTTTCGGATCCCTCCGCCGCGTGGGATTTTCCTTTCAGATTTTGTACGAGTAAGTTCTTGATCTCCTCCATGCGCGCGTCCAAGCGATCCTCTAGATTTTTGTGGGAGGACTTCACTTGTTCTTCGAGTGTCGCCACCTTGTTCGATAATCCAACGTAGTTCTCTTCGATGGTGGCCAAGCATGCATTCTCGGCTTCGGTGCGTGTCACCATGGTTAGGCGCGAACACGACGATGTGAACTTGGAATAGTGATCTGTTTTATGTATTCTGCTCGGGGGATGATGGACGGTCCGTTTTCGGGGCTTGGACAGCGGCAGGGCTGAAATTGGAGGGCGAGGAGGCTGTCGGCTGGGCAGAAACAACACAGCAACTCCAATCTAGGGCAGGGAGGGCTCGGCCAGAGACGTAAAAGGGAGTAATCCAGCACCTGGGAAGATCGACGCAAGCAATCGGAGAAGAAGACGTTGTCGTTCTCAGCGATCCGGAGAAACAGTCGATCCGGAGTCGTCGCTGGAATCCGTCAATCGCAGAAACAGTCGTAGGCGCTGGAATCTGGATCGTCGATGTCGTAGTCGTTGTCGTAGGCGCTGGAATCTGGAATCTGGAGGCGCTGGAATCTGGATTGTCGTAGGCGCTGGAATCCGTCAATCGCAGAAACAGTCGTCGCTGGAATCTGGATCGAGCGAGGATGTCGATCGTCGATGTCGATGTTTCTGCGCTGGAATCGCAGAAACAGTCGTCGTTGTCGAGCGGCGCTGGAGTCGTCGACGTCGAGCGAGGATGACGGAAGCCGTGGTCGCTGGATCCGCAGGAGTCGGGGATGACGGAAGCCTTGGTCGCTGGATCCGAAGGAGTCGGGGATGACGGAAGCTGCTGGAGTCGACGATGATGCAGAAAAAAAATCCGGAGGGCGAAGCCTCTGATACCAATTGTTACGTACTAGAAGGAGAAGAAGCTATTGGAGAGGGAGAGACTAGGGTTTGAGAGAGCCTAAGGAAAATACCTGATTAATAACTTTCATCCTCAACTAAGGAGGAGGGGTTGGGTATTTATGCCCACCCAACCCCTAGGGCCGGCCGGCCCCCATAGGGGCTGAACCGGTGCGGTTCAGCCCCGGTGCTCCTTATATTAATATTGGCGGGCTGAACCAGATGGTTCAGCCCGGTCTTCCTCCGCCTTCTCCTTTGGTCGACGTGCCCAATAGCCGAATAACCTGGTAATGACGCCGGGCGTAACAGATTACTTCTCACTTTTTGCATCTGACAATGTTAGACTTGCCGATGGATCTTCTACGTCGGTGCTGGTAAAGAGATTATCCAAATCTCACCTAATATCTCCCTCAAATATGTCATTGTTCCTTCATTTCCTACAAACTTACTTTCTGTGAGCAATTTAACTAAACAACTGAATTGGGATATTACCTTCTTTTCTTCTCATTGTATTTTCTAGGATCTGGTGAGTGGAAAGACGATTGGTGGTGGACACGAGTCAGGTGGTATTTATGTTATGGACACGAGTCTTGCATTTTGTGCTCATAAATTTTCAAGTACTGATCGATTGATGCTGTGACATAAAAATTTGGGCATGCTAGTTTGAAGACTATGAAGTCTGCTTCCCTAGCTCTTTTGATGTGTCTGAAACCAGAATTGACTGTCAATCTTGTGAATTTGCAAAACATTGTAGAACCAATTATGCTCCTAGCAGTAGTGAGAGTGTTAAATATTTTGATTTGATACATTTTGATGTTTGGACATCTCACATTTGCTCTGTGAATGAATTTTGATATTTTGTTTCTTTCATTGATGATTACTCTCGTTTTACTTGGGTTTTTCTTATGAAAAATGAAGTTTATGATATATTTTGGTTATTTTACCACTACGCTGACCCAGTTTGGTGCTCACATTAAAAAATTTCGAAGTGATAATGGAGGTGAATTTATAGGTAGGGAACTTCAAAGGTTCCTGGGTGATCATGTCATTATTTTTCAAACTTCATGCCCTGAGACTTAACAAAAAGAAGTAGCAGAAAGGAAAATTGTCATATTATCGAAATTACTCGTTGTTTATTACAAGAGATACATGTCCCTAAGGGACTATGGGATGAAGGAGTTTTCACTTCTATCTACCTAATTAATTGGATGGCGTCTAATACTTTGGTGGGGAACTATCCTCTAAAACTTCTCTGTCCAAATCTCTCGTTATTTAATCTCCCTCCTAAAATTTTTGGATAAATTGGTTACTCAAGCGATTAAATGCGTTTTTGTTGGATATGATGCTAAGCAAAAGAGGTATGTGTTATTCACTTTTGTTCAATAGAAAGATTATATTTGAAGATGTTACCTTTTCTTAGCACACTCCCTATTATTCGGAAGAAGAAAAAATGTTACATATCTAGAGAAGTGTGAAGTTGAGGGTTGTATGATGTCGCTACTCCCAGCACTCATGGATGTTCTATCTCTTAGTAGCTCGGATATTCCAGTTGAAAGGGAAGTGTCTACAAATGATCTGCGTGTCTATAACAGAAGGAAGAATCTTCAAGTCTACCAAATGAAGCGTGTAAGAAAAACTGAGCAAGAGAGTCTACTCATGTCCCACCATCTACCACCACTCTGCCAGATCCAAGCACTGAGACCACACATGCAAACACATCTTCTTCTCTCCAAATTCATAATGGTCATACCAAATACTCCATTGATAAATATATTGGGTATCACTTAATCTCTTCATCACTGATATCTTATCTTGCATCATATTTCCTCTATTTCTTTCCCTAACAATTTTTCAGATGTTGTCTAATCCACACTGGAAGAAAGCTATGGAGGTGGAGTTGAATGCTCTCCAACATCAAAATACTTGGGAAATTGTTCCTATCCCTCATGGGCATCATACTGTCGAATGTAAATGGATATATACTATCAAATAACTTCAGGATAACACTCTTGATAAATATGAAACAACACTTGTTGTTAAAGGCTTTACTCAAATTGATGGGATTGACTTCCAGGAGACGTTTTCACTTGTTGCTAAACTCAACTCGGTTAGAATTTTGCTATTTATTGCTGCCACAAGTCTTGGCCTTTATATCAACTTGATGTGAAAAATGCATTTCTCCACGGTGAATTAAAGGAAGAAATCTATATGACTCCTCCGCCTGGCAGGAAAGTTCCTAAAGGACTTGGGTGTCGTCTTAAGAATGCTTTGTATGGCCTTCAACAATCACCTCAGGCCTGGCTTGAAAAGCTGTGTCAAACTCTTGGGTCTCGATTTTTCCTGTTGTACTTATGATCATTCATTCTTCATCTACAGAATGGAGCAATAGACCATTATTCTTATTATCTATGTGAATGATATCATTATCACTGGAACAAATGATCAACACATTACTCTTGTTAAACGAGAATTGGTCTCTACTTTCAAAATTAAAGATTTTGGTCTTCTTCAATATTTTCTTGGAATTGAGATTGCTAGATCTATCAGAAAGATTATGACCTCCCAACGCAAATACGTCTTGGTTCTTTTCAGTGACATTGGATATTTGAGAGTGAAACCTGTGGATAGACCCGTGGATGCTAATTATGATATCCACAAGGATGATTCACCTGATCTAGAAAGAAAGTTGGACTTTCAACGCATTTGCGGTTAGGTTAATATATTGACTATCACCGGACCCGATATCTCATTTGCGGTTGGGTTAGTTATCCAATTTATGCACAATCCTAAAGTTCATCACTATCATGTTGCTCTTCGGATCCTTACATATTTAAAAAAGGACTATGGAAAAGGAATTGTTTATCAAAATCATGGTCATCTTAAAGTTCAAGGCTACTGTGATGCTGATTGGGCTGGTTCCTCCTAAAATTGAATATTGTATCATCGTGGGTGGAAATCTTATTTCTCGGAGGAGTAAGAAGAAGAATTTTGTTGCCCGTTCTTCTGCTGAAGCAGAATATCGAATCATTACTATTACGAAGTGTGAGTTGATTTTGGTTAAATCTATTTTGGGCGATATGAGGTTTCCTGATCTGGAGGCCATAAACTTGCACTGTAATAATCAAGTTGCTATCCACATTGCCAACAACCCTGTCTTTCATGATAGGACTAAACATATAGAGATCGATTGTCATTTTGTGAGGGAAAAAATTCAGAACCAAACCATTACTACTGTGTTTGTGTCTTCTGGGGACCAACTAGCTGATATGTTCACCAAAGCTATTTCTGGTAAATCTATTTACACGCACTCTCTCAGGCTTGGAATGATGGATCTTTATGGTGTTAGATTGAGGGGGGGGGGGGGGGGGGGTGACTATATCTCTTGTTGGGCATATTAACGACATTGGGAGTCTATCGGAGGTTATCAAGAAAGAAAGGGGAGGACGTCAAAACCTAAAGGTGTGTTCTCTCACAACAATGTATTGCTATATACTAGCGAAAAGGGCATGGAATCTCCCGTGCACATAATATCCAGCCGACAACTACAATATTCCAGCCATCGCATGTGTTCTCTGCAGAGTATAGGAGATGACAATACTTTTAACGTCACCTATTTCCTCCCGTGCAAAAATATTTTTTTACTTTATTTTTCTCTCCTCTTTCTATTTTTTCTATTTATTTGACTTTAATTATACATTTATATAGTTATTTATTTTATATATTTTTATTTTTTTCCTCCCATCTATATTTTTTTATAAATTAATTAATTTTACTTTACTTATATACATATATATGTTTATACACTTACTATATATAATAAAAGGAGGCTATTAGAAAATATATTGTTATAATTGGATGCTACAGATAAATTTTATGGTGTAATAAGGACTTTCTGTATATACCATATATGGTATAGATCATAGATATTATGTATTGTTGTGCACACAATATTTTTGTATTATAATCTTCACGAAGTAATACATTGTAATTGTCATACCTAATGCAAGTAGCTCTACATTTAGTTCAATAATGCTATATATATATATCCCATGTGAAAGTCCGGTACAAGATATTTTGATTTGAAATTTAATTACATCATCTCTTATTAATTTATATTTTGGACTTTATGGACAGATTGCAGAGCATGCCGAGTTCTTCTCTTTTGGAACTAATGACCTGACACAAATGACTTTTGGGTATAGCAGGGACGATGTTGGAAAGTTTCTACCAATCTACCTATCTAAAGGCATCCTTCAGAATGATCCATTTGAGGTGAGAATTAAATGTTAGCACAAAAAAGTAGGTGTCTCATGATATGAATTAGTGCATAATATGCGTTATGTTTGTAAATTTAAATTATTCGTGCTAAGATATATATTTTCATTGTCCTGTTCGGGTATTGATATGTTCTCGCATAAATATTTAGCTTATAATCCAGCTTGGATGCAATATATGTAGGCTTAATTTTTTTGACTTTTTCTAATTGCAGAAGTTAACCATAAGCTTCTGGACTTTATGATAACGGGTCATTTACTAGGGTCTTCCCTTCAACTTTGCATAATTACAAGGACCTCCTCCCCACGGTCTAAAATCATCAACATGTCCCCTCTGAGTTTACATTTTTAACATAAGTGTACATAGAAAACAGTGTAAACTGAAAAGGGGGTGCTGGTGTTTAAAAAAAATAGAGGGGAGTGGTCAACATAATTATGCAAAGTTGTAGGGTAATTTCTCGTAATTTTTCCTCCCGATATTTATAAATTGTCCTCAATAGGTTCTTGACCAGAAAGGAGTTGGGCAGCTTGTGAAGATTGCTATAGAAAAAGGTCGAACGGCCAGGCCTAACCTAAAGGTGAGTCGGAGTCCAATTTTGGTAGTGATGATTAGAAAAGAGTGTGACATTTTATATCTAGTTAATTGCTCAATAAAATAGGTTGGAATTTGTGGTGAGCATGGCGGGGAACCTTCTTCAGTTGCCTTTTTTGCAGAAGCTGGACTTGACTATGTCTCATGCTCTCCATTCAGGTCAATTTATTTTTACCTTAATTTTGCTCTCAGTTTTCGATAATTCTGGTCTTGATTACCCACTGATGACTGATTATTTTCATGACATCACATATATAAATAATGTTTTTCATTACATTGTGGTTGGGTTTTGTGTCGGTCCATATCACAAGCTTTTGTGTGTACCGCGGAATACGATGGCCTCGCACACGATGCACCCACTTGTTGGAAATGAAAATTGAATGATGTTGCCATGTAGATGGTCTATCATTATAGAGCCATCGAATTATAGTCGAAGTGAAATGATCTTATGAGTATATATTTAAAGACATGTGAATCATTGTTGTGGAAAAAACATTTCTCATTTCATAGATTAGGTTACAACTAAGAGGACCCTGAGCATCGCTAGGGTCCAGCGCCCTCAGCCCCTATTCCCACCACCCTCTCCCTCTCAAAGCAAGAAGCTCATTTGGTGGAAGCTGAATTCACTGCAACAGCAAACTGCAGCTTTGGTTGTTTCACTGTTATGCCTTCCCAACATCGTTCTCTCCATATTCCACCTAAAGATAACATGTTGACTTTCTTCCACTCATGACATGGAAACCCACCAACACCCCTTCTGATACGCAGTAATAGCACCTATATTTTGCTATAGTGTATTCTATATTAGATAAATGTATCCATCGCTTATAGTATATGATAATCACATTATTAAGGTCTGTTATGTTTAATTATTTAAATTCAGTTACCGTTGTACTTTTGAATATTATGTGGCAGTTATGTGTGTGAATGTGTGGTGTCTAGTCGACAGTTGGCTCAAGTGTAACCGCTTCAGACGTGCTGAAACCAGTTACGAAGGGGTTATTTAATACCCAGTCGACGGGAAGAAATATATGTTATGATTGTTGTGTAAACTCTTTCCCTGCTTCTCTCTGTGATTTCTAACTTGCAGAGAATCCGCATCCACTCCCTGTTCAGGTTGAACCTTAGGGTATCGTCTTCATCCATCACTTTCATAAGAATTATCACAACAGTGGTATCAGAGCCATCGCTCCTCACTGTTCTCATGGGTGATCACAGCACCCGACAACAAGAAATGCGGCGAGAGGTGGATGTCATCAAACAGACATTGCAAGATCCGACTCAACATCACTCTTCCACCACCCAGACATTACAACGACAAGCAGCAACAATGGAGGAATTACGCACAATGTTGCTGATATTGACAACTTCTCAAGGAACCATAAATGCTACAAACCAGTTCCTTCCCGTCGACTCGAATGCTCCGCTGCAGCATGATCCCAATTACTCCCTACCTACAAGATGTACTCGTTTGGAATTCCCCTCATTCTCAGGATCAGATGTCAAGGACTGGATTTATCGTAGCGAACAATTTTTTGAGTTCGATCGAACGCCAGAAGAGGTAAAAGTCAAATTGGCTTCTGTGCATATGGAAGGGAAGGCCTTATCATGGTTCCAAATTTATATTAAAACAAGAGTAAGCAGAAATGAGTTGGGCTGGACGGAATTATCACTCGCCATTCACGACCGATTCAATGAACCCCTATTTGATGAACCAATGAGTGATCTAAAGGAACTACGACAACAATCTTCTGTGCAACAATATCTTGATGAATTTGAAGAACTACGCAATAAAGTTCTCATTTCTGAAGAATATGCGATGAACCTCTTTTTAACTGGTTTAAGAAAGGAAATCTCCCCGACAGTTCGCATGTTTTACCCCACTTCACTTCAGAAAGCATACACCTTAGCCCGCCTGCAAGAACAACAAAATGCATTGGGTTTAAGGCGTTCCAATCAGCAACAAGTCTCGACCTCCACGACAGGGACATCGACCAACGCTAAACAAAAAATGCTGCCCAGAAAAACACGGCGACTTACTAGCCGTGAGATGGATGAAAAAAGATCTAAAGGCCTCTGTTTTTGGTGTGATGAGAAATACATCAAAGGGCACAAGTGTGGCCCTCCACGACAAGTATACGCACTTGAGGTTTTGGAAGATGAAGATGAAATCGAACTTGAAATTGCTAGCACAGAACCATCCCACAGGGAAGACCAGTCTATACCGGACCCCATTATTACACCTCAAGTTTCGGTGAATGCCATTACAGGTATTAATGATTATCATACCATGAGGGTCACCGGATCACACCAAGAAATGCCATTAACATCCTCATTGACACCGAAAGTACTCATAACTTCTTGGATGCGTCGGCCGCAAAGTATTTGAAATGTCAGCTGAATGCTATACCCGATTTTGTGGTGGCAGTGGCCGACGGTAACAAGTTATGCAGCCTCCACATTTGTCGTCGCTTTCAGTGGACAATGCAAGGGACCTCTTTTGAAACAGACACCATAGTGCTTCCATTGGGAGGTTGTGACATGGTATTAGGAATTCAATGGCTGGTGACACTAGGGCCGATTAAGTGGGATTTCAGCCAGTTGAAGATGGAATTCATGGCCCACAATAAAATGATCTCATTAAGGGGAGGAAGAGCAGTAAACAATCTCATGATTAACAGTCAGAAAATGAGCCATCTAATCCAAAAGACTCCTCAAATTGCCTTGCTTTCAGTTTGCTGGGTTCACTCTAAGGTACAACCGTCTTCACCTTCCAAAAATATAATGTCTCCCTCACAAGGAAGTCCTCCAGAAATCCAACTTCTGTTGGAGGAACACAAGGAGATCTTTAATTATCCTAAGGAGCTTCCCCCACAAAGGGCCCAGGATCATTGTATTTATCTAAAGGACCCCAATGGTATTGTCAATACCCGTCCTTATCGATATTCAGCCATACAGAAAATTGAAATTGAGAAATTAATTGCTGAAATGTTGGACAGTGGGGTCATTAGGCATAGCCACAGTCCCTACTCATCCCCAATTGTGCTAGTAAAAACGAAAGATGGATCATGGAGAATGTGCATAGACTATAAGGGTCTCAACAAAAACACAATCAAGAACAACTACCCCATCCCTATCATTGAAGAATTACTAGATGAGTTACATGGAGCCACCATATTCTCTAAGTTGGACATGAGGTCAGGGTACCATCAAGTTCGAATGGTCACTCAGGATATTGAGAAGACTGCCTTCAAGTCCCATGAAGGCCATTATGAGTTCCTTGTTATGCCTTTTGGCCTAACAAATGCTCCAGCCACCTTTCAAGGTCTAATGAATATTGTTTTAAATTCCTTTCTAAGAATTTTGATATAGAGTCCTACTCTAGAGGCTCATGTTCAACATTTAAAGGCTGTTTTACTAAAGCTAACACAGGAAAAATTGTTTTTAAATTCAAAGAAGTGTTCTTTTGGGACCTCTCAAGTGGATTACCTTGGACATATTCTTAGTTCCAAGGGAGTGGCTGCTGACCCTAATAATGTGAAAGACATGGTACATTGGCCCTCCCCTCAAAACCTCAAACAACTCGGAGGATTTTTAGGGCTAACAGGGTACTACAGGAGATTTATCCAGGGGTACGGGATCATCACAAAGCCATTAACGGAGCTCTTGAAGAAGGACCAGTTTAGATGGGGAGAAAAAACTGAGACAGCATTCCAACAACTCAAGAACAAGATGAGTTCTGCACCAGTCCTAGTCCTTCCTGATTTTGCTAAAGTATTTGTATTAGAGACAGATGCATCAAACTTAGGAGTGGGTGCAGTTTTACTCCAAGAAGGACATCCCATTTCATTTTTCAGCAAAGCATTGGGACCCAAGCACATGGCACTGTCAGTCTATGAGAAGGAGCTCGCAGCTATAGTTCTTGCAGTACAAAAATGGCGCCACTATCTTTTGGGAGCACCATTCATAATCAAGACAGATCACCAAAGTCTTAAATTTCTGATGGAGCAAAGGTTGTCTACACCACAGCAACAGAAATTTATGTCGAAATTAATGGGCTTTGAGTATACAATTCAGTACAAGAAGGGAAAGGATAATGTTACAGCCGATGCTCTCTCTAGACTTCACCCTCACGGCCAAGGCCAACTATCAGCTATGGTAACATTTCCGCCGATCTATTGCAGAAGGTTAATGATTCCTGGAAATTGGATAATAAAATACAAAAGCTGATACAACTCAAGCAAGAAGACCCCTCTAAGAAACCACAATATTCTTGGTCTAACAACATTCTGAGAAGGGAAAATAAAATAGTGGTTGG
This sequence comes from Dactylorhiza incarnata, assembly GCA_033032865.1. Classification (NCBI taxonomy): domain Eukaryota; kingdom Viridiplantae; phylum Streptophyta; class Magnoliopsida; order Asparagales; family Orchidaceae; genus Dactylorhiza; species Dactylorhiza incarnata. Next base: position 9,722,891 of record JAWHQI010000027.1, read on the forward strand.
AGAGGTGGAGGAGGTTAAGAAGATCATCTGCCATATCTATCATGACTCCGATTTGGGGGGACTCTAGGGCATTCAAGCGACTTGGAGGAAGATTAAACAAATCTTCTATTGGAAGTCAATGAAAGAATACATCTACAATCATATTCGACAGTGTACAATCTGCATGAAGTGTAAAGGGATATCAGGTAAACCAATAGGGCTGCTTCAACCTCTCCCTATACCTGATAGAATATGGCATGACATTAGCATGGATTTCATAGAAGGGATGTCTTCATCTAAAGGTCATGAGGCAATATTTGTGGTGGTTGATAGGCTAAGTAAATACGCACATTTTACAGCAATACAACATCCTTACACCGCAACAACCATAGCTCAGATATTCTTCAACAATATTTACAAACTTCATGGTATGCCTAACTCAATAACTAGTGACAGGGATGCTGTGTTCATTAGTGAGTTTTGGCAGGAATTCTTCAAACTCCATAAAGTGCAAATCAACACCTCCACGACATATCATCCCCAGACGGATGGCCAGACAGAAGTTGTGAACCGATGTCTGGAAAACTACTTGCGCTGTGTGGCCTATGATTCACCCAACAAGTGGTCTCAATGGTTGCCCTTAGCTGAATGGTGGTACAATACCTCTTACCACAGTGCCCTCCAATTAACCCCTTATGAAGTGGTGTATGGTCAGCCTCCTCCCTTGCACATTCCTTACATTGAAGACTCTGTTCATCTAGAAACAGTGGACAGAAGTCTGCAAGCCAGGGAGAAGGCAATGAGAATGTTGAAAAGAAATTTAGCAATGGCTCAAGAGAGAATGAAAACCTTGGCTGATAAAAAGAGAAAGGAAAAAGAATTCCAAGAAGGTGCATGGGTCTACGTTAAACTTCATCCATATAAGCAAAGCAGTCTTAGAGATTCGGGGTACCACAAGCTAGCCCCCAAGTTCTTTGGACCTTACCAAATAATTCAGAAACTGAGCTCAGTCGCTTACAAGTTACAGTTGCCTCCATCAGCAAAGATTCATAATGCATTGCATATTTCTCAATTGAAAGAGCACATTGGTGAAGCTCCAGTTACGACTACCATTCCAGAGCATCTTACGGAAGAAGGACACATCATGACGGAGCCAGAGCACATTCTGTCGAGACGCATAATTCCCAGGCATGGCAAGTCAGTTCCTCAAGTTCTGATCAAATGCCGTCACTCCAATCCAGAGGAAGCAACGTGGGAGGATTATTATGTCATGAAGAAAGCCTATCCCTCTTTTGATCCTTGAGGACAAGAATCTTGTTAGGAAGGGTGTATTGTTATGTTTAATTATTTAAATTCAGTTACCGTTGTACTTTTGAATATTATGTGGCAGTTATGTGTGTTAATGTGTGGTGTCTAGTCGACAGTTGGCTCAAGTGTAACCGCTTCATACGTGCTGAAGCCACTTACGAAGGGGTTATTTAATACCCAGTCGACGAGAAGAAATATATGTTATGATTGTTGTGTAAACTCTTTCCCTGCTTCTCTCTGTGATTTCTAACTTGCAGAGAATCCGCATCCACTCCCTGTTCAGGTTGAACCTTCGGGGATCGTCTTCATCCATCACTTTCATAAGAATTATCACAACAAGGTCACATTCCTTGGGCCCTCATAAGCATCCATACTCCAAATTTTCATTCTGTTATCATACCTAAAATTAGAAAGTTGATTTAAAATAAACTAAATAAAAGAAACATGGATCGGTTTTAGAAATATAATTAATGAAGTCAACTAAATCATATTTTAGTTAAGTAAAAAGATATTGTTTTCATGATGTAGTAAAAATTAAAGATTACTTTAATGTTAAAACAGATTTTCCTCTCATGGTTATGATTACTGTAGACCGTGAGGGTTTTGATACGAACACGAAAATAGTAGCAAGATTGAAGAAGAAGAAGGGAGAGATTAGAGAGAACTTAGGGTTTAGGGGAAGACGAAGGAGAAGAATTCCTGAAATTATCTCTGCATGTCCTCAAAAGAGGGGAGGACCGGGTTATATAGCCTACCCGGCCCAAGAAGGGTTGTCCGGCCCCTCACTAGGGGCTGAACCGATGGTTCAGCCCCTTAGCCGCCTTCTTTTAATTAGTGGGGGCTGAACCGGTGGGTTCAGCCCTAGTGTCGCCCGTATTCTCCTTTTGTCGGCGAACATAGTGGTGTCCGGTGAAGCGCGGCACTGGCGGCGTAACATTCCCTTCCCCTTTAAGAAGCAGCTTGTCCTCAAGCTGAAAGTCATGGTAGAGCTCCTTGAAGTCCATCATGTCAACCACGTGTTCTGAGCCGTTGTCAGATTCTTCCACTTGACCAATAGCTCGGGGAGGAATTTTGTGCCCCGCTTCTTCCACTTGATCATCAGAATTGTCTCTGGTAATGACCGTAACTCACCTGCTGTCGTAGCCTCTGGTAGAAACGGGTCCGCCTGCACGAGGTGGCCAAGTCTCTTCATGAGTAAGGACACGTGGAATGTCGGGTGTATGCGCGAGCCTTCTGGTAATGCCAAGGTGTACGCTATTGGGCCAACCCGGCGAATGATGCGATATGGGCCATAATAACGGGGTGCCAATTTCTGGTTGGTGCGGCGTGATACTGAAAGTTGTCGGTAGGGCTGGAGTTTGAGAAAGACATCATCACCCACGACAAATTCCTTCTCGGTGCGGTGCCGGTCGGCCTGGGTCTTCATGCGCACCTGGGCTGCCCGGAGGTTCTCCTGAAGAGTGGTCAAAGTACGATCTCGGTCGCGCAATGCCCGGTCGACTGCTGGAAGGGTTGTGCTGTCGGGCTCATAGTTGCTCAAAGACGGCGGTGGTCGGCCGTACACCACCTCAAATGGTGTCTGTTTGCTTGCCGAGTGGTAGGCGGTGTTGTAACAATAGTCAGCCCAATGTAACCAACGCGTCCATGTATGTGGCTCATCCATCACGAAACAACGCAGATATGTATCGACCCCCCTGTTCAGTACCTCTGCCTGGCCATCCATCTGGGGATGATTTGCGGTACTCATGCGCAAACAAGTCCCTTGCAATCGGAAGAGTTCCCGCCCGAAATTGCTCACAAACGCCGGATCCCGATCAGAGATGATGACCCTTGGGATGCCATGCAGACGGACAATCTCCTGGACAAACAGGTCGGCCACCGTTTTGCGGTGTAAGGGTGGCTCAGTGCCAAGAAGTGCCCGTACTTGGAAAGCTTATCTACCACCACGAGAATCATTGATTTTCCTTGGGACTTCGGAAGGCCGCCGATGAAATCCATAGACACTGTGTCCCAAATGTGCTGCGGAATTTCCAAGGGTGTAAGCAGACCGGCCGGAGAGGTCGTCTCATTCTTCTGCCGCCGATAGGTGTCGCATTGTTGAACAAACTGCTGAACGTCGCGCCGTAGTCCCTTCCAGAACACATTTGCCCGTAGGCGTTGGAGTGTGCGTAGGACTCCTGCATGGCCTCCGGTTGGGGATGAATGGAATTCATGAAGCATTACCATCTTCCATGGAGACTGCGGCGGAATAACCACACGTCCTTAGTAGTATAGCCTGTCATTCTGTAACTGATACCCCGGTGGTGTTGCCAGTCCCTGCTGATGGGACTCTACTATGTGCCGAAGCATCGCGTCCTGCATGATCTCCTCCTGAATCTCATCCAATGAATCGATCAGGGGTCCCGAAATCCGGGTGATGGTACTCTCTGGTAGGCAGGACAGCGCGTCGGCCACGAGGTTTTCTTTGCCCTGTTTGTACACGATCTCGTAGTCTTACCCTAGTAGCTTGGTGACCCATTTCTGCTGCAAGGGGGAAGCGACGCGTTGGTCCAGGGAGTGTTTCAAGCTCTGGTGGTCGGTCCGGATTTTGAAATGGCGTCCTAACAAGTAAGGTCGCCACACTGCTACTTCCTGGATGACTGCCAGCAATTCCTTCTCATAGGTGGAAAGCCCAAGTGTCTGCGGTGCTAACGCCTTGCTGTAGAACGCCAATGGTCTGCCTCCTGCATAAGTACGACTCCAAGGCCTACTCCTGAGACATCCATTTCCAACACGAACTCCTTGGTGAACTCTGGAAGGGCGAGCACGGGGGTGGACGTCATGGCCCCCTTGAGGGCCTGGAAAGCTGCCTCTGCTTCCTCCTGCCATACGAACGCGTCCTTGTGGAGGATCTGTGTCAACGGCCGAGCGATCTTCCCATAATCCTTCACAAACCTCCTGTAATACCCTGTGAGGCCCAGAAAGCCCCATAAGGCCCGTATTGTCCGCGGTCGTGGCCACGACACCATGTTCTCAATCTTCTTTGGGTCCGCCTTGACCCCTTGGGCAGAGACCCGATGTCCCAAGTATTCTGCCTCCGGTTGACCGAACGAGCATTTGGACTGCTTGACGTACAAATGGTGCTGGCGCAAGATGGAAAAGACGTGCTCAACATGTACTAGGTTCTCTTCCCAACTGGCGCTGTATATAAGAATGTCGTCGAAGAAAATCAATACTGCGCTTCGGAGGAGAGGCCGAAAACTTCATTCATGACGGCCTGAAAGGTGGGTGGGGGGGGGGGGGGGGGGGGGGGGGGGCGTTGGTTAGCCCGAAGGGCATCACCAAGAACTCGTAATGCCCATTGTGTGTCCGGAAGGCAGTTTTGTGGATATCTTCCTCTCGCATACGGATCTGGTGATAGTCTGACCGTAAGTCAATCTTAGTAAAAATTGATGCTCCATGCAACTCATCGAGGAGTTCTTCGATCATCGGTATAGGGAACTTATCCTTGATCGTCGACTTGTTCAGGTCACGATAATCAACACAGAATCGCCACGACCCGTCCTTCTTCTTCACAAGAATGATGGGGGAGGAAAAAGCACTCGTACTGGGACGTATGATTCCGGTCGCCAACATCTCTTTGACGCTCTGTTCAATCTCCGTCTTCTGGATGTGAGGGTAGCGGTATGGCCGTATGTTCGTAGGCTCCGCACCCGTCTTCAGTACTATCTGGTGGTCTCGGAATCTCGGTGGAGGAAGGGTGCGGGGCTCCTGGAATAGGTCCGCATATTGAGCAAAGAGTGACTGCATTTGAACTGGTACCTCGGGTGCTGTCCCGGGAGTCGACGTGATGCCCATGATGACGGCCAGGCTTCGAAGAGAAATTTCCTTCATCGGTGAGGATTTGAGGCCCCCTAAACAGTATTCTCGGCCATGCTGGTCGAACTACATGGTCATTTGATCCCAATCAAACGTAACCCGCTTCAGCTGGCGCAACCATTGCACTCCCAACACCATGTCTGATCCGCGAATGGGTACTATGTAGACGTTGGTACGCCTTGTGTTTCCCTATATCCGCAGCTCTACCCCTTTCATCACCCCCTCACACTGCAGCTTGCTTCCATCGGTCACCATAACATGGAAGGCCGCTCCCCGATCGATATCATGTCCCACCTTCTGAGACACTGCCGGATGGATAAAATTGTGGGTACTCCCACTGTCTACCAAGATAGTAACCCTCTCGATCCCCGCCGGCTTGACCCTGGGTCGTACGGCCTGCGCCGGCCTCTCCGGCTCCGGATCCGCTCGATCCGAGGGTTCCGCCTCCGTAAACAGCGGTCCGGCCCTCAGTCGCACTCCACGTAGCGGGATCGCCCGTTACCGTCTCCGTAAGGTGCGATCCGGTGGTTTCCGCGTGAGAGAAACCTATTCCGCTTGAATCCTCGCTTGCCGCCCCCTTTCCCTTCAGATTTTGCGCTAAAAGATCCTTGATTTCTTCCATGCGGGCGTCGATCCGTTCTTCCGTTTGTTGTGTTGAAGTTCTAACCCTTTCCTCGATGGAGGTTACCGTATCCGATAACCCGACGTAGTTTTCTTCTAGGGTTGCCAAGCGCGCGATCTCGGCGTCGGAGCTAGTAGTCACCATGGTCGCAGGACGAAAGCTCTGATACCAAATGATACGAACACGAAAATAGTAGCATGATTGAAGAAGAAAAAGGGAGAGATTAGAGAGAAATTAGGGTTTAGGGGAAGACGAAAGATAAGAATACTTGAAATTATCTCTGCATGCCCTCAAAAGAGGGGAGGACCGGGTTGTATACCCTACCCGGTCCAAGAGGGCCTGACCAGCCCCTCACTAGGGGCTGAACCGATGGTTCAGCCCCTTAGTTGCCCTTATTCTCCTTCTGTCGGCGAACATAGTGGTGTCCGGTGAAGCGCGGAACTGACGGCGTAACGGGTTTCACATTACTCTTGACTCTTTGGTACAGATGAACAGAAAATAACTTTAGGTTGATCTAAGTGAGCATTTCCTCAAACTTTAGAAACCCCTAAAAGATGCTTTAACGTTCTTTAAACCTTGACCCTTACATTTAACTCTAAGACAGAAGATTAATGTCGATCTCTCCCGAGATGTGCATGCAACTCTCTTTATCAGCGTGTGATCTATTCAATCATGTGTGATCTATTCATATTTCAGTCCACCGAGGCCTTGAAAATATGTGACATGATTGAAATCAATTCTCTGGAAATATAATCAGTACGCTAAAACAACGCAGATAAATCATAGATAATATAAAGTCATAAAGAGAAATTATGATAAACGATTGAGTATAAGTGTACATCATTCAAACAACAACAAATGTAATGTCAAACTAAGTAAAACAGGTTTGATGTCGGAAGATAAATGAGAGAAAATGAGAATAAAAATATAGAAGAGGCATACTAAACGGTGCTTCCTCTTCCTGTAGGGTTTTCCTAGGCATCAATATGTAGTGGAATACGGAAAACCCTCACCAAGGACCCATGCGAAACACAATAAATCCGGAAAGGTAATATACCTGCGTTGAAATCAGATTTTGTGAAGAATATGATTGTTTTGATAACTAAAAGTGCGGAATAAAATCCACGTCTCTTTCGGTATCCACACAAACTTCGGAAACTCCACAAAGTCCGTCCTGCGGTCTCAGGGATGGAATTTTGATTATACGTCAATTGCAACGAAATACTAGTTTCGAATTCTCGTAAAAGTCCCTTCTCCCTTTTGGGTTTTCTTTGACTTTCGTTTTCAGAACAAGAAGAACAAAATTGTTGTTTAACTATTTTCACCAAGAAGAAGAGAAGCATGCATTTCTTCCTGTATCCCTCGGTCAAACCGAAATTCACTTTTCTTTTTCTCTCTCCTGACAATTTCCAAAACATGCCTCTTTTATATCAGAGAGAGATGACCCCGAGGACTAATGTAAAGTTGAATGGGAAGTGGGAAATAACTGATGCAGTTCATAACCGACAAACAACGAAATCCTGATCCAAGTAGAATTTCAACGATTTCTCCAAATCGACGTGTGTCGAGTGCTGAGTTTATTCGACGTTCGGAGCTCGCCGCCAACAGAGCTAGTGGTCGTTGATTGGCGATTGACCCAGCTACTGGCCGTCGACCGAGCTAGCGGTCGTCGACCACTGACTGATCTTGCGGCCACCGATTACCGACTGAGCTGGTTGTTGCCGATCGCCGACCAGAGGAGCATGACACAAAATCCCACTTAATTTATTCTCAATTTAACTAAATACCATATATACATATTTTGGACTTTGTATTTCATTTATTTCTAATATAAATAAAAACCAACTCGATCAATAGTTCATTTTTTGTAGCTTAACTTGCGACCTTATATGTTTATATTACGTTGGCAGCAATGAAACATCGATACTTCCTTGAGGGCCGCATACCCGTACCAAATACGTATCCGGTACCTGTACGTATCCGATACTCTGCGGATACGCCTGTTACTCTAGTCTGTAGATTCACTTAAACTTGCAGATCGTTCTCCATATTGTGATAGGAGTATGCTTTTCTAGAGTGAACAAAAGACTTCGGCATGTCTTTTAGAAAAGAAAAATTTGTGACCCATAAATGCAACTACTGGTATTTGTTTACTATAGTAACAAAATGTGTTTCAGATTTAAGTAACTTTTTTCCCTTAAAACTATACAAATGATTTAAATTTTATTATTTTGTTTTTTTTACTATACACATGTGCATATACACACATAAGCATGCTTATACATGTATATGTGCATATATATCCATGGACATATTGTGTGTGTATTTATATAGCTCAATTTTAATTACGTTGTATCCCAAATGTACCGGCATTTTTTTTTTAAATTTTCCCGTACTTCCGTATTAGATACGCATCGTACCCGATTCTCGTACCCGTACCGGTGCTTCATAGGTTGGTAGTAAAGTTAATCCTTGATAGATTCTAAATCACATATTCCAACAATCTCCGAACAATGAGCGACATCTAGTAATGCATCACTATTATCCAAATAATACAAGAGTTGGTAAGTCAATGAAACCTGTTAGTAACCAATGTTCCAGTGTAGTTTAGTCTCTTTATCCTTGACATCCTGACTGAATTCAAGATAAGGAATGTGTCACCTTCTTCATAATTCATGTTGCATCTCCTCATGGATCTGGGGCCGTTCACCTAAAGTCGCTCCCACCAAGGGAGGAATGATCATCGTCTCAGATCTCGGTGGAGGGGGAAGAAGCCCTCCAGAAGGCTGTAACGGATTAGGTATCCGCAACAACTCCTGTGTCAGTACCCTCGTGTATTCTTTCCCTCATGCTGGCAATGTTAGGTTTTAGCTGGCCAAGAGTAGTCAGTGGTCTCTTCTCGACAACCGCCTTACTTTTCGCTTCATCCTCAAGTCACGCAGCATGCGCCAACATTTTCTCAGCATCCGCCAACATCTTCTCAGCATCCGCTCGCTCTCGAGCCTCCTTCTCCAACCACGTCGTCTAAGCAGCTTCGTCCAACTTCTCGTCTTGCAGACCGACCCGTTTGGTCGCGTTCTCTATAGCGCCCTCAACCGTGACCGCGTCAGATGCAGTGTCTTCAGTTCCTTGAGTTCCAAGCTTGTCCTCAGCCGGAGGAGTTCGCTCGGACCCGTCTACTTCTGAAGGAGTGTCTTCAATTAGGAGCTCTTCTCCGCCCTTAGTGCCTGAGTGCCTGCGCCTCTTCAACGACGGAAATGAGAGCTTTCGCAGAAGCTACTCCTTCAGAAGATAGATCCGGAACGGAGGAAACGTCCGCAGCTTGCTTCAAAGATTGCATCTACAGCTGATGTTGCCGGCTTCAACGGACTAGAGCAAGTTCCTGAACAAGTACCGGCGGCGGATACAAGAGGTACAACCACGCTTCTTGCCCCTTTTGATTTACTTGCCAATATGTTCTTACCAATGAATTCCTGCGGTTATTATTGCTTGATTCGTACCGCCTATGCTTGCTGAAGAACTGGCGCAGCTTCGCAGGGAGGTGCACATCACCAAGGAGAGAGTGCGACCTGGAGGAAGCGAGAAACTTAATCAAGAAAAGATAACCACACTTACCTCGGAGATTCTCTGCTGAAGCAAAAGTTCTTGCTGGATGGTGCGGCTTCTGCGTCAGGATCACGACCTCCTCTTGAAGAGACACCTGTCCCTATTAAGTGCGAGCTCGGAAGGACGTGCAAGCTCTTTACTGGATTGACACACAGTTGAACAGGGGCTTGGCGATTGCTCACAAGGCCTTTAGAGACCTTACGGATGGGTTGGCGTGTGTAGGTTTAGATCGCGGTCATCCACGGGAGTAGATTTCTTTGTGGGGTTTAAGAACTTTGTAGAACTTGCGTGTATTATTTGCTGTTTGTGAACATTGTGATTCGCGTGGTTACGCGCTTTACCTTCTGCATTGATGTGATGATTGTTTCTTTCCTGTTTTTGATACTTGGTTGTGGCGGCTTCGTGCTACACACGCGGATGTTTTCTTTGTTGTTTTCTGCCTTGTTTTTTGCTGGTGATTAATTAGGAGGTGTGGTAACTAGGCGTGTAACCGTGCACTCTTGAAATGCCGCCTTTTCGACTTATGGGGAGGAAATCTATAAATAGGGTCCGACCCTTGTTCATTTAACATCTTACCTTTGAGCGATTGCGGCGTGACCTAGTGCGGTTTCTAACCATGGTCTCCAAGAGAGTTGGCTATGTTGCGACCATCTTGTCTACTTCACCTGAAGCTCCTTTTATTTTTTAGTTGGAGTTCAACAACGTTTTGACGCGTCATCCGATCCACCCTCGATATGTGGTGCGGTTACTGACAGGAGAGGAAAAGGTGAACACTGTGTATGACGAGGAGCTGGCTTCCCCGTTCAACCACTTTGACTACAGATGGCGGTTTCGGGTCTTCCCAGAAGTCGCCGAAATTCTGAACTTCTTCGGCATAGTACTCGCCCAATTGTCTCCCAACTCAGTCGCGGCTATATTCTCGTTTGTTTTCTACCTTAGGACGGGGCGGATTCGCTTTAGCTTGGACGTATTCCACAACCTCTTTCATGTCCGGTCTCAAGGCGAAGGGCAGATGTACTTCGGATCGAGGAAGTTGCGGGATCTTAATCTGCCAATCAAAGTTCACAACTGGTCGGAAAGGTTTACCTTCTTCAAGTGCGACTTTGGCGGCCTCTCCACTCTTCCTGATATACATATTGAAGATGTCGTCAAAGTGCCAAGAGCTAGGGGAGTTAAGAGGAGAATTGTTGAGTTCCTCGATCGTGCGCCTTTAGACATGGATTACTATGTTCCGCGGGAGCTAGAGGTCCCGCACATAGTTGATGATGATCGTAAGTAGGGGCGGTTACAAAATATTAAACCACACTTACCTTGTTCATTTTTAATTTAGTCTTTCTTTCGCAGTTGTCCTAATGGTCCTGGATAAGAAACCGCGCAAGCCGCTTACTAACGTCTTAACCACGAGCGAGCAGAGGCGTCTCCACGAGCTGCAAAGGGAACAAGCGTTTGAGAGAGATGGTGTGGTCACTTCTTCAAGAAGAGCAAAGCTTGTTGTGGCCTTGGCGGAGGAAATGAAGGAATTTACTCTCTTTGGTGTTGGAGAGAACTTGAAGGACGCCGCGACAATCCTCTGATGCACTGGCATCCCGAAGGTGGGTCGTTTTGATCAGTACCGCCCTTCCCTCCTGGAGGGAGGGTGACAGGGTGAAACCGCACGCCTTTGTGGTTTCTTCGGTCTTATACGACAAGAACAATCGTCGGGAGCTGGAAAACAGTCACGTGACTGTTTTGCATAAGAAAACCACCACCGCGACTCTTCAGGTGTCTACTCTGAACCATCGCGTCAAGTGCGAGCTCGAACAGGCGTTGATGGAGAACACACGCCTGTAGCGGAAACTGAAGGCACAATATTGAATTTTTAAGTAGATGCGGCTACCGCTTACCTAACCGCACTTACTAATGCTCTAGTTCTTCTTTCTGTAGGGTGTCCACACCCTTGTGAATCAACGGTTTCGCCACGAGATGTTCAGGAACAAAAAGAATCCGCAATTCTCACTATTGATCTTTTGAGGAAGAGGGGCACCCTGAAGGACGAATTCAAGAATATCAATTATCCGACCTTGTATGCCGAATTCGGGGATATGCAACTTTCTGAATCAGAAAACTCGGCTTCATGAGGTGATGGATATACGGGCTCTCAGGATAGTGGTGCTGAAGAAGACGCCACTGGTTATGAGGAAGGTGTCTGCGACGAAGATGAAAACCAAATCTCAGAAACCGGCAATAGCTCGGGCGAGCGCAGTTTGACGAGCTTTTCTGAGTATCACTCCAAGAAGAAAACCAATGGAAAAGAAGCAGTCTCTTCAGAAGAAGACTAAGACTTCTATTTTTTTTATTGATGGGTGTCCGCACAACGTCTTTTTGTAAGTGCGGACACTATAACTTTGTAGAAAGTCTTTTCATGAAATGAGAACCCTTTTGAATCCATTTGCTTTATGCGACTTCTACTCTTGTACCTACAAGTGCATTTTTTATCACACAGGAGTACTTATGAATTTACGATGTACCTTTGTCATATGGCGCGGGCGGTTTTGTCATATATGACTGCGAGATATATATGGCAGTCTTATTATTCTGTTCTGTAGATATAGAGTGCGAGGTTACAAAAGCTTAACCCGCGATTACTCGAAGATAGGAAGATATCCAATAATTTGGGTGACCTTGTTTGACCTCATCAGATGATGTCGTGATGAGAACCCTTTTCTTGAGTACCGAAAGATTTATAATGTATATTCGTGCGAACTTATTCGCTGTAACCGCACATTTTGAGCGAAGAGACCATTTATGAGAATCTAAGTCATAGTGATTGGGAATAATTGAAGCCCGTGTGGCTACCATAAGCGTAACCGCACCTTATAATAGTGATCGCTCATGAATAGTTCACTATCGAGGACTTGAATTGATCCATGGTGTGTGCGATCTCCATACGATTAACCACACATTTTGGTAATAAGCGTTCAAGAAAGCCTCGGAATTATGATAATAATAGGCGATTGAAGCCCGTTCGGTTATAGAACGTGTAACCGCCCATTATAATAATTTTCACCTTGACTATTTTGATTCCCTGTATACCGGGATGATAACCCATTAGTGTTGTTGTAACGAGAATAACCGCCCGAGACATGGGAATAATACTTTGAACAAAGAGTGGAACATGGATATTCCTGAGTATGGAAGATATCCCGCCAACATATACCAAGTCGACCTAAGGAGTCTAAAGTCAGAGGCTAAGGTGGATCAGTTTGTGATAAGACATTCGTGGAGCTTACCTCTGCTAGAATCATCCAGTTGGGCTATAGGCGTTTGGAGACAGAGCTCATTCCTCAGAAAGGATGTCTAGGGGCTCTAAAGGCATCCATTAACCGTAGCTTGTCCTTAGAAAGGCACCAAAGCGATAGCTAAACCTCTGTTGATGCGAGACAGACTATATCAATCACTTTAATCGGCATGACATACCACATATGCAAGTCATGAGTATCTCCAGCGAGAGCAATGGTAGTGGTTTTACAACAACGATTGAGGAGTCGAGCGTTTGCTGGCAGAGAGGTCCGAAAACTTAAAGACCTCCGCAAGAGATTGGATTCGGAGATCGCAATTCGAAGGGGTTCATGTAAGTTTTGACGACTATCCAAAGGGAATAGTTATTTTCTTAGAGTCCTCTGCATGATTGGATCCGGAGATATCACATCAAAGGGAAACAGGTAAGCGATTTCATGATAATTGAGTTGCTTGAAGTCCGCCGATATATGGATCCAGAGACCTTACATTAAGGGAAAAAAGTTAGTACTCATGCAAAACAACTCTTCATATATTGATTGCTTGTAATTATGAGAATACACGAAGGATATAGAGCCTTAAGAGTAATATTTCTGTAGGTCATCGCCACTCTAAGTGTTGGAGATCACCTCGTCATCATAAGATTGCAAAGGGTAAGCACCATTTTCAGAACTTCTTTGACAATGAAGGGGCCTTCCCAATTGGATTGAGCTTGCCAACCAAGGACATACTTCTTGCGGCATCTACCTTCTTCATGGCGAGGTCTCCAACAACAAATTGCTTCACTCTGGCATGTTTGTCAAAGTACTTGGTTATTCTTCTTTTGATCTCTTCCTGTCTCTGGCAGCTTGATCCTTTAGCTCATCAATCAATTCGAGGATGCATTTCATTTCTTCTTCATTAATTTCCATCATGTCCTCACCATTCTGCTTCGAGAGGAAAACTCTCGAGCTCATGACATCGAACTCCACCAGGATGAGAGCTTCAGACCCATGTGATAGCTTGAAAGGGGGTTTCTCCGGTGGCCGAGGTCAGAGTAGTTCTTAGTGTCCACAACACCGAAGTCAACTACTCCGCCCAGTTACCATGAACGTTTTCTACCTTTTTCTTCGACAGGTTTAGGATCAGCTTGTTGGCTGCTTCCACTTGCCCATTACTCCTTGGGTGGTGGACTGAAGCAAAGCGCAACTCGCTCACAAAAACTTAACAAGTCAGTATTGGCAAATTGAGGTCCATTATCGATGGCGATGGCCACTGGGATTCCATGTCAACACACGATTTCCCCCCATATAAAATTTTTGATGACTTGAGTTGTGGTCTTTGCTAATGCCTTAGCCTCGATCCATTTGCTAAAGTAATCAATCATTACAAGAATGAAGCGTCGTTGTCCGCTTGCCATGAGGAACGGGTTGATGAGATACATTCCCCAAAATGCAAATGACCAACGGGTTGAGTAGAAGCGCAGCTGCTGAGCAGGCTGAAGCTGCAGAGGTGCGAACTTCTGGCAGTTGAAGCACTTCCTAGCACATTCATCACAATCTTTCTTCACGGTTGGCCAGAAGTAGCCTTGACAGAGAATCCTCTTCTCAAGTGTCCTAGTACCCGAGTGACACCCACATTCTCCGGAATGGATTTCTTGTAAGATCTTCAGAACTTCTTCCTCTGACACGCATCGTGCCAGAGGTGACAAAAACATTCTTCGATGGAGAACTTCCTAGAGGAGTACATAATACGCAGCTTTGAGTTGAAACCTCTGCTTATTAGTCACCGAGAAATGGAGCTTCCTGGAAAGTAATAGGTGATGGGAACTACCCATGACTAGCGCTGATCGATTTCCGTAATTTCTACTTCCTCCACAGAAGGATGAAAAAGCTCAGTGGTGGTTCCTCCTGAAGGGCAACCATACTTTGTCAGCTCATCGGTTTTGACATTTTCTTCCCGCGGTATATGTTGAATGTTGAAGGTATGGAAGTTGTCGATTCTTTGTTTGGTCACTAAATGACACCTCTTCAAAATGGGCTCTCTAGTCTCGAAAACACAATTTACTTGCGACGCCGTGACTAAAGAGTCTGTCCGAACTTTGATATCTTTGATATCAAGCTCTCGTGCGAAGCCTAAACCGGCTATGAGTGCTTCCTACTCCGTTTGATTATTAGTGGTTGAGAAATGAAGTTTAACGGCTTGCTCAACTCTAACGCAGTTTGGGCTAATCAAGACAACTCCGGTGCCCGAGGAGTTCTTGTCGGATGCGCCATCTACGAACATAACCCAGCATAACGGGGGTAGAGGTCTCTCGTTTCCTGATGCTCTCGTCTGTAAATCATTGATGAAGTTTGCAAGGATTTGGGCTTTAATTCCCATTCTCGGAATGTAGGATAAGTCGAACTCTCAGAGCTCAATAGCCAACTTAGCTAGCCTTCCTGAATGCTCAGGATTCTCTAGGATAGATCTCAACGGGTGATCGATTACTACTTGAATGGAATAAGCTTAGAGATAGGGGCGAAGACTTCATGCCGACACTACCAAGGCCAATGCTAACTTCTCCAGAATTGGATAGCGTGTCTCGGCTCTTTTCAATACATGGCTGACATAATGGATATGAAACTGCTTCTTCCCCTCTTCTCGGACTAGAACGGAGCTGAAGGGCCTCAACACCAACTCTGAGATACAGAAACAGATCTTCCGACTGACGTGGATTTTGAAGGAGATGGGTTGTCGTCAGTTGATGCTTCAACTCCTCAATGCCTTGCTGCATTCTTCCGTCCATTCAAACATGGCTCCTCCACGGAGAATTCTGAAGAATGGAGCATATTTGTTTCCTGAACGAGAGATAAATCGTCTTAGTCCCGCGATTCTTCCTGCTAACTGCTGAACTTCCTTTGGGGTTCTAGGAGGTGTCATGCTCAGGATAGTCGTTACTTTGTCTGGATTGGAATCAAGACCTTGAGGCGTAAGAAGGTGACCAAGGAATTTTCTCTTACTTGCTTCAAAAACACACTTGGCTGGATTCAACCTCATGTTATACTTGCGGAGAGTAGAAAACGTCTCCAACAAGTCACGTATATGATCCTTGAATATATGGCTCTTGATAAGGAGGTCATCGACATTGACCTCTAAATTGCGACCTTTTTGATGTTTGAATACATGATCCATCATATTTTGATATGCTGCACCGACGTTCTTCAAGCCGAAAGGCATAACCCGATAACAATGACATCTGTCTTTTGTGATGAACGACGTGTGAGGAATATCTGGTGTATGCATATTTATCTGATGATATCCCGAGAATGCATGAAGGAAACTCATGATAGAGAACCCTACAGCAGAATCCACTATGGAGTCTATCCGAGACAGAGGGTAACAATCTTTAGGACATACTTTATTGAATTTTGCTAAATCAACAAATATTCTCCACTTGTTGCTGGTCTTTCGAACCATTACAACGTTGGAAACCCACTCGGGGTATTGAATATCCTTAATAAAGTTTGCTTTGAGTAGCTTGGAGACCTCTTCCCTGATTGGTTCGGCAAGTGTCATGGCATTGGATCAGCATGTCGGTTGCCCCTGGCATGTCGGTTGCCGATCAGATGAAGACGTCGACATTTTTGAGAAGGCATTGGATCAGCATTGTTTTTCCTCCTTTTTCAACTCAGCATTGATGGAGATTGCCCTATCTCCATCCCCTCAGGGAACTGGGACCTACTGCACTTCTTGGGAGGCTTCTAAGTAAGTGTCATCTCTTGTCGTCTCGACCTTCGCAGGCTCTACTACGATCTCTTGATGCTCATTCTCAAAATGTTGAGCCCTCCTTAAGCTAACAACCGCGGTCTCCATACTAGAATTCTCTTATTGGACCGCAAATTCTCTTTAGAGTGACCGCTCAGCAAGGGAGGTTTCAGGCACGGGCGAACTCTGCTGCTGCTGTCCACATCCAACCATCGCGACGATTTCTTCAATTACTTGATTCCATGCTCACCGCACCAAAAATGTTGGGGCATAATTTGTCCCCAAGCTCTACGATCAGCTTCGAGCTGCTAGAAGTCGAAGGAAACTGGGAACGACAAGTGACCGGGTACTAATCACGAAGGGCTGGAGGGAAGAGCAGGGAGAGAGGGAGAAGATTGCTGTGAACGGCGACACCAGGCTTCTCGCAACTGAAAACCTTAGTTGTGGGTGATTTTATTAATTGTTCAAGTTGTTTCGGTTACAGAGTGACTACAAACGATCAACAGAAAGCTCCAGCTGCCAAAGAGAGACGGGGATCGAGTCTGCACCAACAAGTCGGGTTTGGCTCGGATCCAGCGTGCCTTTCTGGGTACTGTGCCCCCTATTTATACTAATTAGGACATTCCTAAACGGGCAGGTTCTAAATTGAGGGTTGCCCGGGGTACAGGAGAATCGGGCAGGGATGAGAGGTTACATTGCTACTAGAAAACTGGGAAACATACCGCGCGGTTACAGAGTCTGTAATCGCCCGAACTTGCTGGTTAGAAAATGGATGGCGCGGTTACGAGAAGCGTAACCGCCCAAGCTATTTGATGCTGACTGGCTCTAGCTGAGGTCGCAATATTCCGAGTTAACACTGGTGAAGATCAATGTTAGCCTAGGTCGACTGTTAAAATTTAGTAGTTTCAGAGATAAGTTACAATCTGTAGGACGATATGAGTACTTAATGAATGTATTGAGTCATAAACTTATAATGCATCCTTAAGGTAGGATTGTGAAGGATTTTAACTCGGAATTTTTGCAGGAACCTTCGAGATTTTACATGAGCAGAAGACGTATGAGAGAATTCAAGTACCTGAAGTAGAGCAAGTAGTGATGTTAGAAGGAGATCTAGAAGGCCGGTCAACTTTACCGGGGACAGAAATTGCACGTGTCTTGACCAAGGCAATTAAAAAATGATCAAAGATACCTCAACCAGTGGCCAACTGCAGGTTCAAGGTGATCTCTATCTGAAGCACTTTCTAAATTTGAAGACGCCAGCCTTTTGTGGCGGGCTGTCTCCTATTGAAACATCTGGTATCCAATACCCAAGATGATGAAGTAGAAAGATTGACTTCTATAACATATATACTAGAAGTAGATGTCTCATTTCCTTTCTTCTTCAGATCTTCATGGGAATATTTACTCTTTTAGTATCCAGGCTTTCCACAATAGTGACAATTTTCTTCCTTGGCCTCTCTCTGGTTATTCAGTGCAGAAGACTTGTGGTTAAAGTTATACTTAGATCTCATCTTAGTCTTTCTAAACTCATTAACCTTACGCTTGCCTTTATGCACCATCAGTACGGGGCTAGTAGGTTTGACTTTCTTCATATAATTTTCGGCAGTTCTTAACATGTCTAATGAAGTATCTAGTTGCCTACCTAAATCACCTAGAGGGGGGGTGAATAGGTGATATCTACGTCTTTTTCGGATTAAAAACTTGAGAAATAGAAAGCATAGAAAAGCAAATCACAATTACAGACGACACAAGGAATTTTATAGTGGTTCCCCGATCTTGGGTACTCCACTTTCCGGCCTCGCCAATCTAGCACCACGGCTAGCCTCGGCTACTTCACAAAATCTCGGATCAAGAAAGATCCTACAAACTCGGAGACAACGCTCCTACACCTCGGAGACAACGCTCCTACACCTCGGAGACAACGCTCCTACAAACTCAGAGAAAACTCTCCTACAACTCGGAGAAAACTCTCCTACAAGAAATTAAGATTGAGTACAATGAAATACTTAACAAAACTTGTATAGATCTGAACTTTTGAGATCTTCTTCCTTCTTGAGTCTTGAAAAACTTTGGCTAGAAGATGAGGAAGAAACGATTGAAATCTCAGATCTGATCTCTAGGATTCGACACGATCCAATAGATTGCTGTAGATGATTAGAGCGCTGATCAGTCGAATCATTTCGTTAGAAGGAATCGATTGATTGAGAGAGAGAGAGAGATCCTTCAATAATGGCCGGAGGCAGCAGCTTTTCTTCACGATGATCCGATCGAATGGAAGATTAAATTAAAATTAGGTTTCGATAAGATCGGATAAGAGCCTTATATAGTAATCAAGAGTAACGGCTAAGAGTCCTTGATTTAAGGTAAGATTAACCTTAAAACCTCTCACGCGTGCCGTCAAGTCCGTCAGAAGAAATTAACAACCCGTCAGGAACCGGATTTCAAAGCAGTACTGGAAGAAAATAATTTTCTCGAAACAATATGAATTTCTCGAGAAATGAACTTTACTTCTCGAGAAATGACTACAACAAATCGAGATAAGGCTGGAAAAAGCTTTCATGAAGACTTGAAGAAAATTTCTCGAGAACAAAGGGACTTCTCGAGAAATGGCTTTGATTTCTCGAGAGAACATATGACTTCTCGAGAAACAGCTTAGAAAAGCTTTCAAAGGACATCTGAGAAGATTTCTCGAGAACAATAATGACTTCTCGAGAAATGAACTTGATTTCTCGAGAAACAATGGACTTCTCGAGAAATACCTTAGGAACTTTAGATTATAAGACAGAGAGGGATTTCTCGAAAACTGAAGAGGACTTCTCGAGAAATAACTTGGATTTCTCGAGAGATAACTTGGATTTCTCAAGAAACCCTTAGAAAAATTCGGACCTATTTCTCCTTTCTTCTCTTGAACACCAACAGCTCTTCCAACTTCCAAGCTTCAAGAGTCTTGAAAATGAAGTGTATCCCAATAGAGAGATCACACATTAGTCAACACCATGTTCCACACAATGAGGGATTACATTGTATGATACTGTGTTTAATGACTCATTGTGATCTGACATTGGTCTACACTTAGCAGACATAACCTGCAAATATATAACTAGGAAATAACATCAAATACACTGCCAATTCACCTTGGTTCAAGAGTGACTTTTACAAATTTAGGCTATTGTGGATTCAATACCCAACACCTAACAACTTGGGCAGTGTTTTGTCAATCTCATTCATGTTATAGTTCATGATAAATTGTTCATAACTATCCGACAACGGTTACAGGATCAAGTCAGTGGTCAACTCTTGACCCATTGGAAAACACAAACTTTGAAAGTTCTTAATGTACCCAATCATTTGAACCACATGAGTTTCTACTGGGTCACAAGTTGTCATCTTGCACTGTTACAATGTCTTTGAGATGTCATACCTCTCTTGTCGAGCCTGCCTCTGAAACATTTTCTGGAGATACTCGATAATTTTAAAACCAAGCATGCTATCATGTTGTTTTTGAAGCCCACGAGTCATGGTGGCTTGCATGAGGCATTCAACATCAAATGAATCATCCAAATACTTCTTTTAAGTATCTTTCTTTGCACGAGATGTAGTACTAAGTAGCTCTTCGACGGGATCTCCCTCTCAGACATAGAGCTTTCTCTCTTGTTTGAGGACAATCCTCAAGTTTCTATACCAATCCAAGAAGTTTGTCTCATTTAGTTTGTCCTTTTCAAGGACCGATCGCAGTGATAATGTGGCATGTGTGTTACTTGCCATGAAAATTCTACAATAAATTATGCAAAGTTTAAATTAGTTTCATATTCAATGTATATATATTACGTTGGTAGCAAGACTAATCTCTTGATAGGTTCTAAATTACATATTCCAACACTTCCATAGTTTTTCCTTCACTTATTTTCTCTTTCTTAGGGTTCTTCTTCTTCTGTGGTTTTACGATCATAAAACATCTGAATCTAGTCTGTGTTCTGTAGAGAGAATTGAAGTCTTTATAGTTTTGAGTCTGTGGGCAGAATATTAGGTCTATACGGCCTGTTGACACGGGCTTGTTGGGAGTCTGTGTACATGGAAAATTGGTCTCTTGGCTAGTAACCGGCTTCCTAGAGCTGGACATGACCTTATGACGTTGGTGGGTTGATTGACCGTGTATATCTTTGTTTTGGTGTTAAAAACAAAGTATCCAAATAAACTCTGGTTAGCTCCAAATTGGAAATACATGCTCTTACATGTCTCAAACACACATTAGTAACTAATAAAGCAAATAAAACACTCATTTTAAGCTTTCCTTTAATGAAGTATTGAATAAAATAGATATAAATAATCTTCATCACCCTTAATCTGTGCCCACTACTATGTGTCCTCTAGACATACGTGCACTAAAACTGAGCAACCAGCTCCCAACGATTTTCCTATGAGGTGTACCTACAACTCCGCTTCCAAGGCCCTCGTTTTTGCTGCAGGCAGCCTACTCCCAGCACATCAATGGCTGAGTAAAGAACTGCACATACTCATTTATGCGAAAGATGAAGACATCACATAGTTGACTTTGGCGTAGTACACTTTGGCGTAATGACACCGGATGATGGTCCCGGACTGTCTTATTTCATCCCTAACAGTATTATTATGTATACGAGTGTCATGTATATGCGTTCATAACTCGCATAGCTGGTACATTAATCTAGTTGGACTTTATAGACTACTAGGGCATTTTGGTAAATTGTGTGAGCGGTATCTTTATATTAGGTAGCGTAGTGTGAGATCTAGAGTTCTGATGAAGATCATGTGTAAATTCTCACTTTAAAGAGGGACTTTGTTATGGCGCGCCCCCTTATTATGTTATTTTTAAACGATCGGTCGGGCTTTATTATTCAGGATTTATTATTAAGTGTCCGGGACTTATTACATTTATGCCCTTATATTTTTTATTTAAAGACCTATTGGGCTAATAAAATGCATGCAAGAAGTTATTCTATTCTTTTTCCCATTGAAGAGATTGTGGTGGCTCTATCTTCCCGAACATACCCCACCTAGACAGTCGCGGTTCCGGCTCCACAACTTCGTCGCCGTCATTCTCTCCTCCGACCATCCTCCAATGATTCTACTGTTGTTACGGGCTACGCCCATAACAACTTGGTATCAGAGTGCTCGGTCCTCCCTCACTTCCACAGAGACCACTGTCAATACCCCAGTTCCGCCTTTCTTCTTTTGATTCCAATCTCCGTCCAGCAGCTGTTCTCGGCCCCTCAACCATCTAGCGTGTCACAAGCCACTGCCCTGCGCTTCGCCTTCTTCAAATCCGCGGCCCTGCACTTCGCCATCGTGGACGCAGCGGACTGGTGCATGCTCGTTGTTGAACCACCGGGCAATCGTCATCTCTGAACTGGCGCATCCTCTCCTTCAAATGAGTGGCCACACCTGCGGAAACCTTTAGCCGACAACCTCCTTTTCCCCGCGGGCTCAACGTGTCACGACCCGTCTCGACAAGAGTCAGAGTGCGCTTCGGGCGGGCCGTGATGCCACAGGCATGGGCGGAAGGAAAACCATGCCTGCTAAGGCGCAAGCAGAGATACTGATAAATAACTTTAAAATAGTTACTTTTGATTAAAACAAGTTATTTTATTGCGTAAGCTTTAAAAATATGATAAATTTAAAACAGGTGCACATGCATTTTAATAAAAGCTCAAGATACAAGTTTTGAAATAGATATTTATGCAGTGATCATCTCGGATGAATGAACATGCAAAACATGATAAATTCTAGTACATATAATATTTAGCCTAGCAGTTGTCCATGAAACAGGAGAAAATGGCTGATTATAATTATTACATGAAAGAAATATCTGACAGTAAAAGAAATGAAACATAAACACAAAACCTGAAACTTGACGCAGATCGGCCTCTGAGAGCAGGCGGCGCAGACACGAACACTAAGGCAAATCCAAAACAAGAAGGAAAAGCCTCAGAACATTGAAATACACAAGAACAAGCAAAATAAAATACGAGCAGAAGAAACAGAATATTTGAGTACCGCTTTTCATGAAGCTGAGCTAACAAAACAGGCAAGCAAGTGAGACAAACAGAAATATCTAGAGTTATTAGACTACTCCGAAGTATAGCATACATAGATGATCAAGTAATAACTTAAGTTGTAACAAGTGAAAGTGTGGGTATTTTTGGTTGACGCACAGGATTCGTGATTCAGACAGATTCAGATTCAGATGCATGTCTTATCGGAAATTCAGGATTTCTACCCGTAGCCTCTAAGGGGCGGCTCTTTCGAACCCTCACCCTTGAGCCAGGGAGTTCATGCTTGCTATGACCGGTTCTTTGTTCCCGTTAGGGATTCAAGAGGGAACTCAAGTCGAGGAGTTGCATCGATTAAACACCACCTTTCATTGTTTACTTAAGTTATTAATGAAGTAATTCATGATTGAGTGATTCAAACATATCAAGACATGTAACCAAATTTTGATTCAGATATACGATAGTATATTTTACAAACGTGAAACGGGAGGAATCAAGTTATAGAACGTTATTTAACCAAGTCTTGGAACCAGATAGGAATAAGAAACAAGATTCGATGACACCGAAAACTAGGAAGTGAGTTTTGAACTTTGCGTGTTCGAGATAATAAGATTCCAATAACAAGAAGATTCTTCTAGTAAAAAGAAGCGCAGGAGTAAGTTTGACATGCATCGATTCTGGGATAACAAGTACTCATTTACATTAAGCCACTTTATGGCACGATTAACTTCCAAATAAGGAGTGTACGATACAAGCATGATAGAGAGACATTGATCATATATTTGCTAGCCATAAACCATTACTATTGTTATCATGATGCTTAATACTCATGTTCAACAATCTATCATTTCTCGAATTATTCATCAAATAAGAAATTTATTCATCTAGGTCTATCCAAATAAAATCATTCATGTTCACAGATTCGTATCATCTCAAATGCGAAAAACCTCAAACTACAAACAAGTCATTTCAACGTCCGAGATCTACGCTTATATGATGAAACAAGCATTCAAAAGTGAAGTCATAAATTCATAAGAGCAGACGAGGTAATCTACGATCAATGTTTGCAAGAGAGGATGATCTCTACTTGCCTTAAATGAGACTGAATCTGACGGCGGCGGCGAAACGGCGCAAGCAAAAGTCAGAAATCACATTTTGAACCTGATCAAGCACAACGAAGGCGACATAGCAATAATTACTATGCTAATACAAGCATTCTATGACACGGAAATTAAACAAAGAGGGATTAACAGATTTACCTCCCTCAAAGGAGAGGGGAGAAGATATTTCACGCGGAGACCGAGACTTGGCGGCGCTTAGGTTGCGGAAACCTTAATTCGGAGAGGGCTTTGTGTGTTCCCGTCAATTGGGGCGACGAACGGCACCGGAGCACGAAAACCTAAGGATTTGGCGATTTGGAAATGCTCCAAAAATCTGAAGTGCAAAAAGGGGTATGAATAAATCGTTAGGGTTTACCAAAATTCTGAAATCAAGGGTGGAGGAGGAAGGTTCTTACCCAAGGAAGACAAGATCGGGCTCAAGGAGCCGAATCCGAGTCCAAAATCTGAGCGGAGGAGGGTTCGAGCAAAGCCCTAGGCGAGATCGAAATCCAAGGAGGAGAGGGGATTAGGGCTGCCGACATCTGAGGAGAAAAGAGACTGCCGACCCTTGTTGCTTAAAGAAGAAGAGCTGTTGTCGGCCCTAGCCGAAGGAAGAGGCAGAGGGGGGGGGAGCTGCTGCGGCTTGGAGAGGAGCAGGAGGAGGCGCCAGAGGCGGCGGCCACGGCTGGAGGGGGAGGCGTCGGCGAGCAGGGAGGCGGAAGCAGCGGCAGACGGAGCTGCGCGCACGAGACGGGAGCGGGAGCGGGGACGGGAGCGGGAGACGGGAGAGCGAACCCTAGCCGAAAGGCTTGCGGGATTAAATCGCTGGGGGGGCTTGCGGTTCACGGGATTTAAACAGGGGAGGGGGCTGCTCGGGAAATAATAGAGGAGGGGATTGGGGTGCGGATAGTATCTTTAAAATCTATTTCATAAATTTTTTTTGGGGTTGTTACATTCTCCCCTACTTAAGAAGTTTCGTCCCGAAACTTTCTGAGGATTCCCTGAATGGGACCTCTTATGACGAAGATTCAGATGTCATTCATTCCAAACAAGATTTGCAGGTCAAGTCATGGAAGCTAACTATTTACACGCTGTAACAGAAAGGAAGGCAAGCGCGGAGACTTACCAAGATCAAGAGAAAATTTGCGGATAATTGCTTCGCATATTAGATTCAAGTTCTCGAGGGAACTCTTCAAACATTAGCGGGTGCGGAGGAACACATAGGATTGATTTCAGGGATCACAGAGTTTTCTTCAAATAGCTCAAAATTGAGAGGCAAGACTCGAGAATTCGGGAGCGAAAAATATTTGCACGAAGGGGATAACTTACTTGCGATGCTGACGCTTAAGAGCTAACTAGAAGGAGATACTGGAGAATCAGGTGAGATCGATAGACAAGAAGAACATGAAGCACTGATTACGAATATCAGAGATTTGAATCTAGAGATTCCAACACATTTCCTACTGTCAGGTACATAAATTATGTAATAATTACAGCATTTCCATTGGACAACTCTAGGTATGATCATGTAAGTGCAAAAAAGAAATCATGTGCCATGTCAAGCAAATAGAAAAACCATGCGTGTGCAATCATTATTGTTGTTCTTGGCTTCACACTTGTGCAATGATTTATGATATGAATGCAAATGAATGGATACACATGCAATGTTAAGCCCCCATATCACTTAGCATGTCATGCATATTAAGACTCTAATGCCAACGCACTTGAAAATATTAAACTGCCCATAACCATTTAATATTCGCAAGCGGTGTATATCCTAGTGGAATTCATATGCACAAAAATGTTAAGTTTGCCCATAACCCCTTAACATTCATGTGCATACTACTCATGCTTATGAGTGAGTGTGTGCGTGTTTCAGCCGCGAACAACACATAATGACAAGGTGCGTGAAGTAATGATATATGCATAAATATTTATAAAATAAGATTCAAAATATTTGATAATTGCAAAATACTTTATCTTTAGAAACAAACCTGGCTCTGATATCAACTGTCACGACCCGTCTCGACAAGAGTCAGAGTGCGCTTCGGGCGGGCCGTGATACCACAGGCATGGGCGGAAGGAAAACCATGCCTGCTAAGGCGCAAGCAGAGATACTGATAAATAACTTTAAAATAGTTACTTTTGATTAAAACAGGTTATTTTATTGTGGAAGCTTTAAAAATATGATAAATTTGAAACAGGTGCACATGCATTTTAATAAAAGCTCAAGATACAAGTTTTGAAACAGATATTTATGCAGTGATCATCTCGGATGAATGAACATGCAAAACATGATAAATTCTAGTACATATAATATTTAGCCTAGCAGTTGTCCATGAAACAGGAGAAAATGGCTGATTATAATTATTACATGAAAGAAATATCTGACAGTAAAAGAAATGAAACATAAACACAAAACCTGAAACTTGACGCAGATCAGCCTCTCTGAGAGCAGGCGGCGCAGGCACAAACACTAAGGCAAATCCAAAACAAGAAGGAAAAGCCTCAGAACATTGAAATACACAAGAACAAGCAAAATAAAATACGAGCAGAAGAAACAGAATATTTGAGTATCGCTTTTCATGAAGCTGAGCTAACAAAACAGGCAAGCAAGTGAGACAAGCAGAAATATCTAGAGTTATTAGACTACTCCGAAGTATAGCATACATAGATGATCAAGTAATAACTTAAGTTGTAACAAGTGAAAGTGTGGGTATTTTTGGTTGACGCACAAGATTCGTGATTCAGACAGATTCAGATTCAGATGCAAGTCTTATCGGAAATTCAGGATTTCTACCCGTAGCCTCTAAGGGGTGGCTCTTTCGAACCCTCACCCTTGAGCCAGAGAGTTCATGCTTGCTATGACCGGTCCTTTGTTCCCGTTAGGGATTCAAGAGGGAACCCAAGTCGAGGAGTTGCATCGATTAAACACCACCTTTCATTGTTTACTTAAGTTATTAATGAAGTAATTCATGATTGAGTGATTCAAACATATCAAGACATGTAACCAAATTTTGATTCAGATATACGATAGTATATTTTACAAACGTGAAACGGGAGGAATCAAGTTATAGAACGTTATTTAACCAAGTCTTGGAACCAGACAGGATAAGAAACAAGATTCGATGGCACCGAAAACTAGGAAGTGAGTTTTGAACTTTGCGTGTTCGAGATAATAAGATTCCAATAACAAGAAGATTCTTCCAGTAAAAAGAAGCGCAGGAGTAAGTTTGACATGCATCGATTCTGGGATAACAAGTACTCATTTACATTAAGCCACTTTATGACACGATTAACTTCCAAATAAGGAGTGTACGATACAAGCATGATAGAGAGACATTGATCATATATTTGCTAGCCATAAACCATTACTATTGTTATCATGATGCTTAATACTCATGTTCAACAATCTATCATTTCTCGAATTATTCATC
Source organism: Dactylorhiza incarnata (assembly GCA_033032865.1). Lineage (NCBI taxonomy): Eukaryota > Viridiplantae > Streptophyta > Magnoliopsida > Asparagales > Orchidaceae > Dactylorhiza > Dactylorhiza incarnata. The sequence continues at coordinate 9,749,832 of JAWHQI010000027.1, forward strand.
AAATAAGAAATTTATTCATCTAGGTCTATCCAAATAAAATCATTCATGTTCACAGATTCGTATCATCTCAAATGCGAAAAACCTCAAACTACTAACAAGTCATTTCAACGTCCGAGATCTACGCTTATATGATGAAACAAGCATTCAAAAGTGAAGTCATAAATTCATAAGAGCAGACAAGGTAATCTACGATCAATGTTTGCAAGAGAGGATGATCTCTACTTGCCTTAAATGAGGCTGAATCTGACGGCGGCGGCGAAACGGCGCAAGCAAAAGTCAGAAATCACATTTTGAACCTGATCAAGCACAACGAAGGCGACATAGCAATAATTACTACGCTAATACAAGCATTCTATGACACGGAAATTAAACAAAGAGGGATTAGCAGATTTACCTCCCTCAAAGGAGAGGGGAGAAGAAATTCCACTCGGAGACAGAGACTTGGCGGCGCTTAGGTTGCGGAAACCCTAATTCGGAGAGGGCTTTGTGTGTTCCCGTCAATTGGGGCGACGAACGGCACCGGAGCACGAAAACCTAAGGATTTGGCGATTTGGAAATGCACCAAAAATCTGAAGTGCAAAAAGGGGTACGAATAAATCGTTAGGGTTTACCAAAATTCTGAAATCAAGGGTGGAGGAGGAAGGTTCTTTACCCAAGGAAGACAAGATCGGGCTCAAGGAGCCGAATCCGAGTCCAAAATCTGAGCGGAGGAGGGTTCGAGCAAAGCCCTAGGCGAGATCGAAATCCAAAGAGGAGAGGGGATTAGGGCTGCCGACATCTGAGGAGAAAAGAGACTGCCGACCCTTGTTGCTTAAAGAAGAAGAGCTGTTGTCGGCCCTAGCCGAAGGAAGAGGCAGAGGGGGAGGGAGCTGCTGCGGCTTGGAGAGGAGCAGGAGGAGGCGCCAGAGGCGGCGGCCACGGCTGGAGGGGGAGGCGTCGGCGAGCAGGGAGGCGGAAGCAGCGACAGACGGAGCTGCGCGCACGAGACGGGAGCGGGAGCGGGGACGGGAGCGGGAGACGGGAGAGCGAACCCTAGCCGAAAGGCTTGCGGGATTAAATCGCTGGGGGGGCTTGCGGTTCACGGGATTTAAACAAGGGAGGGGGCTGCTCGAGAAATAATAGAGGAAGGGATTGGGGTGCGGATAGCATCTTTAAAATCTATTTCATAAATTTTTTTTGGGGTTGTTACACAACGGCCGCACGTCGTAGACGTCGATGGACCCGCAATGATCTTTACGCTCCCGCACGACTTCAACATCGACGACTATAGGCAGTTGCACCCCGTTTGTCTGGATCGACACAGGTCTGACCGCTACCTGCACCCCCTTTCCACGCAACCTCCCATCTCCTGCCAATGCTCACCGTTCGCAGGCTTTCCTTACAAGCCCGTCGCTGCTTTCTAAAGCCTCTCGAGCGCTCATCTCGAGCTCTTCATCACATGCAACTTTATTATTTAGAGTCTCATGCCCTAACCAGCCGCTAGCTGCCTTCGACAATATTTAATTAGAGGGTGCTTAATTCTTTTATTAAAAAAAAGCCTCAAAGGAGAGAGAGAGAAGACTGTTTATTTTTGGAATCATCATAGGGAAGCATTGCGGCTCTCGCGTCAACTCTAATATTCATGCCGCTTCGAGGTAATCCAGCCAACCCGTCACTCCATTTTTTGCTCCTCGCTCACCATTGAGATTCGTTGGATCCGCTAAGCTAGCTTTTGACCATGATGCAAGCCCTCATGGTCCATCAAAATGCCGTGGAGGCGCGTCATCAGGGGACCATTGCTGTCCTCTCCAAGCGCCTCGATGATCTCACATATGCTCTGCCAGTCTCCACCACTCCCGCACATGAGCAAGCTTGCAGCAGTCAGGCGACTCCACCGCTGCTTCTTCGACCTGCCCCTCGATCATTGTACCACCTGAAGTCAGCATCGTGCCCCGTTACACCAAGTTGGCATTCCCAACTTATGATGGGAAAGACGATCACTTTGGATGGCTCACCAGAGGAGAACATTTTTTTAAGCCATCAGCAGACACTAGTGACAGAATGGATCAATCTGGCCTCCTTCCACATGCTTGATATCGATCAGTTATGGTTCACACGTTTGCATGCTGACAATCGTGACATGATCTGGCACGACTTTAAGCGGGCCTGCAACCTGTACTTTGGCCCCCCGATTCGCAACAACCCCCTTGGTGCCCTCACGACATTATGTCAGATCGGGTCGATTGATGGATAACTAGAGCAGTTTCAGATTCTCCTGGCTCACGTCAAGTTACCCCTAGATCTAAAGCCCTAGAGATGCAGGTCGCCATCTTTACGTCCGAGCTTCGCGATTGACTACGCATGGACGTCAAATTCAAGGCTTCTCGGGGCTTGGTGACTGCTATGAATTTAGCCAGATTGTGCGAACGTCGACTTCAACTGGATCAAGATGCCTACATAACCACACAGACGCAGGGCCTCAAGACGGACGAATCGAGGGTACCCTAACCCACGGGTTTGTCGACTGTCTCATGCAGAAATGTCTAACCAGCGTGCACACACAGCTCATGGTCGTGAATGGGCTATAACCCTATAGGGTTAGGGTACCCTAACCTTGCGTGCACACACAGCTCACAGACATCAATGCAAGAGACTTTTTTATCTACACGTGGAGGACTCTGATGATGAGGGAATCTGGTGAAGTAGACAGTGTCTTAGATTTCCCTTGATCTTGAGAACAAGCTCATTTTGCACAGCGGGAAAGATGTTATGGACTTCGCACCCCATTATTATGTTATTTTTAATCGAGTCAGTCGGGCTTTATTATGTAGGTTTTATTATTGTCGGGGATTTAATTACGCTTATGCCCCTTGTATATTTTATATAAAGGGCCCATAACAAACTCTTAAAGGCATGTATTGCTATTGCAGCACAATCATTGTTCTCCTTTGCAAGGAAGCAAACTCAGTTATCTCTAGGCTTAGGCTTGGCTAAGCATACTGTATTAATGGAGTCATGTTTTGCTTAGTTGTTTTGTTGGTAAAAGTTGTGTTTATCTTCAGGAAGATGATTCTTGATCTTTTGCAAGGATCCTTCGGTCTTATGTAGTCATCTTCTCTCCATTGGTAGTGAAGCAAGAGATCAACTTAATTTAAGCATCTTCTCTTTTTAAAAATACATTAAATTTACTATTTCTTAAGGAAGATATCACCCATATTGATGGGGATGAATCAAATCGGTCAGATCATGCACTTCAGGACCCTTTGGAGTTGAAATTCTCTGTTACCATAGTTAGGACGATCGGATGGGCGGTCAGAGTGTTTTCATTTATTTAGTTCATTTCTTCACATTGTATGCATTTACCTATGTTGCCCAGTGATATTGAGCTTATAATATTAAAAGTAGTTCCATTTTTAGGCACGTGAACTTTTATTTCTGGCTCTTTTAGGCAGCGTAATTATTACTTATTACCCTAATTTGAGCAAGATTAAATTCAATTGCATCTCATTGTGCAAGTCCTTAAAAATTTATTGTTATTTAATTTAATTATGCATCCGACATGATTGGTTCATATAGTTGGGTCGCCCCAGGGCTAGGGTAGTCATTATTCATTTCCCTTTGCTTTAGATATTTGCATGATCATATAGGAATAGGTCTGCGTTAAATTCTATAGCCTCATACTATGACAGATTTAGTATCGGTTTTCATTTTCCTTTGCTTAGATGTTTGCATAATCATATAGGATTAGGCCTACGTTAAACCCTATAGCCAGTACACGACTGCTCTTGGTTGCGACTGTGCACTCGCATGGGCACCGGCGATGCACATCCAAAGTAGCGGCTCACGGGCTCTGCCCGTCCGACTAAATGGAAAAGGAAAGGAAAAACACTTTTGAACATTATTGTAAAAAAGAAAATAAAAAACACCATCCCTCCCACCCATGGTCCCTTCTCTCTCCCTAGGCCCTAGCTATTTGAGTAGATTTAAGAAGTCCGGGAAAAACTTTTCCTCTCTCACCCCCCCCCCCCCCCCCCCCCCCCCCTCGTGTAAATGTCAAATGTAAAGATCGAATTGTTGGAAATTTTGTAAATAAAATATTTATTTTATATTGTTTTATTAGAACATAGAATGATGTTTGATGTTTGGCTCATCATATTTGATGAAAAGCTCCAAAATCAAATTGGAGGGAATCCAAATGTTTGGAGGAAACCTTTCATGATGGAAAGATTGAACTCATTAGTTCCAGCATGCCTATTTCCATTCTTGTTGGTGAGTATATATATTAGTTCACACCTTCTTATTTGTTCAAAAGAACATAAGGAGAAACTATAAAGTACACGCGCGCGCATGCACCGCACCGGATCCGGATTTGGGATTTAGGATTTGGGGAATAATTGAATTGAATTGTATTTTTTGTACAAAATAGTTTTAGTGTTTTTTATTCGGAGTTGCGTCGAATAGAAGTCGGAGCTGCGTCGAGTAGAACTCGAAGTGGCGTCGACTAGCTCGCTTGAAATTGGAGTTGCGTCGAATGGAACTCGACGCACCCAACCTGCGGCGATAAGAACTCGACGTAGCGTCGACTCGCGTCGACAAGTTCTCCGTCGGCCTTGCCTGCGTCGATAAGAAATCGACGTAGCGTCGAGTTGCTTCGATTAGAACTCCGTCGTTTTGACTTGTGTCGATAAGAACTCGACGTAGTGTCGAGTTGCGTCGATATGATTTCGACGCAGCGTCGAATTGAACTCGACGCGACCTCTGTCGTTTTGCGTTCTCTCTGCGCAATTATTACACATAATTTCTAACCATTCTTTTACGCGCTTTTCTTGCTATTACTCTTTACGTTGGAAATCTTTCACGATTATCTGCACGATTATCGTCTTCCAATTATAACCGTTGGAATTAATTACATGTTATTTTCCGAGACTCCTATTTAGGAGATTTTCTGAATCGTTTCTTTTCGGATGTTTTTGTGCTTTCGGAAATCTGCACTCTTGCTCTCTCTCGTTCTTACGATTGTCTTCGTGATTCCTTTTCTTTACATTTGCTTCATCAAGTGGAAGTTCTGGTGCTCTGTGCTTCCTCGGTGTTCGCGCACATCAGAGCTTTCGGGATCTAGCCGGGTGTTGTACCTTGGAGGAGTGAGCATCGGTGAAAGCCCTGACGGAGGGTGGTGCAACTTCTTCAAGGCAGTGATCACACGCCTTACCCAGGCTCGATTCTAAACCTTATATTGATCTCTTATTTATTTCTCACCTCCTTCATGCAATTTTATTAATATTGCTGATTTATATATATATATATATCTGCTACCCTATAAAAGTTTTAAAACCGAAAAATATAGTATTTTCTATATTAATATAGGAATATATGAAAAATATTCCAACAATCTAAAGAAGTTGTAGATCACATCACATAATCTCTTGCGAAAGGGCCTTGTTGGGCTATCATCCCACAAAACCGCCTAGTACCAGTGAGAGCCCTTCATCGGGTATTCCTTGGGAAGTCAAAGAATAACAAGATAAATAAAATCAAATAATCAAAATGATTATCTCTGTTTTCTTGTTTACATGAACTGTTATTTATTATATGTTTTTTTAAATTCCAGAAATCTGTAATGGCTTCTAGATCTGATGATTCTACCGGGATCAAACCCGAGAAATTTAACGGAAATGGTTTTCGTCGTTGGCAAGCACAAGTAGAATATTGGCTGAACACCTTAGGTCTCTTGTCTGCGATTTTTGACGTTCCTGCTGCAGAAACTGAAAACCCCAGCGCTGCAACTGCAGTCGCTTCCTCCCTTCCTTCGTCTTCATCTTCCAGTGCAAATACTACTAGGACTTATGTTAGACGTATTCCCTATAGAGATCCGGTAGACATAGAATATCATTGTCGCAACCGAATTCTTAGTGCCTTGTCCGACAGCATCTACGATGTTTTCCTTCAATATCGTACAGCTAATGATTTGTGGTATGCTCTATAAGCACGTTATAACCTTAACAATGCGGGTATAGAACGTTACAACGTTTCTAACCTCCACAAATTCAAGATTGATGCTTCCAAGCCTATCAATCATCAACTCCATCAACTTGATGAGATGTTGTCCAAGATCCGAGCCGATAGCTCAATTCTCTCCAAAAATTATCTTGTAGCATGCCTCATTGATGTTCTTCCTAATTCTTGGTCTGGCTTTAGCACTAGACTTTGTCATGACCAATCCAACCTTACTTATGTTCAAATCCAAAATGCTATCCGCATAGAGGAGGAAGATAAGTCTAAAAATTCTAAAACCCCTAAAGATCATGCTCCTAAAGTGAATCTTACCGAATCTCATGGCAACCCTTCCTCCCACCATCACTTCAAAGGTAAGAGAAAAATCCATAAGAAACTTTTCCGTCAAGGTTCCCGCCATCAGAAACCCAATCATACCAAGTCTGGTCCTTCAAACAAAAACCCAGGTAAAGGGAAGTGGTGCTTCATCTGCGGCCGCACAAATCATCTGTCTACCAATTGCTTCTACAAGAAGACAGAACCCGTGATTGGCAAGTCTCGTGGTGACAAGCCTCAGGCTAACATGATCCAAGCACCGGATCAACCTATCTTCAGGTTAGATTATTCTCCTAGTCTTCTTCTCGCGTGTTCATCAGATTGGTGGCTTGATTCCGGAGCAAATGTTCTTACCTGTTTTGATCATTCTTGCTTTGCCACCTTTCAGGACATCAATGAAGGAAGCGTGATCTTAGGAGATGCGTCATCGGCACAAATTCTTGGACGCGGGCGAGTGGATCTTAGGTTGACATCCGAGAAGACACTAGTCTTGCACGATGTGCTTTATGTGCCGAGAGTTAGGAAGAATCTAGTAAGCGGATCTTTACTAGTTAAGAAGGGTTATAAGATAGAATCAAATAAAGTTGTAATAACATTTAATGATATTTTTATTAGCAAATGATATATTTGTGATGGTTTATTTAAATTAAATGTTGCTTATTTAGAAATAAATCAGATTTCATCTTCTATTGTCTCAAGTTCAATCTCTGATTTTTGGCATGCTAGACTTGGACATGTAAATTTAGATTGTATGAAAAGGATGATGTCCTTAAATTTAATTCCTAAATTTAATATTGCACCAAGTGCTAAATGTGAAATATGTGTGCAATCCAAATTTTCTAGAAAATCTTTCAAATGAGTAGAAAGAACTTCGAAACCATTAGAGTTAATTCACTCGGATGTGTGTGACTCAAACCACCAACCCACTAGAGGTGGAAATAAATATTTTGTAACCTTTGTTGATGATTTCACTAAATATTGTTGCATTTATTTATTAAAAACTAAAGATCAAGTATTTTCATACTTTAAGATTTTCAAAGCGAAGTAGAAAATCAATTAGGATTATCGATTAAAATTCTTAGATCCGACCGAGGTGGAGAATATACTTCGAATGAACTAATCCAGTTTTGTCAAGAACATGAGATTATTCATCATGTGACTGCTCCATATTCTCCTCAATCTAATGGTGTAGCTGAACGAAAAAATCGGACTTTGATGAACATGGTCAATGTCGTGTTAGCTGAATCCGGTGCCCCGGAAAATCTTTGGGGTGAAGCATTGCTCACCTCCTCTTTCATCCTAAATAGGATTCCTTCAAAACATAATGATAAAACTCCATTCAAATTATTTAAATTAAGGAAACCTAACCTCCAAATTTTTCGAGTGTAGGGGTGTTTGGCTAAGGTAGCAATCCTTGAACCTAAAAGAAAGAAAATATGACCTAAAACTTTAGACTCCATCTTTATAGGTTATGCTTCCGATAGTAGTGCTAATAGGTTTCTTATTACCAATTCTCTAATTAGTGAAATATCAAATAACACTATTATAGAAGCTAGAGATGCCGTCTATTTTGAAGATAAATTCCCTTATAAATTAGACAACTCATCACAACCATCTTCTAGTTCAGTTCAACCTTCCTCTAACCTAGATCCATTAGAAATTGATGAACCTAAAAGAAGTAAAAGAGTTAGAACCGAGAGAACCTTTGGAGAAGACTACTTCACCTACCTAGTTGAAGGAGATCTTAATTCATATAAGGAAGTTATGACCTCATCTGATTCTTCATTTTGGAAAGAAGCCATAAATGCTGAAATTAATTCTATTCTAGAAAATAAAACTTGAATTCTAACTGATCTTCCATCAGGTACCAAAGTCATAGGTTGTAGATTGATCTTTAGGTAGAAATTAAATTTGGATGATTTCATAGAAAAATATAAGGCTCGTCTTGTTGTTAAAGGCTATGCAAAAAAACAAGGGATAGATTGTTTGGATACCTATGCTCCCGTAGCTAGGATTACATCCCTTCGCGTTCTAGTAGCCTTAGCTACAATCCATAAATTAATTATTCATCAAATGGACGTTAAAACCGTCTTCTTGCAGGGAGACTTACATGAAGAAGTCTATATGACTCAACCCGAAGGTTTTGTAGTTAAAGGTCAAGAAACCAAGGTTTGTAAACTTGTTAAATCACTTTATGAATTAAAACAAGCCCTTAAACAATGGCATCAAAAATTTGATTATGTAGTATTATCGTTTGAATTTATATCAAATGAATATGATAAATGTATTTATGCAAAACAAAAAGGAAATGAATTTGTTTTGTTATGTCTCTATGTAGATGATATTCTGATCTTCGGAAGTTCAATTAAAATAATTAATAATATCAAAAATAATTTATCATCTAAATTTGACATGAAAGACCTAGGAGAAACTAATGTTATTTTGGAAATAAAATTAGTTGAATCTGATTCTTGTGTTTCATTGTCTCTTTTTCACTCGATTGAGAAAATGTTACATAAATTTAATTTATTTGATTTTGTGTCTGCTTCTACTCCTTATGACGCTAGCGTGAAACTTTGTAAAAATTTAAGTGAACCTATTGACCAATATAGGTATGCACAAATGATAGGGTCACTGCTATATATTGCTAACCGCACTAGACCCGATATCTCATATGTTGTAGGCATGCTTAGTAGATATACTAGCAACCCAAGTGATGACCATTGGATAGCGTTAAGTAGAATATTTAAATATCTTCGCGGAACTATTGATTATAGTTTAGTATATACGGGTTTTCCCGAAGTACTAGAATGTTATTTAGATGTCAATTGGGTAATTGATTCGTTAGATGTTAAATCAACTAGTTATGTTTTCCTCCTTGGAGGAGCCGCCATTTCATGGGCTTCAACCAAACTGTTGAGATGGGAAAACTATATCATTTCAATAAAAGGCCCTATATATATAAAGGAGATGCAATACTACAATACCAAATACAATAATATATTCTAACACTCCCCCTCAAGTTGGGCGAGAGATATCAATCATGCCCAACTTGTCCACAATCTTGCTAAATATGTTCCCACTCAGTCCTTTGGTGAGAATGTCCGCTAGCTGCCTGTTGGAGGGCACAAAGGGAGTACACACAATTCTTCTTTCAATATTTTCCTTGTTAAAGTGCCGATCCACTTCAATGTGTTTCGTCCGGTCATGTTGAATGGGATTGTGTGCGATACTGATGGCTGACTTGTTGTCACAATACAGCCGGATAGGTCCTTCTTCCACAAGACCAAGATCCCTCAGTAAAGCCCGAAGCCATAAACCTTCACAGACCCCCTGGGTCATAGCTCTAAACTCGGCCTCAGCACTAGATCGCGCCATAACTTGTTGCTTCTTGCTCCTCCAGGTAACAAGGTTGCCTCCAACAAGAGAGCAGTATCCAGAAGTAGATCGCCTATCGTCAACAGACCCGGCCCAATCAGCATCAGTATAGACTTCAATCTTTAGATCAGTATTTTGAGCAAACAGGATACCCCTTCTTGGTGAAGACTTGAGGTACCGTAGAATCTTGTGAGCATCATCCACATGTTGGGTCTTAGGAGCGTGCATGTATTGGCTCACCACATTCACCGCATAAGAGATATCTGGGCGAGTATGTGACAGATATTATCAACCTCCCCACTAATCTCTGGAATCCTGAGATATCTTCAATATCCCCTCCATCATCACGCCCAGTCGGTGATTTGCTTCAATCGGAGTGTCAGCTGGTCTGCATCCGCTCATCCCCATTTTCTCAAGAAGATCTAACGTCTATTTCCGCTGAGAGACAAATATCCCCTGCTTAGATCTAGCAACTCTAATTCCCAAGAAGTACCTGAGTTTTCCCAGGTCCTTGACCTCAAACTCTCTAGCTAGCTTTGCCTTCAAACTCTGAATTTCCTCTACATCATCACATGTTATGACAATATCATCAACATACACAATGAGAACAGTAATTTTTCCAAGCCTATGTTTGATGAACATCGTATAATCTGCGTTGCTCTAACTATATCCAAACGACACCATAGCCTTGTGGAAGCGGCCAAACCATGCTCTCGGGGACTGCTTCAGCCCATATAGAGCTTTTAACACTCTGCATACTTTTCTTGCAGCATTAACTGGAGTAAGACCTGGAGGGAGAGACATATAGACCTCCTCTTCCAAGTCACCATGGAGAAAGGCATTCTTCACATCCAACTGCAACAGGTCCCAATTTTTGCAAACAACAACGGATAGTAAGACCCTGACTGTATTCATCTTGGCCACCGGGGCAAACGTCTCCTGATAGTCGATGCCATGGGTTTGTGTATAACCCCTTGCAACCAACCTCGCTTTACATCTCTCAACAATCCCTTGGGGTTCTGTTTCACCGAGAACACCCACTTGCACCCAACAAGTTTTTTCCGTGGGGGAAGAGGAACTAAATCCCAAGTATGGTTCTTCTCCAGAGCTTTCATTTCCTCAACCATCGCCTCACGCCACATAGGGACCTCAAGAGCCTGTTGCCACGATACAGGTATGGAAGAAGCAGCAAGGGAAGAGACAAAGGTCTTGTAGGAGGTAGAAAGAGAATCATAAGATACATAATTTGATAGAGGATGATGAGTACAAGACCGGATACCTTTTCGAATGGCAATTGGAGGATCAGAAGGCCCTGAGTCAGGATCCACTGACTGCTCTGGTAGCATAGCTGGATCTTGTGTGCTTGTCCTCTTTACACGCCGAGTATATACCTGCAAGGGCGGAGGTGAAGGTTTGTAGGGTGGATGAGGCGTAGGAGAGGAACTCACCTCCACCAGTATAGGAGGATTCACTTCCACTGATAGAGTCTCCCCCTGAAGTGAGGGATACGATCGAGGTTTAGGTAGAGGAACAGAGGGGACACCCGAAGGGGGGTTACGATGGTGGAGTTGGCATCAACCGGAGGGTAGTAGGACTCGAATTCACGGAATGTGACATCCATACTGACAAACACTTTCCTGGTAGGTGGATGAAAACACTTGTACCCCTTTTGCGTTGGTGAGTAACCAATAAAGACACACTTGAGAGCACGAGGATCAAGTTTTGATGGGCGAGGGTGGTGTATATGGACAAAGCAAACACAACCAAACACCCTAGAGGGAAGCCGGGTAGGGGGTACATGAAGAGTATCAAGGGGGGTAGAATTCCCAAGGACACGTGTGGGCATACGATTGATGAGGTATGAAGCAGTAAGAACAGCATCGCCCCAATAGAATTTTGGGAGATGCATGGTGAACAATAGACACCGAGCAACCTCCAGGAGATAGCGATTTTTCCGCTCAGCAACACCATTTTGTGCTGGAGAATAGACACAGGTAGTCTGGTGGAGAATGTCGTGATCAGCAAGATAGTGCTCAAACTGCGAATCAATGTATTCGCGGTCATTGTCACTACGAAGTATTTTAATTGTGGATTGAAATTGGGTGGAGATCATATTATGAAATCGACGAAAAACAGAAAAAACATCACTTTTGTGACGCATCAAATACAACCATGTAGTACGAGAGAAGCAATCAATGAACGTAACAAACCACACACAACCAGAAATGGAAGGGAACGGACATGGACCCCAGACATCCGTATGAATAATAGCAAAAGGAATAGAACTAGGTAACGAAACATGCTTAAATAAAGTACGAATATGTTTGTTTAAACTATAGACATCACACACAAAAGTCTCAAAAATAGCAGTAGGCATAGTAGGAAACAACAACTTCATAACAGGGATAGAGGGGTGTCCCAGGCGACAGTGCCAGGGGTACAGAGGATGGACAGTGCTGGAATGGAGAGCGAGAGTAGGTGGATGTGCGCCAGAGTCGAGCACATAAAGTCCATTCACCATGCTACCAGAGCCAATCACCTTCCCCGTCGTCAGGTCCTGAAAAACATATGAAGACGGAAGAAAGGTCACAGAGTAATGCATGGAATTAGTTAAGTGACTGATTGAAAGAAGGTTACGAGTAAACGTGGAAACATGAAGAACGGAGGACAAGGTAAGAGAGGAGCAGGGGATGGTGCCCTTCCCGACAATAGAGGAAAGGGAACCATCGGCAATGCTCACCTTGTCACGTCCAGAGAGAGGAGTATAGGAAACAAAACCTGTAGAGGACCTGGTCATATGATCCGTGGCCCCAGAGTCAATGACCCATTGAGTGGAGGGAGGAGAAACAGCAGACTGGGCACCTGGCAGTCCCGTGTGAGCGTAGGAGGAAGAGGCAGAAGGCTCCGCAGAAAGGCCCTGCATCATGCGTCGGAGAGCCAACATTTTGTCCGCAGTTAAGCCACCAAGAGTGGCAGAGGCATCAGTAACATAGTAGCCCTGAGCGATATCAGCAGCAGCATCAGTAAGATGGGCCGCACGTGGAGCAGCATGACGTCCTGAGAAGCGTCCAGAACCACGACCACCACGAGGTGGAGCACCCCTCTTGAGGTAGGGAACCCATGAAGCCGGAAGCAGGTATCCCGAGTGTGGCGATTCTTACCACAATAATCACATAGGAGATGATCCTTATCAGAACTCTTCGACTTGGGGTCCCGTGATGGACCCATACCAAGAAGAGAGGGGGTAGAAGCGGCAAGGGCAGAGCTCTCTGGCACAGAGTCAGGAAGGAGAGTCTGACGACGATCAAATTCCTGCTGCATTAAACTGTAGACCTCAGGAAAAGAAGGTATATGCGGGCGTCCCAGAATCTGAACACTGATCTGATCAAAGTCGCGGTGCAATCCATGAAGAAATTCAAATATGCGATTGCGGTCATCACTGACTCTAACCATTGCCGCATCAATAGGGCTAGCAAAGACAAGAGGATCAAAATGATCATACTCTTGGTAAAGCTGCGTGAACTCCAAGTAGTATGCTGAAGGAGGACGATCACTCTGCCTGTGTAAACAGATTTTGCGGCGCAACTGGAAGATTTGAGCAGCATTGCCACGGCGAGAGTAAGTAGACTCCGCACGACGCCAAATATCAGTAGCATCGGCCAGAAATAGATAGTTGCGGGCAATGGACTCCTGCATCGAATTAGTGAGCCAGGACATCACTAAGGAATTCTCTGATTCCCATTGCAACCATTCAGGAGAAGTCCTATCTGGTTCCTTCATTTGACCTGTGCCATAACCAAAGAGACGCCGACTTTTGAGGGCAAGCGTGATAGACCGGGACCATGAGAGGTAATTAAATTCATCAAGGCGAATGGTAGTGATTTGAGATGTATTGTGATCCGTGGTTCCTCGGTAGAAAACCGGCGGAGGAGCACCACCGGAAACGGGAGACGGAGTAACTCCGGTAGAGAGAGCGGGAGAGTCCGCGCCGCTAGATCCCAGGAATAGAAATCTGGAGAACACCCAAGGGTTAGGGCATCAAGAGGTGGATGGTAAGAGAGAAAGAATCCACCCATAAGACTCCATCATGAAGCGAGAACGGCGCCGGAGAGGGCAGGACTTACTGCATGATGCGCCGGCGCCGGAATAGGAGAAGCCCTAAGGGATTGGAGGCTACGGTCGGCGAAGGCGGAAGAGAAGGCGGAAGCGGAAGAGAAGCGGACGGTCGCGGTCGCAGACGGCTACGGTCGCGGTCGACGAAGGCGGTTAAGGTCGGGCGCGAGAAAGCGGCTACGGTCGGTCGACGAAGGCGGACGGGCGCGAGAAGGCGGCTACGGTCGCGGTAGCGGACGGCGAGCAACGACGGCGTGCATGCGAACGAAGACGGGATTAGGTCACGCGGGATCGGCCTTGCTCTGATACCATATTGAGATGGGAAAAACTATATTATTTCAATAAAAGGCCCTCTATATATAGAGGAGATACAATACTACAATACCAAATACAATAATATATTCTAACACAAACAAACCGTGATTTCAAGAAGCATCATGGAATTTGAACTTATAGCTTTAGACACTAATGTGCCGAAGCCGAATGGCTTAAAAATTTACTTTCTGAAATTCCTTTAGTAGGAAAACCACTACCTGTTATTTCTTTTCATTGTGATAACAATCTGTAATTGATTTAACTGCTTCAAATAATATTAATGCTAAAATGAACAAGTTCATGAGAATCAGGTACAAATCTATGAAGCAAAGAAGGAAAGAAGTGATATCACTAAATTATGTAAAGTCAGAATTGAATCTGGCTGATAATCTTACCAAGGGATTGTCCCGAAGAAAGATATTATTGTCATCGAGGAGAATGGGGCATAAGGCCACATAATTTGTTGCCAACGGTGGATTCCCAACCCATGTGATTGGAGATCCCATGAAGTGAGTTCAATGTGGTAGAAACGAAGTCATTGATGTAGTGTAGTTGGGAGCACAATTTTAAAAGGTTGAGAAAACCTTCTCCTCATTCCTATGATGTTGTGCTCTATGTAACAGTTTAGGATGAACGTTTAAGTTCTTAATGGTTGCCAAAGACATATATTTTTGTGAGATATTAGTTACGAAATATCTCTTGAGGCACCACCTATGTGAGGGTTATTGTGAGACCGCAACTTTGGGATTCGGTTTGAACCCAAAATAACTCTCATGAAAATCAAGGAATACGCATGGCCATTAACGCGCCCACCGCTATATAACTCAATGAACAACCAATCTTTTGTGTGCTTATCTAATTTACTGGTTTAAAGTTTATAATTCAAAGCCTCTGACACATTATATTCTTCGGTAGAGGAAATAAGTACTAAGTATATGTTCAATGTAATCATTCCACCTATACCCATTGCATTAGATACAACTTGATAAAACAAATTTGTATTTAATTTTATTTATCATTAGTAATATCATAACTTAAGAAGTCCGTTTTTAGTTTTTCGCTTTTGTGGGGGATTATTGGAAATTTTGTAAATAAAACATTTATTTTATAATGTTTTATTAGAGCCTAGAATGGTGTTTGGTGTTTAGCTCATCATATTTGATGAAAAGCTCCAAAACCAAATTAGAGGGAATCCAAATGTTTGGAGGGAACCTTTCATTATGGAAAGGATGAACCCATTAGTCTCACCATGCCTATTTCCATTCTTGTTGGTGAGTATATATATTAGTTCACACCTTCTTATTTATTCAAAAGAATATAAGGAGAAACTATGAACCACTTACGCGCACGCGCGCACACGCACCGGACCGAACCGGATCCGGATTTCGGATTTGGGATTTGGGGAATAATTGAATTGAATTATATTTTTTGTACAAAATAGTTTTAGTATTTTTTATTCGGAGTTGCGTCGAATAGAAGTCGGAGCTGCGTCGAGTAGAACTCGAAGTGGCGTCAACTAGCTCGCTTGAAATTGGAGTTGCGTCGAATGGAACTCGACGCACCCAACCTGTGTCGATAAGAACTCGACGTAGCGTCGACTTGCGTCGACAAGTTCTCCGCCGGCTTGGCCTGCGTCGATAAGAAATCGACGTAGCGTCGAGTTGCTTCGAATAGAACTCCGTCATTTTGACTTGCGTCGATATGAACTCGACGTAATGTCGAGTTGCGTCGATATGATTTCGACGCAACGTCGAATTGAACTCGACGCGACCTCTGTCGTTTTGCGTTCTCTCTGCGCAATTATTGCGTGTAATTTCTAACCGTTCTTTTATGCGCTTTTCTCGTCATTACTCTTTACGTTGGAAATCTTCCACGTTTATCTGCATGATTATCGTCTTCCAATTATAACCGCTGGAATTAAATACGTGTTATTTTCTGAGACTCTTATTTAGGAGATTTTCTGAATCGTTTCTTTTCGGATGTTTTTGTGCTTTCGGAAATCTGCACTCTTGCTCTCTCTCGTTCTTACGATTGTCTTCGTGATTCCTTTTCTTTACATTTGCTTCATCAAGTGAGAGTTCGGGTGCTCTGTGCTTCTTCGGTGTTCGCGCACATCGGAGCTTTCAGAATCTAGCTGGGTGTTGTACCTTAGAGGAGTGAGCATCGGTAAAAGCCATGTCGGAGGGTAGTGCAACTTCTTTAGGGCAGTGATCACACGCCTTACCCATGCTCGATTCTAAATCTTATATTGATCTCTTATTTATTTCTCACCTCCTTTATGCAATTATATTAATATTGCTGATTTATATATATATATATATATATATATATATATATATATATATATATATATATGCTACCCTGTAAAAATTTTAAAACCGAAAAATATAGTATTTTCTATATTAATATAGGAATATATGAAAAATATTCCAACACAAATGACTCAAATGCTTTTGATCGCCACATATGAGGATCATAAACACTATGAAAGACCGTGATTTAATGTAGTTTAGATATGTATATTTATTCACTTTATGCAATACTTTATAATGTACACACACAAACAAGCGAGTTGCAGCAAGCATATTGTCAAGCATTTCTTCTTCATTTTACAATAGGAATTTAGCATGCTCTCACTCCTTCCATTTCCTTAGGTAGGCTAATTTGGGCTAACTATCTTTGCAGGGTTCCCATTGCTAGGCTGGCAGCAGCTCAGGTTGCTGTTTGAGGCTACTCCAGCAAACATATTGATGCTAAATGATTAAATATTATATGGTTTGATACATTGATCCTCATATAACTTTGAATATTACCGGGACCTCTGTTCCTTTTTTGAAATTTATAAGATATCTCATCGGAATTTATATTGTAAATTTGTAAAACAGCAAATTATAACTTATAGATTATATAGTAAAGCTGTCTCCATAATGTGGTTAAGTAAGAGGGGCTGTATTAGTATTATTGTCATTCATGCATCTCGTACTCAAGTGTTTCTATGGTTCTTATCCTTAAGCAACTCTTCCTATTTTGCCGAGTTACATACTTTGAATTGGTCTGAAACTTGACTTGCATGATCAAATTCATTTTTAAGGGCTGAAATTGGTGTTAAAACTGCAATTGAATTTATCAAACGCAGTAATTGTGCGTACTTTAATACATTCTATAAGAACCAGAGAAATTTAAGAGTTTCATGGCCAAGGAATGATATAAGTCATGAAATAATTTTGAATCGTTTTTTCTCTTTTCTAAAATACTTAAGATTTATCTTAATTTTAAGGTAACGAGATTATATTTTCGATATATAATTCTTGTTCTTATTTTCGTACTTTAGTAAGCCGAGAGGCTTATAATGCGAATCGATCACTCAAGGATAAAGAGAGTTGAATGCAATCCTTGAGAGAGGACGATATAAATCTCCCGGATTGGAGTTAAATCTAATAGAGGGGTTCACAACGTTAAAGCGAGTTTTATGGGTTTCAATTATAGAACGATAGTTCGGTTGATTAACCTAATCTCAGGTTGACGTATTTCTCGAGAGAGGTGTGCTCATAAATCAGGAGTCTCCACGGTCAAAATAATTTTATTAAGAGAATGCGTTTTCTTATTCTTTCTTTTTATTCTTTCTTCTTATTTTTATTAAGTGAATACGTTTTAGCTGAAGAGTTTAATTCTTTTAATGAAAACAAGTGATTAAAAATTAATTCAAATTACTACCAGCTAAATATTGTTAATTTCCACAATAAAATTGATTACAAACCACCATAATATTAAATACAAACAGCTATATGAATCAATGGGAACAACAGAAAACATTGCACTAAAAACTTGAAAAAGCGGTCGATGATCCGCGATTGTCGATAGAAGACACTCAAACCGTAGATATAGAAAATGCTTGACAATTAGTGAATATGTGCTCGATGCGCGAAGATTATATAAATTGTCATGGTCCAAAAAGAAACTTCATTCAAAACAGACCAATGCTATCCAATAATTCCCAAGCTCATCCCAATTCAGCACCTTATGTTGTACTCAATATAGTAAAGATGAGAAACAAGTGTTATCAACACATAAAAGAGTATACTTAGGTAATGTGGGAATAAATTGAAAAGTTGGAATGAATATTTTCTTATTTCTCAGCTCAACACATGCACTGTGAATAAGACTTAATTAGGATAAAGGCTCAACAAGTAATTAACACAAAATATATAATGTATATTACAGAATATACTATTTATCAGATTAAACACTCTCAAGTTAGTACACATGCATCGTAAATGCCCAACTTGCCCAACATAAAGGTAAAATGTGGTCTCACATGTGCTTTTGTCAAGATATTGGTCGATGTGTACTTCAAGAGAATGTATGTAGTAGTGATACTTCTACATGAATTTGCTCACTAAGATAATGATAATTAATCTCAATGTGTTCATCTTCCCATGAAAATTATATCTGCAGCTGAATAGCCAATTGGCTCACCTAATTACTCCATAGGCTCCCTTTGAACCACATGTAGTGATGTCAATGGGGACATGAGCCATACAAGTCACAACTTGTCGAAGCTATGGTTCGATAATTTACCTCTATCAATGATCGTGAGGCCGTGTTCTACTTTTTTGTTAAGAAAAGCCATGATTATTTTGAAGACTGACAAAGTATTCTGTCACAATAAATTCACAGTTTTAGGTCACTATAGCCCTATAGCAAAATCTTTCTTCTCACCTTGCACTTAAGATAGCTTATAACTCACAAAGCTGCCTTAAAGTGTTCCTTTCTTGGAGCTTGTGCAAACTACAAAAGGGCATGCACTATGGAAGAGATATTCGGTCGAGCAATCGTAAGAAACAACAAGCGACCCCCAGGACGTCGATACGTGACACCATTGCCTAACTTCCCCTCTGTCAAATCAAGTTTTTTTCTTGTGCATATCATAAAGGATATTAAGACAAATTTGCATTGGCATACAAAGAAGTCTCATGAAGATCTTGCCATTTTGCTGCCCCAAAAGAACTTAAGGGCACCTAAATCATTGATGTGAAAGCAAGTGTTCAAGTAAATTTTTGAAAGATGTACATGGCTTTGAATTGGTTCTCATCAATGATAACAATGACTCTCATGTTAACTCCATTCATGTGATCTGTGAAAAGGAAGTAATCAACCAAAGATTAAATAAATCCATATCAAGTAAGAGTTGCAATCAATTTGGTGAATCAATTGTGTGATGCCTGTCAGAGCCCATTTATTAACTAACCAAGTATACATACTTGATCAACAAGAGTTGCCGTAAGACCGAACAGAAGCCTCTTATAAATCTCTTCGTCCAAATCACCGTGTATGAATGCATTATTAACATCAATTTGTTGTTTCCAGGCACAAACAACCACTGCGGAGTGGTAAACTCAGACATAGACAAGTTTGCCAACTGATGTTGAAACTACGGAAAGAGAACTTAATATTTCTCTAGAACAGTGAATAGAGAATATAAATTTTCTTGCAAATCACACACAATCACATGCAAAAGATCAAATAAATAGTATAGAAAATGACAACAACCAATCTATACTATGGGACATAAGAGATTTTATAGTGGTTCCTCAAAATTGGGTAGTCCACTCTTCCACGGAACTTGTGGGATATCACTGCATATGCAAGGCTTGTAGAGTCTTTTTCGTATAGAGACTTAGGAACCCAAGTAGCGCCCTTAATATTAGAGACTTAAGAACCACACTTATTCTTTTTTAGGGTGATTTGAAGTAACATTTCCCTACTACTAGAATCCTATGTGGCAATCACCCTGGTGCGAGGAGTGGATCCTAATTAACACAAGTCACCAATTTGGTCTAGAGTGACCAATTGGTGCACCATTAGCTAAATTAGACCTAAGTTAGTTCAATTGAACACAATGAGCTCAGCATATGATAGACATTGCCCTAGGTTCTGATACACTGATTCACCCAAATAGGTCATTTTATCATCCATGGGTACCATTAACCCTTAAATGGGTCAAATTGTCCCATTATGACCTATTGAATCCACTCGACTCCATTCTTTTCTGGTGAGTGCCCCTAATACCCCTTACTTCCAAGTAGCCATCTGAACCACTAGCGAGCCGCTCTGGTCACCAGGGCGGCAATTTTTGGCGAGATGGTTCTCGAACCACCCCAATTCGGCGGCCAACCACTGGATCCATTGGCCGATGGGGTATCATAATGGATAGGGTGAACCACCAGGACCTCTTCGGTTGCCCTTAAAGAGTTCCTAATCGCTGGATAAGATAATCCACAATGGTAATATTATCAGTATTCCGACCATCACTAGCGGAGGATCACCAGACCACCGCCCAACGATGTGCCTTCCTCCAGCGAGGCAACGGGAGGCCATGGTCGGCAGTAAGGAGCCAACGACGGTGGTGGTGGAGCCCCGCATGATTTTGGATCTATAGTGGCTTCCATCCACCATTATATCCCATGTATGATCAATCTGGGTCATCCAAAACCTCGTATCATCCATTGGTTAGAGATTCAATCGCCGTGCTGCATTGTAAGTCAATCCCTCCATCTGACTGAATTGGAACAGTTAGATTTGCATTATGATTGATGTGCGCCTCTTTCCTTCACAAATAGAGCTTAAGTTGATTTTTTTGAATTTTCCATGTCATTTATTTAATACTTAAGTCCGACTTAGATTATGAGTCCAACATCAAAGTCGTAAAGAATAATTTATCTACAACTTTCATATATAATAGATTCTATTTTGAGCACTCTAAAACCCTCAATTAATAGAAGAGGGTAATAAAATTTAATATCTACCTTGAAGCTATTTTAGTAAAAGTTTTAGCTAACATATGAACCTCATAAAGACTCTTAATGAAAATACTAAAGTTTATGTCGTATATATAGGAAACAACTTTGGTATTTAATGCTTATCATCAGAGTCAAATAGGATACTTATTTAAAGCCCCAAATTGACAAAAAACTGAAACTTGCTATTTTTAGAAACACTGATATTTTTGGCTAAATTTCTAGCCAAATATTCGGCACCTTAAATGCACCATATCAAAGAATTTTGTATTTCAAAGTTGTATCCATATGTATTGTCTACAACTTTAGTATTAAGTTCTTAATAATCAGAGGTTTGTAGGAGAGTTATTGAAATCCCAAGTTGACAGAAATTTCAACTTACTATCAATAGAATATTATAACTTATATTGAACTTATAGTCATGTACCTTAGAGGCAATATCCGAGGGAACCACGAATACCAATGTTGTAGTCCTATATATAATCTACAACACTGTTATTCATAGAAACATCACAAGGAGCCTTAATGCCCTTTTGATTTCTACCCAAAGTAGGTAGAAAATAAACCTTTCCATGTATATCTTAGATAAATTTTAATGAACTTCACTTGCAACTTTGAAGGGTTTGGAGATGGAATTGGGAATTTTCCATCAGTAGCAATGTTGTATGATCTACAACTTTGTTAATGAGCCCATCTCATTTTGAAGCCTCTGGACTCACCAAATTAGGACATGAATGCGAATGAAAAGATTCATAATGATTATTATTTCCTAGTTAATATTCTCAAAAAAGTTCAAGTTGCTTAATGAACATCATAAAGACTACAAATATAAAAAATTTAAACACCAAAGTTGTAGTCATATGTAAGAACTTTTGAATTTTTGAGCTTCAATATGACATAAAATAGGTCTTTATATATATAAGTAAACAAAAATTTCATGAACTTCATATGCTAATTTGAAGACCTAAGACAAACAACTATGAAAGTGCGAATTAAATTTGAATATTTCTCTAGAAAGAGGTGAATAGAGAATATCAAATCACAAACTATTCTACAGAAAGATGAAGTCACGAATAAATAAAAAATATAAGCAGAAATAAATCTAAGCTATAAAGTGCTTGCAACATAGAAAACACACAAATTTTATTGTGGTTCCACAATCAAATCTGGGTATTCCACTCTTTCATAACTTTAGGATAGAATTGTCATTGTAAGGCCATAAAGCCTTTTCGCTCGTAGAGGCTTAAGCAACCAATTGGCCCTTTTTCATCGGTGGCTCAAAAACCCGACGAGTCATTTACACGAGACTTCAACCACAACATGGAATTTTTAGAGGAAAATTAAATAACCTTTATAGATTGTTGTGATTGATATCCAAAGAGAATGTATCACAAATAAGAAGAGGTGATTCTAGCTGAGTCTTAAGAGAAGAGAGACTCAATTTACAGTGGAGAAAATACAGCCGCCAGAGAAGAAAATTAGGTTATGGAAAAAATAAAATCCAGAAGAGATAACAGTGGTATCTCTGTCATTTTAGAAAGACTTATATAGTCCTCTTCAATTTTTCCAAGTACCCTGAAAGGAATGGGCTACAAAAAATGATGCCTTTTTTGCATCAACAATGACTCTATCTGAATCCAAACAAATCATCAAACTCGTCCAGTGATCGCTGAACACAGTCAAAAATGAATATGGGAGATCTCTATTTGGATAGAAGGATTCTTCCTTCAGTGAGCACTAATGGAGGGACGGTTTGGACAGTGATCACAGAGCCTCGGTCAGCTAACGATTATCGCGGATCATATTCTTCATAAGGAAATTCCTTCTGTGAGAGCTAATAAAGGGATGGCTCGGTCGGCGATAGCATATCGCATAGTCGAAGAACGAAGATCACATATCTAATTACTCTTGTCTATAAGGACGATTCTGGAACCACTGGTAGAAAAGAGGAAAGTGGTCGACATTCTTGAGTTTGTGACAAACAACAACTGAAAGAGTTCAGGCGCCTCGACGAACAAGTTTGAGATCTAAGAGAATGTGCTTTAGCTCGGTCGATGTTCAGGTCTCTTTTCGTCGAATGGATCCTTGATTGGTGAATGACTGACGATGTTTCGATCTCCACTCGGTGATCGTCAAGTGCCGGTCGGCGATCCAATATGAACTTAGCCAATTCTTCTCAACTGGATAATTTAGAATATCTTCCAACTGGGATAAATACATAATAATACGCTCTATACAATTAAGTGTATCAAGATTAACATAGTCTCCGAAGTCATCAGAGTTTTTTCTCAACAATCTCTCCTTATTTGGTAGAGTATTTTTATAGAAAAGAAACACTGCACTTGAATATTTACATAGAAGAAATTCATCAAAATAGAAAATTACATTATCGATCTCAAAGAAAGATAATATAGAAGTTAAAAGAAATATTAAATTCAATACAAGAGAGAGAGTGAGAGAGAGAGATAGAGTAATCAACATTGTATTAGCCCGAAATTTGTACACAACTCAAAATAAAAAGAGTTACAAGCATAGTGCTCAATAAAGAAACTTCTTACAAAGATATATTTTCTTCTTAATTATATACTTCTTATCCATCATATAAGCTTTCCTTTTCTTTTTGGATTCCTTTTTACCTCTTAAGGATTTTAATAAGGTAGCTTCAACTCTCTTAAGAGACTTGAAGAAATTTGGATTAAAATGGTCTTTGAAAAAAACTCTTTTCATCAACTCTTTAAGTTCTTCTTCATCAAAATTAGAAGAAGAAGAAGAAGAAGAGAGAAAATAGTCATCATCAATAAGCTTGGCATGATTCATATTAGTCATAAAAGGGAAGGAGACTGAGAAAGGGATAATATGGGTGTCAAGAGATAAAGCAGGGGCATCAGAACCACTCCCAATACCATCCTTAACCTTAGAGAAAGATGGGGCCTTATATGCGTATTGAGGAAGGGCGAAGGTGGAGTGCTTATGCAGATATTTCTCTTTATCAAACATGGAAGAAGCAATAGCAGAAAACACTCCGCCGGAAGAGGAGAAGCAGAGAAAAGGGGTGAGAGTGTATGCAACGACTTTCTCTTCTTGAAGCGGTCTTTCCTGAGCTTCACTAGTGATCCCGGCCTGCGTTTTAGATGTGGTTTCTTAACCTCATGCTTTTGTATGGGCATCTAGCATTTCTTAATCTCTAACTGCATGTTCCAACATCCTTTTCATCATGCCTTGCTTATTGATGAGTCCGATATTTATAGGGGTTTTCAGACTCATCTGGGCTAGTTTTCATGCGCATGCACTTCACTTGTAGTTCATTATTTCTTATATTTCACAGGTTCACTCTTCTCACATGAAGTGCAGGTTTAGGCCCGTTGTGGTGTGCAAATGCGAACTATTTTGTTGGGGTAAGCACATGGTGCTCCACATATCTTTGTTTAGTATATTTGAGTTGTTTTTTAGTGTCTTGGAAGAGTGATGCAGGCTGTGTATATGGATGTGCAGGTGGGCAGATCCCCCTTGTTGTCTAAATCTATCATGTAGACATCGCACGGTTGTGCATTTCCTTCGTGCACGATCATTGCAACCGTGCGATGCCTACAGAGCCCAAGAATGGTGATCTGCCCCAGGTCGTGCGATTTGTTCTCGCACAGGTTTTTTGCCCGTGCGTGACCAAAATCGCACGACCTTGCCTATTATCTTAGAAATTTATGGAATTATTCACCCGTGTGTTTTCTTCACGCACAGTTAGATTCAACCATGTGAGAAGGAAACGCACGATCTCCCTCTGTTGTCTTGAGTTTCAAGCTCTCTGAATTTGCCCGTGCATTTGATCACACGTTGGTTTGGACCGTGCGTGAGTAAAAAATGCACGGGAGCTCCTGCTTTGTTTTCAGGGGAAGCCAGCTGTGTTAATTTTGCACGATACATGCACGGTCGTGCGTTCGACCGTGTGTCCCAAAATTCTTGATTGTTTTTTATAAAAGCCGCAGATTTCGACCTAGGAGGGATCCATCATCTTTTCTCCGCCATTTCCGCTGTAAGAGGAGCTCCAGCTTCGTTTTCTTCCACCTTCCATGAGAGCTTTGCCCTAGGCCTCTTCCATCATCCAAGTGCTTCAAGGCGAGGATTCCACACTCATCTTCATCGCCAAGCAAGAAGTTCATCGCATAGGACGTGGCTGGATTGTAATATACTGGAGAATACGGGTCCATTGGGAGGAAGTGACAGCCCTCCTCTACCCCGGACGATAGTTGGGACTGAGCTAGGATGCGGATTGACGACCCGACGACTTCTACCGTGAATCTACAATAAGCCTCCTTATTTGGTTGTATCCCTTGCCTTTTTCTTCTCTTGATTGGATGATGTTGAATGTAATCTTCATTATTTGATGATGTTTGTCATTCTAGACTCATGTTTTATTGTTATATTTTCATGATTGTGAAAACATTTATATGTGCAGATTGTGCTTGAAGTGCGCCTATTTCACCCCCACTCCATTCCACTCCGCAACCCTCCATTCCATTATGCAAAACTACTATTCCACTACGTGAGCCTACTCTTCAATTCTGCAAGCCTACTCTTCCATTTCGCTTGACTACTCGTCCATTACGCGTGCCTACACTTCATTCGCCAAGCTAAGCAGTGCTAACGGCCCGTATAATCCACTTCACTTCCACCGGTGCGAACCCTTCATCTGCTTGCCTTCTCGCCCATCCGCCTATTGAAGCAGTGCATAACGACCTACATAGTTTCCATTCGTCCTGTGAAGTAGTGCATAGCGGTCTGCATAGTAATTTAGTAGTTAGTTTTATTTTATTTTCCACAATCCAATCCAACCCTTCCACAATCCATCCGACTTAACGGTCTTCGATCTCAAGTCCCTCCTTGATAGATAACTCCACCTTACTGTGTTCCTTTGAGATCGATACTTGGGAATCACTCTCACTTTATATTACTTGAGCGATCGGTACACTGTCGTTTTGTGCAGCAGTCTCGCGCCCGCCTATAGCGGTGCGTAAGATTCGCGCATCAAGTTTTTGGCGTTGTTGTCGGGGAGCACATTCGTGTGAGTTTCTTGAAAGGGAGCCGAGAGGTAGATGTCCTTTTCCCTTTGTTTATACCATTTTCTATTTTTTTATTTATTAGTAGCATCTTTTAATTTCTTTCTTTCTAATATTTATTTGAAATTTTTCTAAAGCATGTATTCAATTTTATTGTGTGAAGTTAATTCTTGCTTAGAATACTTCTGTTTGGTGAAATCTTTCCCGTAGTACCATGTTTTCATATATATATATATAGTTAATTTCGGTGGTGCGGAGCTTATGATCATAAAACTAATGAATGTTTGATGGGGCATCGTAGTCATAATTCATATGGCCCACCTAATGGAGCACCGGCAACCTATGGTACTTCATATGTTGCGCCTTCTTATTATAACTATGCGCCACCAAAATAGACATCATCTCCACATTTCAGCCCGACCCCTCAAAGGCCGAGAGGAAATGGGAAATGATGTTTGTGTTGCTGTAGTACCGACCACGCATTGAAAGATTGCATCGACTTTAAATGCCAGATGGAGACTGGCAATGAAATGGATATTATAATCAGCCCATCTCCTTCTCACTCTGGTGTACCTGCTGATTTTTGATGATATATCCACAGTACCACCTTGTCCATGGGGTGCTGCAGCAGATATTTCCATTTATTTCTCTGCTAATCGGTATGACGACATGGTAGAGCCACATCTCCTTATGCATTTATTACCTCTTTTAGATTCACCCCCGGAGGAACCTGCTCACACATTCTTTGATGTTGCTAGCACCGCGAGTCCTCCGCCTTCTCTGCAAGAAATCTCTGCATCTATTTTTGTTGATTTGGTTGATGATGTTAGGCAGGATGTTGATTCGGAGCCTGATGTTGCGCCAAAGTGGGACGAGGATGTTATTCTCTCTGATGGGGAGTGTGAGTCCTTAAAGCATGATGATGCGCCAAGGTGGGATGAGGAGGATCCCCTTTCTAATGAGGAGATGTGCTCATCCTCATCGGAAGAGGAGGTCAAACTCACCACAAAAGACCTTGAGCTTTCGGATGCCCCTCGTTATGACTCATATGATACTGATAGTGATCTATACTTGGATCCTGCTGGAGTGAGATCAGGACCACTCCCCCAATTTTTGACTATTTATGTCATTCTTCTCCTTTATTTCCTAACCCCCTTTCTTCATCCAATCCTGTGCTGGTTGAGTCATCACAGGTACTTCAGGAGTACTTAGAGCATGATGCTCATGTCAATGATGAGCGTATCCTCATATGTGAGGAGGTTGATCCCTACTCCACAGTGGAAGCCTCACTCATTACTTTCTTCTCCTGCCGCCTCCCTGAAGACGACACCTTGCTGGGCAAGGATTATTTTGGTGAGATGAGCGAGGACTCTTCCTATTCTTACATTCTCTTCCCTCTACCTATGAGGAGAAGGTATTATTATTTAGGTAGAGAGGTCTAGTCCTATCGCCGTATCGGTACCCGCTACCGACACGGATATTATAACAGTTGTCTGTCCACTTCTCCTTCCATACTCCCATCAGCTAGAACTCTTAAAGTTCGGAATAAGTCATGCTGGGAGGACAATAACCTCAGTAGTTATCTTACTTTTTCATGCATTTTCATCTTATCTAGTTCAGTTTAGTTAGTTGTATTTCATTTTAGCTTGTCTTTTTTTTCTTTTTTTTGCGGAGCTCACCCCTGCAGGTTCTTTTTTGGAAGGCGGTGGTTGTGATTCTTTGTTTGGCAGCTTTGCCCTGGATTTACACGCGTCTTATGGTATGCTCACTTGTTGAGCATTGGATGCTCTCTTCCCCTAATATTATGTTGGATTGTTTAGTTTAACTCTGGGGGAGCATCGTTTTATGTGCCCACTCGTGTGCACTATTGCATAGCATGCTAGAAGATGTTATTTAAGTTGTATTATTCATTTTCTTTGCACCCACAACACCCACTTGAGTGCGCACATAAGTGTAAGCGCGTAACGAGTCTAACTCGTTTCTTTTGTGTGATGGGAAAATCTTTGTGCTGGCTTTTAGGATTATGAGGCAGAGTAGAATGTTGACTCCAAAAGTGCTCCTAGTCGAGTGCTCATGTCTCGCATAGAAATTAGTGTAGACTCAATTTCTTTTTATGCTTTTAGTTTATATTTCTCTATTAGCGTAAATATTATTTACTATACTCAAAAATTGCTGAATCCGGTGTAAATCAAACGGTAGCATAGAAATGTGTGTAGACGATTGTATTGCTTTTGTGCCCATTCCTATCGCTATTAGCTTCATATTACCCAAGATGGGAGGGAGGATTATCTTTCTCGGTGGCTAAGAACTTGCCCCAAGTGATTCTTGAAGCATTGGTATAGGTTTGTCAATTGCATGAATGTGATGTAGGCCATCATTCTTTTGCCCAGTTGAGCCTTTGTGCCCATTCCTATCGCTATATCCTCGCTAGCCCGGTTGTGCCTACCCATTCTTTGATTCAACCCCACTTTTATCTCACCAAAGCCTCAAAGCCAATCCTAGCTGCACACCCAAATTTGAGCTCAAGTTTATATTTTATTTTCATGATTGGGGTGTTGATGTTGTGTTAATTTTTGTGAAAATGTGGTGCTGCTTCACTGCTCAATTTGTTGAAAATGATTTGAAAAGAAAAGAAAAACAATAATAAGAAGAAAAGAAGTGAGAGAAGAAAAAAATTTAAGAAAAGAGTTAGATTGAAAAATCTAGTTGAGATGTGTATTGGGAGTAGGCGGTGCACACACCCATGTTTTCAAGTGTGAGTCTGGGGGTGTGTTGCACCCATTTGTTTATTGTTGCTAGCTTAGTTGGTTTTAATGCTTAAACCATTGTTTTTATCATTGTATACCAAGCCTAAACCCAAGCCCTGTGTAAAAGCTAAAGTCCTATTGATTCACGCATTTGAGTCAATCCAGTGACGCGGGGAGAGTGCGAACGGGCAAGCTTATGGTTACCGACATTGATGGATTTCAAAGGAGGTTGTCCCGAGCCTCGATCTTTGGAAATGCTCGCCTCATCGTTCAGTCTGCTTTCTTCCTATGCATGAAAGGATAATCCACCATGATTAAATTTTTGAGTAAATGTAATATACAAATACGCTCCTAAAAAATTATAGACTAATATGTATAATTAGAAATTTCAATTATTGTATTTCTACGCGCCCGAGCATGCAACTTCGTATGGTACTCCACTTTATAATGTCTATGTCAGCTTATGTTTTTCTTGTCCACTTGAGGGATGATTTGCTCGGGACGAGAAAATGGTTAAGTCTGGGGTTGTGATGAGTCCGATATTTATAGGGTTTTTTGGACTCATCTGGGCTAGTTTTCACGCGCATGCACTTCACTTGTAGTTCATTATTGCTTATATTTCACTGGTTCACTCTTCTCACATTAAGTGCACATCTATGTTCGTTGTGGTGTGCAAATACGCACTATTTTGCTGGGGGTAAGCACATGGTGTGAGGCCCCTATTCAGACCTCACATGAAATCTGTATCAAAACTTATTTTCATGTCATTTATGCCAGGATGTCTAGAAGTAAGTATAGTGAATACAAAATAAAACACATAATAAAAACTTTTCTTTAAAGTTCTACTCATACCTTAGCTTGATCTTTATTTTATTTTTTTTCTTCTCTGGACCACTTTGATTTCTTAAGGGTCTTCAGGAAACGCGAATCTTCCTAAAAAAAATTTGAATCCAACGGGTTTAGTCATAACGAATATGACTAAGCGAGTAACATACTTCTTTAATTGCTGTACATGCAAACAAGAAATATCAGTATCAAGATGCATACAGTTCTTTAGGTTCTTCACGTTCTTTATATTTTTTTGTTCGTTCAACTTCATTTCATCGAATATTTTAGCCTTCTTCACTCACGTTCATATTCGTTCATTCTTATATTCCTTCTGTGTTCATATATTTTATGAGTCACTTTCAATTATCAGAAGTTTTTTTCAACTTCCATTATCGAATTCAATTTGCAGTAGCAAATAAGGAATGACATATTAATAAAGTAACGATATGTTTACTTTTCAAATTCTTGTATACATTTCGTTTCTTCGTAACTTCTATTCACATTCCGTCTTTCTTCGTTCACGGTCATTTCATTTCTTTTATTCGAAATCTTTTCATCAATTTCATATTCTTTCAACTATAGTTCAATCAATTCATTTTTCATCATCAATCATCAGATGTTCTCATAATCAGTGTCTGAATCAGATTCCTCGTTTATCTTTAGCTTTATTAAATTAAGAAATCATAAGGGTATATTAAAATGCATCCAGGTCTTCCACGACCCCAGAGCCTTCAACGGCTTCTGGCCTTCAACGGCCGCATATATATCTCAAAATTATTCCACCATGGGTATTCATACCCCCCCCCCCCCCCCACAGCACTGGGTTAACCCTTATAATTTCCAATGCATGTATACTATCTTTTCAGTGTATGTTATCTTTTCATTCTGTTCTTATTCACGCACATAATTTCAAGGTTCGTATTCAGTCTTCGCATTCGGCATCAGTGATTTTATTCAAACAGTTCTCTCAACATTTACTTCATTGCTTAATTCTTGTTATTTCTGATTCAACATCCTCTCGAAATTCTCATATTAATATGTGATTCATAAATGTGAACGACTTCAATTTCCTGTCAATGTACCGTCACTAAAATATTTTCAATATAAAAAGCTAATCATGTGTATATGAAAATATGGTTCAATGCTATGCATAATTAAAGAAATAAGTACTCACTTTGATTTTCTCTTCTCTTTGACATTTCTTATCATATGTCGCATTTACCATCATCTGTTCTTTTATAATATTTGTTATTAAACAAAATCAAAATTCTAGTAATTTGCACTAAAGTAAATCTAATAGGAAATCTAGTAAATGAAAATATATTCAATTTCATCTAAAACTCAACCCTCACAAATCTCCTATCAATTCCAGCCAATTATCAACCGTGAGTAAATGGATTCCAAAACTGTTAGTTACAACTCAATCATAAATTCTTTCCAATGTAATCCTCCAAACAAAATTATATTAACTGAATAATAGTCTACCCAAAGCCAATATCCATTATACAACTAGATTAGTGAATCAAATTCCCTAATTAACCTATCCAGTAATTCTCAAATCCCAATTGCATACACTAACCGGCTAAGCAAAACAATTACTCAATTTAATTCAGCAACTCCTAATGAAAGGATTATAGGGAAGCCAAGCTCTAACCCTATTTCTGATTTGGTTTTCCCTGTAACCAAGCCAAGCTCCATTTCTGATTCAATAACCAATCCAAACAGAAATATACTCTAACCAGAATTACCAAACCAATCTCTAACAACACACAACTGGCCACAAGCAAAGCCTCAATTTATTCTATTCATTCCATTTTCACATATTGTAAGTAAAGAGAAACTATACTCCAAACTATACTCCACAAAACCCCCAATTACTAAAACCAAAAAAACTAAGAAATCTAATAATCAAGCCTTTATGAAAGCCCCTTAATTCAAAAACCCTAACCAACCAGAAGATTAAGCCCCCAAAATCTAAGCAACAACTACTTTAGAGAAAGAGAAGAGGGGGAGAGCAAGAAGGCTCACCGAGGAACAACTTCAGCCCAAAGCTGTCGGCCAACAGAAACAGCAAACCAGCAGTCCTCTACCAGCCCGGCGACCAAGTAGCAGCCCTCTCCTAGCCCGGCGATCAAGCAGCATTCCTCTCCTAGTCCGGCGACCAAGCAGCAGTCCTCTCCCATTCTGTCAAGCTCTAAGCGGCGAGATGCATATCGAGAGAAAGGGCTAGCGATAAGAGGCTGAAGTATCTAGTTGCCTACCTAAATCACCTAGAGGGGGGTGAATAGGTGATCTCTACGTCTTTTGCGGAATTAAAAATTAAACGTAAAGCACAACACACCAAATAGATCACAGCCACAGATAACACCAGGAATTTATAGTGGTTCCCCATACTTGGGTACTCCACTGCCGGCCTCGCCAATCTAGCACCACAGCTAGACTTGACTACTCACTAAAACTCGGATCAGAATGATCCTACAAACTCGGAGTCAAACTCCTACAATCTCAGAGAGAACCTCTCTTACAACTCGGAGAAAAACTTCTCCTACAACTCGGAGAACAACCTCTCCTACAGCTCGGAGATAACAACTCCTACAAAAATGATAAAAGGTTTTGAACAAAATGATACCAGATCTGAATAACAGAGGCGTTTTCTTCCTTCTTCTTGAATGGCTTTTGAGAACGATGAGGAAAAAACAACGATCCTTCAAATCTGTCTTTGGCAATCCGAAACGATCCAATAGAGGTTGTAGATTCAGAACAAGGATCGATCGAATCCTTCTTTGATAGAAATCAGCAACTCAAATGAGTAGATCGATCTTCAATCGTAGGCGACAGCGAGACGGCGCTTTTCTCGTTTTTTTTGATCGGGAGAGAAAATTAGGGTTTAGAATGATTCATAAAAAACTTCTTGTAAACAACCCAAGAGCGATCCTATATATAGAGGGCAAGATTAAGGGTTAAATCGACCTTAAACACACTCAATATAGCCGTTAGGATCGGGAAGGAGCGTTTACGAACCGTCAAGAACACAGAAAAGAGAATAGAAATAAACGGAAAGAATTCTCGAGACATAAGAGATCTCTCGAGAACTAACGGATCTCTCGAGATATGAAACAAAGAGAGCAGGAAAGAGATGTCTCGAGAACTCGATGATCTCTCGAGACATACAAAGATTTCGGTAAAAAAAGAACTTTCGAGACATGCTTGATCTCTCGAGTCATCAAGAACAGAAATACCGAGATTCAAAGAACTTGCCTCTCGAGACATGTCAGAACTCTCGAGACATGCATGATCTCTCGAGACATAACCTTAGAAAAATTGTTTTCAACAAATTTCTTTTCTTCTCTTGAACACTTGCTGCAACCGCACTCCAAAGTCTTCAATAGTCTTGAAAATGAAGTGTACCCCAATGGAGAGATCACACATGAGTCATCACCATGTTTCATATAATGAGGAATTACATTGTATGAAACTGTGTTTGCAGACCCATTGTGACCTGACATTGATTTACACTTAGCAATGATAATCTGCAAGACAATACTAGAAAAGCATATCAAATACAAAAGCAATTCAGTCTTAGTTTAAGGGTGACTTCTCACAAATCAAGGTAATTGTGAATACAATTTCCAACAATCTCCCCCTATTTGTAGAAGTCAGAACCCTATATACTAAGTTGAATTACAGCAATATAGAATAAATATGCTACACTACACAATGATATGAAAATGAATAAGTAGAGAACATCAAATCAACAATTATATATATATGTCTAAATTGAATTGTTAAGAAGACTTGATGTTCAACAAAATCAGAACCAAAACAAAATATGTCTTGTCAGCATCAGCATTATCCTTCAAGAACTCCTTTTCCTCTTTTCTTCTTGCCTAGAGAAATAAGCATAAGGCTTGGGATGGTAAAATGGAGGTGGATCTGGAGCATCAGAATTATTATAACCAAAAGCCCTGAAATGAATTCTTCTCTTCCTTTGAGCTGTCTCATGTTTTTCCCATTCAAGTGAGCTGTAGCATTCAGATCTATTCATTTTGCCTTCATGGACTAACTTATAGGATTCAAGAATAATGTCTTTTGAGACTGGGCTCCAGATTTCTGGTAGAACCTTCTCAACCTGAGCTTTGTTATGGCCTGCAGAGCTAGAACTCGGAACAGATCTACTCGCAGAGGGACCTTCACCATGTTTTCTTTTTCTTTTGGTCCCAGCCCTATCTGATTGATCTTCAACTAAAGGAGCCTTCCCAAGTAGTTCTTCTGGCCTTGGAGAAAACTGAGGAACAGGAACATCTGGATCAATTTCTAACTCAGGAAAAATCTGATTATGAAGCCATGTTGCTGTTTTGAAGGAATAAGCATTAATATCAGCAATTTGCTTCAGCACCCTGGAAGAGAACTGATCAAACTGTGATTTCCATTAGCTTTGAATTGCTGACACAGAGCTTTCCACTAAATCTGTCATTCTTTCCATTATAATGTCCTCCCCCTTTCTGACTTCTACAGATAGGGTTTGGAGAGTATCATCTTTGAAATTTCCGACTTCATCAACAATCCTGAATGTATTTACTTCAGCCTTGTCTGACATTGAGTCTTGAAGCTTTGTCATTGTAACAGTCTGAGCCAACACTGTGCCTATACCTTCAGTTGCATGTTCAATTTGCTTGCTTCCTAGGCTCATCAATTCAGAGAGATTTTCATAATTGGATTTGATTTTAGCTAACTCCCTACCAAGATCACTTTCAACTGAGGCAATCTTCCTATGAACAGTTGTCAAAGAGTTCTCAAACTGTTCACTCTGCTTCTTGAGCATAGCTTCAATCTTTCCCAGAAGAGAATCTGCATCAAGGATTGGAGGGGAAGGATGAGAAGAAGGAAGAGTAACAGCAGGGGCAGCAGCAGGAGCAACATCAGGGAGCTCTTCAATCTCAAGAGAATGAACCACATTTTCTTCTTCACAACCTAGCTCATCTGGAGCATTCTTGGTTGTATCTAACTCTGACTCCCCCTCAACATGTAATAGGGGAGGTGATAATTCATGAACTGAATCAGCATCATCGTCTTCAAAAACAAAATCAGCACCAGACCCTGCCTTTTGGCCACTAGGACTGTGCACTTCAGATATTTCTTGTTGAATACTCTTAAGAACAGCTGAAACTATCTCATTTGCTAAAGAAGTTTCTGCTTCAATAACTGATGGAGAAGGAGGTGGTGGTGATGGAACTGAATTTTGAGTGAGAACATGAGAGGGTGATGGAATAGAATCTGAAGGATCTGACTGTGTCACTAATGGAATGAGTTCTGATGGAGCTGATGAGGGCTGACCTTTGGATTTGGAACGGATTGGTAGCTTGGCTCGACCTGAGGCTTTAGAGCGAATCCGAGGAGGAGGAGGAGGAGAAGAAGTAACTTTGGGTACCTGACCTTCCGAAGATGGAATTGGAATTTCTGCTTCACTTGCAACTGCAGACTGATGAGTCTCCCCCTCAGAAGCAGCACTGGCCATTCCCGGCTTCTTGATTCGAATGTCCCATCTCTACATGGAGAGGACATTGATCTTCTTGAGATGATGGAGAACTATACCTTTGGACATGTCAAAGATAGCTGGGTTGAACTGATTCAGAAACAATGTGATGATCCGGGCAAATTTTGGAGAATTAATGCAAGCCTTGAAATTGGAGAATAAGATTTTGCCCCAATCTCTCTTTTTCCCTGACACAATTCCAACCATCAATAGAAAAGTCTCTTCAGACACATGCCCTTGTGTGCCTGTCTTGCAGAATAGAACTTTTAAGATAATGTCCACCAGGAGCTTCCCCATATCATTCATCTTGTGCCGCTTCACTGCAGAAAAATCTGAATCCAGACCACAATACCTTGCTGTTCTCAACCAGTCATTGTCATCAAGCACCTCTTCAGTATCAAGCTCAGATAGATGCAAGTACTTCACGAGGGTCTTAGGTGAGATTTTTATCTTAATGCCCTTGACGAATGAGACCAACATCCTCCCTTCCTTGATAGGCTTCACATTGATAAAGAATTCTTCCACCTCATCAAACAGCACCCGGCAAGGATGCTCAAGAACGAAAGCAAGACCGGCGACATCAAGCAAGCAAAACAGATTTTTGAAATCATCGGATAAACCGGCGATACCTGAGCGAACGACTTCATTGCCGACGCCGATCTTTGGATGAGGAGAAGGCGCCATTGAAGCACGAGGTAGAGAACTGTCGAGCGGATCAGATGAAGAATCGAGAACCACCGAGAACCACCGAAGCACAGAGAACTGTCGCAGATTGTCGCCGCTCGAGAGAAAGTCGAAAGGTCGGGGAGGTCTCGGAAATGGATTTCGTGAACATCAAGTTTTCGATTTCTTATATATATATATATGATTTTGATTTGACGTTAAAGTGACATTTTGAAGAAAGATACAAAAGAAAACAGCGCGTACCTGACGTTTGGAGTTCTTAAAAAAAACTATGTCTCGAGACATCGGGTATGTCTCGAGAACTCAGGAGTTTCAACAAGTTATTTCCTTCATTGATGTCTCGAGTGATAACCCGTATCTCGAGACATCACCATATCTCGAGATCTTAAACTTGTCTCGAGAGAACCAGCCTCTGATACCAAGAGTTCCCTGAAGTCCTTTGGATGATGTCGAGATTTTAAAGTGACTTGAGTTGTCGAGAAAACAGATAGTTCCCGAGACAACATGTAGTTCTCGAGACATATGCCTGAAGTTTTCAAGAAAAGTTCTGAATTTTTTGTAATCTTCATGTCTTCATGGTTTTGCTTGATTTGAGCATTACTCCATGTTGAGCATTCCAAGTTCCATCTTGAAGAAAGAGAACTTAGTCTCATCCAGTGGCTTCGTGAATATGTCTGCAACTTGCTTGTCCGTGGGAACATAACTCAGATTTATGTCACCCATCTCCACATGCTCCCGGATAAAGTGATATCGTAGCTCGATGTGCTTTGTCCGACTATGAGAGACTAGATTATTTGCGATAGCAATTGCACTGGAAGAGTCGCAGAACATAGGAATGTCTTTGATCTTCATGTTGTAGTCTTGAAGTTGATTCTTTATCCATAGAAGTTGTGCGCAACAACTGCCAGCAGAAATGTATTCCGACTCGGCGGTTGATATTGCAACACAATTCTGCTTCTTGCTACTCCAGGAAATAAGTCTCCTTCCGAGGAATTGGCATGTCCCGGAAGTGCTTTTTCTGTCGTCTTTGCTACCTGCAAAGTCTGCATCTGAAAAACCAATTAGTTCGCTATCATTACTTCTTGGGTACCATAAGCCAAGATTTGGTGTGCCTTTAAGGTATCTCAAAATTCGCTTTGCAGCAGTGTAATGAGATTCCTTAGAGTTCACCTGATATCTAGCACATACATATGTAGAGAACATTATATCAGGTCTACTGGCAGTAAGGTAGAGCAAAGAGCCAATTATGCTTGTGTACTTGGTTTCATCAAAAGGTTTCCCTTTCTCATCCTTGTCCAGAGACGTAGCTGAGCTCATTGGAGTCCTCATAGAGGTTGCATTCTCCATTCCAAATTTCTTAATCAACTCCTTAGTGAACTTTGTCTGAGAAATGAAGATTCCATCTTCAGACTGTTTCACTTGAAGTCCTAAGAAGTATTTCAGCTCACCCATACTGCTCATTTCAAATTTCCCTTGCATAAGTTTAGAAAACTTTTTGCAGAGGTTATTGTCCGTAGAACCAAATATGATGTCATCGACATAGATTTGCACTAGCAAAATCTTGCCTTTTACTTCCCTAAG
Organism: Dactylorhiza incarnata; assembly: GCA_033032865.1. Classification (NCBI taxonomy): domain Eukaryota; kingdom Viridiplantae; phylum Streptophyta; class Magnoliopsida; order Asparagales; family Orchidaceae; genus Dactylorhiza; species Dactylorhiza incarnata. The sequence goes on from JAWHQI010000027.1 coordinate 9,787,165, forward strand.
AAATAATGTTTTATCTATCTTTCCTCTTGTGAACTTGTTCTCAAGAAGAAAGTTAGATAGTGTCTCATACCAAGCTCGAGGAGCTTATTTCAAACCATATAAAGCTTTTTGTAATAAATAAACATGATTGGGATGATCAGGACTAACAAAACCTGGGGGTTGTTCAACGTATACTTCCTCTTTAATGTCTCCGTTTAGGAACGCGGATTTGACATCCATTTGATATACGGTGAAACCCTTGAAAGCAGCATGAGCAAGGAAGAGTCTGATCGCTTCGAGCCTTGCTACTGGAGCGTACGTCTGATCGAAGTCGATACCTTCCTCTTGTCTGTATCCTTTAGCTACAAGTCTGGCTTTGTTCTTTATGATTGTTCCTTCTTCATCCAGCTTGTTTCTATATACCCACTTTGTTCCAATGAAATTTTTGTCTTTGGGTTTTGGAACAAGTGTCCATACCTTACAGCGTTTGAATTGATTTAATTCTTCTTCCATAGCAATTATTCAAGATGGATCTTCATTTGCCTCTTGGAATTTCTTTGGTTTGACCTGCGAAAGAAAACTCAAATGCATATTCTCGTTAATGGTACCTCGTCTTGTTCTTATTCCTTCATGAGGATCTCCTATGATTTGATCAACTGGATGATCCCTCATGTGTCGTAGCCCGAGGTTCCTTGCATGATTTGGACCAATAGGAGTTTCTTCTACTGTTGGAGTATTTTCCTCCACTTGGATTGGCTCTTCATCAGGATGATCTTCTTCATAGGTAGTTATTGGGGGAATCTTGATGAAGTGTTGAGAATTTTCTTCAACTGGCTGATCCAAGCTTAAGTCCTGCAGCTTTGAACCTGTGTCTACAGAAGAAATGCTAGAGGAGCTGTCTTGTAGCATGCTCGTCTCATCAAATACAAAATTAATAGATTCTTCTACCACTAGGGTTTTCTTGATAAAAACTCTATATGCCCTACTATGGCTACTATAACCTACAAAAGTGCCTTCAAAACTCTTTCACTAAACTTAGTTTTGTAATGCTTTCCATTGTTTAGTACAAAGCATTTACTACCAAAGATTCGAAAATAAGAAATGGTCGGTTTCTTGCCCTTTAGAAGTTCATAAGGAGTCTTTTCATGGTTTTTGTTTATGAGTGCTCTGTTTTGCATATGGCATGCAGTATTGACAGCTTCAGCCCAGAAATATTCAGGTAGTGAAGAGTCACTCAACATGGTTCTGCAAGCCTCAATAAGTGTTCTATTCTTTCTCTCAGCTACTCCATTTTGTTGTGGAGTACGAGGAGAGGAAAACTCATGAGAGATACCAAGGCTTTCACAGAATTCTGTCATGGCTCCAGATTCAAATTCTGTACCATGGTCACTTCTGATTTTGACCACCGAACAGTTGAATTCATTCTGGACTTGCCTGACAAAGCTAGTAAAAGTGTCAAAGGTATCTGACTTGTGTTTCAGAAAGAATACCCAGGCAAAACGAGAGTGATCATCTACAATAACCAATGTGTAAGACTTTACTCCTAAACTCCTAATTTGCAAAGGACCAAACAAATCCATATGGAGCAGGTACAAACACCTGGTTGAATCTTTGCCAATAATGCTCTTAAAGGTAGCCCTTGTTTGCTTGCCTTTTACACATGCATGACAAGGTCTATCTTTAACGCACTTAACATCTGGTGCATCGCGCACTAAGTTTTGAGAAAATAATTAATTAATAGTTTTGAGATTTATATGTGCTAATCTCTTATGCCATTGGTCAACAAGAGATGCACTATCTTTAGCTAAAAGACACACAGGAGTAGAAGATGATATACAAAGAAAATTTAAACAAAATATGTTTCTACAGCGAATGCCTGATAAAATCGTTTCATGATTTTCAGCCGACTTTATCAAACACTTATCCTTATGAAAATCAACAATGTATCCTTTATCACAAAGTTGACTTATGCTTATCAGATTGTGTTGTAATCCTTCCACATAAGCTACATCGGAAAACGATACATTACCATTAGAAATCATACCATAGCCTTTAGTTATTCCTTTGTCTGAACCGCCAAAAATAACTTTTGGACCGTTCGCAACTGGAATGTAGTTTTGCAAAAGGCTTCTTGTCCCGGTCATATGCTGAGAGCATCCACTGTCCAAGTACCAGATAAGATTTTTATTGGCCTTTGGACATACCTGCAAAAACAGATTATTTTGCCTTAGGAGCCCAAACAGATTTGGGTCCTTGGTCCCTTGTCAGTTGAGCACCACGATGAATGTTAACATTGCGAGTGGTCTGCCTTGCAACGTTCACTTGTGGTCTCCTAGTATACGTTGTGTTGAACCAACAATCAACGGCAAAGTGACCAATTTTGCCGCAGCACCAACAGTCGAATCTGTTGTACCTTCTTTTTACACTCTCCTGCTTAACTTTTTGAACGTTAGCTCTAGCAGGAGCAGTCCTTCTAGATGAGGATGCCTCAAGGGGGCAGCACACACAAGGTGGTACTGTCTTCTTCGGCTTTGGTGCAACAGCCTTCACTTTTGGTGCTCTCTTAGCACTCGGGCCATGAACAAATGGACCGTACCCTTTCCGATTAATCTCTTGATAGGGTGCTTGAAAAGCACTATCACCAAAGTTTCGGGGAGGAGCCCATTCCTTATGATCATTCACAGGCGTAAAAAGAATTGGTCGTGTGAAATGACCATAGGAACTCTCCATATCATAGGCATTCGTAGGGAATATAACTCTCTTGAATGCTACAGGCTCTTGATGAGCTTTCCCTTTTTCTTTGGTGGTAGCTTTCTTAGCAACTAAACCATTCTTCTTAGCAATTGTGTTTTTAGAAGAATTGCTAGTACTAGCTTCATGCCCTATACCGCTTCCTTTTGCCTTCGTGGTAAAAGTACCAATAATTGGCAGAACAGTTTTAGGTTGAGAGAATGCTTCAACCAACTTCTTCTCAGCCGCAAGCTGTTCCTCCAAGACTTTTATCGAATGATCTCTCAGGGCAAGAGTCTCTTCCGAGCTTTTGATCTTGTCTTTCAAGGCTTGGACTTCCTCTTTGAGAGAAGAAAGTTCTTCAACTTCTTTTCTCAAGTTAGATTCCACCTCCTTGAGAGCCATGATCTCCTTACCCTGAGTTTTGAAAACCTTTCGGCACTTGTCAAAGCTTTGGAGCATTTTGGTATATTGAGACATGAGCTCAGATTCATCGTCTGTGGGGTTATCCTTTTGTTCAGCCGAAGCATAATCAGAATCAGATAGAATAGTGTGATCATTTACCTTTCCGGTGTACGGGGGTGCTTCTTCATCATCAGACATGGCCATCAGGCCGAAGTAAGCTTCTTCTTCATCACTCGACTCATCGGAGTCACTGTCGCTCAGAGTTTTGGCTTTCTTAGCGACGAAACTTCTATCTGATTTCTTCTTTCCGTGAGTGGATTTCTTGTCTTCTTTTCTTCCACCTTCTTTCTTCTTGTAGGGACACTCAGCAATTATGTGCCCTGGCTTATTACAACAGTAGCAAATAATGTCAGAAGAAAAATGTTTGTTCTGTTTCGATTTGTACCTGTCATTATTGCTTGAGCCCTTCCTGTGATAGTCGCCATCACGACGAGAATGTTTATGATCCGAGGAAGACGGCTTGGTGTTCATGTGCCTTCGTTTGTTCAGCAGTTTATTAAACTGACGGGAAATCAAAGAGAACTCCCCATCAGACAGATCGGAACAGGAGGAGCTGGCTTCCGATTCTTCTTCATTATCAGATTCTTTTTCTCTGATCGGTATCATGGCTTTGCTCTTCTTTGAACTCTTTGCCTTCAAGGCTAAGGTTCTTTCTTTGCTTGAAGCTCGATTTACATCCTCTTCAGACTTTCGGATGTTCATTTGCAGTTCATGAGACAACAGCTTCCCAAATAGATTTTGAGGTTCTAGACTTGGCAGTTTTCCAAACTCTCTAATAGCAACAATCTTGCTATCCCAGTCTTTCGTTAGGGAACGCAAGAATTTGTCATTTAGTTCACCGTTTGTGAACTCCCTGTCGTAGTTCCTCAAACCATTGACTATCTTGAAGAATCTTTCGTACGCATCAGCAATGCACTCCTTCTTATTCTGCTTAAATGCCTCGTACTCTTGATTAAGTAGAGACCTTCTATCTTCTCTTACCTCGTCAGTACCTTCCATTAGAACAATTAAGGATGTCCACATCTCTTTGGCTGATTTGCAGTGGATTAAGTTTTGCAACATGGAGTCGTCCACTGCACTAGCGATTATGTTCTTAGCCTTCTTGTCAAGAGCAACAAGAGCTATCTCATCCTTAGTCAAGTCCATCATTTTCTTAGGTATCTGAACAGTAGGATTTGTTGATGAAGCGGTCATTGACACATGGGGACCTTCTTCCACGACTTGGAAGATTCTGGGATCTGCAGCTTCCATATAAAAACGGACTCTTTCCTTCCACATAGGAAAGTTGGCCTTAGTGCAGATGGGCAGTTTCAGAGAGGATTCCTTGACTCTATCCATGACTTGCTAGCAACTAGAAGGATGGACCCTGTTCAAGGTTTTAACCTAGCAATGAACAACCTCCCTCTGATACCAATTGAAGTATCTAGTTGCCTACCTAAATCACCTAGAGGGGGGTGAATAGGTGATCTCTACGTCTTTTGCGGAATTAAAAATTAAACGTAAAGCACAGCACACAAAATAGATCACAGCCACAGATAACACCAGGAATTTATAGTGGTTCCCCGTACTTGGGTACTCCACTGCCGGCCTCGCCAATCTAGCACCACAGCTAGACTTGACTACTCACTAAAACTCGGATCAGAATGATCCTACAAACTCGGAGTCAAACTCCTACAATCTCAGAGAGAACCTCTCTTACAACTCGGAGAAAAACTTCTCCTACAACTCGGAGAACAACCTCTCCTACAGCTCGGAGATAACAACTCCTACAAAAATGATAAAAGGTTTTGAACAAAATGATACCAGATCTGAATAACATAGGCGTTTTCTTCCTTCTTCTTGAATGGCTTTTGAGAACGATGAGGAAAAAACAACGATCCTTCAAATCTGTCTTTGGCAATCCGAAACGATCCAATAGAGGTTGTAGATTCAGAACACGGATCGATCGAATCCTTCTTTGATAGAAATCAGCAACTCAAATGAGTAGATCGATCTTCAATCGTAGGCGACAGCGAGGCGGCGCTTTTCTCGTTCTTTTTGATCGGGAGAGAAAATTAGGGTTTAGAATGATTCGTAAAAAACTTCTTGTAAACAACCCAAGAGCGATCCTATATATAGAGGGCAAGATTAAGGGTTAAATCGACCTTAAACACACTCAATATAGCCGTTAGGATCGGGAAGGAGCGTTTACGAACCGTCAAGAACAGAGAAAAGAGAATAGAAATAAACGGACAGAATTCTCGAGACATAAGAGATCTCTCGAGAACTAACGGATCTCTCGAGATATGAAACAAAGAGAGCAGGAAAGAGATGTCTCGAGAACTCGATGATCTCTCGAGACATACAAAGATTTCGGTAAAAAAAGAACTTTCGAGACATGCTTGATCTCTCGAGTCATCAAGAACAGAAATACCGAGATTCAAAGAACTTGCCTCTCGAGACATGTCAGAACTCTCGAGACATGCATGATCTCTCGAGACATAACCTTAGAAAAATTGTTTTCAACAAATTTCTTTTCTTCTCTTGAACACTTGCTGCAACCGCACTCCAAAGTCTTCAATAGTCTTGAAAATGAAGTGTACCCCAATGGAGAGATCACACATGAGTCATCACCATGTTTCATATAATGAGGAATTACATTGTATGAAACTGTGTTTGCAGACCCATTGTGACCTGACATTGATTTACACTTAGCAATGATAATCTGCAAGACAATACTAGAAAAGCATATCAAATACAAAAGCAATTCAGTCTTAGTTTAAGGGTGACTTCTCACAAATCAAGGTAATTGTGAATACAATTTCCAACAGAGGCTAATAAAAAGAACGTCTATAGCAGTCCACCGCTCAATTTAGCCCTCTGATGCGATATTTCGGCAAGTGCACCGGTCGCGCAAGTAATAATAATGGGGAAGATCCCCGAGTGTCGGTCTCTCAAGGAACACAGTGAGGTGGAGTTAGGTTTCGAGGAAGGACTTGAGATCGAAGTCCTTGGTCGGGGTTACAATGGATGGTTGGTTTGGTTTGCGAATAATAAGATAAAATATTACAACTACTCCTATGCAGTGCCGCTATGCAATGCTTCGCTTGGCGGGATGGAAAACTACGTAGGCCTTGAACGCACTACTTCGTGGGGCGGATGGACGAGTAGGCTAGCGGAATGAGGGTCGCAAGCACCTCTTCGACAAGCACGCCACTAGCAATTGCTAGTGCGGCACCGAACACGATGGCGGAATGGAAATAAGATGGGGGCGCACCTCAATAAGCACATATGAACTAAATAATTCCAAATAAATGAAATTAACATTAAGCAATATTGTTCATAGCACACATCATCAAAAATATAGAGATTACAAACATTACATCACACAAAGAGAGAAAAAGGCAAGAGATACGACCGAATCCGGAGGCTCGTTGTAGATTCACGGTAGGAAGCACCGGGTTGTCAATCCGCGTCCTAGCTCGGTCCCAACTATCGTCCGGGGTAGAGAAGGCTGTCACTACCTTCCAATGGACCCGTCTTCTCCAGCGTTTTACAATCCGGCCAAGTCCGATGCGAAGATCTCCTCCCTTGGCGCGGAAGATGAGTGTAGAATCTCCTCCTTGGAGCTCTTGGATGATGGAGGATGCCTAGGGGGTGAAAAACCTGTGGAAGGGGCGAAAACGGCGGACTGGACGGAGTTCCAATTGATCTCCCCGCCCTAATTCGCGAGCAGGTTAATATATAGGCGCTGGAATAAACAGTGCGCACGATCAGTGGCGCACGACCAATGGTCGTGCGCGCTGGAGGTCTGTGATCGTGCGCCTTCCTGGGTGGAGCCTGCAATGTAAGAAATTTATAAAATACCATGTTCGCACGACCAGTGGCGCACGACTGGTGGTCGTGCGCACTATCGTAGGTGATCGTGCGCACTGGTCGAAACAGAACTCATAAAATTGATGTTAAGTGCGCACGAACAGCGGCGCACGACCGGTGGTCGTGCGCAGTATCGTTGGTGGTCGTGCGCACTGTCCGAGACAGAACTCAAAACATAGGGTTAAGTGCACACGATCAGTGGCGCACGACCAGTGGTCGTGCGCAATAGAACCAGTGATCGTGCGCAGTGTTTGTAACATCCCCCAAACTGCTAGACCCCTAAGTTGGTTTTGTCTTGACAGGGTCATGACAAAACCATAGGAAGAGCCTTTTGACCTTAAGAGCTTAAGAAAGGAGGAGGAACCACCTTGGTCTGCAAATAGCAATCCCCATCCTCCAAGCTTGGGATTGGAATTTAGGACTTCAACTTAACCCTGGGACCCCACCATAGTGTCCCTAACCCTTTAGGGGTCCCCTTGGGGCACCAAGGGCCCATGGAAGTCAACCTAAGAGACCAATTTGACCAAAGTCAACTTAAACCCTCAAATTGGTCAAAGTAGCCCTTTTAGAGCCAATCAACCCTCACCATGTCAATTTGATCACACTCCTAGGTCTAGAATACCATGAGAGACCTAATGGACCCAAAAGCCCCATCATGGGACCCCCAGGGGTGCAAATTGACCAAAATGCCCTTTTTAGGTCAAAAGGACTTTTCTTCTCAAAGTACCCCAATTGACCTTCACCATATCAAATTGACCTTACCCATAGGGTTATCATATCATAGGGGACCTAGTGGACCAAAAAGCCCCATGACCAAGTCAACCCTAGGGCTCAATTTGACCAAAGTCAATTTAGCCTATTTTGGTCAAATCATCTTAGATTGGGTCAACCAAGAACTATATGACCAAATTGACTCCACCATTAGTTCCTAAACTTAATTTGGAACCTATTGAACCCAAAAGCCCCATCCTAGGGTTCCCCAATTGACCAATTTGACCAAAAGTCAAAATTGTCCAATTTAGGTCAAAATGCTCAAACCTAACCCAATCTCTTTGGGCTAACTCAATTGGATGGTCAACCAGCCCATGTGGACCCTCATTAAACTCAGGAGAGAGTATAAAAACCGGCCATGGTGATTAGGAGAGAGAAAGTGGGGGGTTTTCCCATTTTTGAAGAGAGAGAAGAGGCCATTCATGGCCATTAAGAGGATTTACCTCTTGGCCTCCCCAATTGATCCCTCCATTCAACTCCTCAGCCGGCTAGGAGAAATTTCCATCTGTTTCCAAGAGACATTAAAGCAAGGAAGATGAAGAGGGGCCGGCCTTTGAAGAAACCGAAGAGGCCTTTAATGGCAATGAAGCTTAAAGCCACCACCACCCCCATTCGAACCCCTGATCACCTTCAGAAGCCTGAGAGGAGAGAAAACCCTAAGTTTCCTGGAGATTTCGCGCACTGTAAGAGGAATCGGCATGGCATCTCAATCGACGGCAGCTCCAATGGTGTACACAAGGGCAAACCGACGGCAAGCTCTCCAGCAGGTCCCTTTCTCCTCCCTGAGCCCTAAGGATTAGATCCAAATCGACGGCGGCTCGAATCGTGGTCAATTGGCCGTGAATCGAGCCGGCCAAGCCCTCCGTTGATCGGGTTGGGTATCCTCCTACAGAACACGATTCCGGCCACCTCCGGCCGATCAAACACCGCTCATCGCCGGCCCCCACCTCAACGGAGGTGGTGGTGGCGTTGGTCGGCTGGGGCGGCGCTCAGGTGGCCGGGAAATCACCTATCAAGGCGGCCCAGGCGCGGTAGATCTCAGCCGCTGAATCATTGGGGACGATAACCTGGCGCCATCCGATTTGCTTTAAGATTCGTGCGGCTTTAGTTCATCCCCTATTAATTCTGTGATTAAAACTGCAGTCTCTATTTAAATCTGGGAAAAATATTTAGAGGCCGAATCAGAAAAAGTGGTCAACACATAAATTGTAGCCCTTAGGGTCTAGTTTAATACAAAATTGAGATCACTCAATTTGGAGTCCTGGTTAGGGCTCAGCACTCATTTTAGTGGGGGCTGTCCTTAAGGCTATTCAGAGCTTGATTTTGATGCCCACTCCATTATAGAACTCCAAATGACTTGATTTTTGGGGTGTAGTCTAGTCTTAGGCATACCTAGGTTATGTCCAAAGATCAGAAGGATTAGAGAAGTTTTCCCCATGACTTTTGGGAAAGTTCAATAATCCTAGGTTAACCTAATTAGGTGCCCTAAACACCTCAAGACCCTTCCAAACTTGGATGGGTGGTCTTAGGGGGTATGTATAGGCCCTGGTTAAAATATCATGATTTATGGAGTTGTTTTGATAGGGTATTTCACTAATATAACCTTAGGCTCCCTAGGTTTAGGCAAAACTTTGAGTGAGTGCCCCTACTCTTCCACAAGGTCTTTTGGCTTCATATTTAGGGTGCACCTCACCCTTCCCCATGCCAACCCTTGGTCCAAGTTTGGTGGCCATTGGAGGAGTTTTGCCCTAGTAAATCAAAAAGGGGGTAAATGCTGTTTGCACCCCAAATAGGTACCTAATAGAACCCCACTCCCCACCAAGTATTGGTAGGATCTTGGGTGCTCTTTCACTGACCCCTGATCAGTTTAGTGAGTGGTATGGGCTTGGGCAAGGTAGGGAGTCTTCTTGAGAATAGTTTGCTTAAAGGTTAGGTTTAGGGCAAAAGTAAACCTAAGCTAACTTTGGAGTGTGGAGGGGCTTTCCTCCCACTGATTTTTTTGGGGTGACCTTGGTCACTGCCTAGGAAGGTAGGAAACACCCAAGGAGCAACTTTGGATGAGTTAGGGCCTAGTGTGCCCTTAAGACTTAGTGGTGAAGTGTTTGGTGCCCTTTAGGGTTTCTGAAGGAAGTAGGACCAAACCTCAATGGTTTGACCTTGGTTTTTGAAGGGTAGGTCATGGTGACCAGAAAAGACTCCCTTGTGAATTTGAAGAGGTTTGGAGTTGTCAAACCTAGGTAATTAATCCTTGGGTAGATTTGTAAATAATTAGGGTTTGGGGTTTTAGGAAGAAACAGTACTTGTTGATTTACCATCTTCTGTCATAAACTTGGTTTTAATGCTATTGATCTCTGGAAGAATCTGTTAGACCATGGGAAGACTTTTTGGGGTTCAAAGTGTAATATTTCATATAGTAGACAATTTTTGGGATGATCAATTTTAGGCTCATAAATTGCTGTAATTGCATGAAACTTTGCTGGTTATCCTTTCATATCAATATGTAACCACTGTAATTTTCTCATAATTTATGGATCAATATTTTTGGTACCTCTAGTTCATTTTGGAAGAAATTGCAAATATACCCTTGGATGAAATTGCAAATATACCCTCTGTGGAACATGGTCAAACTTTGTAGGACTGCATATTATATTGTGAAGCTCCACTGTATTAATTTGCATGAAGTTTAGGGATCATATGAGGGTATCTCCTTTGGAATGTATTGGAAATAAATGTGTTTTGGAATTTCTAAAAATAGTAAATCTTGCTGGTTTTTCCTAAAATTTTATATCTACTGTTTATTAGGTACCCTTGATTTTTGAGTAAATTGGAGTAGGCATTGGAGATCAGAAAAGTACACTTGTAGTTCAAACCTTAGAAAAATTGCCATTTAGAAAATTGTTTAAAATATTATTATTATTGGAAAAATTATGAAACCCTATATTTGATCTGAAATAGGTAGCATGGGTCCCCAGTAAATCCCTTGGGTCAAGGAGTTGGTTATTTAGTGTACCTCTCTTCATAAGCATCAAAACGTTAAGGGTGGTCTGCGTTTAGCGATTTGACAACTTTGGGGTTAAAGGTCAAACGGGTGGTCTTGGGCCTGGAGTGATGAGTGTAGGGTGTTGACCTTGTATTATGTAAGGATCCCTAGAGAAGTTAGGGTTTGGTAAGTCTTAGGGTGGTGGGGTGCCACCCTCGGAATAGGTCGTCCGGGGATTTAACGAAAGATTGTCTTTTCCTGTTAGCGTCTTGTAGCACCTAAGTTTCTATAACAGGAAAGTTATTATGAGGATGTGTTTTTTAGAAGTCTAGCCGGTTTAGTCCGGTGATCTTTTGTTTCTGAGATGTTTATTGGTGACGGGCGGGTTAGCCCGGGGAGCTTGTAGCTCGGTGTTGTTGGAAGATATCTTGCATGTGCATAAGGTGGTGGGTCCTTCGTGTTGGCGGTCGTTGCACCGACGTTGATACTTGGGCTCGGCTAGTGCGGTATTTGCACTTAGCCATAAAAATCTAGCGGTCCAGTCAGTAAGAGTACGCAGACGCTCCGCGGGTTTTGTGGAGGCGTACGATTGGTCTAGGTCGGGTAGTGCATATACCAACCTAGAGGTGGGCGGGGCCCAACCCACCGCTTCCGTTTGCCACTACGGGAGTATCCGGGGAGTCTAGCTCGCTCCAAAAAGGGGGAACTAAAGGTCTATGCGCATAGAGTCGTAGTGGGTGAGTTGCACTTGTTTGATCACCGCATAACAACATACTTGCATGACATAGCATAAACATTGCATTCAACCCCTGACACCTATCGTATAAATTGGTATGGGACTTTTTATACGATAGGCCCTGCTAAACGACCCCTTGGTCTATAGGTTTGTATGGGCTTACCTATAAATCAATGGTTAATTTTATTATACTTACTTGCCTCTACTTGCGCTCTTTACTGTTTTTCCTATACTTTACCATGCTGCTTATATCCCTTGTTTTACTTAAATACATACACCGGTGTAGCGTGGATCTTACCATGCCATCTGCTTTCATATTACCCCTTGTTGTCCTCCGCTTCCTCCTCCCCATACGGTGCCTAGGAGCCTTGGGGGGAGGGGTGGGGAATTGGCTGAGTCTTTATGACTGACGGTCGGTGGACCTTATCATTTTAGGAGACCGCGGCGACGGGGCAGCACCAGAGGCCGGTGCAAATGGAGGCGGGGCAGTCTAGCTCAGGAGCTCAGATGACAGGATCTGTGAGTGATGAATTAGTTGTTGTGCTTCCGCGAGTGAACTATGTAGTGAGGCTCTGATGTATCGGGCTGTAGCCCTAGTTATCTTGTTTCCTTTCTTTCAGCTATATTGTGGACATCTTCTGATGGTTTATTTATATATGTGATGTGGACTTAATTTGGTCTTTTATTCAGTTAAGCTTACTTTTCTTGTGATCGATTTGGCCGGCAGGATCGGCGTTTTGTAGTGGCGACCTTCCCGAGCGAAGGTGTCACCGCAAAACGGCGGTTCTGGGCCTAAGACCCGGTGGTTTTTGCAAAAAAAAAAAAATGGGGTCTTACAGTGTTCCTGTACAGAATTGTACCGGGAACACCTGCACGACTCCTGTTCCAGCATACAACACCAATCTAGCCACTGAAGGTGGCACTTAACAATGCATGAAAACTAATAACGAAGATAAACAAGAAATAACACCAAAACGGGCCTAGAAGTGCACATAGCATGGAATAACAAATATGAGCGAAAACATGCCTAAAATGTAGTGCATAAACTAGAAAATCGGCCCAAATGAGTCCATATATGTGTATATAATTGGGACTCATCACACCCCCAGACTTACCTGTTTGCGCGTCCCGAGCAAACAAATTCTAAACGAACGGGGAAAGAAAAGTAGATGGCTTAAAATTACAATACAGAGTACCATGCGAAGTCGCATGCTCACGTGCATAAGAAAAATAGTAGAGAAGATTTCTGATTTTATAAACAGTATATATATTTCTAAAAGAGTAAAAGCATATTACAACTACTCAAAATGGTGAACAACGGTGAATCATTTGGTCATGCATACGGAGAAAGTAAACTAAGCGCTGAGACGAGCATTGCTCAAGATCGGGATGCGGGATAAACTCCACTGAAATCCATCAGTGTCGGTGACCATAAGCTTGCCCGGTCACATTCCCCCCACGACACTAGATTGGTTCAAGGCGTGAGTCAGTAGGACTTTTAGGTTTTAATTGAGGCTTGGGTTACGGTGAGGTAAACAATGATAAACAAAATGGCTTATAACACATAACCCAAATGAGCTTTAAAAATAACTACCCGCGCACCAAAATCGAATGCAAATGCACCACACTCCCAGACTTGGACTTTTGCAACATAGGTGTGTGCACCGCCTACTCCCAATACATAATTTTTTCTACATGATTTTTCAATAAAACTCATTTTTCTTTTTTTCTCTTTTCCTTTTCTTTTTTTTTTCTTTCTATCTTCTTTTTCTTGTCTTTTTTCTTTCAGCAAAATTTTCAAATGAGCATATCCACAGATTCACATAATAAACACCACAATCAACCCCCCCCCCCCCCCCCCCCCCCCACAATGTAAATAAAACTACAACTAAAGCTCAGATTTGGGTGTGCGACTAGGTTAGGCTTTTAGGCTTTGGTGAGATATATGTGGAGCTGAATCAAGAAAAGGGTAGGCACAAAGGGGCTAGCAAGGGTGGACGAAAGGCATGAAATAAAGGTTCAACCGGGCCAAAATAATGGCCTACATCATTCTCACGCACTAGAACTATCCTATGCCAATGCTTCAAGAATCGCTTGGGGCAAGTTCTAGCCACCGAGAAAGATTCTCCTTTCTCCCGACTCAAGCAATACGAGTCTAGCGATCGTTTACACACATCCCTATGCTACCGTTTGATTCCACCGGATTCACCATTTGAGTATAGTAAACAACATTTACACTAATAGAAAAAAATATAAAACCATAAGTATAAAGAGAAGTCTAATCTACACAAATTTCTATGCAACCGAGCACTCGACTAGGAGCACTACTGGAGTCAACATTTTACTCTGCTACATAGTCCTAAGCCATCACCTAGACTTTCCCACATAAGCAGAAGAATTAAATTCACTACAGAGCACGCATACAGACGAGTATGCGCTCAAGTGGGTGCTGTGGTGTGCAATGAAAATGAACAACAATTTCCAATAAGCTAAAATAAAAGTACTTCTAGCATGCTATGCAAGAGTGCACGTGAGTGGGTACAAAAACTGCTCTCCCTCAGACTTAAACTAAACAATCCACAAAATATATGACATGAAAATCAGAAAAGGCTAGGGAAAGAGAGTACCCAGTGCTCAGAAATGAGCACACCAGAAGATTGGCGTGTAAGCTAAAATGAGCCGCAGCATCCGCCATCCAGAAAAGATACCTGCAGGGGTCAGCTCCGCAAAAACAAAAGAAGAAGATAGACTAAAATAAACTACAGCTAACTAAGTAGGATTGAATAAAATGAAATGCATGAGAAAGTAAGATAACTACTGGGGTTATTGTCATCCCAGCACGACTTATTCAAAAACTAAAGGTTCTAGCTAATGGGCGTATGGAAGGAGAAGTGGACAGGTAACTGGCCTAATATCCGTGTCGGTAGCGGGTACCGATACGGTGATAGAACAGTCACTCCCCTACCTAAATAAAAATACCTGCTCTTCACAGGTAGGGGAAGCAGAAAGTAAGAAGTGGATGAGGAGTCCTCCTCATTATTCTCACCAAAAACATCCTTGCGTAGCAAGGTGTCGTCAACAGGGAGGTGGCGGGAGGAAAAGGCAATGAGTGGAGCTTCCTCTACGGAGGGGGAATCAACCTCCTCACATAAGAGGATGCTCTCATCATTGACTTAGGCAATATGCACCAAATCCTCCTGGGGTACCTGTGAAGACTCAACCTGCACAGGCTCGGATGAAGAGGGGGGATCGAGAAATAAACAAGACGAAGAACATAAATAATCAAAAATTGGGGGAGTGGTCCCGGTCTCACTCCCATCAGGTTGGGGAAGTAAAATAATGTTTGCATTGTCATCAATGCTACAAGATTCGGCGGGATCAATAGTGGCCAAGCTAGAGATTTGGACTTCCTCCACCGGTGCTGAGGAAAACTCCTCTTCACCTGGAAGGTTGTCCTCCTCCATAGGAACATGCATGACACTAAAGTCACCAGCCTCCTCTTGCGACACATCATCAACAATGTCATCAGAGACGAGTGTAGTATGCACAACAGGGAGAGGAATAGCGCTCGGATAAAAGTCGAGCACCGATTCCTCATAAAGAATCGAATCCACTAGGGGTGGTGGATGCACTGGGAGAATAGGCTCAGCAATGTCGGTGCCCAGATCAGCCACACATCTGGTGACTGTGTCAACGCCATACCCTTCAAGATGTGAAGGTGGCAAAGACACAAAACCGGATGTTGAAGGTGTGCCGCCAGAGTTAGGATTCGGGACGATCCGGATATCCGGCTCGTCATCCTCATCCAATTGGCGACGAAAAGCAGCACAATCCTTCAGGGCATGATCTGTGCTCCGACAAAACTGGCACTACCTAGCGGGCTTCTTTGGCACAGCGGGTGCTGAAGCCGAAAAGAAGTAAGACGGTAAAGGCTCAGCAGAGTAGCCATAAGACTTACGCACACCATATGGAGTATCAGACGAAGTCGATGCTCTATATGTTGGGCGAGAAGAATTATGCCCACCATTCTCCGTAGGGCATTCATCACTAGAGTGGGAGGTAGCTCCACACCAACGGCAACGGATATTAAGATGTGCCCACATATTGCGAAGATAAAACGATTCAAATAGAAAAACAATATTGTGCGAAATACCACACCTAACAAAAATTACTAAAGCAACCTAATTAAAATAGGAAAATGGAATAAAAAGAAATAAAACAAAGAAATGCAATTACAAATGGAAGGGCTTCTCTCTCAGGTTTTCCCTCTCCAGAAAATTCACACGACTGTGTTCCCCGGCAACGACGCCAAAAACTTGATGCAATATTTCGGCAAGTGCACTGGTCGCGCAAGTAATAATAATGGGGAAGATCCCCGAGTGTCGGTCTCTCAAGGAACACAGTGAGGTGGAGTTAGGTTTCGAGGAAGGACTTGAGATCGAAGTCCTTTGTCGGGGTTACAATGGATGGTTGGTTTGGTTTGCGAATAATAAGATAAAATATTACAACTACTCCTATGCAGTGCCGCTATGCAATGCTTCGCTTGGCGGGATGGAAAACTACGTAGGCCTTGAACGCACTACTTCGTGGGGCGGATGGACGAGTAGGCTAGCGGAATGAGGGTCGCAAGCACCTCTTCGACAAGCACGCCACTAGCAATTGCTAGCGCGGCACCGAACACGATGGCGGAATGGAAATTAGATGGGGGCGCACCTCAATAAGCACATATGAACTAAATAATTCCAAATAAATGAAATTAACATTAAGCAATATTGTTCATAGCACACATCATCAAAAATATAGAGATTACAAACATTACATCACACAAAGTGAGAAAAAGGCAAGAGATACGACCGAATCTGGAGGCTCGTTGTAGATTTACGGTAGGAAGCACCGGGTTGTCAATCCGCGTCCTAGCTCGGTCCCAACTATCGTCCGGGGTAGAGAAGGCTGTCACTACCTTCCAATGGACCCGTCTTCTCCAGCGTTTTACAATCCGGCCAAGTCCGATGCGAAGATCTCCTCCCTTGGCGCGGAAGATGAGTGTAGAATCTCCTCCTTGGAGCTCTTGGATGATGGAGGATGCCTAGGGGGCGAAAAACCTGTGGAAGGGGCGAAAATGGTGGACTGGACGGAGTTCCAATTGATCTCCCCGCCCTAATTCGCGAGCAGGTTAATATATAGGCGCTGGAATAAATAGTGCACACGATCAGTGGCGCACGACCAATGGTCGTGCGCGCTGGAAATCTGTGATCGTGCGCCTGCCTGGGTGGAGCCTGCAATGTAAGAAATTTATAAAATACCATGTTCGCACGACCAGTGGTGCACGACCGGTGGTCGTGCGCACTATCGTAGGTGGTCGTGCGCACTGGTCGAAATAGAACTCATAAAATTGATGTTAAGTGCGCACGAACAGCGGCGCATGACCGGTGGTCGTGCGCAGTATCGTTGGTGGTCGTGCGCACTGTCCGAGACAGAACTCAAAACATAGGGTTAAGTACACACGATCAGTGGCACATGACTAGTGGTCGTGCGCAATAGAACCAGTGATCGTGCACAGTGTTCCTGTATAGAATTGTACCGGGAACACCTGCACGACTCCTGTTCCAGCATACAACACCAATCTAGCCACTGAAGGTGGCACTTAACAATGCATGAAAACTAATAACGAAGATAAACAAGAAATAACACCAAAACGGGCCTAGAAGTGCACATAGCATGGAATAACAAATATGAGCGAAAACATGCCTAAAATGTAGTGCATAGACTAGAAAATCGGCCCAGATGAGTCCATATATGTGTATATAATTGGGACTCATCACCCTCCAAAACCACCGCCTCTCTTTAATCAAACAACATACTAGCCCATTTTATTATTCACTAATCCATACACCCAAATTTCTCTATTGGCACATAATATATTTAAACAAACTTATTTTGTAGTTTCATATCATTAAAGCTGAGTAATCCAAACAGTTTACTATACGCACACCAATGTCAGCTATTAGCACACCAAATTTCTTCAACTTGTCTTCTTTAGGAACATTAAAAGTAGTATTGGCACACCAAGTTTAATAACCTTTTATGTTATATTGTCATCTATTAAGTCGATCTTTAAAACTAATAGTTCCATCGACACAATTTCGTGACATGCACGATAAATTGATTTATTTCTTTTTAATTATCATTTTAGGTTCTACAAGTTTTGGGTCGTTACAAACTCTTCTCCTCTTAAAGAAATTTTCATCCTCGAAAATACGGCACTATATCAGTTCTATCATTTTCTTTGTCTCGTCATTCTCGTTCTTTCAGATGTTCAAAATTCTTAAGTCGTTAATTCAAATTTGTAGTTATCATTAAATCATATCACAGTTTCTTACATCATCTTCGATTTCATTTCTCCTATTTCTTAACCAATGATTGACCTAGACTTTTCAAATCTTTATTCTTGCGTCCTTTATCTTTTGTAACATCTCCTTCAAAACAACATATTGTATAAAGGATCTGGCCAAAATCCCAGATACATTATATAGAGCGAAGGTGGAATTACAATTCCGCATACATAATCTTTTCTTTTTCTAATCGTATTCAATTATTGTTTTCATTATTCAAATTCAATTTCCATCCCGAGGTAATTCTAGCTCTATCCTTTAACTTTCGTATATTATATCTACATGTATCTATCAAATTCACCTTTCATTAACTTTAGTCTTCACTCTTTTTCTTTCATTTCACATGTAGCAAACTAAACAATATTGAAGTTATATTCATCAGTAACTAATTCATTCTCATATTATTTCGTTCGTCATTTCTTTGATCTGTATTCCTTGTTTCTAATCCTGGAGCTTCTCAAGCTCTTCCACTAAGACTCCCTCAAGTTCATATCATGTGTACTTATTATGTACTCACTGCAACCAACTCCTTGCAAACCTGGCTCTGATACCACTTTGTGAGGCCCCTATTCAGACCTCACATGAAATCTGTATCAAAACTTATTTTCATGACATTTATGCCAGGTTGTTCTAGAAGTAAGTATAGTGAATACAAACTAAAAACTTTTCTTTAAAGTTCTACTCATACCTTAGCTTGATCTTTATTTATTTATTTTCTTCTCTGGACCACTTTGATTTCTTAAGAGTCTTAAGGAAATGCGCATCTTCCTAAAAAAATATGAAGCCAACGGGTTTAGTCATAACGAATATGACTAAGTGAGTAACATACTTCTTTAATTGTTGTACATGCAAACAAGAAATATCAGTATCAAGATGCATACAGTTCTTTAGGTTCTTCACATTCTTTACATTCTTATGTTCGTTCAAATTCATTTCATCGAATATTCTAGCCTTCTTCATTCATGTTCATATTCGTTCATTCTTATATTCCTTCTTCGTTCATATCTTTTATGAGTCACTTTCAATTATCAGACGTTTTATTCAACTTTCATTATTGAATTTAATTTGAAGTAGAAAATAAGGAATGCCATATCAATAAAGTAACGATATGTTTACTTTTCAACTTCTTGTATACATTTCATTTTTTCGTAACTTTTATTCACATTCCGTCTTTCTTCGTTCACTGTCGTTTCATTTCTTTTATTCGAAATCTTTTCATCAATTTCATATTCTTTCAACTGTAGTTCAATCAATTCATTTTTCATCATCAATCATCAGATGTTCTCATAATCAGTGTCTGAATCAGATTCCTCATTTATCTTCAGCTTTATTAAATTAAGAAATCATAAGGGTATATTAAAATGCATCCGGGTCTTCCACGACCCCTGAGCCTTCAATGGCTTCTGGCTTTTAACGACCACATATATATCTCAAAATTATTCCACCGTGGGTATTCATACCCCCCCCCCCACACAGCAATGTGTTAACCCTTATAATTTCCAATGCATGTATATTATCTTTTCAATGTATGTTATCTTTTCGTTCTGTTCTTATTCATGTACATAATTTCAAGATTCGTATTCAGTCTTCGCATTCGGTATCAGTGGTTTTATTCAAACATTTCTCTCAACATTTACTTCATTGCTTAATTCTTGTTATTTCTGATTCAACATCTTCTCGAAATTCTCATATTAATCTGTTATTCATAAATGTGAATGATTTCAATTTCCTGTCAATATACAGTCACTAAAATATTTTCAGTATAAAAAGCTAATCATGTGTATAGGAAAATATGATTCAAAGCTATGCATAAGTAAAGAAATAAGTACTCACTTTGATTTTCTCTTCTCTTTGACATTACTTGTCACATGTCGCATTTACCATCATCTGTTCTTTTATAATATCTGTTATTAAACGAAATCAAAATTCTAGTAATTTGCACTAAAGGAAATCTAATAGGAAATCTAGTAAATGAAAATATATTCAATTTCATCTAAAACTCAACCCCCACAAATCTCCTATCAATTCCAACCAATTATCAACCGTGAGTAAACAGATTCCAAAAATGTTAGGTACAACTCAATCATAAATTCTTTCCAATGTAATCCTCCAAACAAAATGATATTAACTGAATAATAGTCTACCCAAAGCAAATATCCATTATACAACTAGATTAGTGAATCAAATTCCCTAATTAACCCATCCAATAATTCTCAAATCCCAATTGCATACACTGACCGGCTAAGTAAAACAATTACTCAATTTAATTCAGCAACTCCTAACGAAAGAATTATACGGAAGCCAAGCTCTAACCCAATTTTTGATTTGGTTTTCCCTGTGTTGGGAAAATGATTTGTCTTAACCCCCAAATTAGTTGAATATGAATTCTAAGAAAGAAAAATCAAGGTTAAGTAAATATGCGTCGAATAGTATTCGACGCAACGTCGAAGTGTTGTCGACGTTTCTTTTAGAATGAGTCGAAGTAACTTTAATAAGAATTCGACGTATCCTATATCGACGTAGCTCTGACTTTTAGTCGACGCACCTTAGTCGACGCACCTTCCTTATTCTCCTCTCGACGTCCAGCCAGGATGAATTCGACGCTTACGTCGAATTGTAATCGACGTACGTCGATTACTATGTTAAATTCAAATAACACCAGATCTCTTTCCTTCTTTCTATAGATCTGATTTATATGGAATAATATTATTCTTTTATAGCCGTTATGAATCATTCCTTCCCTCTAATTGATTCTTGGCTAAATTGATTAAGTTGATTATGGATATTATTTGAAATCAAAATAAAATTCTTTCCTTCTATAGATATAATAGTTATGGAAATATTTCTCTCTTTCTAATACTCTGTCTACTAATTGATTTCTCTACTATAGTGTTATCTTAATACACAGAGCTATAAATAAGGAGAAGGTCGACAGAGAACAATGAGAGGTGATCCACTCCATACATTTGAAATAGAGGATTCGGAACCAAGGAGTCTCCACAATTAAATCAGACAGGGGGAGCTCTCTTCACTATCTTCATCAAGATCCAACTCAACATCCAATTAGGATTTTCAAGTGTTTTCTCAGCAAAAAGAGAAGAACAATATATCTTTTCCCTTTCTCCTTCCCATCTTGTAAAGGGTTAAAACTCCCTTCAAAAGTTTACTCCCGGTGACAGGGCACCTTAGCAAAAACCTGCAGCTTGGTTTATAAGCACCTTATCAAAAGCTTATAGGTGAATTGGGAACCTGATCAAAACTCCCATTGGTGTGTGGACACCTTATCAAAATCACCTTGGTGTATGGACACCTTATCAAAATCACCTTGGTGTGTGGACACCTTATCAAAATCACCTTGGTGAGAGGGCACCTTATCAACAACCTCCTAGTGGATTCCTACCAGTGGGTAGAAGAGTAGATGTACCCAGGTTTTGGGGAACTACTATATATCTTGTGTCATCTGGTTATGTGCTTGTTTATTTATGCTTTACTTTCTCAATCAGCACTCATATATATTTATATATATCACTTAATTTGAAACAAAGTAAAATAAGACTTTTAATAATAAGAATGAGAACTAAAACTCCTCTTTCAATTGGTATCAGAGCTAGGTTGATTTTTCACACAGGCTAACACCTGAAATCACAAAGATCACTTAGTTCTCTATTCTCCCCTTATTCTCTGAAAATGATTTTTCTGATTTCCTAATATATCTCTTTCGATAAAATATGCTTTGATGTGTTGATTAAATGCTGATTCAATTTTTCTCTGAATAGGGTTAAGACAAATAGGGGGAGATTGTTGGGAAAATGATTTGTCTTAACCCCCAAATTAGTTGAATATGAATTCTAAGAAAGAAAAATCAAGGTTAAGTAAATATGCGTCGAATAGTATTCGACGCAACGTCGAAGTGTTGTCGACGTTTCTTTTAGAATGAGTCGAAGTAACTTTAATAAGAATTCGACGTATCCTATGTCGACGTAGCTCTGACTTCTAGTCGATGCACCTTAGTCGACGCACCTTCCTTATTCTCCTCTCGACGTCCAGCCAGGATGAATTCGACGCTTACGTCGAATTGTAATCGACGTACGTCGATTACTATGTTAAATTCAAATAACACCAGATCTCTTTCCTTCTTTCTATAGATCTGATTTATATGGAATAATATTATTCTTTTATAGCCGTTATGAATCATTCCTTCCCTCTAATTGATTCTTGGCTAAATTGATTAAGTTGATTATGGATATTATTTGAAATCAAAATAAAATTCTTTCCTTCTATAGATAAAATAGTTATGGAAATATTTCTCTCTTTCTAATACTCTGTCTACTAATTGATTTCTCTACTATAGTGTTATCTTAATACACAGAGCTATAAATAAGGAGAAGGTCGACAGAGAACAATGAGAGGTGATCCACTCCATACATTTGAAATAGAGGATTCGGAACCAAGGAGTCTCCACAATTAAATCAGACAGGGGGAGCTCTCTTCACTATCTTCATCAAGATCCAACTCAACATCCAATCAGGATTTCCAAGTGTCTTCTCAGCAAAAAGAGAAGAACAATATATCTTTTCCCTTTCTCCTTCCCATCTTGTAAAGGGTTAAAACTCCCTTCAAAAGTTTACTCCCGGTGACAGGGCACCTTAGCAAAAACCTGCAGCTTGGTTTATAAGCACCTTATCAAAAGCTTATAGGTGAATTGGGCACCTGATCAAAACTCCCATTGGTGTGTGGACACCTTATCAAAATCACCTTGGTGTGTGGACACCTTATCAAAATCACCTTGGTGTGTGGACACCTTATCAAAATCACCTTGGTGAGAGGGCACCTTATCAACAACCTCCTAGTGGATTCCTACCAGTGGGTAGAAGAGTAGATGTACCCAGGTTTTGGGGAACTACTATATATCTTGTGTCATCTGGTTATGTGCTTGTTTATTTATGCTTTACTTTCTCAATCAGCACTCATATATATTTATATATATCACTTAATTTGAAACAAAGTAAAATAAGACTTTTAATAATAAGAATGAGAACTAAAACTCCTCTTTCACCCTGTAACCAAGCCAAGCTCCATTTCTGATTCAATTACCAAGCCAAACAGAAGTATACTCTAACCAGAATTACCAAACCAAGCTCTAACAACATACACCCAACCACAAGCAAAGCCCCAATTTATTCTATTCATTCCATTTTCACATATTGTAAGTAAAGAGAAACTATACTACAAACTATACTCCACAAAACCCCCAATTAGTAAAACCAAAAAAATTAAGAAATCTAATAATCAAGCCTTTATGAAAGCCCCTTAATTCAAAAACCCTAACCAAACAGAAGATTAAGCCCCCAAAATCTAAGCAACAACTACTTTAGTGAAAGAGAAGAGGGAGAGAGTAAGAAGGCTCACCGAGAAACAACTTCAGCCCAAAGCTGTCGGCCAACAGAAACAACAAACCAGTAGTCCTCTACCAGCCCGGCAACCAAGCAGTAGCCCTCTCCTAGCCCAAAGACCAAGCAGCAGTCCTCTCCTAGTCTGGCGACGAAGCTGCAGCCCTCTCCCATCCCGTCAAGCTCCAAGCGGCGAGATGCGCATCAAGAGAAAGGGCTAGCGATAAGAGGCTAATAAAAAGAACGTCTATAACAGTCCACCGCTTAATTTAGCCCTCCAAAACCACCGCCTCTCTTTAATCAAACAACATACTAACCCATTTTATTATTCACTAATCCATACACCCAAATTTCTCTATTGGCACACAATATATTTAAACAAACTTATTTTGTAGTTTCATATCATTAAAGCTGAGTAATCCAAATAGTTTACTATACGCACACCAATGTCGGCTATTAGCACACCAAATTTCATCAACTTGTCTTCTTTAGCAACATTAAAATTAGTATTGGCACACCAAGTTTAATAACCTTTTATGTTATATTGTCATCTATTAAGTCGATCTTTAAAACTAATAGTTCCATCGACACAATTTCGTGACATGCACGATAAATTGATTAATTTCTTTTAATTATCATTTTGGGTTGTTTCAAGTTTTGGGTCATTACAAACTCTTCTCCTCTTAAAGAAATTTTCGTCCTCAAAAATACAACACTATATCAGTTCTATCGTTTTCTTTGTCTCGTCATTCTCGTTCTTTCAGATGTTTAAAATTCTTAAGTCGTTGATTCAAATTTGTAGTTATCATTAAATCATATCACAGTTTCTTACATCATCTTCGATTTCATTTCTCCTATTTCTTAACCAATGATTGACCAAACCTTTTCAAAATTTTATTCTTGCGTCCTTTATCTTTTGTAACATCTCCCTTAAAACTACATATTGTATAAAGGATCTGGCCAAAATCCTAGATACATTATATAGAGCGAAGGTGGAATTATAATTTCACATACATAATCTTTCATTTTCCAATCGTATTCAATTATTGTTTTCACTATTCAAATTCAATTTCCATCCTGAGGTAATTCTAGCTCTATCCTTTAACTTTCGTATATTATATCTACATGTATCTATCGAATTCACCTTTCATTAACTTTAGTCTTCACTTTTTTCTTTCATTTCACAGGTAGCAAACTAAACAATATTGAAGTTATATTCATCAGTAATTAATTCATTCTCATATTATTTCGTTCGTCATTTCTTTGATCTGTATTCCTTGTTTCTAATTCTGGAGCTTCTCAAGCCCTTCCACCAAGACTCCTTTAAGTTCATATCATATGTACTTATTATGTACGCACTGCAACCAACTTCTTGCAAACCTGGCTCTGATACCACTCTGTGAGGCCCCTATTCAGACCTCACATGAAATCTGTATCAAAACTTATTTTCATGTCATTTATGCCAGGATGTTCTAGAAGTAAGTATTGTGAATACAAAATAAAAACTTTTCTTTAAAGTTCTACTCATACCTTAGCTTGATCTTTATTTTTTTTTCTTCTCTGGACCACTTTGATTTCTTAAGGGTCTTCAGGAAACGCGCATCTTCCTAACAAGAATATGAAGCCAATGGGTTTAGTCATAACAAATATGACTAAGCGAGTAACATACTTCTTTAATTGCTGTACATGCAAACAAGAAATATTAGTATCAAGATGCATACAGTTCTTTAGGTTCTTCACATTCTTTATATTCTTATGTTCGTTCAAATTCATTTCATCGAATATTCTAGCCTTCTTAATTCACGTTCATTCTTATATTCCTTCTTCGTTCATATCTTTTATGAGTCACTTTCAATTATCAGAAGTTTTATTAAACTTTCATTATCGAATTTAATTTGCAGTAGCAAATAAGGAATGACATATCAATAAAGTAATGATATGTTTACTTTTCAAATTCTTGTATACATTTCGTTTCTTCATAACTACTATTCACATTCCGCCTTTCTTCGTTCATGGTCATTTCATTTCTTTTATTCGAAATCTTTTCATCAATTTCATATTCTTTCAACTGTAGTTCAATCAATTCATTTTTTATCATCAATCATCAGATGTTCTCATAAATAGTGTCTGAATCAGATTCCTCGTTTATCTTTAGCTTTATTAAATTAAGATATCATAAGGGTATATTAAAATGCATTCAGGTCTTCCACGACCCCTGAGCCTCCAACGGCTTCTGGCCTTCAACGGCCGTATATATATCTCAAAATTATTCCACCGTGGGTATTCATACCCCCCCCCCCAACACAGCACTGGGTTAGCCCTTATAATTTCCAATGCATGTATATTATCTTTTTTATGTATGTTATCTTTTCGTTCTGTTCTTATTCACGTACATAATTTTAAGATTCGTATTCAGTCTTCACATTCGGTATCAGTAGTTTTATTCAAACAGTTCTCTCAACATTTACTTCATTGCTTAATTCTTGTTATTTCTGATTCAACATCTTCTCGAAATTCTCATATTAATCCGTGATTCATAAATGTGAACGATTTCAATTTCCTGTCAATGTACAGTCACTAAAATATTTTCAGTATAAAAAGATAATCATGTGTATATGAAAATATGGTTCAAAGCTATGCATAATTAAAGAAATAAGTACTCACTTTGATTTTCTCTTCTCTTTGACATTTCTTGTCATATGTCGCATTTACCATCTTCTGTTCTTTTATAATATTTGTTATTAAACGAAATCAAAATTCTAGTAATTTGCACTAAAGGAAATCTAGTAAATGAAAATATATTCAATTTCATCTAAAAATCAACCCCCACAAATCTCCTATCAATTCCAGTCAATTATCAACCGTGAGTAAACGGATTCCAAAAATGTTAGTTACAACTCAATCATAAATTCTTTCCAATGTAATCCTCCAAACAAAATGATATTAACTGAATAATAGTTTACCCAAAGCCAATATCCATTATACCACTAGATTAGTGAATCAAATTCCCTAATTAACCCATCCAGTAATTCTCAAATCCCAATTGCATACACTGACCGTCTTAGCAAAACAATTACTCAATTTAATTCAGCAACTCCTAACGAAAGAATTATAGGGAAGCCAAGCTCTAACCCAATTTCTGATTTGGTTTTCCTTGTAACCAAGCCAAGCTCCATTTTTGATTCAATAACCAAGCCAAATGGAAATATACTCTAGCCAGAATTACCAAACCAAGCTCGAACAACACACAACCGGCCACAAGCAAAGCCCCAATTTATTCTATTCATTACATTTTCACATATTGTAAGTAAAGAGAAACTATACTCCAAACTATACTCCACAAAACCCCCAATTACTAAAACCAAAAAAACTAAGAAATCTAATAATCAAGCCTTTATGAAAGCCCCTTAATTCAAAAACCCTAACCAACCAGAAGATTAAGCCCCCAAAATCTAAGCAACAACTACTCTAGAGAAAGAGAAGAGGGGGAGAGCAAGAAGGCTCACCGAGGAACAACTTCAGCCCAAAGCTGTCGGCCAACAGAAACAGCAAACCAGCAGTCCTCTACCAGCCCGGCGACCAAGTAGCAGCCCTCTCCTAGCACAGCGACCCAACAACAGTCCTCTCCTAGTATGGCGACCAAGCAGCAGCCCTCTCCCATCCCGTCAAGCTCCAAGCGGTGAGATGCATATCGAGAGAAAGGGCTAGCGATAAGAGGCTAATAAAAAGAACGCCTATAGCAGTCCACCGCTAAATTTAGCCCTCCAAAACCACCGCCTCTCTTTAATCAAACAACATACTAGCTCATTTTATTATTCACTAATCCATACACCCAAATTTCTCTATTGGCACACAATATATTTAAACAAACTTATTTTGTAGTTTCATATCATTAAAGCTGAGTAATCCAAACAGTTTACTATACGCACACCAATGTCGGCTATTAGCACACCAAATTTCATCAACTTGTCTTCTTTAGCAACATTAAAAGTAGTATTGGCACACCAAGTTTAATAACCTTTTATGTTATATTGTCATCTATTAAGTCGATCTTTAAAACTAATAGTTCCATCGACACAATTTCATGACATGCACGATAAATTGATTTATTTCTTTTTAATTATCATTTTGGGTTGCTGCAAGTTTTGGGTTGTTACACATGGTGCTCCCCATATCTTTGTTTTGTAGATTTGAATTGTTTTTGTGTCTTGGAAGAGTGCTTCAGGCTATGTGTATGGCTGTGCAGGTGGGCAGATCCCCCTTGTTGTCTGAATCTATCCTGTAGACATTTCATGGTCGTGTGTTTCCTTCGCGCATGATCATTGTGACTGTGCGATGCCTACAGAGCCCAAGAATGGTGATTTGCCCCAGGTCGTGCGATTTGTTCTCGTACATGCTATTTTTCCCATGCGTGACCAAAATCACACAGGCTGTTTCACCCATGCATTTTCTTCACGCACGGTTAGATTCAACTATGCGAGAAGGAAACACGCGATCTCCCTCTGTTGGCTTGAGTTTCAAGCTCTCTGAATTTTCCCGTGAGTTTGATAGCACGGTCGGTTTTGACAGTGCTTGAGTAAAAATGCACGGGCGCTCCTGCTTCATTTTCAAGGGAAGTCTGTTGTGTTAAGTTCACACGGTACACGCACGTTCGTGCGTTCGACCGTGCATGACCAAATTCCTGATTATTTTCCATAAAAGCCGCAGATTTCGACCTAAGAGGGATCCATCGTCTTTTCTCCTCCATTTCCTTCGTAGGAGGAGCTCCAGCTCCGTTTTCTTCTACCTTCCATGAGGGCTTTGTCCTAGGCCGCTTCCATCTTCCAAGTGCTTCAAGGAGAGTATTCCACACTCATCTTCATCGCCAAGCAAGGAGTTCATCGCATAGGACGTGGTCAGATTATAATATACTGGAGAAGACAGGTCCATTGGGAGGAAGTGGCAACCCTCCTCTTCCCAAGACGATAATTAGGACCGATCTAGGATGCAGATTGACGACCAGACGACTCCTACCGTGAATCTACAACAAGCCTCCGGATTCAGTTATATCTCTTGCCTTTTTGTTCTCTTGATTGGATGATGTTGAATGTAATCTTCATTATTTTATGATGTATGCCATTCTAGACTCATGTTTTATTGTTATATTTTCATGGTTGTGAAAATATTTATATGTGTAGATTGTGCTTGAAGTGCGCCGATTTCTCCCCCACTCCATTCCACTCTGTAACCCTCCATTCCATTACGCAAGCCTACTCTTCCACTACGTGAGCCTACTCTTCCATTCTGCAAGCCTACTCTTCCATTCTGCTTGACTACTCGTCCATTATGTGTGCCTAATCTTCCATTCACCAAGCTAAGCTGTGCTAACGGCCCGTATAATCCACTTCACTTTCGTCGGTGTGAACCCTTCATCTGCTTGCCTTCTCGCCCATCCGCTTAGTGAAGCAGTGCATAGCGGCCTACATAGTTTCCATCTTCCCTGTGAAGCAGTGCATATCGGTCTTCATAGTAATTTAGTAGTTAGTTTTATTTCATTTTCCACAATCCAATCCAACCCTTCCGCAATCCATCCTACTTAAGGGATTTCGATCTCAAGTCCCTCCTCGATAGATAACTCCACCTTACTGTGTTCCTTTGAGATCAAAACTTGAGAATCACTCCCACTTTATATTACTTGAGCGGTCGGTACACTGTCGTTTTGTGCCGCAGTCTCGCGCCCGCCTATAGCAGTGTGTAAGATTCGTGCATCGCTTATATAATTATTTCCTTTGTTCCTTTTTCTAGCCTTCACAAGGCCTGGCCTAATTGTTGGGCATAACTGCTAGAAGTTTGAGCTTTTTATAGGATAGAGGGGAAGAGCTAGCAATCCTGCTGGTATATAGGGAGGAAAAGAAATATCTGATGGAAGGGAAGATGACTTAGGAGAGTCACCTATATGGAATTTGGTGATTTTATTTGGCTTCATGGATGACTACTCCCTCTCACTATGTAACCTCTTAGATTAGGTAAACATAGGCTGAGATGGGGCAAGAAGAGTAGGGGAAGGAAGCACTAAGTTTCCAACTCAGAGCTAGAGGAGTTTTGGTCTTTGAAATGGATGAGGAAACTACTGCTGAAGGGAGAACCTCCACAAAGGGTGTATAAGAAGTAACTTCCTCTATGGTCTTCTCTATTGGGCAAATGTTTGTTGGGCATTATTTTTCCTTGGAGATTTTGAAAACTAAGAAAAGGAGCCACGTGGACAAAAAGTCTCATAGATTTGGAAGAATACCTCTAGATTTGTTAGGAAATTCAAGCCACATTACCATCTTAAGAAGACACAATTTGGAAGTATTTATGAATTCATTCCCCCACCTATCTCAATCTCTAAAGCTAAAAATTCATATAATCCAAATAATGGGAAATAAAAGGCAACAAAAAATTTCTTGCCCAATGTTAGGGTCAACAATCATAGACTGATTAGTCACTGAACGTTTACAGATCTAGTTGTTGATCGTCGACCATTCGATCAATGCTCAATAATAACTGCCAACCTTGTTGTTGTTTGTCGACTCCTAATCCTTGATTGTCGATCTTAACTACATTTGATGATCGCCGATATTCGATAGAAGCCCTGATCAATGATCGTTGATCATTGTCCTCAACATTGTTCCACGATCGCTTACTGTTGGTCTCATCACCAATCAATGATCACTGATCAATGAAAGACTCTCATGTATTCCAAGGCTCAATCTATGCAGTCTACTGCCACCTTCTATTCCCTCTCCATGCCTACTAAGAGGACAAGAAGGTACAATAGGTTTTCTTGCTTCTGTTGAGGTAAAGTTGGCCGCTTAATGGTTGATTATTGGCATATCAGCACAAACACCTTCACCAAGAGCCATCTAGGGAAAAAAGGGTTTATGAATCTTGTCTTGTTTTTTGTAAAGGTTCCAAATCAATATTGGGACCTTATCCTTTTATTGCAGGTTTTTGTAGGCCCAATCTCCACCAAGATACACACTTGGTACTTGGATAGTGGATGCTCCAGAAATATGACTGGAGATGGAAGTTTGTTGACAAGCTAATGTGCAAAGAAGTGACCCGAAGTTATCTTTAGAGACTCTGGCCATGGATTCACCAAAGGTTTTGGTAATTTTTCCCCAGGTAACATAACCTTTAATGATGTTGCTTAAGTGGAAAGATTGTAACACAATCTGATACAAATAAGCCAACTTTGTGATAAATATTATCTAGTTTTATTTTTCATCTTAATAAATGCACTATAAAGGATGGCAGGACATACATAGTAGTCTTCACTAGACATGAGTTGAAAAAATCTACCTTGTCAATTTTAGTCAAATGGAAACTCCTGTATGTCTTATGGTCTACTCTCCCAACTCAAGCCATATATGGCAAATGAGACTAGCTCATTTTAATTTCAAAACTTTAGGTAAATTATCTAATTTAAATCTTTTTAGAAGTCTACCTAAGTAAAGATATGTAAATGATATACCTTGCAAAGCTTTCCAACTTGGGAAGCAAACCATGGTCTCCCTTAAAAGAAAAACAATCAATGATAACAATAGGTGTCTCTACCTTGTCCATATGGATTTGTTTGGCCCCATTTCTGTTACTAGTTTAGGAGGAAAACAACATTCCTTAGTATTTGTTGATTAATTTTCTAAGTTCACATGGATGTTATTTTTGAGAAGTAAGTCAGATAACTTTGGAATTCTTACTACCTTTCTCAAGAAAATACAAAATGAGACGACTACTTAAGTAGTCATGATCATAAGTGAACATGAGATTGAATTTGAGACTCATTGGATGAGAGATTTTTGTGAATCCATTGGTATCAAATAAAGCTTCTACTCTTCTAGAACTCCATAATAAAATGTAATTATAGAGAGAGAAACAAAACACTCATAAAGGTAGGTAGTACTTTACTAGTGAAACCAAGATAACTATGTACTTTTGGGTAGAGGCTGTAAAACATACTTTTCATGTGTTGAGAAGACCTTTAATAAAACAATTTACATGTGAAGGCACCTTATAAACTACTAATGTTGGATCGATAAGCGCCCTTAGGGGGGCGGGGGTGAATAAGGGAATAAAAATTCTTTTTATAAGTTTAGGCAAAATTACTAAATTATTTTAATATAAACGAGAGCGAAATAACAATTTAGCTAAAGAAAGAGAATATTGTAATTTGCAATTTTAGATTTAGAAATAAGTGCTAAATTGTTTTATGATAAAAGAGATTGAAATAAACAATTTAAATAAAGTGATACGAATTGAAATCTTAGTAACCAATATAGTAGAGATTATGCCAAAAAAGAGAAATCAAGTAAACACAAATAGAGACATGATTATATATATTTAAAAGTGTTTACAAATTAATACTTGATTTCAATAACACTAGAAATCGGAGGCGACAAATATGTAAATAATTTTTCCTTTTTTTATACCGACTCGTATCCCCACGAACCAGTTGGCTTTAGCCTATCCTTCCCCAGATATGGCCTCAAGTCGCTCTAGCCAATCCTAACCCCGGATATGGCCTCAAGCACCCCTAGATCTAATCTCCTAGACCTAGTCGCCAACTCACACGGCGAATTACCGATAAGCCGCACAAGGACCTAGTCGCCAACACAAGGTGAATTCTCTATACGATTACAAAATGGAATGAAATAGAAATAATGATAACAACAATAAAAAATCCCTATATGTGATCTTCTGAAGTTGGAGATGAAGGATCGATGTAGTATGAGCGAGGTCGAAGCTATCGTCCTTCGGATGTAGCGTGACGTAGTCCTCCTCCAGAATTCTCCTTAAGCTTTTTATGGGAGATCCATCTTCGGCAGCATAACAACAATGGAATTTTGGCACTTGAATTCTCTCAGGGATGGATAGCCAAAACGGGAGAGAAGCCATCATTTTATAGAATGTGGAGATAGCGCATGCGGTAGCTCCTAGCGCCTACGATAGTGTTCGTGTAGAAGTGGTTACAAAACCATCGCGGAGTGGCATTGTGCACAAACTTGAGCTAGCGCCATGCAGTCGCGCTAGCGCTAGAGCCAGGCGGTATCACTAGCGCTGGCGGTAGTATTTCTTACAGAAAATTGATATCAGCTGCTTTCTACCTGTGGAGTATTGCACCTATAGTTCTTCTCTTTATCGTTTGCTTTTAAAGATATATTCTCTAAACTTAATTTAGAATTAGCAATTTTCAACTTTAAAATTTTACGTTTAGCAATTTTAAGCATACGAGATGCAGAAATAGAATTTGTTACAAAAAGACATTTTTTATTTTCTTACATTGCTATAGGATGAGGTAAGATTTGAACCAAGGGTTCATTTGACATCTTCTTCGCATTCCTCTTCCATAGTTGAATTTTTGTCCTCTTTTGCTTGATGTGTTGCCATCATTTGAGTCCAATATTGTGACGTTGCATTCTTCTTTCTTAGATTGATCTTCCTCCAAGCATAAGTCATCATCGGTTTCTTCTTTTGGATCCATTTTGAATTGCTCTTGTTCATCATCTGTGGAAGGAAGACTATAAGAATTCTCAAGAAATTTACAAACTTCATAAGCAGTAGGAAGTGTATAAATAAGTTTGAAAATATTTTGATCTAGTGCACAATATAGACTATTCATTGATTTGGCATTTAAAAATATTTCATTTTTATTTAAAATACTTGGGGGCATTTTAATTGTAATATTCCAAACTTCAATATGCAAAGATTTAAGAAATTTTTTCATAAGAATTTTCCATCCTTTATAATTTTCACCCATAAATAATGGTGGACAAAAGGATTTTTCATTTTCATAAAAACTTTCCCTTCTAGTGGATGCGAGATCATGAAGCGCCATTATTCCCGGTTGTGAAGTTGTATTGGAATAACCTACGCTCTGATACCACTTGTTGGATTGATAAGCGCCCTTAGAGGGGGGGGGGGGGGTGAATAAGGGAATAAAAATAATTTTTATAAGTTTAGGAAAAATTACTAAATTGTTTTAAAATAAACGAGAGCGAAATAACAATTTAGCTAAAGAAAGAAAATATTGTAATTTGCAATTTTAGATTTAGAAACAAGTGCTAAATTATTTTATGATAAAAGAGATTAAAATAAACAATTTAGATAAAGTGATACGAATTGAAAGATTATTAACCAATATAGTAGAGATTATGCCAAAAGAGAGAAATCATGGAAACACAAATAGAGACATGATTATATATATTTAAAAGTGTATACAAATACCTTATTTCAATAACACTAGAAATTAGAGGCGACAAATATGTAAATAATTGTTCTTTTTCTATACCGACTCGTATCCCACGAACCGGTTGGCTTTAGCCTATCCTTCCCCGAATATGTCCTCAAGCCGCTCTAGCCAATCCTAACACCTGATATGGCCTCGAGCACCCCCTGGATCTAATCTCCTAGACCTAGTCACCAACTCACGCGGCGAATTACACCCTAAGCCGCGCAAGGACCTAGTCTCCAACACAAGGCAAATTCTCTATACGGTTACAAAATGGAATGAAATAGAAATAATGATAACAACAATAAAATCTCCATATATGAGATCTTCTAAAGTTGGAGATGAAGGATCGCTGTAGTATGAGCGAGGTCGAAGCGATCGTCCTTCGGATGTAGCGTGACGTAGTCTTCCTCCAGAATTCTCCTTAAGCCTTTTGTGGGAGATCCATCTTCGGCAGCATAACAACAATGGAATTTTGGCACTTGTATTCTCTCAGGGATGGATAGCCAAAACAGGAGAGAAGCCATCAATTTATAGAACTTAGAGATAGCGCACGTGGTATCTCCTACCGCCTGCGGTAGTGTTCGTGTAGAAGTGGTTACGAAACCATCGCGGTGTGGCATTGTGCACGAACTTGAGCTAGTGCCAGGTGGTAGCGCTAGTGCCAGGCGGTATCGCTAGCGCTGGCGGTAGTGTTTCTTACAGAAAATTGATTTCAGCTATTTTCTACCTATGGAGTATTGCACCTATAGTTCATGCACACTATAAACACACAAAAAGCAAGATCAAATACAATATGGGATTTGTTATTCTCAAACAAAGGGATGTGACACACATGTCCAACAATCTCGCCCTTTTGATAATAACAAATCCTATTAGCAAGAAATCAACAAAGGTGTTTATAGAATATGATAAGCGAGATAAAAGTGCAACTATAGTATTTGATAAGCATGAGAATGTGCATACTCCCCCTATCGTAATGCTCCCCCTACATAAATGCAATTTATGTTTTTCTCCCCCTAAATTACAAGAATTAGTCTCCCCTTAATCTTCTAGATTTCTCCTCTAGATTTCTTCAATTAATCTCCCCCATTTGGTATTATCAAAAGAAGGTGGGGTGAGGGTAGTAAGGAGGCATTCTTTATAAATGATAAATCATGGTCGAGCTTTTGTAATATAGAAAAGATGATAAAGAGTTTAAGCATAGTATATATAAGAGATTTCAAATAAAAAGATAAGAGTTGTAAGCAAGCGGAAGATTATAAGAAACATCTTTTTGTAAGCATGAAAAGCATAAGTATAAATATGAGTTTAAGTTCAAAATGTAAAGATGTTTTAACCTTTTTGAAATCTCAAAGTTTTTCATAAAGATACCAAGCATGAAATGAACATATCAAAAAGAGATTATACTACAATGTTACTTAATTTCAAGTTTAAGAGATACCAAACATTGTAGAGATCATGCTAGGTTATCTAGTGCATTTCTTATATAAAGAGTAGTATAGATAAAGCATTAGAATCCAATACTCATGAGAAGAAGTGTTATGAAAGATAATAATGTGCACATGAGTGTATTTTGAACAATATTAACAATTGATTTAAATCACAAAATACAAGACATATGTAGAGTAAAGTGCACAATAAAACACAAGTATATTAACTTTCACACACTTTAATGCACAATATTTTTAGAAAAAGTCGTGTACTATCCAAGGTTTGCACAAGACACTTTACTATTCTTTCCAAGTAGTACTTGGTGGAGTTATATTTGTCTATATTTTTTGATCACTTTTGTGAGACAACATTCTCCGAATACACTTGTTTTGCAAACCCAACATAATATATATATTTTTTAAACTCAACCACTTTTCTTAAATTTTAAGTGCAACTTAAATGTAATGTAGATAATAAACTTATGCATGTTTTAATTCATTGTACAATTATAATACACAAGCAAGCATCTCTTAGATTTAAACACACATGTAGATTACCAAAATAAGTGAGTGAAAAGGTATCATTATCAATCACAAAAAATTTACTCATACTTAGAGGCATGCTAAGCTTGGTTCTACACATATTTTTCAATACAATATGATGCACTTAATTAGATATACCAAAGCATGATAAACAAAACAATGTTCATAGTAATATGAAGAAACAAGTTTTAACATTGTAGATAAATCTAAATAATAGAATTCATACATGCTTGACATTAGCAATAAAGGTCATAGAGTTTTTTTTGTTTTGAAAATTTTTTAATGAAAGAAAAACACAAAAACATATTTTTGAATTTTGAAGTTGTGTAGTTTTTCATAATATAAATAAAACAAAAATAACAAAAGTCAGACATACAAAAACTAAGTAGTACATATAATCTAACATATTTTTATAGATTTTTAGAAAATTTTAAAAAACAGAAAATATGAACATCCACGCTAGCGCCGGCGCTAGTGCTAGCGCTGGCACTAGTGCTAGCACGGAAAATAGTAAGTGATTTTTTGAGAATTTTAAATTTTCATTTTTTGAACTTGATTAAGTGTCCTTATAGTAGTTTCATGCAGAAATTTCAAAATTTTTGGAGATCTCTAGGTGGATCAAATTTGCAGGAAACTTTGGCTTTTTTTAATACTTGTGTTTTACAAAATTATTTAAGCATAAAAAGATAAATTATGTAAACACAAGATGACATTTTCGAACATCCCAAAATATGCATGATTTAAGTGATAAGTAAATAAAAAGTTCACGCAGTGAGTAACAAAAGTATGTCTTATGATTAAAAACTACCCAGACTAAATGTCTACACCCTAGCCCCGTACTAAGTGATGGATGGGCATGAGGAGCTGCACACAGGCCGTAGGTTGGGTTGTTAATTCCATATGCACACACTAGAGAATGCTCAACCTAGCACTCTTTCCCCCTAGTGCCTCACAAGGCCCCACTAGAACCCTCCCCGGCTAAGGGCAAGACATGACTTAGAGGTTAGGTCTCTAATGCATCCAATCCTACACCCCCGCTATTGTGAGATATGAAGTCATAGGTGAATAATCTTTGGACAACCTATGCTTTTAAACTATGGGTTGAATAATAAACTATGGTTTTTGTTAAAAGTGAAGAATTATAGAAAAATATAAAGCCACATAGTTTTTCTACTTTTATGAGATGACAATATGAGATAACTAGCACAATTACTAATATTCAATAAGTGATAATGCTAGTATGATGAGTTTTGGGTTTAATGTCACGTCATAAGATTAACATTAATATTGTATGTATTCCAAAACCGAGTTTCAAATTATAGATCTAGAATAAAGTGATGATTTAGTTTGATTTATTTTTATTATTACAAAGTTGATTCTAGAGTCTACATATATGTGAGATACATGCAATCAATAGCAAAGCATATCAATACACTAAATAATGGAAATAAAAACATAATTCATATTTTTATCATAAGATTCATAATTCCTAGGTGATAGAAATTATTAATTTGAGATATTTCTTCATAGAACGTGAATTATGATTTATGATTATAGAGAATTTTGCATAGAATATATGTTAGATCATCATGATGTATGTGAATTATATTCCTTCTAGACTTATGGCAATATGATTTGGTGATTTTCTTTTGAATGAGCAATTTTGATTTGTAAATCTAAAAAGTGATGATCATGTAATCATATCAAAGACAAAGATCACATATATAAAGTTTTGAAATTTATAATAAAATTGCATTCAATAATAGAATTTATTGATCTTTGGTTTTACATGATAATATATGATTCAAGATACAATATTCATATATATTCTAATGATTAATCCATAAACAATGTGTTTGTTGGAATTTTAGTATTCTATTATAATTTCAAATCACATTGTTATCAGAAATTTGAATAACATTATAGATGTTATACCTAGCATATAAATTTAAGCATAAACTAATAAGTGATGCTAGGATGATGAGTTTGAATGCAATGTTATTATATATGATTTAATGGAGATAATGTTGCATGTAATATGAGAAGATTTCAAATTAATTTTCTTTAGACCTAGAAAGGAATGATTAAACTTTTGATTTGAACTTAATGATACAAGATGATTCTATGGTCTAAATACATGCAAATAATAGAGATGCATATCACACACAAAACAAGATATGAAACTATAATACCAATAACCATCACATATTTCATAATTCCTAAGGTTGATAGTATTAGTTGATTTAAGATAATTCTTGTTAGATCATGAATTATGATATATGATTATAGTGAATTTTAGCATATGATATTAATAGATCATGGTGGTGATTATATAGTTCATATTCATCCTTTTTAATATGTAGTGACTGCTTGTAAAGTGAATATTATACTACATATATATAAAAGGACAAAAAAAATTTGTTTGGTTATTTTGAATTGTTTTGTAAATTTTCTTTTTGATTTTAGTACAAGGTATCTGAAAGTAGAAGGTAACAACGATACTTAACATAGTAAAATAATTTTTTAGAAAATAATAATTAGAAAAATCAGAATTTTTTAGGAAAATTGGCTACCATCGGCGTTAGTGATAACGCCTGGCGTTAGCAACTCATGGTTTTTTATTTACAATTTTGAGTTATAGTTTTTGATTTCAAAACACATGGGTTTTTTTATATCATTTGATTCCGATTTTTCTCGATTATGATTTTTCAATATAGGGGCTATCATATGCAACAAAGAAATTAGACAAATATACAATAAGTTGTGCATTTAATATCTTTAGCCTAAGACCCCTAAATAAACCATTTAAATCCATTCTTTAAAATAATTTCATTAGTCTTGATAATAATTTCAATATTCAATTTATAATGATAATTCAAGACATTTATGGGTAAAGGATTTAAAAGGATAAAAACTATAAAGATGAGAGATAGGTCACTTTTAAACACATGTGACTTTTTATTCAATTTTATCCAATTTGATTTATACGTTATAAAGCTTTAAATAATAAAGTCATATTTTAAATATTTATGAGGTGACCAAGGCATGTTAGCTTAAGTAAAAATAAATAATAAAAAGCAACAAAGAAAAGAATTTTTTCTTTATTCAAATCCATATAATTAAAATTGATGTGTCATTTTTCTTTATGGGTCTCCATTCATACCTTGGTTGTTTATCACTCAAATCCATATAATTATTATGTGACATCTTTATATGATTATAATTGTTTAAAAAATAATTCATTTGGGATTTATGTTTATTCAAATTATTTTTCAAAATAAATTGATGTTGATAATCATAATGAATTTTATTATATGGATTCTTTGAAAGTTTATAAGAGTGATTGTCTTTCTTTAGAAGTGAGTGTTGATAGAGTGTTACAATATGTGTTAAATGATTGGTTCTTATTTTGATGATTTTCACTTCCACTCTTTCTTATAGACATACTCTTATAATATGAAGGAAAATATTTTATAGTTTGATTTTCATGAAAAGGAGTTTTTAAATTTGAGTCATGATTGAAAATATATTGAGACTTATAATAGTGACTCTTAAGAATTTTGTGAGGATCATAATTCCTTTTGAAACTAAACTCCTTTTGAGTTGATGTGTGAAAATGATCCTTTTTAGAAATGATTTTGTAAGTCAATTTATCTTTGTTATTCAAAATCTTGTGATGAATGACATTACTAGAAATTAGAACTTTTTCAACAAAAGATTTTAATTGTCTTAACTTACAAGTTAAAACATTATTTTCAATTATCAAATTTTCATTATGCCTTTTAGAAACTAAGAGCCTTTTTTCAATATCCTTGAATTTTTCTTTTAATAGATTGCAATCTAAACAAGGAGTAGGAATTTTAACTAAAGAGCATGAAAGAGAATTTAACACATCAATATTTGATTCTACTTTATCGTTTTCTTTTAAAGATATATTTTCTAAATGTAATTTAGAATTAGCAATTTTCAACTTTAAAATTTTAAGTTTAGCAATTTTAAGCATACGAGATATAGAAATAGAATTTGTTACAAAAAGAGAAGTTTTTGATTTTCTTATATTGCTATGGGATGAGGCAAGATTTGAACCAAGGGTTCATTTGACATCTTCTTCGCTTTCCTCTTCCATAGTTGAATTTCCGTCTTCTCTTTTGCTTGATGTGTTGCCATCATTTGAGTCCAATATTGTGACGTTGCATTCTTCTTTCTTAGATAGATCTTTCTCCAAGCATAAGTCCTCATCGGTTTCTTCTCTTAGATACATAAGGAATTGCTCTTGTTCATCATCTGTGGAAGGAAGACTAAGAATTCTCAAGAAATTTCCAAACTACATAAGCAGTAGGAAGTGTATAAATAAGTTTGAAAATATTTTGATCTAGTGCACAATATAGACTATTCATTGATTTGACATTTAAAAATATTTCATTTTTATTTAAAATACTTAGGGGCATTTTAATTGTAATATTCCAAACCTCAATATCCAAAGCTTTAAGAAATTTTTTCATAAGAATTTTCCATTCTTTATAATTTTCACCCATAAATAATAGTGGACATAAGGATTTTTCTTTTTCATAAAAACTTTCCCTTCTAGTGGATGCGAGATCATGAAGCGCCATTATTCCCGGTTGTAAAGCCGTATTGGAATAACCTACACTCTGATACCACTTGTTGGATCGATAAGCGCTCTTAGAGGGGGGGGGGGGGGGGGGGGGGTGAATAAGGGAATAAAAATAATTTTTATATGTTTAGGCAAAATTACTAAATTGTTTTAAAATAAATAAGAGCGAAATAACAATTTAGCTAAAGAAAGAGAATATTGTAATTTGCAATTTTAGATTTACAAACAAGTGCTAAATTATTTTATGATAAAAGAGATTGAAATAAACAATTTAGATAAAGTGATACAAATTGAAAGATTAGTAACCAATATAGTAGAGATTATGCCAAAAGAGAGAAATCAAGTAAACACAAATAGAGACAAGATTATATATATTTAAAAGTGTTATAAATACTTGATTTCAATAACACTAGAAATTGGAGGCGACAAATATGTAAATAATTTTTCCTTTTCTATACCGACTCGTATCCCCACAAACCGGTTGGCTTTAGCCTATCCTTCCTCGGATATGGCCTCAAGCCGCTCTAGCCAATCCTAA
This sequence comes from Dactylorhiza incarnata, assembly GCA_033032865.1. Classification (NCBI taxonomy): domain Eukaryota; kingdom Viridiplantae; phylum Streptophyta; class Magnoliopsida; order Asparagales; family Orchidaceae; genus Dactylorhiza; species Dactylorhiza incarnata. The sequence goes on from JAWHQI010000027.1 coordinate 9,827,841, forward strand.
TCCCGGATATGGCCTCGAGCACTCCCTAGATCTAATCTCCTAGACCTAGTCGCCAACTCACGCGGCAAATTACCCCTTAAGCCCCGCAAGGACCTAGTCGCCAACACAAGGCGAATTCTTTATACGGTTACAAAATGGAATGAAATAGAAATAATGATAACAACAATAAAAACTCCCTATATGAGATCTTCTGAAGTTGGAGATGAAGGATCGTTGTAGTATGAGCGAGGTCGAAGCGATCGTCCTTCGGATGTATCATGACGTAGTCCTCCTCCAGAATTCTCCTTAAGCTTTTTATGGGAGATCCATCTTCGGCAGCATAACAGCAATGTAATTTTGGCACTTGTATTCTCTCAGGGATGGATAGCCAAAACAGGAGAGAAGCCATCAATTTATAGAACATGGAGATAGCGCCTGTGGTAGCTCCTAGCGCCTGCGGTAGTGTTCGTGTAGAAGTGGTTACGAAATCGTCACGGCGTTCCATTGTGCATGAACTTGAGCTAGCGTCAGGCGGTAGCGCTAGCGCCAGGCGGTAGCGCTAGCGCCTGTGGTAGTGCTAGAGCCAGGAGGTATCGTTAGTGCTGGCGGTAGTGTTTCTTACAGAAAATTGATATCAGTTGCTTTCTACCTATGGAGTTTTGCACCTATTGTTCTTGCACACTATAAACACACGAAAAGCAAGATCAAATACAATATGGGATTTGTTATTCTCAAACAAAGGGATGTGACACACATGTCCAACAACTAAAAGGAAGGACTTCAAACATTGCACACTTTAGGGTATTTGGGTTGCCCTTATTTTAGCTAGAATAATGGTAAGTCACATTTGAATTAGTTTTGTTGGGAACAATGCCCACAATTTTCCTGATTTGAAGAAGTCCTCACAATATAGATGATTACATCTATATTTGATGCATGTGCTTTCTTGTTAAGATGACTTCAAGTATATGAAAGTACAAGCTCAAAATAGGACTAGACTTAGTATCATCAGACATAGTATTCTGATGTAATCCGTCATTGGGAAAGACACCATGTCAACCTAAGATCTAGACTAAGTTGAAATTATACTTACTCTCTAAAGATATGCAAACAAAGTCTGTATGCCAAGCAAACGAAAAGAAGTTTGGTAGACAAAGTCAGAATTCGGCTAAGTCAAAATTCAACTTAACATCTAGTCGAACGCCTAGATGGTCTAGCCGATCATGTTGAAGAGTCAAGCTGAATCGGGTAGACATCAATAGAAACATGCTAAGTTAGAATTCTACTAAACATATAGTCAAACGCCTAGATGGTCTAGCCGATTGTGCTGAAGAGTAAAGCTAAATCGGGTAGACCTCAATAAAAAGAACAAATTCACTCTAGGCTACGATTCAACTAAACGAATGTGCATGAGGTTCAAGAAGAATTGTGTAGAAGAAGAATGAGAAAGGTCTCAGTACAAAGACGACCAGAAGTTATGTTTATCTAGAAGAATCTAAGTCATTCTTATAAAAGACTTATATTGAAAAATATGTTAAGTCCAGATTCTACTTAATGATAGATCAATTGTGCAGAACTAACAAAGTGATTCGGGTTAATACACTTAGAATACAAAGTGAATATGGAGATTCAATTGAATAGAAGATCGATCGTGCTGATGAATCAAGATAATTCGTGTAGATGATAATTAAATAGTATAATGTTCGTATAGAACATCTACATGATTGTCCAGACAGGTCAAGGTGATTCAGCCTAAAGTAGCATAGAGAGAACAAGTCTTTAATAGAATTACGCTAAGCAAGAATTTGACTGAATAAGAAGCTGATTCGACTAGATGAGTCTGATTCGGCCAGAAAGGCTGAATTCAACCAGAAGCAAGCTATGAAGATAGAATTTGACCAGAACAGTGGGATTCGACCAGGCTAAATTCAACCAGAAGCCCACTATAAATAGTAAATTTGACTGAATAAGGAAGTTTCAACCAGACATGCTGAATTCGACTAGAACAAGACTCTGAAGAACACATTCAACTAAATGAGATGAAATTCGACTAAATAGCTAGTCGAATTACACTAAAGGCGGAACTTAAATTGAAGCACTGATTTGGAATTTTCTCTATTAATGTCGCCGCTGTACAACCCCGATATTCGCCAGGCGAGGAGGCACGGTTTAAGAGGGCAACAGGATGAAGGAAGTAATAAGAGAGGGAGGCCTTATGGCCAAAGACCTCGCGAGAGGGACCTTGGAGAAGTCACTCTCAGAGGGCTCACCGAGAGGCGAGCGAGAAGGGTCGGCGAGATAAACGCTTGCAGGCAGTTTGAGGAAATTCCCTGAGTTCGACAAAAGGAGTACCGCGTTCGATGAACTCTCCCGTGTTTGTCGAGCTCACCTGCGGTCGTCGAGCTCACCCCCGTTTGGCGAAATCATCAGAAGTCGACGAAGTGTTCTATGCTCATTAAAGCCAAAGGGACGGTCTCGCAAGAGGAGTCGCGAGATTAAGACCTCGGCAGATATCTTCAAAAGACTGGTCCAAGCGAGGGCTGGCAAACCAATACCTCGCAGGCCGCAGGCAGAAGAGACCTATGTTCAGTAAAGAGGTGTCCAGCGAAATGTGTTCAGTGCGCGGCAAAGTCAAATAGGCGATCTCGCAGGAAGGCTCGCAAGTTTAGAGCCTCAGTGTCCGGCGAGCTCAATTCCGCATTCGACGAATGTCGAACGGAGCTCAGCATTCGTCGAACAGCACCCGATGAACAAAATATATTCTATAGCAATGCTCGATAAATTACAGTAGGGAAGCAGCGGTCGACGAACCGCCCGTCTCAGCGGTCAGCAAATAATTTAGCGTTCTGCATTCGTCGAGCTCGTCTGTGATCGGTGAAGTGCCCTGCGTTCGACAAAAGGTGTGTTGAGCTCGACGAAGTCAGGAGGCGGTCTAGAGGGAAGGCTCGCGAAACCGTACCTCGACAGATACCGCCAGAATGGGCCAGCAAGGTCCTCGCAAGGCGATCGCCTAGGAGAGGCATCACGAGCAGGGGTCGCGAGAAGGCCCGCGAGAGCTTCGGTCGTAAGGTTCTCGCAGTTCCTTGCCCGTAGGTTGATAGGCCCAAATTACCCTTTTACCCTTAGTGGTCTGCCTTTAGCCTCTCCAAACAACGGAGTTTGGCTGTTAGCAGGCCCATTTGGGGTGCGGATAGTAAAATCAAAAGGCGGAATCCTGCTATTTGCAGGCCAGATCAGAAAACCTATAAATAAGACCTAAAGGGCACCTTTGGAGAGGACTTCACTTTAGCTTCTCTCTCCTAGGCTCTCCTTGGCTAGCATTTCTAGAGCTCTCCAAGGCGCTCGAGTCTCAGCTTTGGCTTGGGAGGGGAAGCGCTCAACAATCTTCCGGGTTAGTGGAGGGACCTCCTCGCTGTGACTAAGGTCTGAGTCATTTTCCTAGTCTTCAGTCTACCTTCTCCAAGGGATCAGTAAGGGCTAGCTGCCACTAATTTTGGTGAGGGCCCCGAGCTCCACAAGAGGCCGAGAAATTGGTTTCAACATTTTGGTGCGGTGAGCGTGGAGCGTGGCTGGTCCAAGAAAGTTCCAAGGAGCAGATATGACAGGAGGCGAGGATCAAGGTGAGGAGTTCAGCGAGTCACCGCAGGTGGTGACGCTGAGGATGTTCGCAGATTTCAGGAGGGAGGTGCTTGACACCTTCGGGCTCACGGTCGCGGCGCTGCGGAGTGAGTTTGCGACCCCAGCACCTCAGGTGACCCTTAGCCCAGCAACGGTTGGCAAGAACGCCCCGGGGGGGAAGGGCTGGAAAGGAAATCGCCGGAGGTTCAATCCAAGACTTGGAGGGGCGAGTCCTGTTCGCCAGCCCAGCGAGCTCAGTGCCGGCGAGCTCTGTGCCGGCGAGTGCGGCGCAGGCGAGCGCGCGCCCGGAGGATGTAACGACTGTGGGAGTGGTCCAGGCAAACATCGTTCTCGCGAGCGCAGTCCCTACGAGCCCGAGTCTAGCGAGAGAGCTCGGGGGGCGTGTGGAGCGAGAAAGGATGGCCGAAGGGGGAAGTCCCTTCTGCGAGTTAGTACTTTCTACACCTGTCCCGGCAGGATTCGGAGAGTGGGACAGGGTGTACTACAATGGCAGGGATGACCCTGTCCAACATCTCCAGTCTTTTGAGGACTCGGTCTCTATCAGGCCGATGTCAGATGCTTTCAAGTGTCGGCTCTTCGCCGTCACCCTTAAAGAAAAGGCCAGGGACTGGTTCCATCAGCTCCCAACAGGGTCGATCTACGCCTTTGAAGATTTGCGCCGAAGTTTCCTGCTGCGATTCTCAACTTCAAAAAAGAGGAAGAAGGACGTCGAGTCTCTCTTCAAAGTGAAGCAGGAACCCAAGGAGTTGTTGGCTCGCTACGCTGACCAGTTCCAGGAGGAGGTGCTGCTCACCCAGGAGATGCCTGGGTTTGCACTCCAGCTCGCCTTCACGGTCGGGCTGAGGGAAAGTTTCTTCAAAATAGTCTGAAGAGAAAGGCCCCCGTCTCCTACGAGGAGCTAATGGAGAGGGTGGCGGAGGAAATCGAGAGTGAGGAGGCCAACCCGGAACTCACCAAGAGGCTAGCAAAGCTCAGTGAGCCAGAGGTCAGGCAGCAAGAGGTGAGGAGTGCCGATGGATGAGGAAGAGGCAGAGGGTCAGGCCCAGGAAGGGGCGGTAGAAGAGTTGATGGTGGTCGGAGAAGAAGGAAAGGAGGGGGAGGTTGAAGCACTCTCTAGCGGCGATGAGAAGGGAGGAGATTGGGGAGAACAGTCCCGGTTGGAGGCCGTGGAGGAGGTCGTGGAGCTCGAAGTCACCACCCGAGCCAGGGAGGTGGAGAAAGTCAGGATCAGCAGGGAGCTCGGCCTGGAGGAGAAGAAGTAGATCCTAGCCTGCGTTTAGGAGAATGTAGATGTCTTCTCTTGGAGCGCCGCGGAGATGCCTGGGATCAATGCGGATGTGGCTTTCCACCGCCTCAATCTCGATCCCGGCACCCGTCCCATCCGTCAAAAGAGGAGGGCCATAGCAGACAAGCTGGAAGGACCCATCCGAGAAGAGGTGGGTAAGCTCATTCAGGCAGGGTTTGTATCAGAGATCCAGTATCCAGGCTGGGTCTCTAACGTGGTCATGGTGAAGAAAGGGGGAGGTAAGTGGAGAATATGTATCGACTTTTCCTTGCTTAATAAATCATGCCCCAAGGATTGCTACGCCCTGCCTAGAATCGACGCGCTGGTTGACTCAGCCGTCGGTTTCCCTATAACATCTTTTCTAGATGCTTTTTCAGGTTATCATCAGATTCACATGCATCCCCCGGACATCAAGGATGTCTCCTTCATCACGGGGGATGGATGCTATTGTTATAAGATGATGCCCTTCGGGCTCAATAATGCAGGTGCCACATACCATAGAATGATGGACAGGGTCTTCCGAGAACAAAAGGGGAGAAACCTGGAGGTCTACGTCGATGATCTCATGGTAAAGAGTCGGGACCTCGAAGCCCACCTCCGAGACCTTGAAGAGACCTTTAAGACTTTGCCGAAGTATAAGGTGAACCTCAACCCCAATTGGGAGGGTCCATACATTGTAAGTGAAATGCTCAAGTCGGGGGGGGGGGGGGGGGGGGTATCACCTTCGAGATGTGGACGGGGTACCTCTCGGCCGAGCCAGAAGTGGAGACGATTTGAAGCGATTCTACCCTTGAAAGTTTTATTATGATATTAGTTGAATATTTTACTTCTTCACTTAATAGTTATAACTGTTATACGAGGGCAAGCAAGGTGACAAGTATTGATGCTGGAATGCCCCAGATCGATTCCGCTCCCGGGCTCTCACTAGACGGGGGGTTTCAGGTTGATCTCTGGAGAGGCTGGCAAGGTGACAAGTATTGATGCTGGAATGCCCCAGATCGATTCTGCTCCCGGGCTCTCACTAGACGGGGGGTTTCAGGTTGATATCTGGAGAGGCTGGCAAGGTGATAAGTATTGATGCTGGAATGCCCCAGATCGATTCCGCTCCCGGGCTCTCACTAGACGGGGGATTTCAGGTTGATCTCTGGAGAGGCTGGCATGGTGACAAGTATTAATGCTGGAATGCCCCAGATCGATTCCGCTCCCGGGCTCTCACTAGACAGGGAGTTTCAGGTTGATCTCTGGAGAGGCTGGCAACGTGACAAGTATTGATGCTGGAATGCCCCAGATCGATTCCGCTCTCGGGCTCTCACTAGACAGGGGGGTTTCAGGTTGATCTCTGGAGAGGCTGGCAAGGTGACAAGTATTAATGCTGGAATGCCCCAGATCGATTCCGCTCCCGGGCTCTCACTAGACGGGGGTTTCAGGTTGATCTTTGGAGAGGCTGGCAAGGTGACAAGTATTGATGCTGGAATGCCCCAGATCGATTCCGCTCCCGGGCTCTCACTAGACGGGCGGTTTCAGGTTGATCTCTGGAGAGGCTGGCAAGGTGACAAGTATTGATGCTGGAATGCCCCAGATCGATTCCGCTCCCGGGCTCTCACTAGATGGGGGGTTTCAGGTTGATCTCTGGATAGGCTGGCAAGGTGACAAGTATTGATGCTGGAATGCCCCAGATCGATTCCGCTCCCGGGCTCTCACTAGACGGGGGGTTTCAGGTTGATCTCTAGAGAGGCTGGCAAGGTGACAAGTATTGATGCTGGAATGCCCCAGACCGATTCCGCTCCCGGGCTCTCACTAGACGGGGGGTTTCAGGTTGATCTCTGGAGAGGCTGGCAAGGTGACAAGTATTGATGCTGGAATGCCCCAGATCGATTCCGCTCCCGGGCTCTCACTAGACGGGGGGTTTCAGGTTGATCTCTGGAGAGTCTGGCAACGTGACAAGTATCGATGCTGGAATGCCTCAGATCAATTCCGCTCCCGGGCTCTCACTAGACGGGAGGTGCAAGTTGATCTCTGGGGAAGTTGGCAAGGAGATGAGTTCTTCATAAGGTCGGGTTGATAAGCCTCAGGTTGGCGAGCCTTCGGCGCTGACCCGGGCCTTCTCGCTCGGCGAGAAGAAAGATTTCGCACGACAACATATGATTGATGAGAATCAACACAAAGCACTCTGGGGTATCCGGTGCTCGGCAGAGAGGTCGCCGACACAGGGTGGGAGGCGAGCTCTCGCCAAGAAGGAAAGTATCTTGCGAAACCTCGAGGAAAATGCATACCTAAAGGGTAATAATCCTAAGGCAAATGGCGAAAGGCGGGAGCAGCCAAAAACGTCCTATGCCTATCTATTCGATAACATAATGTGCGAGAACGAACATCGCGAGAATAACCTTCGCAAAGACGAATATCGAGGCAAACGAGAACGAGATATCAACATGAGAAACAATATAGCTGAAATGGCGAGCACAGTACAAAGCCAAAAACATGCATCTATGCATTTCACGGTTTGATTTACATGAAGCGGCGATCTCGCCAGCCCAAAACGAAACAAGAAATAAAACCAAAAATTACAGATATTAGGGATCACTCGCGAACCCTTCCTCGACATCGCTGCTCTTCACTGGCGGGAGCGGGATGAAAAGCTCCGGGACGATGTCTTCCAGAGTCATGTCGGCGGCGTCGGCGGCTAGGAGGCCGGCCGCCTTCATCGTCTGGAAGATATAGCGAGCTGACTCGGTGGAATCCTCGTTGATTTCCTTGTCTCGCGCTCGCCGCTCTTCCTTCAGACGGCGGGGAGAAGGGGGAACGACGGCACGGGCGAGCTCACAATTTAGAGCTTTTAGCCCGGCCACCTCGCCCTCCAGGTCCTGGATGCGAGCGTCGGCTCTTCCGGCAGCCTCAACATCCTGCAAGTAAAATAAATTAAGGGAGCGAAATGGCCGAAGGAGAGGAGAGTGACGAGGTCTAGGTAACTCACCACACTGCCCTCTATGGCGAGCAGCTACTCCTTCAATTGCGCGTTCTCGGCAAGAAGCCCATGATAGGCCCTTGCGAGCTCCACGTTCTGAAGCTCCAGTTGCAAGCAGCGTCTCCCCGTCATGTGGGCGAGCTCGGGAGAGCGCAACTGAGACCTCGCGCTCTCGAAAGCGAGAGTCCTCGCAGTCTCGTCTTTGTAAGCCCCCGTGTCCTCGCGTCCATAGAGGACGAATGAGAAATCAAAGGCGTGACCGCTGACGGTCTCCTTCTCCACCCAGGTAGGAAGGATGGTGGAGATGTCCGCCCGGTTCGTCTCCGACTTCCAGTTCACCAAGAGCTCATCGGTCTCATCCCGGCGTGAAAGTGCACAGTTAACCTCACTAGAATTCTCTAGAGGGGGGGGGGTGAATAGAGATTAAAAAATATTTTGTGCAATGTTAATATATATATATATATGTATGATCACAGATTATAGCTTCCCACACACCAACAAGAATTAAACAAATAAAGAAAGTAAATGCAAGAAAAGAAATCACAGCACAACACAAGAAAATATAGTGGTTCCCAAAACTTTGGGTAGTCCACTCTTCTACCCCCTTGGTAGGAATTCACTATCTTGCACTGAGTCTTTTGATAAGGAGACTCTTAGAACCACCCTGAGTCTTTTGACAAGGAGACTCTTAGAACCACCCTGAGTCTTTTGACAAGGAGACTCTTAGAACCAACTGAGTCTTTTGAAAAGGAGATTCTTAGAACCAGTACACTGAATTTTTTGAAGAGAGATTCTAAAAACTCTTTTACAATGTTTAAGTAAAAATAAGAAAGAAGAAAGAAATAAGAACAAAAATGAATCTTCTTCCTAGCAAGAAGATTGGAAGCACAAGAAGTGAATTAAATCTTTCTTCTATAGAGAGAAGAAGATTTGTAGCTTTTCTCTCTTATGTGAGAGCTATCAGAATTTGGAGCAGGGTGACTTCAGAAGCAGAGGAAGAAGAATGCTTGAATATTGCTGCAGGACTATTTCTCAATTCTCTCTTTTTCACTTGGGAGCTTTTCCTCTTTTCAAATGTAAAAATGGTGAATCACTTCTTCTGTTTCTCTGCCGACCTCCTTGGTTATTTATAGCTCTGTTCATTAAGATAACACAATAGGAGAGTAATCAATTAGCAGGCAGAGTATTAGAAAGAAAGAGAAATTCTCATAACAGTTATATCCATAGAAGGAAAGTATTCATTCTAATTTCAAATAATGTCCATAATGAATTTTATCAAATTAGCCAAGAATCTAATAGAGGAAAAGAAAGATTCAGAACGGCTATAAGACATAAATTGATTCCATATAAATCAGATCTATAAGATAAGGAAAGAGATCTGGCGATTTTGAATTCTGTCATAAAGATCGACGTGCGTCGATTACTATTCGACGCAAACGTCGAATACATCCTGTCTGGACGTCGAGAGGAGAATAAGGAATGTGCGTCGACAAAGGTGCGTCGACTACATTAGATGCGTCGACTAGAAATCAGAGTAACGTCGACAACACATACGTTGAAATCTTCCTAGAGTTACTTCGACTCAATCTGAAGGAAACGTCGACTACATTTCGACATTGCGTCGAATAGTATTCGACTCATACTTACTTAGCCTTATTTTTCATTCTTAGAATTCTTCTTTAACTTATTTCTAGGGGTTAAGAGAAATCATTTTCCCAACAATCTCCCCCTATTTGTCTTAACCCTATTTAGAGGGAAATTGTACTAGCATATAATTAACCCAGCACAGCATTTGTAAGGATAAGAAATATGTCACTCAATCAAAAGTGAAATTTAGAAGAAGAGATAAACAAATTTTTCAGAATCATATAAACAGATTCCATGTATACCAATTAGTAATCAACTATAGGGTAAAATATATCAGCATTTTTTCAAATATTACTCAGGAGGGGTAGGAAGAGTCTTTCTCTTTCTCTTGAATACTACTGTTTTAGGAGAGGAGGGTTTCTCTTTCTCATTTGTAGGAAGTTCATTTAGCTCCCCCTGGGCAGGTAGCTCCCCCTGAGCAGGTGACTCCCCCTGGGATAGAACTTCTTTTACTCCTTCTACTTCTTCAGTATCTTTATCATCTGCAGCCCCAGTTGCAACTGACTCCTGAGTCATCACATCATCTGGTTCATTTCTATCTTGATTTATGGTAGTATTCAGCTCTATCTCACCATCTTCCTTTTCAGCCTCATTGTTTGCTCTGCTTCCCTCCCCTTGTAGTAGTGCCATTTGATTTGAAGCATCTCTTACTATGTTGAGTACCTCTATTGTTTGTTCATCATGGTGTAGCTCAGGTACTATCTCATTCCCAAGGATTTTGTCAGATTTTGGAGAAGGAGGGGACTTGTGAGAGAGAGATTTAGGATTGGATGGCTGCTCTTCATCTAGATTCTCCCCCTTCTTGACCTTCTTGGCCAGGGAGGTTAAGAAAGACCTTGTCACTCTAGAGGAAGAGAGAGAGGTCTTTAGGCCTTGCACAAAGGCACTGACCCCATCTATTTGGGTGTGCATGTGAAGGATGGAGGAATGAATTTGGGAGCAATGCTTATCCAGCATCACTTGGAATTTTTCAGCTGCTGATTTGATGCACTGTGTGATGAGACCCTCAGGGGATGCCGATGATTCATGGTGTGAAAGGTGAGGAGGTGATGGTGGGGGAAGAGGTGATAGAGGAGGAGAGAAGTGAGTTAATACATGAGGTATGGGTGATAATGGAGGTAGAGAAGATGGGGAAATAGGAGGAGGAAGAGAAGGAGAAATTGCTGTTTGAGCTGGTGTTTGAGAAGAGGTAGGTAGAGTAGGAGTTGTGAGGATAGTAGAGATTATTTGAGTGGATGATGGTGGTAGAGAAGAATTGTCTCTTTGAGGAGAAGGAGGAGGAGATGGATGAGCAGGAGAGTTAGGAGGAGAGGGAGTCCTTTCAGGAATGGAACCAGGCTTAGGGATTTGCCTGGTCCACTTAGAGAAGAGAGCAATGGACATCCTTTTGCCAGGAGGAATGGGAACTCCTTTTGACCTGCATAGGTCAGGGAAGGAGTGGAAGAGGACTTGACTCATGACCCTCATGTAGGAATTCTCTTTGTGAGAGTATTTAGAGCCTATCGTCTTGAGTAGCCATGTGGCCTAGTCTACCTTCTTCTTCAGCACAAGGGCCCCCATGATGTTCAGTTGTTGTTTGGGTATTGCATCATGTGCTGAGATTTTGCATAGTAGAACTTTTCCTACTATATCAGCCAGCAGCCTATATTCATCAGAGAAGTCTATTTTCTTTAGGTGGATTGGTCTATCTTTTGAGAACTTCATGGTGGTTAACAGAGTCTTGGTTTCATCAGGTGTGAGTTCTACAGATTCATCACCTGATAAGGGAATAATTGAAGGAGACTTTAATTAGTTTATTCTCTAGAGACTGATTTTCTTTCCCTATTTGAGTTGAGTAAAGATAGTATTTGACTGTACCTGATGGAAGATCATAAGTGGTCCCTATGTGTTCTGCAGAGATTGAGACTGGTGTCTCATAAATTGTTCCTTGAATTTCTCCTTATTCAGATATCTGAACATGAGCTATGAGCTCTGTAAGTTCTTTCTCCAGGAGCTTGCATCTTGTTGAAATGAGCTTATCCAGACCAGCTTCAGTGAACAGAGCTATTATGCTCTTAAAGTTGTCGGCGACGGCTTGAAAGGATTCCAGGTCAATGTCGAAACCTGAGTTTATCTTGGGAGCCATTTTAGGTCAGTGAAAGAGAGGAGGAAATGCCTGGACTAAGGAGCAAGAGGGATGAAGGATTCAGAGTAGTGAAGGTTTCTAACTGAAGAGTCTATTTAAGTCAGGTGAAGCGTCGAAACAGGACTCAATTCGAGGCTTATTCGGTACTTCAGTGGATGTGACCGAAAATATTTTAGTATTGCCGCTCGTTTTTATGAGGTCGACGTTACGTCGAGTGTGAGCGTCGATTTAGTTCGTTCTGGGATGCAAGGGTTTCTAATCGACGTATGCGTCGATAGTAGTCGACGCATGCGTCGATTGTACCTATTGATCTGAGTCATCGACGGTGCGTCGATTATAGGTCGACGTGACTTTTAATTTACCTGAAAAATTCTAGGTGTTTATTCCTTTTTATCTCTTCTTAATCCTAAGGGTTTCTAAGTTAGCCTAGGACTGGGTTTTAAGACCAATTTGATTGATTATACCAACACTTTTTGGCAAGGTGGCCATTTTTGTTGCATATGTAACACTTAAGTATCTTACTTTTGTGAGAGCTTGAGTTTAAATGGGGATAGAAGTGTTGACTAGGATACCAGTGTTGATTAGGATAGAAGGTTTGATTAGGATGGGAATTTTGGCTACCAAGTTTTGGGTGGAAATTTTGGTTGGAATGTTGATTAGGATAGAAATCATGATCAGGATGAATGAGTCCTGAATGGGGGTTAAGATGGAAATTTTTTGGAATATAGGTGTTCATGTTGCTATGAGTTTTTATGAGTCGATATCTATTCGACGTATGTTGATAGTTTCGTCGATTTAGATTCGGCGCATTCCTCAGATTGCGTTGATCTGGTATCGACGCATGGAGAAAGTTGTGTTGATAGGATGTTGATGTATCTTTATTCAAGCGTCAAGTAGAGGTCGAGGCATCTGAGAGGTTACGTCGAGTAGAAGTCGACGCACTATCATTCATGCGTTGATATGAAGTTGACGCAACTGTGTCTTCATAAATTTTCATTTTACCTTTTTCTGTTTTTACTCCTTTGAATGTTGTTTCTTTTGGTTTAGTTGTCTCTTCAGATGAAGTTTGTGAGTCATCAGCTGAATAATATGTTGTTTCATCAAATTCCTTTATTTCCTTGAAGAAGTGTTCTTTCTTATGTTGTGATTCTTTTTCTTGGTTTGCTAATTTGATGGGTTTAGTGAATTTTACAGGGCTCATCCAAGCAGGCTTGTTGGATGGAATTAGGCTGATTGATGGATCAGCCCCTAGCCCAAGATTTTTGTGTCTTATTGTTTGTTTTTCAGTGATTTCTTTAAGAGTTTGGCTTCTCATTTTTATTGATTCTTCAAAGGCCTTTGCCTGAGAAACCTTATCCTTAAGGAACTGATTTTCTATTCTAGCCCTTTCTATTTCCTTCTCTCTTATGTTAGCCCTTAATACATGATCTATTGAGCTTATATCTTTTTTATTTCTTTGGTTCTTGACCATATGAATTTGTTCTTTTAGGTCCTTGATTTCTTGTTTAGCTTTTAATTGATCTAGACACATTCCCATAAAATCATTTCTGAATTTACCACTTTGAAAATCTATTTCATCAAAGATGCTTACCTCATCCTTATCCTCAGATTCCTCTATGAGAATAAGGCTATGTTCTTTTTCATCTTCAGAAGATATGCTTTCTTCTAATCCTGTCTCACTCCAAGATTTAGCACCATCATCATTCTTGGGGCCTTCAAAGGCCATCAAGCATAGGTCTTCTTGCCTAGATTCTTCATTGTCACTCTTAGAGGATGAACTGTCCTCAGAGTCTGTTTCACTCCAGGCTTCTGCAATAAAGCCTCTTTCTTTCTTCTTCCCATTTTTCTTGAGATCTTTTCTTTTCAGATCTTTCTTTGTTTCAGCATTCTCTGGACATTCTGGGGCAATATGTCCAGGTTTCCTGCAAGAATAGCAAATAATTTCTTTAGTGGGGGTTTTGTCATACCTTGGTTTTGACTCCCTACTTTTTGATCCATCTGTCTTGACCCATTTCTTAAATCTTCTGGCTAGAAAACTGAATAGTTCTTCTTCAGTGACAGGAGTCCTTTCTTCTGTTGCCTTTAAAGCTATATTCCTGTCTTTTGAGGAGATTGGAGTGTTTTCTCTTCTTTTCTCCTCTTCTCTAGTTTTCAGTAGTTGCTCATAGGATTTGAGTTTTCCTAAGAGAGCATCTATAGAGATTTCCTTTTGTCCTCTTGTGTCTCTTATTGCCCATATTCTTGAGTCCCATGAACTGGGGAGACTCATTAGCAATTTGTCATTAATCTCAGTGAGGGAGATCTCTCTATCCAAGTTTTTCAATTGGTTGATGATTAGACTGAATCTGTCATACATCTCAGAGATACTCTCTTCATTCTTCTTTTGGAAGTTCTCATATTGGGAGATCAATAGGGCCTTCTTATCTTTCTTTTCATCAGCACTTCCTTCCACCATCTTTGTAAGATCATCCCAAATTTCTTTGGATGATTCACAGTCAACAACCCTTTGAAAGATGTCATCTGAGAGAGTTGAGACAAGTATGTTCATGGCCTTTAGATCATATGTTCTTGCCTTCTTCTCATCTTCTGTCCACTCAGAACTTGGAACAAGTGTTTGTGTGACATTGCCACTTGCATCCTTTCTATAGGGCTTTGGGGGACCTGTCACAGTAATATTAAACAAGTCAGCATCAATGGAATTCATATAAATTCTGATTCTTGTTTTCCAAACTGCAAACTTTTCAAGATTGCACATTGGTGGTCTGGTGGAAGCATAATCTTTGATTTGTGCCATGAAATTAATTTTAAAAAAAAAATATATATATATATATATAAACAAGAGGTAGGATCTTTTTGATCAAGGAGTTAACCTTTTTAGATCAACCTCCCTCTGATACCAATTGAAAGTGCACAATTAACCTCACTAGAATTCTCTAGAGGGGGGGGGGGGTGAATAGAGATTAAAAAATATTTTGTGCAATGTTAATATATATATATATATGTATGATCACAGATTATAGCTTCCCACACACCAACAAGAATTAAACAAATAAAGAAAGTAAATGCAAGAAAAGATATCACAGTACAACACAAGAAAATATAGTGGTTCCCCAAACTTTGGGTAGTCCACTCTTCTACCCCCTTGGTAGGAATTCACTATCTTGCACTGAGTCTTTTGATAAGGAGACTCTTAGAACCACCCTGAGTCTTTTGACAAGGAGACTCTTAGAACCACCCTGAGTCTTTTGACAAGGAGACTCTTAGAACCAACTGAGTCTTTTGAAAAGGAGACTCTTAGAACCAGTACACTGAATTTTTTGAAGAGAGATTCTAAAAACTCTTTTACAATGTTTAAGTAAAAATAAGAAAGAAGAAAGAAATAAGAACAAAAATGAATCTTCTTCCTAGCAAGAAGATTGGAAGCACAAGAAGTAAATTAAATCTTTCTTCTATAGAGAGAAGAAGATTTGTAGCTTTTCTCTCTTATGTGAGAGCTATCAGAATTTGCAGCAGGGTGACTTCAGAAGCAGAGGAAGAAGAATGCTTGAATATTGCTGCAGGACTATTTCTCAATTCTCTCTTTTTCACTTGGGAGCTTTTCCTCTTTTCAAATGTAAAAATGGTGAATCACTTCTTCTGTTTCTCTGCCGACCTCCTTGGTTATTTATAGATCTGTTCATTAAGATAACACTATATGAGAGTAATCAATTAGCAGGCAGAGTATTAGAAAGAAAGAGAAATTCCCATAACAGTTATATCCATAGAAGGAAAGTATTCATTCTAATTTCAAATAATGTCCATAATGAATTTTATCAAATTAGCCAAGAATCTAATAGAGGAAAAGAAAGATTCAGAACGGCTATAAGACATAAATTGATTCCATATAAATCAGATCTATAAGATAAGGAAAGAGATCTGGCGATTTTGAATTCTGTCATAAAGATCGACGTGCGTCGATTACTATTCGACGCAAACGTCGAATACATCCTGTCTGGACGTCGAGAGGAGAATAAGGAATGTGCGTCGACAAAGGTGCGTCGACTACATTAGATGCGTCGACTAGAAATCAGAGTAACGTCGACAACACATACGTTGAAATCTTCCTAGAGTTACTTCGACTCAATCTGAAGGAAACGTCGACTACATTTCGACATTGCGTCGAATAGTATTCGACTCATACTTACTTAGCCTTATTTTTCATTCTTAGAATTCTTCTTTAACTTATTTCTAGGGGTTAAGAGAAATCATTTTCCCAACAATCTCCCCCTATTTGTCTTAACCCTATTTAGAGGGAAATTGTACTAACATATAATTAACCCAGCACAGCATTTGTAAGGATAAGAAATATGTCACTCAATCAAAAGTGAAATTTAGAAGAAGAGATAAACAAATTTTTCAGAATCATATAAACAGATTCCATGTATACCAATTAGTAATCAACTATAGGGTAAAATATATCAGCATTTTTTCAAATATTACTCAGGAGGGGTAGGAAGAGTCTTTCTCTTTCTCTTGAATACTACTGTTTTAGGAGAGGAGGGTTTCTCTTTCTCATTTGTAGGAAGTTCATTTAGCTCCCCCTGGGCAGGTAGCTCCCCCTGAGCAGGTGACTCCCCCTGGGATAGAACTTCTTTTACTCCTTCTACTTCTTCAGTATCTTTATCATCTGCAGCCCCAGTTGCAACTGACTCCTGAGTCATCACATCATCTGGTTCATTTCTATCTTGATTTATGGTAGTATTCAGCTCTATCTCACCATCTTCCTTTTCAGCCTCATTGTTTGCTCTGCTTCCCTCCCCTTGTAGTAGTGCCATTTGATTTGAAGCATCTCTTACTATGTTGAGTACCTCTATTGTTTGTTCATCATGGTGTAGCTCAGGTACTATCTCATTCCCAAGGATTTTGTCAGATTTTGGAGAAGGAGGGGACTTGTGAGAGAGAGATTTAGGATTGGATGGCTGCTCTTCATCTAGATTCTCCCCCTTCTTGACCTTCTTGGCCAGGGAGGTTAAGAAAGACCTTGTCACTCTAGAGGAAGAGAGAGAGGTCTTTAGGCCTTGCACAAAGGCACTGACCCCATCTATTTGGGTGTGCATGTGAAGGATGGAGGAATGAATTTGGGAGCAATGCTTATCCAGCATCACTTGGAATTTTTCAGCTGCTGATTTGATGCACTGTGTGATGAGACCCTCAGGGGATGCCGATGATTCATGGTGTGAAAGGTGAGGAGGTGATGGTGGGGGAAGAGGTGATAGAGGAGGAGAGAAGTGAGTTAATACATGAGGTATGGGTGATAATGGAGGTAGAGAAGATGGGGAAATAGGAGGAGGAAGAGAAGGAGAAATTGCTGTTTGAGCTGGTGTTTGAGAAGAGGTAGGTAGAGTAGGAGTTGTGAGGATAGTAGAGATTATTTGAGTGGATGATGGTGGTAGAGAAGAATTGTCTCTTTGAGGAGAAGGAGGAGGAGATGGATGAGCAGGAGAGTTAGGAGGAGAGGGAGTCCTTTCAGGAATGGAACCAGGCTTAGGGATTTGCCTGGTCCACTTAGAGAAGAGAGCAATGGACATCCTTTTGCCAGGAGGAATGGGAACTCCTTTTGACCTGCATAGGTCAGGGAAGGAGTGGAAGAGGACTTGACTCATGACCCTCATGTAGGAATTCTCTTTGTGAGAGTATTTAGAGCCTATCGTCTTGAGTAGCCATGTGGCCTAGTCTACCTTCTTCTTCAGCACAAGGGCCCCCATGATGTTCAGTTGTTGTTTGGGTATTGCATCATGTGCTGAGATTTTGCATAGTAGAACTTTTCCTACTATATCAGCCAGCAGCCTATATTCATCAGAGAAGTCTATTTTCTTTAGGTGGATTGGTCTATCTTTTGAGAACTTCATGGTGGTTAACAGAGTCTTGGTTTCATCAGGTGTGAGTTCTACAGATTCATCACCTGATAAGGGAATAATTGAAGGAGACTTTAATTAGTTTATTCTCTAGAGACTGATTTTCTTTCCCTATTTGAGTTGAGTAAAGATAGTATTTGACTGTACCTGATGGAAGATCATAAGTGGTCCCTATGTGTTCTGCAGAGATTGAGACTGGTGTCTCATAAATTGTTCCTTGAATTTCTCCTTATTCAGATATCTGAACATGAGCTATGAGCTCTGTAAGTTCTTTCTCCAGGAGCTTGCATCTTGTTGAAATGAGCTTATCCAGACCAGCTTCAGTGAACAGAGCTATTATGCTCTTAAAGTTGTCGGCGACGGCTTGAAAGGATTCCAGGTCAATGTCGAAACCTGAGTTTATCTTGGGAGCCATTTTAGGTCAGTGAAAGAGAGGAGGAAATGCCTGGACTAAGGAGCAAGAGGGATGAAGGATTCAGAGTAGTGAAGGTTTCTAACTGAAGAGTCTATTTAAGTCAGGTGAAGCGTCGAAACAGGACTCAATTCGAGGCTTATTCGGTACTTCAGTGGATGTGACCGAAAATATTTTAGTATTGCCGCTCGTTTTTATGAGGTCGACGTTACGTCGAGTGTGAGCGTCGATTTAGTTCGTTCTGGGATGCAAGGGTTTCTAATCGACGTATGCGTCGATAGTAGTCGACGCATGCGTCGATTGTACCTATTGATCTGAGTCATCGACGGTGCGTCGATTATAGGTCGACGTGACTTTTAATTTACCTGAAAAATTCTAGGTGTTTATTCCTTTTTATCTCTTCTTAATCCTAAGGGTTTCTAAGTTAGCCTAGGACTGGGTTTTAAGACCAATTTGATTGATTATACCAACACTTTTTGGCAAGGTGGCCATTTTTGTTGCATATGTAACACTTAAGTATCTTACTTTTGTGAGAGCTTGAGTTTAAATGGGGATAGAAGTGTTGACTAGGATACCAGTGTTGATTAGGATAGAAGGTTTGATTAGGATGGGAATTTTGGCTACCAAGTTTTGGGTGGAAATTTTGGTTGGAATGTTGATTAGGATAGAAATCATGATCAGGATGAATGAGTCCTGAATGGGGGTTAAGATGGAAATTTTTTGGAATATAGGTGTTCATGTTGCTATGAGTTTTTATGAGTCGATATCTATTCGACGTATGTTGATAGTTTCGTCGATTTAGATTCGGCGCATTCCTCAGATTGCGTTGATCTGGTATCGACGCATGGAGAAAGTTGTGTTGATAGGATGTTGATGTATCTTTATTCAAGCGTCAAGTAGAGGTCGAGGCATCTGAGAGGTTACGTCGAGTAGAAGTCGACGCACTATCATTCATGCGTTGATATGAAGTTGACGCAACTGTGTCTTCATAAATTTTCATTTTACCTTTTTCTGTTTTTACTCCTTTGAATGTTGTTTCTTTTGGTTTAGTTGTCTCTTCAGATGAAGTTTGTGAGTCATCAGCTGAATAATATGTTGTTTCATCAAATTCCTTTATTTCCTTGAAGAAGTGTTCTTTCTTATGTTGTGATTCTTTTTCTTGGTTTGCTAATTTGATGGGTTTAGTGAATTTTACAGGGCTCATCCAAGCAGGCTTGTTGGATGGAATTAGGCTGATTGATGGATCAGCCCCTAGCCCAAGATTTTTGTGTCTTATTGTTTGTTTTTCAGTGATTTCTTTAAGAGTTTGGCTTCTCATTTTTATTGATTCTTCAAAGGCCTTTGCCTGAGAAACCTTATCCTTAAGGAACTGATTTTCTATTCTAGCCCTTTCTATTTCCTTCTCTCTTATGTTAGCCCTTAATACATGATCTATTGAGCTTATATCTTTTTTATTTCTTTGGTTCTTGACCATATGAATTTGTTCTTTTAGGTCCTTGATTTCTTGTTTAGCTTTTAATTGATCTAGACACATTCCCATAAAATCATTTCTGAATTTACCACTTTGAAAATCTATTTCATCAAAGATGCTTACCTCATCCTTATCCTCAGATTCCTCTATGAGAATAAGGCTATGTTCTTTTTCATCTTCAGAAGATATGCTTTCTTCTAATCCTGTCTCACTCCAAGATTTAGCACCATCATCATTCTTGGGGCCTTCAAAGGCCATCAAGCATAGGTCTTCTTGCCTAGATTCTTCATTGTCACTCTTAGAGGATGAACTGTCCTCAGAGTCTGTTTCACTCCAGGCTTCTGCAATAAAGCCTCTTTCTTTCTTCTTCCCATTTTTCTTGAGATCTTTTCTTTTCAGATCTTTCTTTGTTTCAGCATTCTCTGGACATTCTGGGGCAATATGTCCAGGTTTCCTGCAAGAATAGCAAATAATTTCTTTAGTGGGGGTTTTGTCATACCTTGGTTTTGACTCCCTACTTTTTGATCCATCTGTCTTGACCCATTTCTTAAATCTTCTGGCTAGAAAACTGAATAGTTCTTCTTCAGTGACAGGAGTCCTTTCTTCTGTTGCCTTTAAAGCTATATTCCTGTCTTTTGAGGAGATTGGAGTGTTTTCTCTTCTTTTCTCCTCTTCTCTAGTTTTCAGTAGTTGCTCATAGGATTTGAGTTTTCCTAAGAGAGCATCTATAGAGATTTCCTTTTGTCCTCTTGTGTCTCTTATTGCCCATATTCTTGAGTCCCATGAACTGGGGAGACTCATTAGCAATTTGTCATTAATCTCAGTGAGGGAGATCTCTCTATCCAAGTTTTTCAATTGGTTGATGATTAGACTGAATCTGTCATACATCTCAGAGATACTCTCTTCATTCTTCTTTTGGAAGTTCTCATATTGGGAGATCAATAGGGCCTTCTTATCTTTCTTTTCATCAGCACTTCCTTCCACCATCTTTGTAAGATCATCCCAAATTTCTTTGGATGATTCACAGTCAACAACCCTTTGAAAGATGTCATCTGAGAGAGTTGAGACAAGTATGTTCATGGCCTTTAGATCATATGTTCTTGCCTTCTTCTCATCTTCTGTCCACTCAGAACTTGGAACAAGTGTTTGTGTGACATTGCCACTTGCATCCTTTCTATAGGGCTTTGGGGGACCTGTCACAGTAATATTAAACAAGTCAGCATCAATGGAATTCATATAAATTCTGATTCTTGTTTTCCAAACTGCAAACTTTTCAAGATTGCACATTGGTGGTCTGGTGGAAGCATAATCTTTGATTTGTGCCATGAAATTAATTTTAAAAAAAATATATATATATATATATATAAACAAGAGGTAGGATCTTTTTGATCAAGGAGTTAACCTTTTTAGATCAACCTCCCTCTGATACCAATTGAAAGTGCACAATTAACCTCACTAGAATTCTCTAGAGGGGGGGGGGGGGGGTGAATAGAGATTAAAAAATATTTTGTGCAATGTTAATATATATATATATATGTATGATCACAGATTATAGCTTCCCACACACCAACAAGAATTAAACAAATAAAGAAAGTAAATGCAAGAAAAGATATCACAGTACAACACAAGAAAATATAGTGGTTCCCCAAACTTTGGGTAGTCCACTCTTCTACCCCCTTGGTAGGAATTCACTATCTTGCACTGAGTCTTTTGATAAGGAGACTCTTAGAACCACCCTGAGTCTTTTGACAAGGAGACTCTTAGAACCACCCTGAGTCTTTTGACAAGGAGACTCTTAGAACCAACTGAGTCTTTTGAAAAGGAGACTCTTAGAACCAGTACACTGAATTTTTTGAAGAGAGATTCTAAAAACTCTTTTACAATGTTTAAGTAAAAATAAGAAAGAAGAAAGAAATAAGAACAAAAATGAATCTTCTTCCTAGCAAGAAGATTGGAAGCACAAGAAGTAAATTAAATCTTTCTTCTATAGAGAGAAGAAGATTTGTAGCTTTTCTCTCTTATGTGAGAGCTATCAGAATTTGCAGCAGGGTGACTTCAGAAGCAGAGGAAGAAGAATGCTTGAATATTGCTGCAGGACTATTTCTCAATTCTCTCTTTTTCACTTGGGAGCTTTTCCTCTTTTCAAATGTAAAAATGGTGAATCACTTCTTCTGTTTCTCTGCCGACCTCCTTGGTTATTTATAGATCTGTTCATTAAGATAACACTATATGAGAGTAATCAATTAGCAGGCAGAGTATTAGAAAGAAAGAGAAATTCCCATAACAGTTATATCCATAGAAGGAAAGTATTCATTCTAATTTCAAATAATGTCCATAATGAATTTTATCAAATTAGCCAAGAATCTAATAGAGGAAAAGAAAGATTCAGAACGGCTATAAGACATAAATTGATTCCATATAAATCAGATCTATAAGATAAGGAAAGAGATCTGGCGATTTTGAATTCTGTCATAAAGATCGACGTGCGTCGATTACTATTCAACGCAAGCGTCGAATATATCCTGTCTGGACGTCGAGAGGAGAATAAGGAAGATGTGTCAACAAAGGTGCGTCGACTACATTAGATGCGTCGACTAGAAATCTGAGTAACGTCGATAACACATACGTCGAAATCTTCCTAGAGTTACTTCGACTCAATCTGAAGGAAACGTCGACTACATTTTGACGTTGCGTCGAATAGTATTCGACGCATACTTACTTAGCCTTATTTTTCATTCTTAGAATTCTTCTTTAACTTATTTCTAGGGGTTAAGAGAAATCATTTTCCCAACACGGCGCCTCTGGCCGAGACCGTAGTTATAGTGGTTGACGGGGATGGGCGGAGCGGAGGTTCTGGCAGCCTCCTGGCTAGGCTCGTCATCCTCACCTCCCGCAGAGAGGCCGGTAAGGTCGAACTCATCGAAAGCGGCCTCGCCAGGCTCCTTCCCCTTCGAGGAGGCAAGCGAGACCCGACTCTTCTTATTTTTTTTCTTCGGCGGGGATTTTGGGGGAAGGAAATGGCTACTAGAAGCCCCCGATCTCTTGCGAGAGGATGGCTCACCTGGTGTGATGGCGCCTCGGCAAGCCTCCGCCCCCATGGTCTCGAGAGCAAGGGAAGCGTCGGTCTTCCGATTGCTCGCGTAGGGGGGATGGATGGGGAGATCACGCTCGCCTGAAAAGTTTTGAAACTTCAATAAATACGGATTTACTTGGAATAACAATAGTTATTGAGCGAGATCTTTACCTTCCCCAGTGAGCACTACAAGCAGCGAGTCGAGGTTGCGGCGGAGATGAACAACCTCGAAGTTCTTCTTACAAAAGAACTGATAAAGGACGGTGTCATGTCCTCCGAGAGCGGTGGGCCGATAGGTGGTCTCGTCGTGTTGGACTGGCGAGATCGGGATGTTGCCAAAGTTCCCCTTGACGAGGAGGAACTTCTGGGCCCAGAAGTGAGCCTTGTTGACGGTCTCGTCAACTTTAGGACCCGAACCCACGAAGTAGGCGGTCCCATCCTTATAGGCGCGGAAGGAGAATAGCTTCCAAAAAATTGGAAGGCTGAACTCGATGCACTCCTCGCGTAGGTAGCATGCGAAAGCGGTGATCACCGCCATGGCATTAGGGGTAAGATGACCGGGAACAACGCCGTAATGCTTGGGCACCTGGCGAGCAACAAGAAAACCAAGATTAGTTTATATAATGAGCGATACTTGACCTGCAGAGAATAAGAAATGAGCGAGAGCGATTATTACCTGGCAAACTTCTGGCCACAAGGGGAGACGCAAGCCGACCGCGAAATGAGTGGTGGTGATGGCCAGCTCGTCGACAAGTGGCGCGTTGATCACGTCATTCTCGCTAGGACGGTGCACCGCAAATGGAGGGGTGACGTAGTCGGCGACCGCGGTGAAGTATTCCTCGTCTGTCAGGTTGCAATGAAAGAAGTTATGCTCGACGAAAGCCTTAGCAATCTTTCGCCGACCCTCCGACTCGTTAGCATCGCCGCCCATTTCGAAAACCTACAAGAAAGGAAGTAGAATGAGAACGGGAAGGAGCGAGAGCTCTGAAGCAGGGGAGGAAGAAGGTTGACAGTAAATGCGGTGGTTGACTCAGCTATGACAGCCTATTTATAGCAAAAGAAAAATGACAGGAAGAAGCCCAAACGCCGGTGAGCGCGATTAGCCAAAACATCACATCACGACCATGGGCGAGAAAGGCCTGCGAGGTTAGTACAAGCAACATCGTTGCGAGAACAGCACAAACAAACATAAAGGCGTAAGGGGGGGGGGGGGGGGGGGGGGGGGGGGGGCGCAAGATACATTTAGCGAGAACGGAGGCTCCGCGCGAGCACAACATAGCATGAAATGAAACGAACATGTTAGCTGCGAGCGAGAACTAACAAAAAGCTAGTAATAATTATTATCAGACGAAATAAAGCCAATATATGAGTTGCAAGCCATTGCGAGATTGTCCAGAATAGCGGCACTCATTAAACAGGTAATAAGAGTTCGCGACAACGTGAAAGTTAGCGAGAATCATGGGGCAACCACTTCCACCTACCCCCCCCCCCCCTCCCCCCCCGCGACCCGGACCGTGGCGGTACCCTAGAATTATAGTAATCCTCGGCCGCGCGGCCCTCCCGGTCCATGAGGAAGGCGTAATCCCTCATCCTCGCTATATACACCTCCGGCGTCAGGACGTTCTCATCGTGATCACGTTGTCTCGCGGCTCGGATCCTCGCACACTCTTCCATCAAGACAGCATGCCTATCCTCGGTGGCCTCTCTGTCCCGTCTCGCCTGCATGTTGAGGTCCATCAGTATCCGACCATGTTTTCTAAGCAACTCTGCGGCTCGTTGTTTCATCGTCTCAGGATCTCGCGGATCCCCTAAGAAGTCTTCCACTTGGTCAGGAAGGGGGGGGGGGATATCTCGTCGTTGCCCAACTCGGAATCGGTAGGCGGATTTTCAAAATTCTCTACGAAGTATTACGAAAGGGTTAGATAGCGCGCTTGAGTTTGCACAGGGCAGGGGGCTGTCGGAACGCTTACCCAGAGGGGGGCGAGAAGTCCTAGGGTGGCCCTGGAAGACGTTACCATAGTGGGGGTAAAGAGATTTACCCAGACCAGGAGGGCAGGCTGCGCTGTTTGTCGGAGGGATCTTTGGCGGCACAGAGCCGCCGGTCTCCTCGCTCGTCAGGAGTCGGAACCCTGGCTTATCTATAGTTTTGTCGGGAGGAGGCAGATACGGAGGCCGCGATGGCTGGCGAACCGGGGACTTCCGGGGCGAGACTGTAAGAAGCAGGGAATGAAGGTCAGATAGTTGACAAAAGGAGGGCTGGCATGCGAGATTAATGGCGTACCTGCAACATTTTCCCCAGCAAGATTTGTATCCGCTGGCGGACTTTTGCGAGACCCACCAACAGGTTCGCCAACGTCCTCGTTCGACAAAGCATCCTGCGAGTAGGCATGAATCACAAGCAAACTTATTGACTTAAGCTCGAGGGGTAGCTCATACCTTCTCGTGGGGACGGTTGTCCGGGGAAAAGTCCAGCAGCACAGAGCCATCCCCGGTTCGGCAAGCCGCCTTCGCCTTCTTAGTCATCGGCGACTGAGCGGGAGGCGGCCGATTCACCCAGGCAGGGACCCTGGTCATGGAGGGTAGCCCTCCGGCTCTCACACCCCTCAGGCGAGCCTCAGCTTCTTCGGAAAGCGGCATCTCCTGGCAGCTACAGTACGGGGCAAAAATAAAGAAAAGGAAGTTGCGGCGCACGCCACTGAGGACTCGGGACGATATTTATAGTCCTCGGGGTGGGCCCTACTAAAGATTCCTGACAGATCATCAAGGGGCTGGCGAATACCATAGGTTGGATGTTTCTTCGCGAGCCTAAATAGCCTCACGAAGAGCGGGGATTGTGTACAACCCCAATATTCGCCAGGCGAGGAGGCACGGTTGAAGAGGGCAACATGATGAAGGAAGTAATAAGAGAGGGAGGCCTTATGGCCAAAGACCTTGCGAGAGGGACCTTGGAGAAGTCTCTCTCGGAGGGCTCGCCGAGAGGCGAGCGAGAAGGGTCGGCGAGATAAACGCTCGCAGGCAGTTTGAGGAAATTCCCTGAGTTCGACGAAAAGAGTACCGCTTTCGACGAACTCTCCCGTGTTTAACAAGCTCACCTGCGGTCGTCGAGCTCACCCCCGTTCGGCGAAATCATCAGAAGTCGACGAAGTGTTCTATGCTCATTAAAGCCAATGGGACGGTCTCGCAAGAGGAGTCGCGAGATCCAGACCTCGGCATATATCTTCAAAAGACTGGTCCAAGCGAGGGCTGGCAAACCAATACCTCGCAGGCCGCTGGCAGAAGAGACCTATGTTCAGTAAAGAGGTGTCCAACGAAATGTGTTCAGTGCACAGCAAAGTCAAATAGGCGATCTCGCAGGAAGGCTCGCGAGTTTAGAGCCTCAGCATCCGACGAGCTCAATTCCGCGTCCGACGAATGTCCAATGGAGTTCAGCATTCGTCGAACAGCGCTCGACGAACAAAATATATTTTATAGCAATGCTCGACAAATTACAGCAGGGAAGCAGCGGTCGACGAACCGCCCGTCTCAGCGGTCAGCGAACAATTTAGCGTTCTGCATTCGTCGAGCTCGTCTGTGATCGGCGAAGTGCCCTGCGTTCGACAAAAGGTGTGTTGAGCTCGACGAAGTCAGGAGGCGGTCACGCAGGAAGGCTCGCGAGACCGGACCTCGACAGATAGCGCCAAGAATGGGCCAGCGAGGTCCTCGCAAGGTGATCACGTAGGAGAGGCATCGCGAGCAGGGGTCGCGAGAAGGCCCGCGAGAGCTTCGGCAGTAAGGTTCTCGTAGTTCCTTGCCCGTAGGTTGATAGGGCCAAATTACCCTTTTACCCTTAGTGGTCTGCCTTTAGCCTCTCCAAACAGCGGAGTTTGGCTGTTAGCAGACCCATTTGGGGTGCGGATAGTAAAATCAAAAGGCGGAATCCTGCTATTTGCAGGCCAGATCAGAAAACCTATAAATAAGACCTAAAGGGCACCTTTGGAGAGGACTTCACTTTAGCTTCTCTCTCCCCAGGCTCTCCTTGGCTAGCATTTCTAGAGCTCTCCAAGGCGCCCGAGTCTCAGCTTTGGCTTGGGAGGGGAAGCACTCAACGATCTTCCGGGTTAGTGGAGGGACCTCCTCGCTGTGACTAAGGTCTTAGTCATTTTCCTAGTCTGCAGTCTACCTTCTCTAAGGGATCAGTAAGGGCTAGCTTCCCCTCATTTCGGTGAGGCGAGCTCCACAAGAGGCCGAGAAATCAGTTTCAACAGCCGCAGAATGAGCAAGTGAATCACGTCTGATAAGGAAGAAGATATCTGACTTAATGTCAGTACTAGAATCAAACGTTAGATATTCTTGTCTTATAAAAGGGGATGCGATGCTGATGCAAACACTAATCGTTAATCACCTAATCGACAAATCAAAGAGGAAAGCTTTTCGGCCGCAAATAGTACTGTTCTATTGAAAAGCTTAAGGAAGGAGAAGACAAGCAGAAAGGAAATCAATAATCTTCTCCAAGAAGAAATGTCGATCAAAGTTGCTGATTCAGATCAAGGATCGTTCAGCTAGAAGAAGAGTAATGTAGAAGATTGTTTTACTGTTTCATCCAAGTTCTGCAAGAAGACTCTAGTTGAATTCGTTCTTCATCAAGGCTTACAGAAGACTCCAAAGCATTCAAGCTTATTATTTTGAGTCTATAGAAAGTTTATAAAAACTTATTAAAACTGTAGGATCTTTCTAAGATCTGAGTTATAGGATTCCTGAGTGGAATCTCAGTTGTAGGGTCTTACGTGGTCTGAGGTAGGAGACTTGGTCTCTGAGGTAGGAAGAAAGTGAGTGCTTCTGAGTGGTAAGATCTTGCGTGATCTAAGGTAGGAGACTTGGTCTCTAAGGTAGGAAGATGGGCTAGGATTCTGAGTTGTAGGGTCATTGGGACCTGAGGTAGGATATGTGGTCTCTGAGTTGTAGGATCTGCGGATCTATGTTTTCATGGAGATTGCCAAGTCTAGAAGACCGCTAGATAGGCGAAGGGGGCATTGAAGTACCCAACGACACAATATTGTCTTGGGAAACCACTATAAATCACTGTGTGTTTGTGATGTGATCTTTCTATGGATGTCTGATTGATGTGCATAGATTAATAATTCTTCGATAAATTAAAAAATACACGACATCACTTATTCACCCACTATAGGTGAAGACCCCCTGGACTTTCAAGTGGTATCAGAGCGAGGTTGTTCAAAAGGAGCTTAACAGCTTGAACAGATCTATGTAGGGGTTCCAAGTGCACTCACCAACTTAGCTGGACAAATTCAAGATTACTATCAGAAACTCAGAGAAGATTGCTATCTGGAAGGAAAGGATAAAAATGTATATGGAAGCATGTAATATAAGAACCTCCATCATCAGCGAGAACAAATGTCAGAACAGCCTTAATCCAGCCAATATGGGCATAAGAACAAGATTATCTAGTTTAGACAGTGATTCTGAAGAAGAAAACAATTGTGGACTCATGGCAGCAACTAGCAATGAAAGCCAGGATGACTCATATCGTGCACAAGTATGTATTGTTGGAACATACTTTCCACATCTCTTGGTTTGAGAATAACAAATCTCATTGTATTTGATCATAATTGACATGTGTTTATAGTATGCAGGAACTTCATCTTTCAAGACCCTATGAATATGATAAAGAAAGATGACTATTGTGGGTCGTTCAACGCTCTCCTAGACTGGTCAAGTTAAACCGCCTTAGATCGAGAGTGAGACGAACACGCAAACAGTCAAAAGAGAGAACCAACCGTAGTTAACGAGAATTTTATGTAGAAAACTCGGAAAGGGAAAAAATCACGGGGCCTAGCCCAGTTCTGAATGATCCACTAGTGTTGTGAGTTACAGAGAGTTATTTTTCGAGGGTGATAGGCCACCGCTCATTACAGAGATTTTGTTAAGTCCTCCAAGTCCTCGGGAGCAAAGGGTGTTGTAGCATACACAGAGACATCCTTGAGTGTGGAACTAGGCAGAGCAGTCCTGAGCAAAGTACTGCGGAGCAGCTCGGAATGGATCGTTGCATAGTAGCCCAAAGCAGACCGCTGTAGAGCAGCCTGGAGCAGAGCACTGCAGAGCAGCCCGGAGCGGAGTGCTGCTGAGCAGTGCGGAGCAGAGCACTACTGAGCAGCGCGGAGCGGAGCACTGCTGAGTAGCATGGAGCGGAGCACTGCTGAGCAGTGCGGAGCTACCTTGAGTAGAGCATTGTAGAGTAGCCTAGAGCGGAGCACTACGGAGCAGCCTAGAATGGAGCGCTATGGAGTATCCTGGAATAGAGCACTATGGAGCTGCCTAGAGTGGAGCGCTGCGGAGCAGCATGGAGTGGAGTGCTGCGGAGCAGCATGGAGTGTAGCGCAACGGAGCAGCCTAGAGCGGAATGCCGTACAGCAGACTGGATCAAAGTTGTTGAGGGGGTCCACACTAGAGAGTTTAGAGCCTGACCGAGATATTCCCAAAGCCCATGAAGGAGAGTTGGAGTGCTGATTGAAATCTTCAAGGGGGCATGAAGGTTGATGAAAGATCTTCAAAGATTCCTCATCCAAAAACTCAAGGGCTCCTTCTTGTCCCAATGCAAAAAAGTGTCTTCAAATGGAGGTATGACCCCCTTTTATAGTTTTTGAGGAGGGCGTTATGGTAACTGCATCATGCTGATTCCTGAACAAGAGAATGAGAATGCTTGATTCGGGGAACATGGATCGCCAATTTTGAGGTTATGATGAGTTTCCCCCGATCACGTTGGGCAGTTCGGGCAGCCTAGGCAGCTTCCCTAGTGGGGGTGGCAGCTAGTGATCACTGCCAATGATTGATGATCGTTGCGTGCTCCGTGGAGTAGGAATGAGCAGAAGCGCCTCTTGTGGACCATATGAGAGCGGAAGTGCTTCCTGCGGAGCTGGAGCGAGCGAAAGCGCAAGAGCGCTTCCCGTGGAGCAAAAGCGATCAAAAGCGCTCTTATGGAGTGGGCAGAGAGGCAGCGCGCTCTACGGAGAGGGAGCGCTTCCTACGAAATAGGAGAGATCGGGAATGCAAGAGCACTTCCCGGGGAGATGGAGCAAGCGGGAGCACGAGAATGCTTTTTGCGAAGAAGGAGTGAGCGAAAGCTCAAGAGCGCTTCCCATAGAGCAGGAGCGAGCGAAAGAGCTCTTGTTGAGCGGGAGGGAGCAGAAGCACTCTCTGCGGAGTGGGAGCACTTCCTTTGGAGCAGGAACGAGCGGGAGCGCAAGAGCACTTCCAGTAGAGATGGAGCGAGCGGGAACGCGAGAATGCTTTCTGTAGAGCAAGAGCGAGCGGAAGCGTGAGAGAACTTCCCACAGAGAAGGAGTGAGTGGAAGCGCTCTCGTGGAGCGGGAGGGAGTGGAATTACTCTCTGCGGAGCAGGAGTGAGCAGGAGCGCTTCTGATGGCACAAGCGGGAGCAGAAGTGCTCTCTGTAGTAATGAAGCGAGCGAGAGCGCTCCCCGCAGAGTAGGAGCAAGCGGGAGCACTCTCTACAGAGCAAGAGTGAGCGGGAGCGCTTTCTATGGAACAAGCGAGAGAGGTAGCTAGCGCTCTTTGTGGAGCGGGGGAGAGCGGGAGCTCTCCGTGGAGAAGGAGCGAGCGGGAGCGCTTCCCGTAGGACAAGCGGGATCGGTAGCGTGAAGGTGCTTAGCATCGATATTAAGATCGGCCATAAATGTTGGTACTGCTTTGCGAGTCTGGGCGAGGCCGCGATGAGAAACACCTTGTTCTGGCTCAAACCGAACCTTTTTAGGGGAACACTATCAATTGCACCACAATTTTTGGAGGCTTCGATTTGTAATCGATAGTCCAAAAATTTCTCTCTTCATGAGTCCGCGGGGGAGCATTTCGCCACTGCCCGGGAGGGGAAAATTATCACGGTCACGAGAGAGGAGGTAAAGATTCCCATTTGTTGCCTTGCCCGCGGTGAAAATATCACATGGGAGTGATGAGTAGATTTGTGCATATTTTTATCATAGTATTTAGGTTAATTTTTATATAAAATTGTAAATATTATTTATATTTTGGATAAAAATCATTTCTTTTATAATTTCTGTTCTAAATATATTTGTATTTTTGTTTTGCAGATTTTCTGGAGTTTTTGCTAAAAAATGTCAGTACACGCCCTCGATCACGCCCATGAACAAGAGCGTGTAATCCTAATACAAATCCATAGTTGTTGTCGCGCGATTTGAGCTCATCTCTAGAAGTCACGCCCGTGTTCCCTAAGTCACGCCCTCGGTCACGCCCGTGACCGAGGGTGTGTAAATTTAAAGGTCATTTTCAAGCTTTCCACGTGGACATGTCAGCCACCTCCTAAGTCATACACGTGTCCCTACTAGTCACAGTCGTGACTCCCCCGCGTGATCTCTAACTCCCGTCGCGCCGCCTATCATGCCCATGCTGCATTTAATGAAGCCGCCCAAGTACACGACTATGACCCACATGACATGGGCGTGTAATGTCCGATTTTTGCCGCGCCGTCACGCAAGCTCCAGCTGAGCAAAATAGTAATTACACGCCCTTTGTCACACCAGTGACCGAGGGCGTGTAATCTCAAATTTTTTTCCTATAAATTCGGAAGCTTCATTCCAGCAATGACTCCTCCTTCCCCTACCCATTTGGACTCTTCTTGCACAGTTTTCTGTATTTTTAGGTTTAGATTTAATTTTATGTACTTTTCTTATTTTCTTTTTAATGTCATGGTCTTTTTTATTTCATGCAAGTTAGCTTAGCTTTAATTCCATGCAATGTAACTTAGCTTTTATTTGATGTAACCTACTCTTATTTTGGTAATGAAATTTTAGTTCTTTCCATTTATGCAAAAATCTCTCTTTTCTTTCTTATTTCTTTTTCTCTTTATTTTTCATAACAAGTTTGTTTTTATTTAGCAAGTAACAAGTTCTTGATTTTTACAAGTTTTGATATGAATCATCTTTTGCCTTATTATCATTTTTTCTCTCCTTTGATTTATTCTCAAAAAATGACGATACCGAGTTCATATGCCGATTATGAATTTCAATATTTGTTTTTTGTATTCTAGCTAGCCGAGAGGCTCATGCGTACGAACCGATCACTCGAGAATAAAAAAGAGTTGCATGGACCCCTCGAGAGATGATGATGTAAATCTTCTGGATATGAGTCAAATCCTATAGTGGGATTCACCTCGTTAAAACGAGTATTAGGCATTTCGATTATAGAATGAGAGTTCGGTCGATCAACCTAATTTCAGGTGGGCGTATTCCTCGAGAGAGGTGCGTTCAAAACTAGGAATCTCCACGGTCAAGACATATATTATGATGATAATATTTATCTTTTATTTTCATTTCAAAGCGAGTTTTAATCAAGTGTTTATTCTCTTTCTTTATTTTTGTTCACTTTTATTTAGCTTATTTTATTTCTCTTTTCCGCTTCTCCGATAGAATAATAGTCCGCTTTCTCGAAGTAGAAGTACTCGACAGACCCGTGTTTAAATACGATCTTGATATTTTTCTTTAGTATCATATACTATAAACGATAAGGTACACTTGCCTTCATCAGATAAATAATTGGAGAATATCAACAACAAATCTCAAATTTATACAAATCCTATTCACACTAATTGTAATATCAAATTTTTGGCGCCGTTGTCGGGAATATTTTTTGTAGAAATTTTGAAAATAAGAACACTATTACTTTTATCCTTTTCTTTCTCCCCCTTTAATAATTTTTTTATGTTCTATTTAAATTCTTGGAAAGGGTGATTTGGGGTGTCATCCCATCACATTTCCTAGTACCGGTGAGAACCCTTCACGGGGTTTACCTCGGGAAGTCCAAGACTAATTAAACCATATAAAAAAAATTCCTCTCTTCTTTTTTAGTAAGTTTAAAAAAACCCAAAAATTTAAGTACACCAAAAAAATATAAAAGCAATAAAAACAAAAAAAAAATATAAGTAATTTTCTTTTTATGTTGTGTTTTGTTTTATTACTTTCAATGAAATTTTACAGGTGCTCGTGATGGTCGTTCGTCTCCAAATCACGGATGTACTTCTTTTTCCCCTCCTTACTCTTTTTCTTTCTTGACCATGTTCTTGCACTTTTTATTTTCTTCTTCATACTTAGCTTTCAACATTGGGGACAATGTTGAATTTTAAGTATAGGGGTGTATTTTTTTTTTTTTGAAAAATTAAAAAATTTACACAAAAAATTTATAAATTCTTAGAAAGTTCCAGCAAAAAAAAATTGTAAATCTCAAAATTTCAAAAATATTTTGGTTATACATTGTTTATTTTCTTTTTATACATAGTTTATTTTTTTTGTCTTTTACAAAAAAAAACAAAAACAAACAAAAAATTAACATTTTCAAAATTAGAACACCCAAAATCTTCAAAAAACAAATAGAAAATAGAAAATTAATTTCTTGGAAAAGGAGTTTTAAGATGTCATCCCATCACATTTCCTAGTAACGGTGAGAGCCTGTCACAGGGTATACCACAGGAAGTCCAAGAATTAACAAAAAATAGGTTTATTGGTTTATGTTTAGTATTTTAGTATTTAATATCTAAAAAAAAAGATAATATCAAAAATCCAAAAACAGATAATATCACAAATTTCAAAAAAAATTGATGAAAACTTAGAAAATTTCCAAAAATATAATAAGCCCTTACTTTCGTTGTTGTTATTTCCAAAATCAATTATTTTATGAGTTTATTTATAAGCATTTGTGTTTTTTTTAAATTTGCCTATTTTTTTATCGTGGCATGTTAGACCTAATTTTTTAGGTGATTTAGTTTTAAGAAATAATTTATGATTTTAATTTGATTAAAATATTTTCTTTAGCATTTTTTCTCTTTTATTTTAAATAGTTTCAATTTTGTAGTAACTGTGCTTAACACATAGATTTTAATTATTTCTATCTCATTTTTTTAGAATCTTAGGAAAGATTAATTTATTATAGTTGCTCTCAAAATATATTATTTTAATCTAATTCTTGGTTTAGCCATTACCTTTAGCCTTTACCCAATCTCAAAAGTTTATTAAAAGATCATATGGCATGGGAATGAGAGGATAAAATTCATCATTCCCTAAACATATGCACCACATCCTATGTATGAAAAATATTGTAAAAAGATTATATGTCATGGAAAATGAGAGGATAAAATTTATCATTTTCCAAAATATATACAAATAAAAAAATGTGTGGGGTGAGAAGATAAAATTTATCATTTTCCAAAATATGTACAAATAAAAAAATGTGTGGGATGAGAGAATAAAATTCATCATCTCCAATCAAAGAGTTCTTCATGTTTACCCAAACCCCTTTTAGCCAATATAATTGTTGTTAGATTTAAATTAAAATATTAAGAGAGCATAAGTAGTAGATTGCATTTTTCCTTTAGTTTCTTTTAAGTTATGGTTTTTTAAATTTTAAATCAAATCTTGTGTGCTAATTACTCCATTTTGTTTGCAAGTTAAGTAACTTGAGAAGACTTAGCTAAACACTTCTCTCTTTTCAAATCATTATTATAATTTAGAACTTATTATTTGAATCTCTAAAGTTTTATTTTTAACTTACTTTTGATTTAAATAGAATTTTAGTCTTAATTAAAAAAAACTTTATTAACGTCTTATAAATATTTCTCTTTTATTATAGTATTTAGGTTAATTTTTATATAAAATTGTAAATATTATTTCAATTTTGGTTAAAAATCATTTCTTTTATAATTTCTGTTCTAAATATAGTTGTATTTCTGTTTTGCAAATTTTCTGAAGTTTTGCAAAAAAATGTCAGGACATGCCCTCAGTCACGCCCGTGACCAAGGGAGTGTAATCCTAATACAAGTCCAGAGCTATTGCCGCGCGATTTGAGCTCATCTTTAGAAGTCACGCCCGTGTTCTCTAAGTCGCGCCCTCGGTCACGCCTGTGACCCAGGCGTGTAAATTTAAAGGTCATTTTCAAGCTTTCCATGTGGATATGTTAGCCACCGAATCCAATGTTGCCACCTAAGTCAAGCACGTGTCCCTCCTAGTCACGACCGCGACTCCCCTGTGTGATCTCTGACTCCCGCCGCGCCGCCTGTCACGCCCATGCTGCATTTAATGAAGCCGCTCAAGTACACGACTATGACCCACATGTCGCGGCCGTGTATAGCCGATTTTCGCCATGCCATCACACAAGCCCCATGCCGCTTGTAACACCCCACTTTTCCCGAAATGGGGCTGAAAGGAAGTGCGGCCCAGATTCATCAAAAGGTTTCGATGAATGTAAATGATTCAGTGTGTTTCGTCGAGTGGTCTCGATGAAAAAGACTAATCTGGCAAGTGTTAGTGAAAGATCTCGACGAATCATCGAATGATCTCAACGAATCGCTGAATGGTTTCAGCAATTATCGACAAACACTGTTTATGGATTGGTTTCAACAAATTTCCGAAGGGTCTTGAGTAGTCTCGACGAATCGTTGAAATGCCTCAACGAATTCTAATGTCTCCACGAATTATCGTGACTACTCGACGAATGCAGACAGAGCGCTTATTTTTACCTGTTTCGATTTTGACGGAGGTTGACGTCAAATGCTAAGTCCGAAACACGAGAAAAATGAATCTGTCGGCTAGGATCATTTCAAAATCCCTTTAAGGATGTTTGGGAGATAACTTTAGGTTTAGTTCTACCTTCTTTCTCTCTCTCCAAAACTTGAGAAATCTGAGAGCCAAGAAAGAAGAAGAAGACATTTTCCGCCATTGACAGAGCTCCCAAGTTCTGAATCACGAGAGGTTTCTAGATCCACGGAGAGCAGTCCGATGCGGTTCTTTCCATCCTATTGAAATCTTGGATTCATGGTGCCAAAGCGATCGGGAAGGGTAACAATCCTTCCTCTCAATCTTAGGACGTGTTTGGTCCTCTCATTCATTTTTCAATGAATTTTGAGGTTGTCTCTTTCACTAATTAGTGAATTGTAGGACTCCCTATAGTTATTCAAAACTCCGGGTAGATTGTGTCCATCCCCGACATTTATTGCATGTAGAAATATGGTATATGAATGGATTTAGGCACTTTGTGTGAGCCTACCCATGGCCGTTAGCCCGGATCGGTGATGCTTGATTGTGACGTGCATTTTAGTTAAGCCTAGAATTCGTGCAGGAGATTGACTCCATGAGAAATGACATCGTATTGTGGGACTTGAGATTTAGGTGTCTTTAGGAGAGCCTAATGGAAGCCCCTTGCTTGGAATGTGGTTGAATGCAAACCTTCACCATGAGTATTGAAGTGGAGCAGTCTTGTACCTCCTTCAATGGATATGTGTGTGAAGCCTAAGTCCTCTTGGAATGATTGGGTGCATAGCCATCGTTTTGTGTAACACTTGAATGTGTTAAACCCTTACATGTCGAGGCGAAGCCTTACCCGCGTTGTGCAGTAGATCACGGTGACTAGAGGACAGGCAAAGCTGAACCGAACCCGTTTCCATGTAGATTGGTGAGAGGTACCAACCTCATGTACACCGTGTGATCATGGGAGAGGTCGTGGAAGGTATTCACCTAGACCGGCCAAAAGCTCTTTTCCCACTTAAGTTTGTGTTACTTAGGGTGGAGTCGATTATGGATTGATGTTATATTAGCCTCATGCGGTTGCTTTGGCGATTGTGGGAATCCTCTGTGTGAACCCAACCAACATCATGTGCATACCTAGGTTCCCCTTACTTTGATGCTCAACCTAGAAGATTGATTGTGCTTGAAACCTCACCATGTGTAGTGTAGTTGTACTTTATTTATATGATTACATGTTGCATGTACGGCTTGCTTGCAGGATTAGCGGTGACACGCCCCCTGAGCCGGCAAGATGGTCGGGGGGGGGGGGGGGGGGGGGGGGGGGTGGGATCATTATGCAGTTTGTGGTCAGCTCATAGATGACTCTCATTTACCTCTTATTGGATGTTGGCGCAGGTGCTGGTGAGATAAGCGGAAAGTAGCGGGTTGAAGCCATATATTGTGTTGGCCCTTGAAGGCCAATCTCTATTTTACTGCTTTCCTTATATTGATGGCCTGCGAGCCGAAGAACATTTTGAGTTAGATACATTGTCTGAATGTAAGTCCTTAAGGCCATAACTCCTTAATGTTTCATTCCTGGGATAGTGGACAATTCTGAAAGTAATGTTATTTAATGCTTCTGCTTACGCTTGTGATACTCTCGTGTAACTCTTTTCTATTATCAACTTATTAATGTCTAGCTAGTGTGTTTAATATGGCATGATGTCCCGACTGAACCTATGTTTATATTATTTGTACTGGCAGGATGTTACAATTTGGTATCAGACTTTAGGAGTCGATCCGTAGTTTAGAGAATTTGAGGCTGAATTCCTTTTAAGGGGTTATGTGCACGTGATGTGTGGAACCTGAGCGCTCCTTACTTGTTTACTGCTATGTTTTTGGTCACTAAATTGTGTATTATACAATAATAGGTGATTAGGAGTGGTGCGACAGTCTCAACCTCGTAACACTGCTGAAAGTAGTGCGTCCGCTGAGGTACCAATGACCACTCCTTCTACTGAGATGATTAGATTAATCGCAGAAGCGGTCCTCGCGATGATCTATTATCAGCCAAGACATGGTACACGGCCTACTACTCCTACTCCTGATGTGGACCTGACACCTGTTGTTGTAGTGGAACTGAGAGCGGAACCTGCAGTAGAGCCCAAGGTGGAACATATAGTCAAACATGTAAATATGTGATGAGCGCGTGACCAGCAATTGAAGCCTTTTCTAAGCTTCAATCCTCCAACCTTCTCGGGGACCGAATCCCCAATAGAGGCAGAGGACTAGCTGTCAAGAGTAAAGAGAACTCTAATGGTGACAACAACTAAAGAAGCGATGATAGTCACCTTAGCCACTTTCCTTCTGAAAGGAGAGGCGGTGGTTTGGTGGAAAGAATTTGAAGTGCACAAGTTGGCCGATAGAGATATTACTGACGTCTCGATGGCAGAGTTTACAAAACTATTTCTCTAGAGGTTTATCCCCTCTACCCAGCGTATAGCGTTGCAAAATTAGTTATTGCGGTTAACTCAAGGTGATCGTTCGGTATACGACTACATGCATGAGTTCACCAGACTGAATCGCTATGTGGTAGCTTTGGTGGAAGACGAGGAGACAAAGACGAATAAGTTCTATGAAGGACTTCGTGATGAGTTAAGGCTACTTTTAGTAGGCTCAATGACTTTTGGATTTCATGTTCTGGTGCAAACTGCCAGATCTCTGGAATTGAATATGTAGAGAGTGCAGTGCGTGAAAGGCCTCAGCGCAAAGAATCTTGAGTTTCAAGCGCAGACCTCTCAGTCCAGACCTAAGTTTAGAAGAAATAAGAGGAAGTCTAGGTTCGCGGAACCAGCTCCCTCTAATGTGTTGGGAGCAACTACTACACGGGGCTATATTATGTGTTTCACTTGTGGAAAGGTGGGACACAAATCCCGAATGTGTTGAAGTGGTTACCTGAAGCTAGAAAACTGAGCAGTGGACTATGCTCATGCGGCGAGTCCATCTTATGCAGAGAAAGGCAAAGCTGCGGAGTCTTTTGCTTGCCAGCAACCTCCGACCCAGCCGAAAGTCTACTCGCTTGGCCAGCAAGAGGCCATACGGAAGAATGATGTCGTCATAGGTATGAATGATAATTTAGCTTTTACAGCTTGACGTGATTTATACTTAGTGTGCGACTATACGTTTGTTTATTTGTGCAATTAGGATTCATCTTAATTTTCAACTATCCGGGGAGAGCTCTTTTCGATACTGGAGCATTGCACTCCTTCTTGTCTAAGGACTTCGTGGAGCGAATCGGAGTACCATTTACCTTTGTGAAGGATAGATTGGAGGTAGTGCTGACAATGGATCTCTCGTATGAGCGCAGATAGGTTGAGTCGGGTAAAAGTGCGGATAGGGAATCAAGATTTCGACCTAGAAGTGTCATTACTACCACTAGCTGAGTTTGACATAATCTTTGGCATGGAATGGCTCTCGAAGCAGCGAGCATGCATAGATTACAATCGGAAGGAGATTACTCTAGGAAAGAATGCCAAATACGAAACTACGTTTGATGGAATGCGAGGAGCGAGCAAGACGTTGATGTCTGCTTTCCAGGTGGTTAAGGCGCTGAGGAAAGGCGCAAAGTTATTCTTCTTGTTGTTGGAGTCTTCAAAGCCTAAACCCAATATCAGTGACGTCCCGGTAGTGGTGGAGTACGCTAGCATCTTTTCTAATGAACTCCTTCGGGCTCCCCCTCAGCGAGAGATTGATTTCTGTATTGAGTTGGTGTCAGGTGCCAAACCTATGTCAGCTCAACGTACCGAATAATGCCAAAAGAATTGGCAGAGTTAAAAGTTCAGTTGCAAGAACTGCTAGAGAATGGCTATGTACGTCCAAGTTCATCCCCTTGGAGTGCACCAGTCCTCTTTGTGAAAAAGAAGGACAGGAGCTTGCGTATATGCATCGATTACAGAGAACTGAATAAACTGACCGAGAAGAACCGTTATCTGATTCCGAGAATCAATGACTTGTTCGACCAATTGGTTGGGTAGACGGTGTATTCTAAGCTAGACTTGAGGTCTGGCTATTACCAGGTGAGAATAAGGGAATGTGACATTCCAAAGACAGCGTTCAGTACCCTCTTCGGGCACTATGAATTCACGGTCATGTCGTTCGGTCTTTCCAATGCACCGTCCATATTTATGGACTTGATGAATAAGGTGTTTCGAGAGTATTTAGACCGATTTGTGATCATCTTCATTGATGATATTTTGGTATACTCTCAGTCCGAAGAGGAGCATGCAGAGCATCTGCTCGCAATTTTGAGCACTTTAAGGAGGAGTCAGCTATATACCAAGTTCTCTAAATGCGAGTTTTGGTTATCATCAATAGCATTCCTGGGTCAAGTCGTTAGTGGTGAAGGAATCGTTGTCGATCCGTCGAAGATAGTAGCTATCCGAGAGTGGCATGTGTTGAAAAATGTGGTGGAATTCCAAAGTTTCTTAGGACTTGCCAGTTACTGTAGGCGCTTTGTGGACAACTTCTTGAGGATTGCACTTCCTCTCACTAAATTGACTAGGAAAGTTCAGAAGTTTGTTTGCTCGCCCGAGTGCGCACAAGCTTTTGAGGAGCTAAAGTGTCGTCTGACCATGGTGCCCATTTTATGCTCGCCATGTGGAACGGAAGGCTATGAAATATATAGCCATGCCTCAGGGAGTGGCTTGGGTTGCGTCCTTGTGCAATTCGGGTAGGTAATTACCTATGGATCCCGACAATTGAAGGTTCATGAGAGGAACTACCCAGTACATGACTTAGAGTTAGCGGTCGTGGCATTCGCTCTTAAGTTATGAATGCATTACTTATACGGCGCGAAGATCGACATCTTTACGGACCACAAAAGCCTCATGTACCTGTTGGATCAAAAGGAGTTGAATATGCAACAAAGGAGGTGGATGGAGTTCCTTGGGGATTACACCTTTGACATACGTTACATTCCCGGGAAGGGAAATGTAGTTGTAGACGTGTTGAGTCATCGGTCTCCCATGCAAGCAAATTGGATTTTGATGCATGACGAGCTTCTAATCCGTGATCTAGAGTCCATGGGGATCACTTGTGTTGATAGAAGGATGTCTACTTTTCAGCATGCTTGAACTAGACGGAGGTTCAATACGACCTTGCCGGCCGAGTTCGACAAGCATTGGAGCTAGATGGAAGCATGAAATGTTACAAAGAGGAGACTGTGGATAGGTCTAACATTGAATTCTCCTTCGACGATGGTCTGTTATGGAAAGATGCTAGATTGTGCATCCCAAAAGTGGCCAATTTACGTGAAGATATGATGTACGAGGCTCATTTTACCAAGTACTCGATTCACCCAGGGAGCACAAAGATGTATATGGACATGAAGAAACTCTTCTGGTGGCCAGGAATGTAGAAAGACATTGCTCTCTATGTGGCAAAGTGTCATACTTGCGTGTTAGTAAAAGCTGAATGTCAAAGGCCTGGTGGGTTTCTGAAGTCTTTACCAATTCCGGAATGGAAGTTTGACGATATTTCAATGGATTTTGTGCACGGATTGCCTAGGTCAAAACATGGAAATGATGTCGTTTAGGTGATTGTAGATCGTTTAACGAAAGTATCACACTTTATTCCGAACCGGAAGGTTGATTCTGTGGAAAAGCTCACAAAGCTTTATGTTGATAATATAGTACGATTGTACGGAGTTCCACGTAGCATCGTGAGCGATCAAGATGGGCGTTTCATATCTAATGACTGGAAACTCATCCACCAACTATTGGGTACCAAGTTAAAGTTTAGCACAGCCTTCCACCCGCAAATGGATGGACAGACCGAAAGGACCAATATGACGATGGAGGACATGCTCACCTCTCCCCGGCCACCCTCACCTCTCCCCGGACACCCTCACCTCTCCTCGGCCGGCAAGTGCCACCACCACCTCCGTTGAGGTGGTGGCTGGCGATTGGAGGTCCCTTGCCGGTCGGTGGTGGCCGGAGTAGGGGTTTCGGGGGGGGGGGGAAAGAGGGCTAGAAATGAGCCCTTTTGGAAGCACGATCTGAGCCCAATTTAGCTCGGATCAAGCCCCAAATCATTAGAGGATCTAGCACTACAGGAGAGGAAGCAGATCAGACCTGTGTGGTGGCTTGGTGGTGCGTATTTCTGGCGAGTCGCCATTGCCGGTGGTGGAGCTTTTGGTTCCATGCCGATATAGGCCTCCTCTGCATGATTCTCACTTGAAGGTTGGGGGTTCTCTTCCTCTCTGATCACTGAAGGTAATGGGGTTTTCAATTCGAGCTTGGGGTGGCTTTATTCCTGAAAGCCATTAATGGCCATTACTAGGATTTCGGTTATACTTGGGCGGGGAGGGGGGGGGGGGGGGGGGGGGGGATGAATTGGCCATCAATTAGGCCGGGAAGAAGCTGAAAACTTCTCCTCTCCCCAAGGGGAGATGAATGGTGCCATCAATTGCACAGATTGGGGGTTTCTTCTTCCTCCCCAATAACTCCCCTCTCTTTCTCTCCCTTCCAAATTGGGCTCTCTCTCTCCTGGCCGACTCTCTTCAAATTGAATGGCCAACTCAGCGGCATTCAATCCTCATTAGGTGGTGGACCACACTAATTGGGTCTAACTCATGTGTGTTGGGTTCAATTTGGGTAAAGTGGGTCATTTTGACCTAAATTTAGGCTAAGGTTGACTTTGGTCAAATTGACCACTTGGGTTGACAACAATGGGTGGATAATGACCCATTGGACTCTCTTATGGGCTAGGAAGGTTTAAGTGGAGTCAATTTGGCAAGGTGAGGGTTAATTGCCCCTTAATATGGCACTTTTGACCAAATTAGGGCTAGAGTTGACGTTGGTAAAA
The DNA here is from genome assembly GCA_033032865.1 of Dactylorhiza incarnata. Classification (NCBI taxonomy): domain Eukaryota; kingdom Viridiplantae; phylum Streptophyta; class Magnoliopsida; order Asparagales; family Orchidaceae; genus Dactylorhiza; species Dactylorhiza incarnata. Next base: position 9,869,709 of record JAWHQI010000027.1, read on the forward strand.
TTGACCAAATTGGAGGTCCCATGATGGGGATTTTGGTCCATTAGGTCCCTAGTGTCCTCCATTGTCAATACGGGCAACACGAGAGCGGTTGCTCATTGCCTAGGATAGACATGCAAAGTACTACATGAAAATCACCGGAACATCAAGTTTGACGTTCGTGATTGGGTTTACTTAAAGATCAAACTATTCAAGGGAGTATCAAGGATCCGACGCTTAAAAAAGCTTAGTCCAAGGTACGTAGGACCGTTTGAGATCTTGGAACACATTTGTGATGCCTACCGACTTTCTCTATCGGAGGAGTTAAGCGGTATGCACGATGTATTCTACATTTCAGTATTTAGAAAGTCCGTGAAAGAGCATACATATATAGTTGCAGTTGATGAAGTGTTGATTGATGGTGGGCTAACGACTAAAGTCAAGCCCATACGCATCGAAGACACCAAGGTGAAGCAATTGCGGAACAAAGCCATCAGAATGGTAAAGATCCATTGGAACAATTGCGGGAGAGAGGAAATTTCTTGGGAGAGAGAGCAAATCATGCTTGCGGAGTACCCCGAGCTATTACTCTCAGGTATAATTTAAATTGTTGCAATTTTTGTGTACCTTACTATTTTTGTAATTTTGGGACGAAATTCTTTTAAGGGAGGTAGAGTTGTAACACCCCCACTTTTCCTAAAATGGGGCTGAAAGTTAGTACTGCCCAGATTCGTCAAAAGGTCTAGACAAACGGAAGTGATTCGGCGTGTTTCGTCAAGTGGTCTCGACAAAAAAATACTAATCTGGCGAGTGTTAGTGAAAGATCTTGACGAATCATCGAATGTTCTCGATGAATCATTGAATGGTTTCAGCGATTATCGATGAACACTATTTATGGTTTGGTTTCAACGAATTGTTGAAGGGTCTCAAGTGGTCTCGACGAATTCTAATGTCTCGACGAATTATCGTGACTATTCAACGAATGCAGACAAAGCGCTTATTTTTACCTATTTTGATTTTAACGGAGGTTGACGTCAAATGCTAAGTCCAAAACTGTTCTGATCTTCCTAAAAAATGAATCTGACGACTATGATCGTTTTGAAATACCTTTAAGGATGTTTGGGAGCCTTTTTTAGGTTTAGTTCTACCTTCATTCTCTTTCTCCAAAACTTGAGAAATCTGAGAGCCACGAAAGAAGAAGAAGACATTTCGCCATTGACGGAGCTCCAAAGCTTCAAATCACGAGACTTTTCCAGATCCACAGAGAGCAGCCTGGTGCGGTTCTTTCCATCCGATTGAAATATCGAATTCATGGAGCCGAAGAGAGCGGGAAGCGTAATGATCCTTCCTATCGATCTTAAGACGTGTTTGGTCCTCTCATTCCTTTTTCTATGCATTTTGAGGTTGTCTCTTTCACTAATTAGTGAAGTGTAGGACTCCATATAGTTCTTCGGAACTCCGGGTAGATTTTGTCCACCCCCGACATTTATTACATGTAGAAATCTAGTAGACAAACGTATTTAGGCATTTTGTGTAAATCCTACCCGTGGTCGTTAGCCCAGATCGGTGATGCTTGATTGTGACATGCATTTTGGTTAAGCCTAGAATGCATGCCGGAGAATGACTCCGTGAGAAATGGCATCATATTGCGGGACTTGAGATTTAGGTGTCTTTAGGAGAGCCTAATGGAAGCCCCTTGCTTGGAATGTGGTTGAATGCAAACCTATACCACGAGTTTTGAAGTGGAGTAGTCGTTTACCTCCTTTAGTGGATATGTATGCGAAGCCTAAGTCCTCTTGGATGGATTGGGTGCGTAGCCATCATTTTGTGTTACACTTGAATGTGTTAAACCCTTACGGGCCAAGGTGAAGCTGTACCCGCGTCGTGCAGTAGATCACGATGACTAGAGCACAGGCAAAGCCGAACTGAACCCATTTCCATGCAGATCAGTGAAAGGTACCAATCTCATATACACTGTGTGATCATGGGAGAGGTCGTGGAAGGTATTCACCTAGACCAGCCAAAAGCACTTTTTCCACCTAAGTTTGTGTTACTTAGGGTGGAGTCGATTGTGGATTGATTTTATGTCAGCCTCATGTGGTTGCTTAGGCGATTGTGGGAATCCACCGTGTGAACCCAACCAATATCATGTGCATACCTAGGCTTCCCTTAGTTTGATGCTCAACTTAGAAGATTGATTGTGCTTGAAACCTCACCTAGTGTAGTGTAGTTGCACTTTCTTTATATGATTACATGTTGCATATGCGGCTTGCTTGCAGGATTAGCGGTGACACGCCCCTGAGCCGGCTAGATGGTCGGGTGGATCATTATGCGGTTTGTGGTCACCTCATAGCTGACCCTCGTTTACCTCTTATTGGATGTTGGCGCAGGTGCTGGTGAGACAAGTGGAAAGTAGCGGGCTGAAGCCATATATTGTATTGTCCCTTGAAGGCCAATCTCTGTTTTACTACTTTCCTTATATTGCTGGCCTGTGAGCCAAAGAACATTTTGAGTTAGCTACATTGTCTGAATGTAAGTCCATAACTCCTTAATGTTTCATTCCTGGGATAGTGGACAATTCTGAAAGTAATATTATTTAATGCTTCCGCTTACGCTTGTAATACTCTCATGTAGCTCTTTTCTGTTATCAACTTATTAACGTCTGGCTAGTGTGTTCAATATGGCATGGGGTCCCGGCTGGACCTAGTGTTATATTTTTTGTGCTGGCAGGATGTTACACCGCTATCCCAGCTGAGCAGAACAGTAATTACATGCCCTTGGTCACGCCCGTGACCGAGGGCGTGTAATCTCAATTTTTTCCTATAAACTCAGAAGCTTCATTCTAGCAATGACTCCTCCTTACCCCTGCCCATTTGGGCTCTTCTTGCACAGTTTTACTGAATTTTTAGGTTTAGATTAAATTTTATGTATTTTCCTTATTTTCTTTTTAATGTCTTGTTCTTTTTATTTCATGCAAGTTAGCTTGGCTTTAATTCCATGCAATGTAACTTAGCTTTTATTTGATGTAACCTCCTCTTATTTGTTTTTGTATTCTAGTTAGCCATGAGGCTCGTGCGCACGAATCAATCACTTGAGAATAAAAAGAGTTGCACGCACCCCTCGAGAGAGGATGACATAAATCTTCTGGATAGGAGTCAAATCCTATAGTGGGATTCACCTCGTTAAAGTTAGTATTAGGCGTTTCGATTATAGAACGAGAGTTCGGTCGATCAACCAAATCTCAGGTGGGCATATTCCTCGAGATATGTGCATTCATAAGCTAGGAATCTCCACGGTCAAGGCATTGAATAGGATTATAATATTTATCTTTTATTTTCATTTCAAAGCGATTTTTAGTCAAGTGTTTATTCTCTTTCTTTATTTTTGTTCTCTTTTATTTAGCTCAATTTATTTCTCATTTCCGCTCTCTCTGATAGAATAATAGCCCGTTTTCTCGAAGTAGAAGTACTCAACTGACTCGTGTTTAAATACGACCTTGATATTTTTCTTAAGCATCTTATATTATAAACGATAAGGTACACTTGCCTTCATCGGATATAGAATTGGAGAACATCAACAACAAATCTCAAATTCATACAAATCCTATTCACACTAATTGTAATATCAGGTAGCCTGCCTCACAACACTTCCACGGAGGCGCACGTGTGAAGGAATATTCATGGCGGGGCACGCGCAAGGGAACAAAGTAGCGCACACGTGCGTGCTACGCCTCAAAGCAGTTCGGCGTATCTGAAGGCTCTGCACTCCTTATTGGAGAGCGGCCCGGGTTGCACTCTAAGGGATTAGTGCGCTTCAATTGGGGCGCGGCAACTCCAATTGAAGCCCACGACAGCTCGAATTAGAGCACGCGGCAGTGTCGCGCTCTAATTGGAGCACGACAGCTCCAATTGGATCGCGAGGCAGTGCCACGCTCCAATAGGAGTGCGCAGCAATATCGCGCTCCATTGGAGCGTGCGATAGTGTCGTGCTCCAATTGGAGGGCGCGGAAGCTCCAATTGTAGCGCAACAATGTCACACTCCATCAAAGCGCACAGCTGATGCGCTTTAATTGGAGTGCAGTGTCGCTAGTTGTGGTGCCTTGCCGCACCTCCTCACGGGTGCGTACGGTCCGCACGCACTAAAATTTTTGGAGGTCACGATGCGTGGGATGTGAAATTAAATTCTAAATGTTGTTCTTGAGAACGTCAAACAGCTTGCTCATGGCTCGGAGGGCTAGCCAACATCTTACTGGAGGCTTTTGCCTTTTCATCTATAGATTTGTTGAGGGAACATGGTTCCCGCCTGGTCATGAGGGGGGTATGCCCTCAGCGACCGAATGGCGCAGGCTCATCCTCGATGAGGAGGGCTGACCACCATCTTATCAGAGGTTGTTGCCCTGTTTTTTGGAGATTCATTGGGCAAACACTGGATGGCGTGCACACGGGGAGGCATGCAGATAGGCGCGAGCATAGAAAGGCACCGTTATCTGAAGAGGGAATGGCAAGCCTGGGGACGCACTCCAAAATGGAGCACGGCCGAGGACGCGCTCTAATATTTCATTTGTGGTTGTAAATGTTTCTTTTTGTTAACGCCGGACTGCGTTTTTGAGCATTGATGGATAAAAATTAAATTCCTGCGGAGCCTGGGTTCGGTTAGATTCCGACGGGCGTTTTCGCGGAGTCCGGCGAGTACTCCTACTTCGAGGAGCTAAACCTTTATCCCACCTGTCGAGGTGATGGAAGTAACGGTCGCTCCCGCTTTTGGAATATCGGGGGTAGCACCGCGGCGACGGGGCCGAAATTCTTTTTTTGGTTAATTATTTTTTATAAAAAAGGTCTCCCACAAAGTTTTTGAAAGTAATTTATCCAACTTATCTTGCGATAAAGGCAAGTGCACCTTATCGTGTATAGTACAGGATATAATTTTTTAGAAAATGATATCGCAGTCGTATTTAGATCCGGGTCTGTTGAGTATTTCTTCTTTGAGAAAACGCGCTATTGTTTTATCGATCGATTGCGTGATTTAAAGAAATTGAAATTACAGTAAATTGAAAGACAGAATTGAAATTACAGAAATGAAAGACATAAGTGCAATCTCTACCCAAATAGGTAGAGGGGAAATAAATGCGTGAGCGAGTTCTACCCAAACGGATAGACGGGAAATAAATGCAGTGCAAGTTCTACCCAAATGGGGAGGCGGGAAATAAATGCATGATGATAAAATCAAACAAAGCTATTACACGAAATAACGAAAACATAAACAACGAAAAACAAAAAAAATGATGAGAATGAAAAATAACGGAAACGAAAAACGATGAAAACATAAAACAACGAAAAGAAAATAACGAGAACGAAAATTGCTTCGACGAAAGTTGCTTTGAAACGAAAATAAATGAAAACATAATCTTCGGCTCTAATCTCTACCATGTCAAGGAAGAAAAAAGAACAAAAATTATGACGGCGAGTAAATTCAAATCAAAGAAAAAAAAAACAATATTATTACGGCAATAAATAAACTTAGCCAAAGAAAAGAAAATTACAGAAATTGAAGTGCCGATAATAAATCTAAGTTATGAATGGAAATGGCAAGACAGAAATGAAACTAAATTATGAATTGAAATACCATACAGAAATGGAATTGCAGAAATGAAACTACGCTATGAATCTGAAATTGCACAAAATAAAAACTAACTTTATTTATTGCCATAATGAAAAGATTACAAAAACTAAAATTACAAGAAATAAAAAAACATTACAACAATTAAAAAGAAAATACAAAAACTAAGGTGGAAAAGGATTGGTGGAAGATCACCCAAAAGGGCAATCCAAGAGAGAGAAAATAGTGAGGGGGTAGGCCTCTATTTATAGAGAATTTTTGGTGTGTTGGGGAAGCTGGGTGTGCGGATAGAGGGTTTGGAAGGCTTCTAGAAGGTGGCTAGCTGGCTGGAAGGTGGTGGAAGATGGTGAGTTGGTGTGTTGACTGTTGACTTCCTGGAAGCTGCTAGGAAGGAGGTGAACTGGAGGTTGACTGAGGTGAGTTGGCAGTTGACTAGCAGGTTGGAGTGCGGATAGAGCTTGGCAGCTGGCGGGTTGGGTCTCAGCTGTTGCGTTCATCTCAGCGGTTTGGTACGTCTCAGCGGATCCTGGCGGGTTGAGTTCGTCTCAGCAGATCCTGGCGGTTTGAGTTCGTCTCAGCGGATCTTGGTCTCAGCGGTTGGCGGGTTGGGTCTCAGCGGATCCTGGCGGGTTGAGTTCGTCTCAGCGGATCCTGGTCTCAGCGGATCCTGGAGGGTTGAGTTCGTCTCAGCGGATCCTGGTCTCAGCGGTTGGCGGGTTGGGTCTCAGCGGGCCTGGAATTAAATCAGCAAAGAATGCTATTCCCAGGTTTCAATCCCCCACCTGCAGAGAGAACATTAAGATCTTTATCCACTAGGCTAGTTGCTCTTATTTGTAAACAGAATAACATATATATATAATATATATATTTACAGATTTATTAGTAAATATCAATATAAACAATATATTTATAATTAACTTATATTTTTATACATATTAAATACATAACTTATATAATTTTTTTTATTAACTTAATATATAAATATTATAGTTTTTATTTAATAAATATTACATATATATTTAGTAAATTTTTACATATTTACTTACATAAATATTTACATACTTATTATATAGTTTTTATTTAATATATACTTAAATAATTTATTTTACATATAAATATAAATATATAAAAACAAATCATTTATTCAATAATTAACAAGAAATATTACAAATTTTTAGTAAAACTATACAAAAAACTATATAGAAAATAAGTATATTTTATTATTTATCTAATACCCCCATACTTAAGCTTTTGCTATTCTAGAGCAAAAGTACGAAAATACTCTTAAGACATTAATAAAATTTCTAGTTCACTAAAAATTCAAATAAATCGAAAAGTAAGTTTAAAGTAAATTTAGAGTTTTAAAGAGGTAAATCCTAAGCTATGAAAATGACTTAAAAAGAGAAGATATTTTGGCCAACAAGACCTCTTTAAATTAGCTAAAAGGCAAGCAATATTGCATTCGTTAGCGACAAAATTAAACTAGAATTATAAAACTTTAACTTGTTATGAAATTTTTAAGGAAGAATAAAAACTACTAAATATTGCTCTCCCAAAAATTTAATTTTTTCTAGGTTTCAATTATATTGGCTAAGGGATAAGGGAAACTTGGTAAGAGAAGATGTTTTTGATTTGGGGGTGATGAATTTTATCCTCTCACCCCACTCAATTTTTTTTTTTGGATTTGAGAGTGGCTAGGGAATGGAATCTTATTCCCATAATGAAATTTTTTCAATCTTCAAAATTAACCCAATGTATATGTTTAGGAAACGAAAATCTTATTTCCATGCCATATAATCTTTTAATAAAATTGGGTGCCTATGTTTACGGAACGAAATCTTATTCTCATTGACATAAGATCTTTTAAATGTTTACCAAGAAAAGGCTAAGCGGAAAGGGGTTTTAAAAAGAATTTTCTAGATTAAAAATCAAAAAATTTAGAGAGCAAGATAAAGTAGATACAATTTTCCAAAGCTTCCAAAAGTTTGAAGTAAGAATAATTTAGAGTTTAAGGTTGTTTTTTTCTAACATAATACAACAAGTACCGGTTTAAAACTAACGAGAAGTAGTGCTAAAAGAAATTCTCTAATTTAAATTGAATTCATAGAGTGCTTTTTAAAACCAAATCTCTAAAAATTTAAATCTTACGAACTATGATAAACTGAACTAAAAGCAAACCAAAGATAATGAAAATGCTCAAAAATAAATCGACTAGCCTTGAATGTTACAAAAAGACAAGTATGGGTTTTATTCTATTTTTGGATTTTTTGGATAAGTTTTTCATCATTTTTTGAATTTTTATTATGATCTATTTATTTTTTTGAATTTATATATATATATATATATATTTGTAACAAAATACATATATAGATAGAAAAAAGAAAGAAACAAAGGAAAATAAAAACATAAATAAAAATTTTGGTGTTATGACAAAATTTTGTGAATGTTGTTATAACAAATTTCTAAGTAAATTTTTTTCAATTTTTTTTTGGATTTTTCAAATCTTTATCTTATATATACATTATTACTTAAAAAAAGAAAAAAAAGAAAAGGAAAAAAAAAAGGCATCAGTTTTTTTTAATGACATTTTTTGATTTTTTTCAAATGTGCATAAATATATACATAATATTTTTTCCATTTTTAAATTTTTTTTTATTTTCTCTTGAGGTTTTGTATCTAATATGGGAGGGATAAAAATAATTACAAAAGGAGGGAAAACACCCCCATACTTAAAAGTCAACATTGTCCTCAATGTTGAAAAATACAAGAAAGGAAATAGCAGGGGAAAAAGAACGTCCCTGATTTTGAGATGGGATGACCGGATTAATACCTACAAAATATTGTTAAATAAAAACTATTTTTTTTAGTATAAGAACAACAAAACAAAAAACACTTATACAAAACAAAACATAACTATAAAAAAAGCAAAAGAAAGGAAAAAACTATTTTGTCATTTTTAGGAGTTTTGTAAAAAAAAATGGTTTTCTTTTTCCTTTTTACAAAAAGATATAACAAACTTTATTTATATATACAAAAATTATTCGAAATGAAACAAAATAAGAAAAAGACAAACCAAAGAAAGACAGATTTTTTTTTTGGGTGTGAGCTTTTTTAAAGTTTTTCATTTTTTTTGTGATTTTTTGGATTTCTTAAAGTTTATAAAAATAAGGAATGACATATTTTTGGTGTTTTTGAGGTTTTTAAAATTTTTGTTTGGTTTTTCTTTTCTTTTTTCTATAGGGAGAAAAGATAAGGATAAAATCAATAGTGTTTTATTTTTCAAAATATCAACAAAACTTCCACGGCAACGGCGCCAAAAACTTGATGGATAAAAATTAAATTCCTGCGGAGCCTGGGTTCGGTTAGATTCCGGCGGGCATTTTTGTGGAGTCCAGCGAGTACTCCTACTTCGAGGAGCTAAACCTTTATCCCACTTATCGAGGTGATGGAAGTAACGGTCACTCCCGCTTTCAGAATATCGGGGGTAGCTCCGCGGCGACGGGGCCAAAATTCTTTTTTTGGTTAATTATTTTTTACAAAAAAGGTCTCCCATAGAGTTTTTGAAAGTAATTTAACTTATCTTGCGATAAAGGCAAGTGCACCTTATCGTGTATAGTACAGGATATAATTTTTTAGAAAATGATATCGCGGTCGTATTTAGATCCAGGTCTGTTGAGTATTTCTACTTTGAGAAAACGCGTTATTGTTTTATCGATCGATTGCGTGATTTAAAGAAATTGAAAGACAGAATTGAAATTACAGAAATGAAAGACATAAGTGCAATCTCTACCCAAATAGGTAGAGGGGAAATAAATGCGTGAGCGAGTTCTACCCAAACGGATAGACGGGAAATAAATGCAGTGCAAGTTCTACCCAAATGGGGAGACGGGAAATAAATGCATGACGATAAAATAAAACTAAGCTATTACACGAAATAACGAAAACATAAACAACGAAAAAAAAATGACAAGAACGAAAAATAACTGAAATGAAAAACGATGAAAACATAAAACAACGAAAAGAAAATAATGAGAACGAAAATTGCTTCGACGAAAGTTGCTTTGAAACGAAAATAAATGAAAACATAATCTTCGGCTCTAATCTCTACCGTGTCAAGGAAGAAAAAAGAACGAAAATTATGACGGCGAGTAAATTCAAATCAAAGCGAAAAAAACCAATATTATTACGGCAATAAATAAACTTAGCCAAAGAAAAGAAAATTGCAGAAATTGAAGTGCCGATAATAAATCTAAGTTATGAATGGAAATGACAAGACAGAAAAGAAACTAAATTATGAATTGAAATATCATACAGAAATGGAATTGCAGAAATGAAACTACGCTATGAATCTGAAATTGCACGAACTAAAAACTAACTTTATTTATTGCCATAATGAAAAGATTACAAAAACTAAAATTATAAGAAATAAAAAACATTACAACAATTAAAAAGAAAATACAAAAACTAAGGTGGAAAAGGATTGGTGGAAGATCACCCAAAAGGGCAATCCAAGAGAGAGAAAATAGTGAGGGGGTAGGCCTCTATTTATAGAGAATTTTTGGTGTGTTGGGGAAGTTGGGTGTGCGGATAGAGAGTTTGGAAGGCTTCTAGAAGGTGGATAGCTGGATGGAAGGTGGTGGAAGATGGTGAGCTGGTGTGTTGACTGTTGACTTCCTGGAAGCTGCTAGGAAGGAGGTGAGCTGGAGGTTGACTGAGGTGAGTTGGTAGTTGACTAGCAGGTTGGGGTGCCGATAGAGCTTGATAGTTGTCGGGTTGGATCTCAGCTGTTACGTTCATCTCAGTGGTTTGGTTCGTCTCAGCGGATCCTGGCGGGTTGAGTTCGTCTCAGCGGATCCTGGCGGGTTGAGTTCGTCTCAGCGGATCCTGGTCTCAGCGGTTGGCGGGTTGGGTCTCAGTGGATCCTGGCGGGTTGAGTTCGTCTCAGCGAATCTTGGTCTCAGCGGTTGGCGGGTTGGGTCTCAGCGGGCCCAGAATTAAATCAGCAAAAAAATGATATTGCCTGGTTTCGATCCCCCACATGCAGAGAGAACATTAAGATCAATATCCACTAGGCCAGTTGCTCTTATTTGTAAACAGAAGAACATATATATATAATATATATATATTTACAGATTTTTTAGTAAATATCAATATAAACAATATATTATTAATTAACTTATATTTTTATACATATTAAATACATAACTTATATAATTTTTTTATTAACTTAATATATAAATATTATAGTTTTTATTTAATAAATAATACATATATATTTAGTAAATTTTTACATATTTACTTACATAAATATTTACATACTTATTATATAGTTTTTATTTAATATATACTTAAATAATTTATTTTACATATAAATATAAATATATAAAAACAAATCATTTATTCAATAATTAACAAGAAATATTACAAATTTTTAGTAGTATATTTTATAATTTATCAAGCATCATACAGAGGGATGCTTTCCCCCTTGTCCTGGCAGTGCTAGTGGACCCAGAGTGTATTTTTATTAAATGATGCATGAGAACTGATGTTCATCCTAATTGGTATCCGTAGGAGGACTTGGTGTTGGATCCGTAGGCACCCTTAGAGGGGGGTGAATAAGGGTTTTAAAAACTTTTAATATATTGTATATGACTTAAAAATCTAAGAGATCGATATAGAGAAAAACCAAACAACTCAAGTGAAATAAAATAAAGACATGATTTTATTAACTTGAAATAGTATATTACAAAACTTGATTTCTTATGACGCTAGAAATCATAGGCAAAAAAGAAAAATCTCCTTTTGTTTTATATCCAGGATCCCCCCACGAACCAGTGGCTTTAGCCTATCCTCCCCCGGATCAGACCTCAATCCGCTCTAGCCAATCCTCCCCCAGATATGGCCTCGAGCACCCCTAGACCTACTCTAGATCTAGTCGCCAAAACGAGGGAAATTCCTCCCTAAGTCCTACCCAGACCTAGTCGCCAATACGAGGCAAAATTACTAAATGATTACAAGAGATATGAATTGAAATAAGCAACAACAATATTAAAAACTCACCCTAATAAACTTCTGAAGTCGGATACACAAGATCGATGTAGAATAAGCGTGGTTGAAGCGATCGTCGGTCGGATGCCGTGTGAAGAAGTCCTCCTTTAGAAACTTTATGAACTTTTTGTGGGAAATCAACTCTCTGCAGAATAAGGCTCTGGAATTTAGGCACTAGAACTCTCTCAAGGATGTGTGTCTAAAACGAGAGAAGAGGGCTCCTTTTATAGGATTGTGAGCTACCGCTTGTGTTATCCATTTCGTTGGCGCTATCTCGGATTAGGCAATATTCTGTGAGTGAGAATCTTTCATTTCAAGGCAAGCTGCCCTTCATTCCTCTTGTGCATCTAGCTACCGCCTGCGCTATCCCTATCGCCGGTGCTATCTCGGTTTAGGATTTATTCTGCGTGTGAGAATCCTTCATTTCAAGGAAAGCTCCATCATTCCTCTTATGCATCAAGCTACCGCCGACGTTATCCGCTACCGCAGGCGCTAGTGTCCATGTTGGAGTTCTGGCTTCAAACTTGGGTGCAACCTTCTTATGTTATCCTTAAGTCATATGGCATTATTTCCTGCACACTTAAACACATATGATCATATACACATAGGATTTATTATTCTCAAACCTACGAGATGTGGAAGACCATGTTCCAACAAACTCCCCAGTTTGATAATAAGAAATCCATTAATGATAAATCAGATCATTAATACATAAAGCATGGCGAATCATATTTGTGTGTGTGTGAGAGATAACTTAAGATAATTTGCATTTTTGGTATTTAGAAGTGCTCCCCCTAAATGCATGCCCCCCTATATGAATGCTCCCCTTATATGTAGGCTATCATCTTAAGAATTAATTAATCATGTTAGTTCTCCCCCATTTGATAGCGGTTATTATTTATCATGTTAGTTCTCCCCCTTTTGTTATTTGCAAAAGTGGGTTAAGGAAGCAAGGGACATAGAAAGATGTTTTTTCATAAAAAGTTAAGGCATGGTCGAGATTTTAGAGGAAATGTAATGATAAGAGATTTTTAGCATAAAAACTTTTCATAGAAATAGATCAGAGTTTTATAAAATAGAAAGTAGGCATGTTAGAACAACTAATATAAACTTTACCAAGCATGTCTAGGACTTGTTGAAGAAAAAGGAACTTTGAGATTCAAGATAAAAATAAGACTTGAAATAAGCATGAAAGCGCAAGGTAAAAGTTATAAGGTAATATTGCGGAAGACTTATAGAAGTACAAGAAACACATTATCATAAGCATGATGATGCATAAGATGAAATATGAGTTAAATTTCAAAAATAAGAAGATGTTTTGTAAATAATTTTTCTTTTAAAATCTTTAAGGTTTTACAAATTAACCAAGCATGAAAGAAAGATATCAAAAAGAGACTACTATAATGTTATTTTAATTCACAAATTCAAGACATACCAAATATTGTAGAGAGCATGTTAGGTTATCTAGTGCATATATATATATAAAGAGTAGTATAGAATTAGCATTAGGAACCAATACTCATTAGAAGAAGTGTTATGGAAGATAATGATGTGCACATACTGTATTTTGAAGAAATTAAACAAATGATTTAATCAAGAAATACAAGACATATGGAGAGTAAAGTGCACAATAAAACATAAATAAATTTACTTCCGCACACTTCAATGCATAAAAACAATTGTACAACTACCAAGGTGCTCTGCACACACAATGCTTATTAAGACTTATTATGGTGCAAAGTAGTGTTTGGGGGATCACACATTTTTATTTTTCAATATCGATATTTTTTGTGATCTGGTGTACTTAAGAATAAGTGGTGTAGAAAAAACTAAGATTTGCACAAGACACTTTACTATTCTTTCCAAGGTGCTCAACCTCACAATACTTATTAAGACTTATCAGGAGGTTCAAGTAGTGATTGGTGGAGTTATCTTTGTCAATTTATCTTTTTCAATTCATTTCATGATTTTTTGTTTTGCACAAAGTTCTCTGAATACACTTGTTTTGTAAACCAATGTAATTTTGAAAGCACAACCACTTTTCTTATTTTTTAAGAGTGCAAATAAAAGTAGTGTAGGTAAGATACTTGTGCAATTTTAATTCATTGTACAATTACAATACACAAGCAAGCATTCTTAGATTAAAAGCACATGTAGACTTGCCAAAATAAGTGAGTGAAGAAATATCATTATCAATCATAAAATATTTGTTCATACTTAGAGGCATGCTATGCTTAGTTCTACACAAACTTTTTCAATACAATTGATGCACATATATTTAGATCTATCAAAGTATGATAAGAGGCAAAACAAGTTCAAAGTAGTTTGAAAGGATGAATGTCAACATTGTAGAAAGTTCTAAATGATAGATTAAATCATGCTTGATAATAGCAAGAAATTCCATACAGTTTTTTTATATATTTTAAAAAAATTTAAAAGAAAATATTGAAAGTTGAAATTTTATAATTGATTGTGGACTTCCCGAGGTCTACCCTATGGGGGGTTCGCACTGGTACTAGGAGATGTAATGGGGTGACATCCCAAATCTCCCTTTCGCAAGATACATGTAAATAGAAAAAGTTAAGTTCAAAAATAGTTTTTTGTAAGTTTTTTTGTTTTATAATTTTGTAGTTGATTTTCAGCATATCTGGGTAGAACTCAAACAAATAAGCGAAGAAAAAAGAATAAAATAATTTTTTTTGCAATTTAGCTTTTGTAATTTTTTATTTTAGTTTTTCAAAAATCAATCAGTGGCAGAAATGCAAAAAAAAGTAGTACATATAAAAGAACATATATTTAGTGATTTTGTAAAATTTTAAAACCACAGAAAATCATAGAGTCGAGCTAGCGCTAGCGCGGCAGACAGTTAGCAAAATATTGGTATTTTGAAATTTTTGTTTTTTTATCTTGATTAAGTGTCCAAAGATTAGTGTCATGCAGAAATTTTAGAAATTTTGGTGATGCCTAGATAGTAGAAAAATGCATAAAGTGTTTGCGTTTTCGTATGTGACTTAACCCGAGAGGTCTAGGACACCTAATTCTAGTCTTAGCAATTGAAATCTTGCATCGGGAAGGGGTTTAGTGAATATGTCAGCAAGTTGGGAGTCTGTACCAATGAAACTTACTTGTACATGCTCTTTCTTAATATGATCCCTAATGAAGTGATGGCGAACGTCTATGTGTTTGTATCTAGAGTGGTGTACTGGATTATTTGTAAGATCTATAATACTTTTGTTGTCACATTTTAGATCAATATTTTTGAGATGAAAACCAAAATTCTCTAAAGTTTGGCTCATCCATAAAACATGTGCACTACAACTCCCAAGTGCGATGTATTCGGCCTCCGTGGTGGAGAGAGCAACCAAAGATTGTTTCCTACTAGACCATGCAACTAATGAGGGTCCTAAAAAGTGGCAAGACCGCTAGTGCTTTTTCAATCTAGTGAGCATCCGGCGTAATTCAAATCAGAATAACCGTATAGTGTAAATGAGACATTGTGTGGGTACCATAATCCTAATCTAGATGACCTAAGTAGATATCTAAAAAAACATTTTACTGCTTTTAAATGAGATTCTTTTGGATTTGCTTGAAAGCGAGCACATAAACATACGACAAACATTATATCTGGTCTAGATGCACTTAGGTAAAGAAGAGATCCAATCATACCTCTATATAAAGTTTGATCGATAGAAATTCCCGATTTGTCTTTTTCTAGTTTTAATGAAGCACTAATAGGTTTAGAAGCTTGTTTAAGATTTTCAAATCCAAATCGCTTAAGCATATCATGAACATATTTTGTTGGCAAATGAAAAAACCATTATTTCGTTGTGAAATTTGAAAACTAAGAAAATAAGATAGTTCTCCTACTAGGCTCATTTCAAAATTCATTTTTCATTTCTAAGACTACTTCATTACACAACTCTTCATTAGTGGCTCCAAAAATTATGTCATCAACATATATTTGTAAAATAATTAAATCGTTATTATTGTGCTTAATGAAGAATGTGTTGTCGTCACTTCCCATGACATAACTGTGCATTAACAAAAACGATGTAAGTCTTTCATAGCATGCACGAGGCACTTGCTTTAAACCATTAAGCGCTTTTTTCTAATTTATAAACATGATTTGGAAAATTTTCATTTATAAAACTGGGGGGTTGTTCTACATACACTTCTTCTTTTATAATCTCATTTAGAAAAACACTTTTAACAACCATTTGAAATAATTTTATTCTTTTAAAACTTGCAAAAGCCAGAAAAATTCGTATAGATTCTAAGCGAGCAATGGGTGCAAACGTTTCATCAAAATCTACCCCCTCGATTTGAGAAAATCCTTGTGCGACTAATCAAGCATTATTCCTTGTAATTCTAGATTCATCGTCTAATTTATTTGTAAAAATCTATTTTACGCCAAAAATTGGATGATTAGATGGACGTTCTACTAGTTTCCAGACTTTATTTCTTTCAAATTTATCTAACTCTTCATTCATAGCCAAAAACCAAAATTCATCATTTAAAGCGGTTGAAATATTTTTTTGGTTCAATTTTAGAAACAAAGCAAATATTCGAATAAGTTTCATGAAGAGAAGATCGAGTTCTTACCCCAATAGATGGTTCCCCAATTACTAGCTCCTTTAGATGATTCTTTGAGAAGTTTAAGATGCTTGGAAGCACATATTCATCTTCCTTGGCCTCCTTCTCCTCCTCCTCTTTAGAAGATTCCTCTTTTTCGTGCTCCGAATGTGGTAAGGGTTCATCATTTGTATATGTAGGAAATTTTTCTACACAAGGAATAAATTCATCAAATTTTACATTAATAGACTCTTCAACCTTACTAGTTCTTTTGTTAAATATTATATAAGCTTTACTAGTTGAAGAGTATCCAAGAATTATTCCTTTATCGCATTTTTCATCAAACTTCCCTAAGGCATCTTTTGTATTTAGAATAAAGCATTTACAGCCAAAGACTTAAAATATGATACAGTAGTTTCTTTTGAAAATATAGTTCATACGGTGTGAGATTTTAAGTTGGACGAAGCATGACTCTATTCATTACATAACATGATGTGCTTATGACTCCGGCCCAAAAAGACTTAGGTAATTTATACTCAGATAGCATAGTAAATACTAGTTCTTGAATTGTCCAATTCTTTCTTTCTACAACACCATTTTGTTGAGATGTGCGAGGAGCAAAGAACTTATACTTAATACTTGACATTTCGCAAAAGAATTATTTTTTCATTTTCAAATTTTCCTCCCTGATCTGAGTGAATGCATTTTATTTTTAAATCTAGTTCATTTTGAATACGAGTACATAATTTTGAAAATTCGCAAAATGCATCAGATTTGGAAGAGAGAAATAAAGTCCAATAATATCTAGAAAAATCATCAATTAGAACATAAGTATATATTCTACCACAAAGACTTGCGGTGCTAACGGGACCAAAGAGAACCATATGAAGTAATTGCAAGGGTATTGTAGTAGAAATTTCATTTTTTACTTTAAAAGAGGATTTTGTAAATTTTCCTTTTTGGCATGGAGAATATAGTGAAGATAAATTTCCATTTAATCTAGGCAATCCTCTCATCAACTCCTTTTTGGCTAGTTTTAAAATGAGCTTTGTACTAGCGTGACCTAAATGCCTATGTCTTAGTTCTAACTCATCATTTTTTTGTTATAAAACATTTTATAGATGATTTGGAAAGATCATGAAAGGAAACTACATATACGTTGTGAGATTTAGGTGCAGTTAGTAAAATATCTTTTGTGTTAGGATTAAATATTTTGCAAAGATTTATAGATGACTCAAATAAAACATCTAATCTTTTGTCATATAATTGACTAATAGATATTAAGTTATGTTTTAAACCTTTTACATAAAGAACATTAGAAATAGTATAGGATTTGTTACCCACTATACCGACTCCCATGATCCTTCCTTTACCGTTATCTACAAAGTAATGATCCATCCCTTCTTTTTTCTAGGCTAAGGAACTTTGCTTTGTTTCCCTTCATGTGCTTGGAGCAGCCCGGGTCTAAGTACCATACGTCCTCCTTGTCCTTAGCCTGCCTGCAAATCTAGAAAGAAGATGAGAGTAAAGATCTGGATTCCCAAGAGGCACCACCTATAGAGTAAGTGGATGCCTTAGGTACCCAGATTTGCTTTGGAGATCCTTATTTTAATTTCATGCAAAAGCTAGACGTGTGTCCAAACCAATGACAGTTTACACACGATATAAAGGGGGTTGAGACCCTTTTTTGGAATTTACATTGCTCTTACTGGAAGAAGTTTGTTTTTGGAATAAACAGGAGATTCTTTATATGAGGGGCTACCATCGGCGTTAGTGGCTAGCGCTGGGAGGTAGCTGTCACTTTGATATCCGAGTCCAAATTTTCCAGAACCATAACACTGGTTCCCCAAAATCATGTCCAGAGATTTTTGACCGATTCCAAATTTTTTGATGGCCATATTGAGGTCATGAATTTGCATTTTAAGAGATGAGTTTTCTTTTACAAGCATGACACATTTATTTTCAAAACCTTTTTTGTTATTTTCAATTTGTAAGAGAGAGGTTTTTAGTTTTCTCTCTAAGTCCCCCTTTTCTCTTGTAAGAGTTTTTATTTGAGAGAGAGCCTTAGAAAGAGAAACTTCAAGATCTTTTGCCTTACATAAGGAGTGCTCACACTCTTGGCATGAAACCTTTATCTTTTCTAAAGAAATTAATTTTTTAGTAAGCTTATGATTTTCTTTGATAAGAGAATCATTTTCATGATTTAAAATAATACTATCTTCTATACTTTTATCATAGGCTTTACAGGTTTGAACAAATTCATCATTAGGTTCTTCGAATGTGGGAGGAGTTACTTCATTGTCACTAAGAACACTGGTGTCGTCATCGTTGCCTTTTGTCATGAAGCATACGTTTGCTTTGTCCTCGTCGCTTGACTCAGATCCGCTTGATTCTTTAGAGGAAGTATCATCCCATGTTGCGGCTTTCAACACCTTCTTTTTCTCCTTCCCTTTGTATCGTTTTTCCTTTTGCTCCTTTTGATACTTCGGGCACTGGCTCTGAATGTGCCTGGTCTTCCTACAGTGAAAGCACTCAGGCGGTGGTCTTTCTTCTTCATCGTCACTTTCCTTTCCTTTTTGTCTTGCATCCTTTTGGAAGTATTTTCGGAAGGTGTTCCTTCTTTCTGGATCTCTAATGAATTTTCTGAAGTTCTTTACCAGGAGACCTTCTTCATCTTCATCATCATCTACGTTGCTCTCCTTCTTTGACTTTAGTGCCAACACCTTCTTCTTTTGCTCCTTGTTGTATTCATCATGTTGAATCTGGAGTTCTACCTCATGGGTTTTGAGATTCCCAATGAGGTTCTCATTCTGGAGTGTTCTCAGGTTGTGTGACTCTGATATGGCCGTCACCTTTGGATTGAACCTCGGAGGTAGAGAGCAAAGAATCTTTCAGACCAAGTCACCATCAGAGAAGGACTTTCCGAGAGCTTTTGAAGCATTGACAATCTTGGTGAATCATGTGTACATTGAGTTGATGTCTTCTTCAGCATCCATCCTAAACTTTTCATATTCCGACTCCAGTTGGAATAGATTTGCATCTTTCACCTGCGATGTACCTTCATGAGTAACTTCCAAATGGTTCCAAATATCATAAGCAACTACACATGCAAAAATTCTATTAAATTTAGTTCTATTTAATGCACAATATAAGGCATTCATAGCCTTAGCATTATTTTTGCACTCGAGGTTATCGTTATCATCCCATTTATCCTTACGTTTTTCTACAGTAGCCTCTCCTACTACAGGAGAGTACCAAACCTCTACCATGTTCGGTACTTCTATATCCATGGTCATGAGAAAACACATCTTCCTAGATTTTCAGTAGTTGAAATTTGTCCCAGTAAAAAGTGGAGGTCTACTAACACCCTGACCTTCTGGAAAAGGGAGATCATAAGATGCCATTTATTCCTTGTTGTTAGACCATTTGGAATAACCTACCTACGATAACACTTGTTAGATTTGTAGACGCCCTTAGAGGGAAGGTGAATAAGGGTTTTAAAAACTTTTAATATATTTTATATGACTTGAAAATCAAAGAGATCAAAATAGTGAAAAACCAAACAACTCAAGTGAAATAAAATAAAGACATGATTTTATTACCTTGAAATAGTAGATTACAAAACTTTATTTTTATGATGCTAGAAATCTTTGGCAAAAAAGAAAAATCTCCTTTTGTTTTCTATCCCGACTTGTATCCCCATGAACCGGTGTCTTTAGCCTATCCTCCCCTGGATCAGGCCTCAAGCCACTTTAGCCAATCCTCCCCCATATATGGCCTCGAGCACCCCCTAGATCTACTCTAGATCTAGTCACCAACACGAGGCGAATTCCTCCCTAAATCCTACCCAGACCTAGTCGCCAATACGAGGTGAATTTACTAAATGATTACAAGAGATATGAATTGAAATAAGCAACAACAATATGAAAAACTCCCTCTAAGAAACTTCTGAAGTCGGAGACAAAAAAACGCTGTAGAATAAGCATGGTTGAAGCAATCGTCGGTCGGATGCCGCGTGAAGAAGTCCTCCTTCCGAAAATTTCTAAACTTTTGGTGGAAGATCAACTCTCGGCAGAATAAGGCTCTAGAATTTAGGCACAAGAACTCTCTCAAGGATGTGTGTCTTGTACAACCCCGGTAATCGCCAGGGAAGGGGCATGGATTAAGAGGTTAACATTGTGAAGAAAGTATTAAGGGAGAGCTCTCGCGAGAGAGATCTCGCAAGAAGCCGGGCGAGCCAGGCACTCGCCGACCGCTCGCTGGAAGGCAGGAGAGATGGCTACTCGCGGTACACCCATGAGAAGGGCTGGCAAGCCAGCACATCGCGGGCCGCTTACAGCGGTCTCCTGGATTCGGCGAAGCGCGTTCGAAGAAACCAAGCGCGATCGACGAAATCATATGCGTTCGACAAACTCACTTCTCAGTCCGACGAACTTGCTTCTCAGTTCGACGAACGTCAAGTTTCAACCAGATAAGTTTATCTCAGCGGTTGGGCTGGATGGTCTATTGTCTCAGCGGCTCAGTCCCGTCCCAGTGGATCTGCTGGGATAGGCAGTTATCTCGGCGAGGCCAGGGTGAGCTCTCAGGAAGGCGCGCGAGACTAGGTCTCAGTGGATATCGCCAGAAGGGTCCCAAGCAAGGTCTTCACAATGCACTCGCCCAGGAGGGGTGTCGTGAGCAAGATTCGCGAGAAGGCCAGCGAGAGCTCTCTCGAGTAATATTCTCGCAGACCCCTTGCCCATGGGCTGATAGAGAAAAAAATACCTTTTTACCCTCGGTGGTCTGCCATTAGCCTCTCCAAACAGCGGAGTTTGGCTGTTAGCAGACCAAATTTGGGGTGCGTGTAGTAAAATCAAGAGGCGGAATCCTGCTATTTGTAAACCAGATCAGAAAATCTATAAATAAGACCCAAAGGGCACCTTTGGAGAGGACTTCTTTTTGGAGCTTCTCTCTCCTCAGGCCATCCTTGGTTAGCATTCTCAAAGCTCTCCAGGGTGCCCGGGCTTCAGCTTTGGCTTGGTATGGGAAGCGCTCTAAAGATCTTCCGGGTGTGTGGTGGGTCCTCCTTGCTGAGTCTAAGGGTCCGTGTCTAGCTTCGAGGCTTCGGTCTGTTCCTCCAGGGGATTAGTAAGTGCTAGTTGCCCCCAACTTGTTGGGGGCCCCGAACTCCACAGAGACCATTTACTGGTGTCAACATTTTTGGTGCGGTGAGCATGGAGTGCAGCTGGTTCAAGAAAATCTCAAGGAGAAAGCATGACAGGAGAGGACGAGTGGGATGCGAGCTTCGGAGGCTCGCCACCCCAAGGAGCGCCAGCCATGGTGGAGATGCTGGCAGATCTTAGGAGGGATCTTCTCAGAGCTTTTCAGAGTGCAATCGTTACGGCGCTCGGTGGTCTCGAGACCCCAGCACCCCAGATGGCTCCTCCACCTGGAGTTGGCGAGAATGCTCCAGCTCAGCGAGCCGGAAAGGAGATGGCGGCCCACGGGGCAGGGCGAGACTTTGCTGGGCGGGAGCTCTTCCCCAGCCCGGTAGGGGCGAGCGAGAACCCGGCGTGGGATGTCCTAGCAGAGGGGGTCCCGGCCAGTGGGGCCCCAACGAGCGGTCCTTCGGCGAGCCCGAGGTCGGCATGAGCAGGGTCGCCCGGGGAGCTCGCAGGAAGGGTGGAGCAGGTCGAGAGGGTGAACGGGGGAAGTCCTTTTTGTGAGTTGGTGCTCTCAGCACCACTCCCCGAGGGGTTCAGAGAGCCGTCCATGATGCTATATACCGGCAAGTATGACCCCGTTAAGCACTTACAGTGGTTCGAGGACATGGTCTCGATCAGACCTATGTCGGATGCCTTCAAGTGCCGACTCTTCACTACTACCTTGAAGGAGAAGGTGAGGGACTGGTTCCATTAGCTGCCCTCAGGGTCGATTTATGCATTCGAGGACTTGCGTCGGGGCTTTCTTTTGTGCTTCTCCACCTCAAAGAAAAGGAAGAAGGATCCTGAATCGCTTTTCAACATCAAGCAGAAGCCCGGAGAGTTGTTAGCTCAGTATCCCGAGCGGTTCAGGGAGGAGGTTCTCCTCGTCCAAGAAGTGCCAGGGTACACCCTCCAGCTTGCCTGCACGTTGGGGCTGAGGGAGGGTTTCTTCAAAATGGATCTCAAGAGGAGGGTTCCTCTATCCTATGAGGAGTTGATGGAGAGAGCAGCGGAGGAAGTGGACGGGGAGGCAGCAAACCCCGAGTTCACAAATAGGCTAGCACAGCTGAGCGAGCTGGAAGGAAAGAAACCAGAGACAAGAAGGAGGGAAGAAGCAAGAGCCCCAGAGTTGGGTGGAGGCAGCAAGGTGGGGGATGCAGGGCCCAGGAAGGGGGTTCCCCCACAGAGGAGGTAACTTCTAGGGGGGACAAGGAAGGCCTCATCAGTTGGGATGGAGGCAAGGCCCGAGGCCACCTCCTCCCCTGCCTCAGCAGGAAATGGAGATAGGAGGAGGGATAAGAGGAAGAGGAAGAGTGGGGGGAGCCGGAGGATCCGGTCCCCGAAGAAGGAACAGGGGAGTAGGAGGTGAGGAGAGAATGGTGGCGTTGCCATACCATGACTTCCACCAGGAGGAAGGTCACGCAACAGTCACCTGCCCAGAGTTCTTAGAAGCAAGGAGTGTAAGGGTCCCAGCACCGCAGCCGCAGCAGCGACCGGTGAGGATAGAGGAGGTTCCACCCCAGGAGGATGAAGATGAGAGGTGCAAGGACCGGGTGGATGTAGGAACCCGAGGAGGGATCGAAGTGATCCATGGGGGGATAAGGATCGAGGCAACCCGAAAGGAGAGCCTCCATGCCATGTATCGTCGAAGTGTGGCTTCGACATCCCAAGCCCCTCCCCCAGCGGAGAAGGTTACCTTCTCCCAGAAGGACATGCCCGGTCATGAAGACCCTTTCTGCAATGCGCTGGTCATCCAGACAGCCATTGAGAACTTCACCGTCTCTCGGATCCTGGTGGACAACGGGAGCTCGGTCAATGTCATCTTCAAGAGGGCGTTCGACGAGATGAAGGTGGAGGCAAGAAGGGTGTTGTCCTCGGATGTGTTGGATCGGTAGGCACCCTTAGAGGGGGGGTGAATAAGGGTTTTAAAAACTTATATTATATTTTTAATAACTTTGAAAAAGCTTTGATTATTAAACTAGAGAAGATCAAGACAAATCAAGTGAAGTAAAAGTAAAGACATGATTTTATTAACTTGAGAAGCATGATTACAAAACTTGATCTCTTATCGAAACTAGAAATCAAAGCTAATAGAAAGAATCTTTTTGTTTTCTATACCGACTTGTATCAGCACGAACCGGTTGGCTTTAGCCGGTCCTTCCCCGGATACGGCCTCAAGCCGCTCTAGTCAACCCTTCCCCAGATATGGCCTCGAGCACCCCCTAGACCTACTCCCGAGACCTAGTCGCCAACACGAGGCAAATTTCAGCCCTAAGTCCTACCCAGACCTAGTCGCCAACACGAGGCGAATTTACTAAACGATTACAGAAAAGATGTGAATTAAAAAGACAATAATATAAAACTCCCTCTATGTTGATCTCTTGGAGAAGTAGACGAAGACGCAGAGTATGATCGTAGTCGATGCGGTCTTTTGTTACGATGATGACGCATGTTGAAATCTTCTCCACGGATCTCCTTTAGTCGTTATGGATTTGTAGGAGTATATCTATGAACCTTCCTCTCTCTGTTGTGGCACGAAGCTCTGGAATTCTGGTTCTCAAGAGGCTTTGGAAGTCGGAGCCAAGATGTCCTTTTTATAGACTTAGCGCTAGCGCCTGCGCTAGTGCTACCGCCAGCGCTATCCTAAATTAGGTCACATTCTGCGCGACAGAATCTTCAATCCGAGGAAACAATTTCCCCTTGCCAACTGTGCTCCTCGCTATCGCCTGCGCTATCGGATATCGCCTGGCGCTATCTCCTTCTATAAGTTCTCCCGGCAATTGCGCTTAATCCAATATTTCGTCGAACGAGAATTCGTCGAACACCGCTAAGAGTTTGTCGAGCAAAAAATTCGTCGAACGAGAATTCGTCGAACACCGCTAGGAGTTTGTCGAACGAAATTTTCGTCAAACGCCATTATGAGCATTTTGTCGAGCGTCGCTAACAGTTCGTCGAATGGCAGCTAGCGCCTGCGCTAGTACTACCGCCAGCGCTAGTAGATGTTTTGGATTTGTTGGCTCAACTTTGGGGGCAACTTTTTTATGTAATCCTTGAGTCATGTGGACTTTGTTATCCTGCACACTTAAACACACAAGATCAAATATACATAGGATTTGTTATTCTCAAACCTAGGAGATGCGGAAGACTATGTTCCAACAAACTCCCCCTTTTGATAATAATAAATCCATTAATGATAAATCAGAGCATTAATATATAAGCATGAAGAAACATACTTGTGTGTGTGTGTGAGAGTGATGACTTAGGATAATTTACAATTTTAGCATTTAGAATTGCTCCCCCTAAATACATGCTCCCCCTAAGTGAATGCTCTCTTAATATGTAAGATATCATCTTAATTAAGCATTATATTTTGATAGCTGATAAATATTTATCATGTTAGTTCTCCCCCTTTTGTTATTAGCAAAAGCGGGTAAGGAGACACCACTTATAAGTTGATAATAAGATAAAGGCATGATCGAGCTTATAGAGAAGGAAATCATGATAAGGAGTTTTAGAATACTTTTCATTTAAATAGATCAGAGTTTGAGTATTACAATATTTTCATAAATCAGAGTTTGTAGCATAAACAAATGTAATGATTTCCAAGTAACTAAACTACCCAGACAATATGTCTACACCCTAGCCCCGTACTAAGTGACGGATGGGCATGAGGAGCTGCAAACATGTCGTAGGTTGGGATGTTAGTCCCATATGCAAACACTAGACACAACTTAACCTAGCACTCTTTCCCCCCAGTGCCTCGCAAGGCCCCACTGGAACTCTCCCCGGTTAAGGACTAGACATGACTAGAGATAAGGATATCTAATGTCTACAACACTACGCCCCCGCTATGGTGAGAAATG
The DNA here is from genome assembly GCA_033032865.1 of Dactylorhiza incarnata. Taxonomy (NCBI): domain Eukaryota; kingdom Viridiplantae; phylum Streptophyta; class Magnoliopsida; order Asparagales; family Orchidaceae; genus Dactylorhiza; species Dactylorhiza incarnata. The sequence continues at coordinate 9,894,967 of JAWHQI010000027.1, forward strand.
AAGTCATGGATAATAATTATTGGAAACATTAAGCGTTTTAAATCAAATTATAATTTCATAGCCAATGGGTTTTAATATTTGAATTCTGAAAGAAAAGTTCCAGAGCTAATTTGAAATCCATTAGTAAATCAGAGTTTTAGCATTACAATATTTGTGTTAGAATAACCAATATAAATTCTACCAAGCAAGTCTACCATTTGTTGAAAGAAAGGAATTTTGGTATTTAAGACTTTGATATATGCATGAAAGCGCAAGGTAGAAATATATGGTGATGATGCGGAAGACTTATAGAAATACAAGAAACATCTTATAGTAATGATGATCCATAAAAAGATATATGAGTTAAATTTCATAAAGAAGATATTTTTGTAAATCATTTTTCAAAAATCTTTAAGTTTGATAATAATGTAACCAAGCATAAAATAATGTTATCAAAAAGAGATTACTACAATGTTATTTTAATTCACAAGTTCAAAACATACCAAACATTGTAGAAAGCATGCTAGGTTATCTAGTGCATTTCATAAATAAAAAGGAGTATAGAATTAGCAATAGGGTCCAATAATCATGAGAAGAAGTGTTATGGAAGATAATGATGTGCATAAAAGTGTATTTTTGAGTAGAGAAAACAAATGTTTTAATCAAAAATACAAGTAATATGTAATGTAAGAGCACAATAAAGCACAAATAATTTTACTTCCACGCACTTCAATGCACACAAAAATGTACAACTACCAAGGTGCTTTGCACACACAATGCTCATTAAGACTTATCAGGGTGCAAAGTAGTGCTTAGGGGATCACACAATTTTATTCTTCAATATTGATTTTTATTGTGATCCGGTGTACTTAAGAATAAGTGGTTTTTATTTTGAAAGAAAGTTATGGTTTGCACAAGATACTTCACTATTCTTTCCAAGGTGCTCAACCTCACAACGCTTATTAAGACTTATCAGGAGGTTCAAGTAGTGCTTGGTGGAGTTATCTTTGTCACTTTATTTTATGATTTTTGTTTTGTACAAAGTTCTCCGAATACACTTGTTTTGCAAACCAATATAGTTTATGAAAAAGATAACCACTTTTCTTAACTTTTAAAAGTGCAAATAAAGGAGTGTAGGTAAGATACTTGTGCAATTTTAATTCATCGTACTAATACATAAATACACAAGCATTCTTAGATTAAACGCATATGTAGACAATGCCAAAATAAGTGAGTGAATAAAAATCATTATCAAACATAAAACATTTACTCATACTTAGAGGCATGCTATGCATAGTTCTACACAACTTTCAATATAATTGATGCACATTTTAATAGATATATCAAAGCATGATGAAAGCAATGTTCAAAGTAGTTTGAAAAGATAAATTGCAACATTATAGAAGTTCTAAATAATAGATTAAATCATGCTTGATTTTCTCAATGATGTCCATACAGTATTTTTGATAATTTAAAGTTTGAACTCATAAGATTGATCTTGGACTCCCGAGGACTACCTTGTGAGAGGTTCGCACGGTACTAGGTGACATGATGGGATGATAGCCCAAATTACCCTTTCGCAAGATACATGTAAATAGAAAAATTAAGTTCAAAATAATAATTTTTTATATATTATTTTTTTTCGTTTTATATTTTTGTAATTAATTTTTGCTTGTGAAATAGAATTTAAACAAATGACAAAAACCAAAAAGGCAAAACATATTTTTTGTAATTTGGCTTTTGAATTTTTTTATTTGATTTTTCAAAAATGTAATAAAAGCAAAAGTGCAGAAATGAATAGTACACATAGATTAATATATTTGTAGGGATTTTTCAAAATTTTAAATATACAGAAAAACACATAGGTGCGCTAGCGCCGGTGTTAGAACTAGCGCGGGAAACAGTACACGATTTTTATGGTTTTGAAAATTTTAATTGTTGAACTTGATTAAGTGTCCCAAAAGTAGTTTCATGCAGAAATTTCAAATTTTTAGGTGATGTTTTGGATGGTCCAAATTGCATGAAACGTTAGCGATTTTGTATATGACTTTACCAACTAAACTTTGCATGAGATGACATGAATGAACAAATCAAATATGCATGATTTTAGTGATTAACCATAATGTTCATGCACAAGAATATCTTGAATAAGCCCTAGATGAGAATACCCAGCCTGTATGTCTTGGTAAATATATAAAGCCTAACATAGACACAAATATTCTTTAGTTGACAATGTTAGTGTGATAAGTTTGAGATTAATGTTATACCAAGGTTTGTTGATACAATGTTGCATGTATGTAACAATAGAGAATCAAGTTTTAGACATAGAATAAAGTGATGATTCTAATTTATTTATTCATATGGATATAGAGTTGATTCTATGGTCTATGCAAAACATAATAGATTTATATAGTAATCATGATCACAGACTATATGTTTCGAAGGAATAAAATCTTTTGTAGTTATATTTGATGTTTGACTTAGAAGATCACATGATTTTGCATGACTATTATATATGATCATTAATATTAATTCATAGTGATTAAGAACTCGTAATTAATTATTCATGATAATGTACATGAGGAATTTTTAAAGAAAATTCATATTCAACCTTTTCAAATTATTAGATAGAAACACTGTAAGGTGAATATGAGAAAATATGTTTATTTTGAAGAGTTTTGTAAATTTTCTCTTTGGTTTTTGAATATTAAACAAATACATATATTTCTGTTGATTTTTCAGAATTTTAAAATTATAGAAAATCAGAGACTTGGGCTAGCGCCGGCGTTAGGTCTTAGCGCCTGCGTTAGCTCACAGAGAGTGCTTATTTTGATCGTAAAGCCTAGATTTTCTTCGATTTTTCTTCCGATTTTTCTTAATTATGTTTTTGCAATGTAAGGTCTGTCTAATGAAGTGATGAGACGAGAAGAAATCGCAAAAAGTTGCGGAAGTTAAAATTAGTAAATGAGTTTCATCTTCATTAAAGTTTTATATTTATTAAAGCTTAATTATTGAGTTTTGCACAACATATGCATGAGTGAAATGATCATATATAAATGAAATAATATTCATGCAATTTTTCAATTCCGATTTAAACATGATTATGATTAAACATACTTGGGGTAATTGAAAATGACGCAAATATATTAACTACCTAAGCAAAACTTGCGCATTTTATAAATTTAGCCTAATACCCCTAAAATACACCTTTTAAATCCAATTTGACACTTATTTCATTTAGTCTTAATAATATCATAGAACAAATTTAGTTTTTCAAATTTTATAAGACTTTTAGGAAATGAATTTAGAAGGATAGAAATAAAAGGATAATTAGATCACTTGAAAAATGACATGATTATTTATTCAATTTGATTTATTTATGAATTTTGGTTTAATATGAGAAAGTCATATCACAAGTCACATAAAGTGATCATATCATGATGGTTCAACAAAAATAAAAACAAAAAATAAAAAGGAAATTAAGTATATCATGAAGTAGATAATTGATATTTTATTTTTTTGTTGATTTCTACTTCATGCAAATAATTGGATACTAATGAATGAGAGATTTAGGTATCCAAAAAGGACCGGGTGTGATGGTTCCTTTGGGTACCCAAATACATCGTGTTTTCTTTTGGGGAGATGGAAGTGAATGAGCCCTTTTGAGTGGAGTTTGAGTTTCATCTTTAACTTTGGATCTCCATTCAAACCTTGGTTTAATATTATTCTTATATGTCAAATTTCCATGATGATTTTGTAAAATATTGTTAATAGGAAATTTGTGAACATTTAATTTTATGTTGGGAGATACATGATTTTGTAAGTAATAATGATTTGGAGTTTCATTTTCAGGCATTTGATATTTTTTATTTCCTTTGTTAGTCTTAGACATATTATGAAAATTCAGATTTAACTTGCTTTTGGAATTTGCTTGAAATTGTTGATTTATGTGTTGAGAATTTTTCTTTATAATTTCCTTAAGCAAGTTTACTTTAGTTTCCAATTCATAGTTCTTAACTTTAAAATTATGTCTTGCTTTATTATACGCTATTGTGCTATTTTTGAGAGTGGATACGATAGACTCAATATGATTGTTGTATTCATTTCTAAAGTCATCAAAAGTTTCATCCATCTCTTTAATTTCAATTTTATAACTTGTACACATAGCACAATCATTTTTCAAAGTTGAATTTTCTAAACATAATTTTTCATTTTGTTCTTTTATAAAAAGAAGTTCCTTTTCAAGTTCCTTGCATTTTTCTTTTGAATCATCAAATTCCATACAAGGTGTAGTGTTTTCAACTAAGGAACCATGGATAGAACTAGATAAATTTGAATTTGATTTTTCATTAATTTTTGCCTTTAAATTTTTATTTTCTAAGCGCAAATGTTTATTAGCATTTTTTTATTTCTTAATTTTGCGCTTTGTAGTTTGAAGCATTTGTAATGTAGAAATAGAAGTACAGAAAATGGGATTTGATTTCCTTACATTGCTTTCGGGAGAGGCACGATTTGAGCATATCGTTTCTTTTACATCTTTTTGGCACTCCTCTTCCGAAGACAGTAATTCTTCTTCGTTTCCATTTGATGTGTGCTCCATTGATCCGTCATGAGAGGAGCATTCTTAAAGACCTGTGCAAGCTTGCATATTCTCCGGTTCTTGCGATTGTTGCATACCTGTAGAAGGAGAATCAAACATTTCTTCAAGAAATCTCCATACTTTGTATGCACTAGAAAAACAATATATTAATTTGAAAATGTCTTGAGATAAAGCACAAAAAATATAATGCATAGCTTTTGCATTTAGGTCACGCTCTTGTTTATTTGATTCATTCGCTGGTCTAACTATTGCTATATCCCATGCATTGATATCTAAATTTTTAATAAATTTTTCCATTAATAATTTCCACCCTTTATAATTTCTCCCTTCGAATAAAGGTGGTTTAGGAGATTTTTCTTCTTCATAAAAAATTTCCCCACTAGTAGAAGCGAGATCATGAGACGCCATTATTCCCGGTTGTTAAGCCGATTTGGAATAACCTAGCTTTGATACCACTTGTTGGATCGGTAGGCGCCCTTAGAGGGGGGTGAATAAGGGTTTTAAAAACTTATATTATATTTTTAATAACATTGAAAAAGCTTTGATCATTAAACTAGAGAAGATCAAGACAAATCAAGTGAAGTAAAAGTAAAGACATGATTTTATTAACTTGAGAAGCATCATTACAAAATTTGATCTCTTATCGAAGCTAGAAATCAAAGCTAATAGAAAGACTCTTTTTGTTTTCTATACCGACTCGTACCCACGAACCGGTTGGCTTTAGCCGATCCTTCCCTGGATACGGCCTCAAGCCGCTCTAGCCAACCCTTCCCAAAATATGGCCTCGAGCACCCCCTAGACCTACTCCCGAGACCTAGTCGCCAACACGAGGCAAATTTCAGCCCTAAGTCCTACCCAGACCTAGTGGCCAACACGAGGCGAATTTACTAAACGATTACAGAAAAGATGTGAATTAAAAAGACAATAATATAAAACTCCCTCTATGTGGATCTCTTGGAGAAGTAGATGAACACACAGAGTATGATCGTAGTAGATGCGGTCTTTTTTCACGATGATGACGCGTGTTGAAATCTTCTCCACGGATCTCCTTTAGTCTTTATGGATTTGTGGGAGTATATCTAAGAACCTTCCTCTCTCTATTGTGGCACGAAGCTCTGGAATTCTGGATCTCAATTGGCTTAGGAAGTCGGAGCCAAGATGTCCTTTGTATAGACTTAGCGCTAGCGCCTGCGCTAGTGCTACCTCCAGCGCTATCCTGAATTAGGACACATTCTGCGCGGCAAAATCTTCAATCCGAGGAAACAATTTCCCCTTGCCAACTGTGCTCCTCGCTATCGCCTGCGCTATCGGATATCGCTTGGCGCTATCTCCTTCTATAAGTTCTCCCAGCAATTACGCTTAATCCAATATTTCGTCGAACGCCGCTAAGAGTTTGTCGAGCGAAAATTTCGTCGAACGAGAATTCGTCGAACGCCGCTAGGAGTTTGTCGAACGAATTTTTTGTCGAACGCCGTTATGAGCATTTCGTCGAGCACCGCTAACAGTTCGTCAAACGGCAGCTAGCGCCTGCGCTAGTACTACCGCTAGCGCTAGTAGATGTTTTGGATTTGTTGGCTCAACTTTGGGGGCAACCTTCTTATGTAATCCTTGAGTCATGTGGGCTTTGTTATCCTGCACACTTAAACACACAAGTTCAAATACACATAGGATTTGTTATTCTCAAACCTAGGAGATGCGGAAGACCATGTTCCAACAGGATGGCCCTCTGTTTGGGTTCTCGGGGGAAAGGAAGGAAGTGGAAGGCGGAGTGGGACTCCATGTGACCCTGGGAGGGGGGGGGGGCAGTCCCGGAACTGCCGCTTCGTGATAGTGGATGCCCCTAGGAGCTACAGCGCCATCTTCGGACGGCCTCTTATCAAGATTAACTAAGACAAGGTGTTCGACGAACTTCGAACACGTTCGACGAATTCAGAATCCGTTCTACGAACTTAGTTCAACGAATTTCAAAGTTCTGTTCGACGAAAGTCTCTTCGTGTTCGACGAACTTCCCAGTTTAAGTTCGACGAACTTTCCCTCTGGTCGACAAACTTTTTCAGAGTTTCTATATTCAGTGACCTCTTCTATTCAGAGTATTATTTTTGGAGTTATCCTCAGGATTCCTTATGAAGGATGACAGTTGTTCTCACTATAATATCAGTCAGTTTTTGCAGTATTTTCTTTCAAAGATTTTATGACCGTTGCTGCATTAATTAAGGGCTGCGTGCATATTATTATATAAGGCAGATTGCAAGTTTCAAGGAATTTAATATATTAAGTATTCCTTTTCTGTCAGAGAAAAATCCTTCTTTTTGTCTCATTCCTTTCCAACCCGGTTAAAAAATTAAAAGAGGATCAACTCTCTCCGGTCCAGAGAATATCTTTGCTATTTATTCTAGAGGAAGACACAGATACTACATACATACAAAAAGGATAATCTTTTGCTAGTCAGTTGGGATTGCTCTCAAGAACTCTCTCTGATTTTCTCTGAAGTCTTCATCTTCTCCAGTCGCCTAATCTTAATCTCTAGGAATCATCTGCATCAAATCCTTCTAGAGAACTTTTGCTGGAGATACTCTGAAGATCAAGAAGACCTACACCCTGAGCAGATTTTCTCTCCTGTTCTTTTCTTACTCTTATTCACAGGGGGAGATCTGACAATCATTCAACAATCCACTAGTCTTCTCTGTTGTTAGAGAAAAGAGAAGACACCTTCATCTTTACATACTTTTATTTTTATAACTGTGTACAGGGTTGTAACTCCCTTTAAAAGTTGATTTTTGGTTTTGAGCACCTGATCAAAAGCTCTGTGGTGGTTTTGAGCACCTGATCAAAAGCTCTGTGGTGAAGGCTCACCTGATCAAAAAGGGCCCTAGTCGATTTCCTACCAGGGTGGTAGAAGAGTAGATGTACCCAAGTTGATTAGGGAACTACTATAGATCCTTGTGTCTTTTGTGTTTGTCTTTATTATTTGTATGTGCTGTGTTTTAGTTTGTGTTTATATCTGTGCTGCACTCACTTACACATATACTTAAATAACTTAAATTGTTCTCTACAAATTTGTTTGGGCTAAGTGAAATTATATTAAAATACTCTATTCACCCCCCCACCCCTCTAGAGTAATCTTGATCTATCCCCACTTTCAATTGGTATCAGAGCCTGGGTTGGTTGTTACAGGCTAACACTTGGACCAACAGATCTGATAGATCTAGACCACTTTAAAGGTTTTCTTTTAGAGCCATGGCACAGAACAAAGAATATTCAAGCACAAGACCTCCTATGTGCAATCTGAACAAGTTTGCACTATGGCAAGCAAGGATCAAACTTTACATGAATTCTATTGATGAGGAAATTTTTAATTCTATTTTGACAGGACCTCCAACTGCATCAACCTCAACAACAGTAGACACAACTGCTGTCCCTCCTCCAGAATGGACAGAAACACAAAAGAAACAGAAAACTGCTGATGCAAAGGCCATGAATATCTTGGCACAAACCATGTCTGATGACATATTTCAGAAGGTGGTTGACTGCACCTCTGCCAAAGAAATTTGGGACTCCCTCACAAGAATGGTGGCAGGATCAGTGATGGCGCAAATCTTAGCACTCCGCTATAGGCGGTAGTAAGACTGCGGCACGACACGGCAGTGTACCGATCGTTCAAGTAATATAAAACAATGAGTAAATCCCCGAGTATCGATCTCGGAAGGAACACAGTAAGGTGGAGTTGACCATTGAGGAGGACTTGAGATTGAAGTCCTTAAGTCGGATGGATGCGAAAGGCTAGGGTTGGTTTGATTTGCGAAAAACAAAATAAAACAACTAAATCACTACTCCTATGCAGGCCGCTATGCGCTGCTTCGCCGGGCGGATGGAAACTATGCAGGCCGCGATGCACTGCTTCGGTAGGCGGATGGGCGAGTAGGCAAGCGGATGAGTTGGTTCGCACTAGCGGAAATGAAGTGGATTACACGGGTCGTTAACACCGCTTAGCTTGGCGAATGGAAGAGTAGGCTCACGTAGTGGAAGAGAAGTTAAGCGGAATGGAATGGAGGGTAATGGAGGATGGAAGATGAATGACAATAGCGCACCTCATACACTTGAATAAATCAAAAGTAATTTCATAAACATGAAATAAAAGTTACATATATGGATTTATCAAGCTCTTCATCCAAAAAATAGAGAGTTTAGCATACAAACATCATTTCAAAAGAATAAAGAGTAAGAGATTCGACCGACTCCGAAGCCTTGCTGGGATTCACGGTTGGAATCGCAGGGTTGTCAATCCTCGTCCAAGCTCGGTCCTCAACTGCGTCCGGGGTAAAAGAGGGCTGTCACTTCCTCCCAATGGCCCGTCTTCTTCGTGTCACGACCCGGCGATGTCCAAATGCTCTTTAAACCTTCCTTGATGATGAAAGTAAGATCCAATCTCTTCCTTGAAGTCCCTAGAGGAATAGAGGAGGCTTAGAACGAAAATACGCAAAAAACGGCGCTCAAAAAGACCTAGAAACGAAGAAGTTACGGCTGTTTTCGCGGAGCATCTATTTATAGACAGGTGCAGGTTTTCAATGCACACGATCAGTGGCGCACGACCAGTGGTCGTGCGCACTATGTCCAGTGGTCGTGCGTTAAGCCAGTCAGGCCACTTTTTAGGTGGGAATTAATGCACGATCACTAGCGCACGACCAGTGGTCGTGCGCACTATGTCCAGTGGTCGTGCGCAGTGTTCCTGTGCAGTTTTTGCGCCCCGGAACACTCGCACAACCCCCGTATCAACATTAAAGATCGTCAGGCCACGTAAATGGGCATTCCACACATTCTCAAATATAGAAATTGAATTGCAACATAAAGCATGAGTAAGATAAACAAGAAAATACATCGAAACGGGCCTAAAAGTGCATTAGCTTGGAATAACAGGTAGAGAACAAATATGAGTGATTATGGATCTAAAATGTAGTGCATTGACTCAAATACCGGCCCAGATGAGTCCATAAATGTGTATATAAATGGGACTCATCAATCAGCAGATGAGAGAAAGGACAGAAGATCACATTTGATCTCCAGTATGAAAATTTCAAAAAGGGAGAATCAGAGACTGTTGCAGAGATGTACAACAGACTCAGCCTCATCATCAATGAGCTGAGAACCCTGGAGAAAGTGATCACAGTCACTGAAATCAATGACAAGATCCTGATGTGCTTCCCCAGTACATGGGACACAAGAATCTGGCCAATTAAAGATGCCAGAGGACTAAGTGAGATTACAACTGAGAATCTCCTTGGGAAGCTCAAATCTTATGAGCAGCTGATAAAGAGCAGAGAAGCAGAAGCCTCTCCATCTTCATCCTCAAAGAAAGAGAAGAACATTGCCTTTCAGGCAACAAAGGAAGAAGACAAGATTGGTGATCAGGAGATGCTGAGTCTCTTAGCAAAGAGATTTTACAAGATGGCAAGAAAGGACTTTAGAAAAAAGCCCAACAGGCATAATGAAAAGCCAAGGTATGATAAAACTCCATCTAAAGAGATAATATGCTTTGGTTGCAGGAAACCTGGACACTTCCTCACTAAGTGTCCAGAAGCTCACAAGAAAAGTAGGAGAAAAGAGCAGGAACACTCCAGCAAACACTCATCAAAAGGCCACAAGAAAAGAGAAAAAGGCTTTGTTGCTGAAACCTGGAGTGACACTGAGTCTGAGTCATCCTCCAGTTCCAGTGATGAGGAGAAGGAAGCAGAAGACAAGGAATTCTGCATGATGGCAATCAATGCCTCCTCATCAAATGACAACTCAGATGATGAATCTGAAACTAATGGAGATGAGGTAATTTCTAGTTTTGATTTTCATTCAGAACAGTTTAAAGATGATTTTAAACAGTTGTGTAAAGATATGATTAGATCAGAGAAAGAAATTATTTCTCTGAGAGACAAGTTAGCTAAGATGGATGGAATATCCACTGAAAACATTAAGCTCAAAAATGAGCTAAGGATTTCCAGGGAACAAGTGAGTTCTCTAGAAACACAGCTAACTGAGGCCAAGCAGCTAGAAAATTCTCTAAATGGAAGAAGTCTCAAGCTGATGGATATCACAAGCACAGTGAATGCCAGGCTGAATGGCAAACTGGGCTTGGGGGCATCATCTAATCAACCTCTTCTTTTGAAGAAGAATATGTTATCTACCCCAGTAAAATTTGTATCTGAAAAAGGGAAAGAAGCAATACAAGACATAGGAAAAATTCCTGAAACAAATTTTGTTCAAGCAAGTTCGTCGAACGACGATCGACGAAACCAACAGGTTTTGTCGAACACAGATCGACGAAAACCAAGGCCTGAATCTAAGAAAAAAACCTGCTGCAAACAGGGCTCGACGAATGCCACATCGTTCGTCGAACCAGGTCGACGAACACGACAAAGTTCGTCGAACGCCAATTTTACTAAGGACATACAACATACATCCTCTTCTAAACTGAAGAATCCCTTTAGTGATTGGATTATCCCTCCTAGAAGATATCACCCTCTAGGTTATCATGGTCAACCTGTTGTCTCATATATTTCTACATTTCAAGGTTACAAGAAGCAACCCAAGGTAACCTGGGTTAAGAACACCTAACCCTTCTTATATTGCAGAAAAAGGACTATTCAACCACAGAGGAACAATGGTACTTGGACAGTGGATGCTCAAGACATATGACAGGAACAAGAGCCAAATTAATCAACTATAAGGCAAAGGTTGGACCAAGAGTGATTTTTGGAGATTCCAATTGGGGACAAACAGAAGGCTATGGACCAGTCCAGATTGGGACAATCACATTTAAAAAGGTAGCCTATGTAAGTGGACTCAAACATAACCTCATCAGCATAGGTCAACTATGTGATGAAGGATATCAAGTATGCTTCAACCAATCTAGATGTATTATCTTTTCTGAAAATAATATTGTTATTTTAGGAAATAGACAAGGTAATGTTTATTTAGTAAATTTTAATTCAGCCAAACCTGAGATCTGCTTGTTTAACCAAGTCAGTAAAAATACTGATTTGTGGCATAGGAGACTAGGTCATGTAAACCATAGGACCCTAGCCAAGTTATCAAAGGACAACCTTGTCAGGGGACTACCTTCTGGATCATACAAGAAGGAAAGCCTTTGCAGGGCATGTCAATTGGGAAAGCAGACTAAGAGCAGCTTTAAGTCACTATCTAAGAGTGATTCTCCTAGGATTTTGTACTTGTTGCACTTAGATCTTTTTGGACCCCTTCCCATACACAGTTTGGGAGGTAAGTCTTACACTTTAGTCATTGCTGATGACTTCTCTAGATTCAGTTGGGTATTCTTTTTGAGAAGCAAGTCAGATAACTTCAAGGTTCTTATAGACTTTCTCAGGAGCATCAAGATTGAGTATTCTACTCAGATTGCATTGATCAGAAGTGATCATGGCACTGAGTTTGAATCTCTTCTGATGAGAGAATTCTGTGAGAAGGAAGGTATCAGGCAATGCTTTTCAGCTCCTAGAACTCCTCAACAAAATGGGGTAGCTGAAAGGAAAAATAGAACACTGATTGAATCTGGAAGAACATTGCTTGCAGATGCTGTTTTGCCCCAATCCTTTTGGGCTGAGGCTGTCAGCACAGCAAACTATGTTTTAAACAGAAGTTTAATTCATAAACAAAAGGGCAAGACACCTTATGAACTGCTTAAAGGGAAGAAGCCTAGAGTAAATTACTTTAGGGCTTTTGGCTGTAAGTGCTTTATTCATAATAATGACAAGAAGCACCTAGGAAAATTTGAAGCAAAAGCTTCAGATGGCATTTTTGTTGGTTATTCAGTTAGTAGTAAGGATTACAGAGTATTTAACAAATCTTCTTTTAAAATAGAAAAATCTATTCATGTATCTTTTGATGAAACTAACTTGAGTTGCAAGGAGAGAAATATCTCTACCTCACAAGATGCATAGGTACCAATTCTCTGTGAGAAGTTAGATAATCTAACTCTACAAAAAGAGGATCTAATAAATCCTTCTCTACTACCTAATGAGGACAGTGAAGAAGAATGTCCTATTGCACCAACATTAGGTACAACAAATATTCCTACAAATCTTGAGGATGTTAATGCTGAAGTTCAGGAGGACATAGAAATTCCTCATAGAGAATGTGAACAAGCTCAAGGAGAAGTTATTTTCCCTACTGATTATGTCAACATAAGAGATCACCCTAGATCTCAAGTAATTGGTGACATCTCAGTGGGTGTGCAAACAAGAAATCAACTAAATCAAAATAATTTGCACACATGTTTCCTCTCTCAAATTGAACCTCAATCCATCAAAGATGCAGAGCAAGATCCCAACTGGATTACTGCTATGCAAGAGGAATTAAATCAATTTGAAAGGAACAAAGTATGGGAACTTGTTTCAAGACCCAAGAATCATCCAGTAATTGGCACAAAATGGGTATTCAGAAATAAATTGGATGCTCAAGGAATCATAGTCAGAAATAAGGCAAGACTAGTGGCTCAAGGATACTGCCAAGAGGAAGGCATAGACTATGACCAGATTTTTGCACCTGTAGCAAGGCTGGAAGCAATTAGAATATTCCTAGCATTTGCTGCATACAAAAGATTCAAGGTATTTCAAATGGATGTTAAGAGTGCCTTTCTAAATGGAGATATCAAAGAAGAAGTCTATGTGGAACAACCACCAGGTTTTATTTCTCCAACTCAACCCTCTTATGTTTTTAGATTACATAAAGCTTTGTATGGTCTCAAACAAGCTCCTAGAGCATGGTATGAGACCCTTTCAAACTTTCTTTTGGAAAATAAGTTTTCTAGAGGAAAAGTAGACCAGACACTGTTTTTTAGAAATCATAAATCTGAAACCCTATTGGTACAAATATATGTAGATGATATAATATTTGGTTCTACTGACTCTGAGTTATGCAAAAGATTTTTAAATCTAATGCATTCAAAATTTGAAATGAGCAGCATGGGAGAACTGTCTTACTTTCTTGGTTTGCAAGTTAAGCAAACAACAGAAGGCATCTTCATATCCCAATCTAAATATGCTAAAGAGCTTGTTAAAAGATTTGGGATGTCAGATGCCTCCCCTATGAAAACTCTCATGCCTTCAAATGCAGCTGTTGGCACTGATGAATCAGGAAAACCTGTTGATCAGAAAGTATATAGAGCCATTGTGAGATCTCTTTTATACTTAACAGCCAGCAGACCAGATATCATGTTTGCCACATGTATTAGTGCTAGATTTCAGGTAAATCCTAAAGAATCTCACTATATTTTATTAAAAAGGATTTTAAGATATATAAAGGGTTATCCAGATCTAGGACTCTGGTATCCTACAGAATCAGGACTTGAGTTAACTGGATACTCAGATGCTGATTATGCTGGATGCAGAATAGACAAGAAAAGCACCTCAGGGACTTGTCAGTTCCTTGGAGATAAGCTTGTGTCCTGGTTTTGTAAGAAACAAACCTCTGCGTCTACATCAACTGCAGAAGCTGAATACATAGCAGCTGGCAGTTGGTGTTCACAAATTTTGTGGATACAGAACCAGCTCCTAGACTATGGTTACAATCTAAATAATTCCAAAATCTTTTGTGATAACACCAGTGCAATATCAATAGCACAAAATCCAGTACTCCACAGTAGAACTAAACATATTGAGATCAGACACCACTTTATCAGAGATAATGTGGAGAAGGGAAAAATATGTTTAGACTTCGTACCAACTGATTTACAGAGAGCTGACATCTTCACCAAACCTTTGGATGAAAAGAAACATCAATTCTTTCTAAATCAGCTTGGAATGATAAATGGGGGGTCAATCTAATTGGCAAAGTTTTCTACCCAACAAAAATTTTCAATATATTAAGGTTCAGAAAATTCGTCGAACGTGCTCGACGAACGATATTTTTTTTTGTCGAACGAGGCCGACAAACTGGTCAGGGCTTCTTTCTGAAATTCTGAAGAATTTTCGTCGAACCCGATCGACGAAGTCTCGATTTCGTCGAACCCGATCAACGAAGTCTGTGATGTTCTATCTTCCTTATGAAAGAAGTTTTGAAAAGCAATTAGTCGAACGAGATCGACGAAATATTCTATTCATCGAACGGGATTGACGAAAGACAACTTTTTATTTCCCGCTAACACGTGTCTTCTCGTCAAATCCGTTCCGCGCAAACCCTCGTCTTCGCCGAACCCTAATATTTAATCTTTATTCGTTTGGATTCTATCTTTTGCACTTTCAAACTCTTCGTCTCCCTCCAGTTCCCTTTGCACTTGATCGTTTTTTTTCTTCTTTGCAGGAACAATGTCGATCACTGCTGAAGTTCTCGCCTCAATAAAGTTCGATGCGGGATTTGATATTGATCTGGAATCGTTTGCCCAGTTAGGAGAAGGCTTCACAAACATTCTGAATCTCTTTGAAGACCCAAAGCTGCGCAAGTTTATGACTTGCCGGCCCAAGATTCATATCAATGAGATAAAGGAATGGGCATTCACTTCTGAGATTCGAAATGACACAGAAATTGCAGGAAAGGTTTCAGGGAATGAAGTTGTTCTGAGTGCTGCTGTTTTGTCTGAGATATTTGAATTTGAAAATGGAGATGATAATTTGGACCTCACTGAGGAAGAATTCAATCTAATGCTGGACAGGATGGGGTACTCTGGGAGTAACCCTAAACATCTTCTTAAACGTGATTTTGTAGTGGAATACACCTTCCTGGCAGATGTTGTGGGAAAGGTTCTGATGGGGAAGAGCTCAGCACATGACTACATAAACAGGTAGCAATTTCTAGTCATGATTTCTTTGATTGAGAAAAGGCACATCAGCTGGGGTCGGACTCTGTTTGATTCCATCAAAAAGAAAGTGACCTCAAGGAATGTAGGCTATGGAAGGATTCTGGGAATCTTCCTTCAGGCCAAGTGTCCAGCCCTCTCAGTTTCTACTGCTGTTGGCATTAATGCCTCATAGAAACTGACTCCCCTTCTCTTCAAGAAGTGGGATAGGACTTTCCTGAAGAAATCAGCTCCAGTGGCTCCAACTGTTCAAGCTTCTGAGGACACCAGGGCTGTAATAGCCACTCCCCCACCCCAGATTCCTCCTCCTCTCTCATAGACTCTTCAACATTCTGAAGAGCCTGCCTCCTCTCCTCCTCCTCCTCCTCCTCAAGCCACTTCCATTCCAGATTTTTCTCAGGATGAAATTCCATCAGATTTCACTCCTCTTCCTCCTCCTCCATCCACTTCTTGTGCTCATACCACATCTTCCATCCCTTCTTATTCTTCTTCTCACCCAACTCCAGATGTACTGGTTGTGGATGTCTCACAAATAGCCACCCAGGTGTTTGGTCACATAGCTTCTAAATTACAGGAGCTTATTGATCAAATTCTGGCCCCAGTGCATTCTAAGCTTGATCTTATTCTCTCTCACCTTGCTTCTCATTCCTCTTCCTCTTTCCCATTCATCTGGGGGCCCAGACTCTAGTTTCCCAGAGTCTAGGCAGGGGGAGATGTTCCAGGATGAAGCTCCAGAGGAAGTAGTTCCTGAAGAGCAAGGGTCAGACCTAGTTAATGTCAGCACAGTCTTGGTCTCCCTGGCTCAAAGCACAGAAGGTGCTCCTCCTCCTCCTTCAGAAGCTCCTCCCAGCAGCTTTTTCAAATCCACCCCTCTAGTGGATCAAATTCTGCAGCTTACCATTCAGTCCCTCTGCTCAGACCCATCTTCCAAAGTATCAGCTGAAGACCTCTCCAAGGCCATTGTCTGCTATTCCCCAGACTTAGAAGCCAGGCATGGAGATTTGCTAGTGTCTCCAGTTCCAGAGCCAGTTATCTCTAAGGCAGATCAGGAACCTGCTGTTCCTGAACAGGCAGTTCCTGATGAACAGATGCCAGTTGCCTCTGCCTCTGCCCCTCCTATTCTTCTGAGCCTACTGCTGCTGCTGCTGTCAAGAATGTTGATGATGATTTAGAGAAAAGAAGAATTGAAGCATACAAAGAAATTGATGAAATGTATGAGAATGTGCCTTCATCCTCAAATTCTAATGATGATGATGACAGTGATGATAGTGATGCCAAAATCAAATCCAAGAAAAGAAAAGCTCCATGCAAGAAGTTGCCAGCCCCTTCCAAAAGGCCTGATAAAAATGACATTCCCTTTTATGTGCAGAAAAATCTCAAGCCTCATGAAATAACTCAACCTTGGATGCAATTCTCCAAGAATGAGTTGAAGAGAAGGAAGCTTGAAAGAAGATACCAGAAGGATCACCCTGCTGTGTTCAAGAAACCCCCTCCTCCTCCACCTCCTCCAGGTGCAGGCTCTGCAGGAGGACTTTCTTCCACATCCAGGACATCTCAGTCTGCTGGGTCCAAGCCATCTGGTCATTCCTCCTCTTACTGGAAAGGAAGATCTTCAGGTTATCAGGTTTATGAAAGAAAGCATAGCCAATTATCTGAACAAGAAATTGAAGATAAGGAAACTGAAGATAAAGCTGAAGTAGATAGATTATACAATATGGCAAGGTTTAGAGAGCATGTTGCTCTATCTCAGATAAAAGAGGCCAGAGAAAAAGGTATGGATACCTCTCACATTTCTACCATATCTCCCTATAGAGAACAGGAACTTCAACAATACCAGGTGAAGAATATGTTCAACACTTCTGCCCACATGAGTCTTCACCCAGAGGCTGTTCTGCCAACTATTTCCAAGAAGGTAACACTGGGTGATAAAGACTGCAAGCTAAGCAGAAGGCAATCTGAAGATACTAACAGGAAAATAATCTTCAAGAAGTCATCTTCAGAGGACAGGAATCCTTAAAAATCTCTCTCTGGTTAATTGATTCTTAATTATTCTGTGATGATATCTGCTTGTGACAATTGATCTATATCTGCTGAATTTCCTTTCTGTCAGATTTTTTTTCTTCTTATAATTCTGTTATGCATATTTTGATAAATGCTGAACATAGGATCCTAACCCAAATAGGGGGAGATTGTTGGAACATAGTTCAACCCTATTACTGATTTGGGCTAGGATGTCTATTTCTAGGTATAGGATTTATTTTGACCCATCATGTATAGTATAAGGGTCATAGGCTAAGCCTAGAAGAGATTTGAAGATTAACTAAGACAAGGTGTTCGACGAACTTCGAACACGTTCGACGAATTCAGAATTCGTTCTATGAACTTAGTTAGACGAATTTCAAAGTTCTGTTCGACGAAAGTCTCTTCGTGTTCGACGAACTTCCCAGTTTAAGTTCGACGAACTTTCCCTCTGGTCGACAAACTTTTTCAGAGTTTCTATATTCAGTGACCTCTTCTATTCAGAGTATTATTTTTGGAGTTATCCTCAGGATTCCTTATGAAGGATGACAGCTGTTCTCACTATAATATCAGTCAGTTTTTGCAGTATTTTCTTTCAAAGATTTTATGACCGTTGCTGCATTAATTAAGGGCTGCGTGCATATTATTCTATAAGGCAGATTGCAAGTTTCAAGGAATTTAATATATTAAGTATTCCTTTTCTGTCAGAGAAAAATCCTTCTTTTTGTCTCATTCCTTTCCAGCCCGGTTAAAAATTTGAAAGAGGATCAACTCTCTCCAGTCCAGAGAATATCTTTGATATTTATTCTAGAGAAAGACACAGATACTACATACATACGAAAAGGATAAACTTTTGCTAGTCAGTTGGGATTGCTCTCAAGAACTCTCTCTGATTTTCTCTGAAGTCTTCATCTTTTCCAGTCGCCTAATCTTAATCTCTAGGAATCATCTGCATCAAATCCTTCTAGAGAACTTTTGCTGGAGATACTCTGAAGATCAAGAAGACCTACACCCGGAGCAGATTTTCTCTCATGTTCTTTTCTTACTCTTATTCACAGGGGGAGATCTGACAATCATTCAACAATCCACTAGTCTTCTCTGTTGTTAGAGAAAAGAGAAGACACCATCATCTTTACATACTTTTATTTTTATAACTGTGTACAGGGTTGTAACTCCCTTTAAAAGTTGATTTTTGGTTTTGAGCACCTGATCAAAAGCTCTGTGGTGGTTTTGAGCACCTGATCAAAAGCTCTGTGGTGAAGGCTCACCTGATCAAAAAGGGCCCTAGTGTATTTCCTACCAGGGTGGTAGAAGAGTAGATGTACCCAAGTTGACTGGGGAACTACTATAGATCCTTGTGTCTTCTGTGTTTGTCTTTATTATTTGTATGTGCTGTGTTTTAGTTTGTGTTTATATCTGTGCTGCACTCACTTACACATATACTTAAATAACTTAAATTGTTCTCTACAAATTTGTTTGGGCTAAGTGAAATTATATTAAAATACTCTATTCACCCCCCCCCCCCCCCCCCCCTCTAGAGTAATCTTGATTTATCCCCACTTTCAGCCGGAACAATCGAGAAGATCAAGATCAGTGGGGAACTCAGCCCCGAGGACCGGAGGAAGATCTCGGCTTGCATCCAAGACAATGTGGATGTCTTCGCATGGAGTGCCGCGAAGATGTCGGGGATCGATGCGTATGTGGTGTGCCATCGCCTCAACCTCGATCCTGGCACTCGCCCCATTCGCCAAAAGAAGAGGTCCATCACGGACAAGCTAGAGGTTCCTATCCGGGAGAAGGTGAACAAGCTTATCAAGGCCAACTTTGAATCGGAGATCCAGTATCCAGGCTGGGTCTCCAATATGGTGATGGTAAAAAAAGGGGATGGTATGTGGCGTATGTGCGTTGATTTCAATTTGCTTAATAAATCTTGCCCAAAGGATTGTTACCCCTTTCCTAAAATTGACGCGTTGGTTGACTCAGCCGTCGGTTTCTCTTTGATGTCTTTTTTAGATGCTTTTTCAGGTTATCACCAAATTCGCATGCACCCTCCCGACATCAAGGATGTATCCTTCATCACCGGGGATGGGTGGTATTAATATAAAATGATGTCGTTCGGTTTAAAGAACGCAGGGGCAACATACCAGCGAATGATGGATAAAGTCTTTCGCGAACAGAAGGGCAGGAATCTGGAGGTCTACGTAGATGACCTGATGATCAAAAGTTGGGACCTCGATTCCCACCTCAGGGACCTCGAGGAAACCTTTGGGACTTTGAGAAAATTTAAAATGAAGCTTAACCCCATAAAGTGTGTCTTCGGGGCCAGTCGAGGGAAATTTTTGGGCCATTTGCTCACCCCCCCTCGGGGTGGAGCCTAACCCGGACAAGGTGAGGGTGATCCTCGAGTTGGGATCTCCAAGGATTGCGAAGGAGGTTCAACGTCTAACAGGAAAGCTAGC
Organism: Dactylorhiza incarnata; assembly: GCA_033032865.1. Classification (NCBI taxonomy): domain Eukaryota; kingdom Viridiplantae; phylum Streptophyta; class Magnoliopsida; order Asparagales; family Orchidaceae; genus Dactylorhiza; species Dactylorhiza incarnata. The sequence goes on from JAWHQI010000027.1 coordinate 9,914,816, forward strand.
CGGGTTAAGCAGGTTCCTCTCCAAGGCGGGAGAAAAATGTTCTTCTTTCTTCAAGGTACTGAGGGGTAACCAGAAGTTCGAGTGGACCCCCGAGTGCGAGAAAGCTTTTCAAGCACTAAAGAAACAACTAACCCAGGTCCCGCTGCTGCAAGGGCTGAGGCAAGGGGAGGACCTATACCTGTACTTGGGGGTAGGGTCGGAAGCAGTCAGTTCGGTGTTGGTTCGAGAAGAAGGGAAGAAACAACTCCCCATCTACTATGTTAGCAGGGTATTGAGGAAGGCCGAGCTCAGATACCCTATCTTGGAAAAGTTAGCATTTTCCTTGGTGGTGTCGGCTATTAAGCTCCGGCCCTAATTTCGGGCACACTCAATCAAAGTAGTGACCGACCACTCCCTTCGCGGCATCATGGAAGGGGCGGAACACTCCGGAAGATTGGCCAAGTGGTCAGTAGAGCTGAGTGAATTCAATATCTCCTACATGCCCAGGGTATCCATAAAGGCGCAAGCGGTGGCAGATTTCATGGCCGATTATGTGACCGAGTTGGAAGAGTCTGAACTACCCCACCCCGTGGCCTGGAAGATGCTGGTTGATGGCGCGTCAGGAAAGCACTCCTTCGGGGAAGGGGTGGTATTGGTAAGTCCCCAGGGCACTAGGATAGAGCAAGCAGTCAATGTTTATTTCCCCCTCACCAACAACCAAGCTAATTATGAGGTCGTGATAGCAGGCCTCCGCCTAGCTCGGGAGTTGGGAGTACAGGACGTGGAGGTCTCAACAGACTCCATGGTTGTGTCTTGCCAGATCAAGGGGGAGTTCGAGGTCAAAGAGCCAACTCTCCAGCGGTACCTGGAGAAGGTCAAGGGGGTCATCGGGCAATTTCACACTTTCTCCATCAAGCACATCCCAAGAGAGGAGAGCACCCAGGCGGACCTCCTGGCCATGTTCGGTCCCCGGGCAGGGGGGGACAGTGTCGGAACTCTTCCGGCCTTCTATCGAGGAGGGAGAGCTGATGGAGGTGGATCGGCGGGAGTCTTGGATGGATCACTTCATCACTTACTTGACGTCAGGATAGTTCCCCGAGGAGGCAGTAGATAAGCAGTGGGTCAGGTACAAATCGCCATATTACTCCTTACATGCAGGGTTGCTATATTGTAAAACTCTCTCGGGGCTCCTAGCTCATTGTGTCTCAGAGGAGGAAGCCCCGAGGGTCCTGGAGGAGATTCCCTCGGGGGAATGTGGCAGTCATTCAGGGGGAAAGACCCTGGAGGGAAGAGTGCTAAGGAAGGGCTACTTCTGGCCCACCCTCAGCAAAGACGCGGCAGAGAGGTGCTCCAAGTGCCAGCTCTACGCCCCCTCCAGCTCCTTCCAGCTCAGAGGCTCCAGGCAATTACAGCCCCCTGGCCCTTTGCGATATGGGTATTGGATTTTGTGGGACCTTTCCCCCAGGCAAGCGGCGAAAGGAAGTTCCTACTGGTGATGATAGACTACTTCTCTAAATGGATCGAGGTGAAGGCGCTCGCTAAGGTAACATCCCAGGTAGTGAGAAACTTTGTTTGGGGTGAAATAATTTGCAGGCATGGGCTCCCTCTAACCATAGTCACGGACAACGGGCCGCAATTTGCCAGTGAGGAGTTCGTTAACTTCTGTACCCAGCTGGGCATCGACCTTTGGTTCGTGTCAGTCCACAACCCTAGGAGTAATGGGCAGGTGGAAGCGGCGAACAAGATCATCATCAACCTACTCAAGAAGGAAAGTGGAGAATCTCAGGGGGAATTGGGTGGAACAGCTACCTTCGGTCCTCCTGGCCATGAGGACTACTCCAAACACGGCCACAGGGGAGACTCCCTTCAAACTATCTCATGGGTCCGAGGCCGTCCTTCCGATAGAATTAGAGGTAAAGACCCCCAGGGTGGTCGCCGCGGGCGAAGGGGATGAAGAATAGCTAATGCCAAACGACGCGGAACAAAGGTTGTCCCTGGACTTGGTAGAAGAGCTCCGAGACCTCGCTACTATTCGGCAGGAGGAAATCAAACGGCGAATGGCTCGGTAAATTGACAAGCACATCCGAGTAAGGCACTTCTAAAAAGGAAACCTGGTCTTGAAGAAGGTCGATGCGGCCGGGAGAGGGGCCGGTGTGGGTAAGCTTAATCCCAATTGGGAGGGGCCAAACATTGTCAGTGAAGTACTCAAGTCAGGAGGGTACCACCTCTGGGATGTGGAAGGGGTACCCCTCGACCGAGCCAGAAGTGGGGATGACTTGAAGCAATTTTATCCTTAAAAAGTTTTATCATTTCACCTATTATATGTCTCATTTTCCGTACGTTGTTCATAGCTATCTAGTACGGTGACAAGTTCTTTATGCTGGATTGCCCCGGACGATCCCATTGCCGGGCTCTCACTAGCCGGTGGGTCAGGTTGATCTCGCGGAGAGGCTGGCAGGGTGACAAGTTATGTATGCTGGATTTCCCCGGACGATCCTGCTGCCGGGCTCTTACTAGCCGGTGGGTCAGGTTGATCTCGCGGAGAGGCTGGCAGGGTGACAAGTTCTTTATGATGGATTGCCCCGGACGATCCCGCTGCCAGGCTCTTACTAACCGGTTGGTCAGGTTGATCTCACGGAGAGGCTGGCAGGGTGACAAGTTCTTTATGCTGGATTGCCCTTGACGATCCCACTGCCGGGCTCTTACTAGCCGGTGGGTAAGGTTGATCTTGCAGAGAGGCTGGCAGGGTGACAAGTTCTTTATGCTGGATTGCCCCGGGCGATCCGGCTGTCGGGCTCTTACTAGCCGGTGGGTCAGGTTGATCTCGCGGAGAGGCTGGCAGGGTGACAAGTTATTTATGCTGGATTGCCCCGGACGATCCCGCTGTCGGGCTCTCACTAGCCGGTGGGTCAGGTTGATCTCGCAGAGAGGCTGGCAGGGTGACAAGTTCTTTATGCTGGATTGCTCCGGACGATCCCGTTGTCGGGCTCTTACTAGCCGGCGGGTCAGGTTGATCTCGCGGAGAGTCTGGCAGGGTGACAAGTTCTTTATGCTGGATTGCCCCGGACGATCCCGCTGCCAGGCTCTTACTAGATGGTGGGTCTGGTTGATCTCGCGGAGAGGCTGGCAGGGTGACAAGTTCTTTATGTTGGATTGCCCCGGACGATCCCGCTGCCAGGCTCTTACTAGCCGGTGGGTCAGGTTGATCTCGCGGAGAGGCTGGCAGGGTGACAAGTTCTTTATGTTGGATTGCCTCGGATGATCCTACTGTCGGTCTGTCACTAGCCGGTGGGTCAGGTTGATCTTGCGGAGAGGCTGGCAAGGTGACAAGTTATTTATGCAAGATTGCCCCGGTTGATCCCGCTGCTGGGCTCTCACTAGCTGGTGGGTCAGGTTGATCTCGCGGAAAGGTTGGCAGGGTGACAAGTTCATTATGCTGGCAGGTTGGCAAGTCTCTGGCTGGCAAGTTTTTAGTGCTGACCACGACCTTCTCGCTCGGTAAGAAGAAAGGATCTCGTATGACAAGAGGGGGCGAGAACTCTCCCTGTACACTCTTGGCAGTTAGTGGAGCGGGGCAAGGGGCCCTGCAAGGGTGGTTGCTCGCAAAGGCTAAGAGGGGTAGGAAGCGGGATCACCCCTCTTGAGATCGGGATGGAAGTTTGGTCCCAAAAAGCCTGCAGCCCTAAGGTAAAAAATGAAAAGCGAAGGCAGTCGAAAATGTCCTACACCAAAGCTGATCGACTGCAGAGTATGCGAGAATGATTACCGCGAGGACACTGAGAGTATGCGAGAATGAGATGTAAATATAGGAAAAACAATAAGGCAGAAAGGATGAACACAGTAAACAAGGCCAAAAAGAAAACAACATTTACACTTCACAGTTTAATTACAGAGTGCGGCGATCTCGCCAGCCAAAAATATAGTGAAAAACAAAAATAAAAACAAAACTACAAATCTTCAGAGGTCGCTCGTAGACTCCTCATCGTCATCGCTAATCGCAACTGGCGGGAGCGGGACAAAAAGCTCGGGGATGATGTCCTTGAGGGTCAAGCCGGACGCATCAGCAGACAGCAGGTCGGCCCCCTTCATGGCCTGGAAAATATAGCGCGTCGACTGGGTTGATTCCTCGCGGATCTCCTCGTCTCGAGCTCGCTGCTCTTCCTTCAGGCGGCGAGGAGAGGGGGTACTGCTGCGCGGGTCAGCTCGCGGTTGAGAGCTTTCAACCCAGCGACCTCGCCCTCCTAGCTCAGGATGCGAGTGTCAGCTCTCCCGGCTGCCTCGACATCCTACAAAGAAAAAGAAAAAAGTTTAGAGAGGAAGAAGTTGGAAAGGAGAGCGGTCGCGAGGTTTAGAGAACTCACCACACCACCTTCAGCGGCGAGCATCTTCTCCTTTAGCTGAGCAATCTCGGCAAGGGACCCCTGGTAGGCTTTGGATAGCTCCACATTTTGGCGCTCCAGCTGCAAGCATCGCCTTCCCGTCATGTGGGCGAGCTCTAGGGAGCGCAGTTGGGACCTCGCGCTCTCATAGGCGAGAGTCCTCGCGGTCTCATCTTTATAGGCTCCAGCATCCTCGCGACCATAGAGGCCAAAGGAGAAGGAAAAGGCATGACCGCTGACGGTCGTTTTCTCCACCCAAGAGGGGAGGATGGTGGAGATGTCGGCTTTGTTGATCTCCGGTTTCCAACACAGCAGGAGCTCACTGGAGTCATACCTGTGCTTCTGGCCAAGGCCAAAGATCCAGTGGTTGACTGGAATGGGCGGGGGGGAGGTCCTGACGGCCTCCTCGCTCTGCTCATCAATCTCCCTCTCCTCAGAGAGGTTGGTAAGGTCGATCTCACCGAGGACAAACTCGGCATGCTCCTTTCCCTTCGCGGAGAGGAGCGAGCCCTGGCTCTTCTTATGCTTCTTCTTTGGCAGGGACTTTGGGGGTAGGCCCTGGCTGCTGGAGGCCTCTGACCTTTTCTGAGAAGAAGACGGAGTCGGAGTGATGGTCTCGCGGCAGGCCTCCGCTCCCATTGTCGCAAGAGCAAAGGTGGATGAAGATTTCCTATTGCTCGCGTAAGGGGGGTTGAGGGGCATATCCCGCTCCCCTGAAATGGCAGAGGTTAGACAGTTAGGGAAAAAAGTTGAAAGGGCGCAAGATAGTGAGCGAGATTATTACCTTCCCCAGGGAGCACTAGAAGCAGCGAGTCAAGGTTCCGGCGAATATAAACCACCTCGAAGTTCTTCTTACAGAAGAACTGGTACAAAGCAGCGTCGTGGCCGCCGAGATTCGGCGGCCGGTAAGTGGTCTCGCCATGTTGAAATGGCGAGAAGGGAATGTTGCCAAAGTTCCCCTTTACGAGGAGGAACTTTTGGGCCCAGTAGTGGGCCTTATTCACGGTCTCGACAACCTTGATCCCCGACCCCACAAAGTAGGTTGTGCCATCTTTATACGCCCGAAAGGAGAACAACTTCCGGAAGACCGAAAGGCTGAACTCGATGCGCTCTTCTCGCATATAACAAGCGAACACGACGATCACGGGTATGGCATTAGGGGTAAGCTGGCCTGGAACGACGCCAAAGTTTTTGAACACTTGGCGAGCAATATAAAGTGAGATCCATACACTGCGAGGGAGATTTAATTCGGCAAAAGGAAGATGTAAGAGAGATTGATCGGTACCTGGCGGATTTCGGGCCACAGGGGCAGCCGCAGGCCGACCGCAAAATAGGTCGTGTGGATGGCTAGCTCATCGGCGAGGAGGGTGTTGATCACGTTGTCCTCGCGAGGGCGGCGCGCCGTGAACCTGGGGGGGATGAAGTCGGCGACTGCAGTGAGGTACTCCTCCTCGGTCAGATTGCAATTGAAGAAAGTGTGGTCGGCGAAAGCCCAGGCACACTTTCACCGACCCTCGGCCTCGGCAACATCTGCGACCATCTTGAAAGAACCTGCAAAGAAAGAAAGGAGTGCGAGAAAGAGAGGGGCGGCGAGATCTTTCGAGTAGAGGAAGAAGAAGGGTGGCTCTCAGTTATGAGGGCCTATTTATAGCAAAATAAAAAAGGCGGGAAGAAGTCCAAGCGCCGTGGGGTGCGTTTAGCTAAAACATCACATTGCGTGCGAGAAACACAAATAGTTTTCAAAAATAATATGCGGGTGAGATCGTCCTGCGATGTCAGCATGAATAAATATTTGGCAAGAACAGAATAGCTTATGGCAAGAATAAAATAAGAAAAGGGCGTAGCTATGAGAATCGCGAGCGAGAATCCATGAATAAATGTCAATAACTACTACCAAGCGAGAACTCATAAATATAAGTAGCGAATAGTCGCGGAGTTGTCCATTATAAGAATAAACAGTAATAAACAGGAAGAGTTTGCAGAAGGGAGGCGGGTTCGCGAGACTAATGGGGTAACCATTTCCATCTACCGCCACCTCGCGATCCTGACAGCGGCGGTACCCTTTAGTTATAATAATCGAGGGCAGCACGAGCCTCCCGAACAATTAGGTAGGCGTAATCCTTCATCCTCGCGACATGCGCCTCCGGCGAGGTGGCAGTCTCTTCATGGTCATGAGGTATCGCGGCATGAAGTCTTGCACATTCATCCATCAGGGCGGCATGCCTCTCCTTGGCAGCCTCTCTATCTCTTCTCGCTTGAAGGTTGAGGTCCAGTAGCATCCGACCTTGCTTCTAAAATAACTCAGCAGTTTGCCGCTTCATTGTCTTGGGGTCTCGCGTGTCCCCCAAGAAGTCCTCCACCTGCTTTGGGAGGGGGGACATCCTCTTCATCCCCAAAATCAGAATCGGTGTGCGGAGTCTCGGAGATCCCTGCGAAGGATTACAGGTAGATTTAGCAGTTGGGAGAAATCTTCATGTATCACGGGTGTGCAGGAATCCTTACCCGGAGGAGGGCGAGAAGCCCCAGGCCGACCCTCAAAAACATTGCCGAAGTGGGGGAAGTGAGATTTGCCTAAACCCGGAGGGTACGCCTCGCTATTGATTGGGGGAATCTTGGCCGGTCGTGAGCCGCCAGAGTCCTTACTCCCGAGAAGGCTGAACCCCGGTATTTTTATGGTTGTGTCAGGGAGGACCGGTGAAAGAGGTCGCGAGTCTTGGCGAGGCGGGGACTTATGAGGCGAGACTACGCCAACCAAGAAACGAGGAGCCATTAGTCAACTAAATGTGTCAGCAGGCGAGAATAGCAGCGTACCTGCAGCCTTTTTGCCAGCGAGATCTGTGTTCACTGGCGGAATGTTTGGAGACCCATTTGCGGGCTCACCAACACCCTTATTGGCGGTATGATCCTGCGATAAAACAAAACTCAGAGAGTTTAATTAAATGGCTTAGCTAGAGGGATGATTCATACCTTCTCGGGGGACCTATTGTCTGGAGAAGGCTCCACTAGTACTGATTTGTCCCCGGTTCGGCGGATCTCGTTCGCTTTTTTAGTCTTCGGCACCGGAGCGGGAGGCGGGCGATTCATCCATGCAGGAATTTTGGCCATCCCCGACAGCCCGCCAGCCTTAGAGGCCTTCAGGAGAGCCTCAAGCTCCTTGGAAAGAGGCATCTTTTAGTAGCTATAGTAAGAGGGAAAAGAGAAAAGAAGAAGAGAATGATGGTGCGCGTCACTGTGGCTTGGGGTTATATTTATAGCCCTCAGGTGGGTCCCATCAAAGATTCCTGACAGATCATCAAGAGGATGGCGAATACCAGGGGTTGGATGTTTTTTCGCAAGCCTAGATAGCCTCACGAAGAGCGGGGATTGTGTACAACCCTGATATTTGCCAGGGAAGGGGCATGGATTAAGAGGTTAACATTGTGAAGAAAGTATTAAGGGGGAGCTCTCACGAGAGAGATCTCGCAAGAAGCCGGGCGAGCCAGGCACTCGTCGACCACTCGCTGGAAGGCAGGAGAGATGGATACTCGCGGTACACCCGCGAGAAGGGATGGCGATCCAGCACATCGCGGGCCGCTTACAACGGTCTCCTGGATTCGGCGAAGAACGTTCGACGAAACCAAGCGCGATCGCCGAAATCATCTGCGTTCGACGAACTCACTTCTCAGTCCGACGAAATTGCTTCTCAGTTCGACGAACGTCAAATTTCAACCAGATAAGTTTATCTCAGCGGTTGGGCTGGGATGGCCTATTGTCTCAGCAGCTCAGTCCCGTCCCAGCGGATCCACTGGGATAGGTAGTTATCTCGGCGGGGCCGGGGTGAGCTCTCAGGAAGGCGCACGAGACCAGGAGGGGTGTCGCGAGCAAGATTCGCGAGAAGGCCAACGAGAGCTCTCGCGAGTAATATTCTCGCAGACCCCTTGCCCATAGGATGATAGAGAAAAAATACCTTTTTACCCTCGGTGGTCTGCCATTAGCCACTCCAAACAGCAGAGTTTGGCTGTTAGCAGACCAAATTTGGGGTGCGTGTAGTAAAATCAAGAGGCGGAATCCTACTATTTGCAGACCAGATCAGAAAATCTATAAATAAGACCCAAAGGGTACCTTTGGAGAGGACTTATTTTTGGAGCTTCTCTCTCCTCAGTCCATCCTTGGTTAGTATTCTCAAAGCTCTCCAGGGTGCCCGGGCTTCAGCTTTGGCTTGGGAGGGGAAGCGCTCTAAAGATCTTCCGGGTGTGTGGTGGGTCCTCCTTGCTGAGTCTAAGGGTCCTTGTCTAGCTTCGAGGCTTCGGTCTGTTCCTCCAGGGGATTAGTAAGTGCTAGTTGCCCCCAACTTGTTGGGGGCCCCGAACTCCACAGAGACCATTTACTGGTTTTAACATGTCTAAAATGAGAGAAGAGGGCTCCTTGTATAGAAGTGCGAGTTACCATCTGCGCTATCCCTACCGCCGGCCCAATCTCAGATTAGGCAATATTCTGCATGTGAGAATCTTTCATTTCAAGGCAAGTTGCCCATCATTCCTCTTGTGCATCGAGCTACCACATGCGCTATCCCTACCGTCGGCGCTATCTCGATTTAGACATTATTCTGCATGTGAGAATCTTTCATTTCAAGTCAAGCTCCGTCATTCCTCTTGTGCATCAAACTACCGCCGACGCTATCTGCTACTACCGGCACTAGTGGCCATGTAGAAGTTTTGGCTTCAAACTTGGGTGCAACCTTCTTATGTTATCCTTAAGTCATATGGCATTGTTTAATGCACACTTAAACACACATGATCAAATACACATAGGATTTGTTATTCTCAAAGCTAGGAGATGTGGAAGACCATGTTCCAACACTTGGGGTTTGCACTTTTGTGATGATCTTATGCAGTCCAGGAGATAGATGTCACGCATCATGATGGTGAGGTACCCTGCAATGTGGGAGCTGGATGCTCTGCAGCGTGGGAGTGAGGGTCCTGCAACACGGGAACCAGATACTTTGTAGTGTGGGAGCAAGGTGCCATACAATGCGGGAGCCATATGCTCTGCAATGTTGGAGTGAGGTGCCCTGGAATGTGGGAGTCAAATGATCTACAATGTGGGAGATGTCCCTATAATGCGGGAGCTAGATGCTCTATAGTGTGGGAGTGAGCTGCCCTACAATGCGGGAGCCATATGTTATGCAGCATAGGAGCGAGGTGCCCTACAATGCGGGAGACAGATGCTCTACAACATGGGAGCAAGGTGTGCCTCATTGCGGGAGCCAGATGCTCTGCAGCGTGGGAATGAGGTGCCATGCCATGTGGGAGCTAGGTGCTCTACAGTGCAGGAGCGAGGTTCCCTACAACGCGGGAACCATCTACTCTGCAATGTGGAAGCGAGGTGCCCTGCAACGCGGGAGCCAGATACTCTGCGGAGTGGGAGCGAGGTGCCCTGCAATGCTGGAGCCAGATGCTCTGCATCGTTGGAGCGAGGTGCCCCACAACACATGATCTAGGTGCTCTACAGTGTGGGAGCGAGGTTCCCTACAATGCAGGAGCAAGGTGTTATACAATGTGGGAGCGAGGTGCCCTACAACATAGGATCTAGATGCTCTGCAGCGTGAGTGAGAGGTGCTCTCCAATGCGGAAGTTAGATGCTCTGCAACGTGGGAGCAAGGTGCTTTGCTTCATAGATGAGCTGAATTCCCCAGAGTTTGGAAAGCTTTTCATTCGGGGTTGACGGCGGAGTTAGTGGCCTTCACCTCTGGCGCCTTACTTTGGGAGTCCTGTGTTGCTAATGGAATTCATAAAGCTGTCGCAACATTGTTGAAGAAAACAAAGCCTATATGCGCGCGCAAGTTTCATATGTAGCTTATTAAATTAAAGAAAAACACTTTAGTGTAGGAAAAGGAGATTTTAGTTAAAATGGGCGCGTGGTTTGCGCTCTCTACCGTGGGAGACACCTCTTCCCGAGGGTTCCAGCTCATTCATGTCAGGCCAAGGCATGGCCCTGGGCTGGATTTTCATCCTGTGGTGAGAGCTGGTCTGGGGTTGGGTTCTGCACAAATTTTCTGAGGAGACCTTGTCGGACCAGGCACTCAATCCATCCTTCAACCGGTTGCAGACTTTGGTCCTATGGCCATATCCGTGATGGATGTCACAGTACTGCGACTGGTTTTCCCTATTTAGAGCAAGCAACTCGGGCCTACGAAGCTCTTCGCTATTGCGGATGGCAAGGAGCACATTGGTTCGGGTGGTGTTTAAGGGAGTGTAGTCCTGATGCTTCCGAGTTCCCTGGTCTTGGCAGGGGTTTTCACGATTTTTGTTATTTCTCCTGAGATATTGCAGTGGCTCCTAATCCCTTTTCCTTTTCGAGTTTCCTTCAAACTGTTGGCAATGCGCTTTGATTGCTTCGTCCGCTGCAACCTGAGCTTCGACCCGGTGTATGAGATCGGGATAGCTAGGCACAGTCTCCCTCATTATGGCTGAATAGAAGCTGCCAGTCCGGAGGCCTCCTAGAAATATGCCATGTAGAAGCTCGAGATCGACCCCTGGGATCTGTCGTGCCTCAGTAGTGAAGCGGCAGAAGAAATCCTTGAGATTTTTGACCTCATTCCAGCGGATTCCTGATAGGTGAGAAGGATCCCGAACAGCTCAACGGTTTGAGATGAACTGGTCGTCGAATATTTGAGATAACTCTGCAAAGTTGTCTATCTCTCCTTCTCTCAAAGAGTGGAACCAGGTACAGGATTGTCCTTTTAGTTTTGTCGGGAATACTTGGCATAAAAGCTAGTCAGAGGCATTATAGATCCTCATGATGGTGGAAAAATGGTTGATGTGCTCCTGCGGATCGTCTGTCCCATCATAAGTCTCGATGTACAGTTGTTTAAAACTGTGCAGGACGGGGTGTGTTAGCACCTGTGGTGTTAATGGAAAGCCCTATCGAATAGGTCATGTGCAACTATAACTCGTCAGCTCCCTACATCGTACTCCTCCTTGATCATCGTGTGCACCCCTTTGTTGGGAATCCTTACATTTGCATATTCTCTGTCTGCCTGCCCCACTAGGGGGCCATGCTGGCTTCCCTCAGGAGGCCCCCTGGGTTGCACCCAGTGGGAAGAACTATCAGTATTAGAAAATTCATCCTCGACAATGGCTTCCACACGAGTTACGTTCTCAGGTCAAACATGATCGTGGATTGTCGGAGGCCGAGCAATTTGGGCGTCAACGGGAATGGGGCGCGGGTTGCCTCGAGGTTCCTCAATAGAACAAGCATCTCAGCCTGTCACTCTTCTATCATGCTCATGCGTTCCTCAATAGCAGCTGCCGCCACCACACTGACTCCTCGAGCGGTGGCACGCCACAAGCGAGTGAGTTGTCAGAAGCGTGTTCAGAATGCATCTCAGGAGATGCTCCGTCGACAACGCATGTGCTTCTTCTGTTCATCATTGTTGTTCAAGAGTACTTCTGATGAACATTATCTTCCAAGAATCTTCAGAGAGTTGGGAACGTTGTTCTCATAGATGGCGCCAAACTATTGCAGATCATTCAATGCTCTCGTAGACCATTCGAGCTAAACCTCCTTAGATTGAGAGTGAGACAAACACACAAACAGTCAAAAGAGAGAACCAACGGTAGAAAGTGAGATTTTTATGTGGAAAATCCAGAAAGGGAAAAACCACGGGGCCGAGCCCAGTTCTGAATGATCCACTAGTGTTGTGAGTTACACAGAGTTGTTTTTTGAGGGTGGCAGGCTACTGCCCGTTATAGAGATTTTGTTAAGTCCTCCAAGTCCTCGGGAGCTGAAGGTGGTGTAGCGTTCTCAGAGACAGCCTTGAGCATGGAACTCGGCAGAGTAGTCCTGAGCAAAGCGCTACAGAGCAGCCCAGATCAGAGCGCTGCAAATCAGCCTAGAGCGGAGTTGCCTGGAGCGGAGCGCTACAAAGTAGCCTGGAGCAGAGTGCTGCAGAGCTTCCTGGAGAGGAGTGGTGCGGAGAAGCCTGGAGCGGAGCAGTCTGGAGCAAAGTGCTGGAAAGCAGCCTGGAGCGGAGTGCAATGGAGCAGCCTGGAGCGGAATGATTCAGAGCAGACTGGATCAAATATGTTTAGGGTGTCTGCACCGGAGAGTTTGGAGCCTGACCGATATCCTCCCAAAGTCCTTGAAGGAGAGCTGGAGAGCTGATGGAAATCTTCAAGGGGGGCTTGAAGGTTGATGAAGATCTTCAAAGAGTCCTCGCCGGAAAACTCAAGGGCTCCTTCCTGTCCCAATGTAAAAACTGTCTTCAAATGGAGGCCTGACCCCCCTTTTATATTTTTTGAGGAGTGCGTTCTGGTAATTGCGCCATGCTGATTACTGGACAAGCGAAGGAGAATGCTTGATTTTGGGCAGCCTAGGTAGCCTACCTGGTGGTGGTGGTCGGCGATCACCGCCGACGATGGATAATAGTGGCGTGCTCCATGGAGAAGGGATAAGCGGAAGCGCCTCTTGCGGATCATATGAGAGCAGAAGTGCTTTCCGCAAAGCAGGAGCGAGCGAAAGCGTGAGTGCTTCTCGTGGAGAAGGAGCGATCGAAAGCACTCTTGAGGAGCGGGCGGGAGCGAAAGTGCTCACTGTAGAGTGGGAGTGATCTCTGCTGAGTGGGAGCACTCTTTGCGGAGCAAGAGCGGGCGAGAGCGCAAGAGCACTTCCTGTAGAGATGGAGCGAGCTGGAGCGAGAGAATGCTTTCCACGGAGTAGGAGCGAGCGGAAGCGCGAGAGCGCTTCCCATGGATCAGGAGCGAGTGGAAGCGCTCTTGTAGAGCCGGCGGGAGCGGAAGCGTTCTCTATTGATCGGGAGTGCTTCCTGCATAGCAGGAGCGAGCGGGAGCGCAAGAGAACTTCCTGCGGAGATGGAGCGAGCGGGAGTGCGATAATGCTTTCCACAGAGCAGGAGCGAGCGGAAGCGCGAGAGCGCTTCCCATGGAGCAGGAGTGAGCGGAAGTGCTCTTGTGGAGCTGGTGAGAGCAGAAGCACTCTCTGTGGAGCAGGAGCGAGCGGGAGCACTTCCCATGGAACAAGTGGGAGCGGAAGAGACGTCTGTGGAGCAGGAGCGAGCGGGAGTGCTCCCTGCAGAGCAGGAGCGAGGAGGAGCTCTCCCTGTGGAGTAGGAGCGAGCGGGAGCTCTCCCCATGAAGTAGGAGTGTGCGGGAGCGTTTCCCATAGAACATGCAGCAACGGGAGCGCTAAGGTGCTTAGCATCGGCATTAAGACCACCCATAAATGTTGGTGCCGCTCTGCGAGTTCAGGAGAGGCCGCGATGACAACACCTTGTTCTGGCTCAACTCGAACCCTTTCAAGGGAACCCTATCAACGACGATAAAGAAATGCAATGATGTTCTGTTGCTAACGCGGTGCGTTAGCGCTATCACTGGTGGTAGCGTCGACTTATTTGGAAACATCTTCGAGATGGCAATATCGTTGAGAAAGGAATATCAGTGGGACTCAGATATAGCAAGTTCTACTGCGACACATTAATAACGCTTGTGGTACTAGTGTCAGCATATTTGGAAATATCGTCGTGACGGCAATATCACCGAGAATGGAATGTCGGCGGGACTTAGATATAGCAAGTTCTATCGCGGCATGTTAATGCTAACGCCCTGCGGTAACAAATGGAAGGCCACCATCATGCTGCTGATTGAGGAGCAAAAAAGGAAGGAGATCCGACGGCGAGGAAATAAATAGTGCTAACACGGTGCGTTAGTACTACCGCAATGAGGTAGGAGGGGCTGCCAAATTGTGTCACAAAGGTTGCCAAAATTGACTCAATCTGTGTGCCAACATGTTGCCTGAAGAGGCTATCGCTCGGCGGTAGCACTACCGATGGCGCTAGGTTCTGTGTCTTTGTAAAGAGCGGTCCTCCTCCTGTTATTGATTGATGATTGAAGTACGAACAAAGCCACAACTCCTGTACTTTCATGAGAGCCTCCTCCCTACAGCCAAGATAACTCCATCAACGTTCGTGAACGCAAAGAACTCGAAGAAGGATCGATCTCACTTATTCTGTGTGAAGGTCGTACGCATCAACTCCAATAACTACTTCGGCGCTCCTTCGACATCATCTTCAAGTTCAACCTATGAGGGAGTTTTTGAATTAATTTTTTATTATTGTAACTCCTATCTTTTATCGCTAGAGAAATTCGCCCGTGGTTGGCGACTAGGGCCTTGCGAGGACTAAGAAGAATTTGTCATGTGGGTGTGGCGACTAGGTCTAGGGTTAGATCTAGGGGCGGCTTGAGGCCTCAACTGGGAGAGATAGGCTAGAGCCAACCAGTCCTTGGGAAAAGGGTTGGTATAGAAAACCAAAATGGTTTTTACTTTCGCCTCAATTCCAAGCGTCGTTGAGATCAAGTTTTGTAATCTTTTTTTTAATGCAATAATATTATCTTTTTCTCTACTCCTGACTTCTTATTTCATATCATTGGAATATAAATAAAAAGGGATGTCTCTGTCACTAACGTCGAGCGGTAACTTCTACCATTGGCGGTAGCAACTGGGACTCCATCTCTCTTGCCTTGCACAACTCTGTTTTCATAAAAACATATACCATTATCTTGAGAGAAATATTTCGTAAAATATTTTTCAACATAAAATTAGAATTTCACTTAAGCACTATAAGTTTTAAAACTCTTATTCACCCCCCCCCCCCCCCCCCCTCTAAGGCCGCCTACAGATCCAACAAGTAGTATCAGAGCCAGGTTATTCCAAAACGGTCTGACAACCGGGAATAATAATGCTCCATGATCTCGCTTTTTAGGAGGGGCAAGGGATACGTAGACGTCCACTTTCCCCTAGAAATGATTATAACTACTGGAGAACACAAATGCATTATTTTCTAATAAATTTACATTTAGATTTCTGGGTTTGGGTAGAACAACGTTATACTACTCCTACTTATGTAGTTGGGGATTTAACCATGGAAAAGTCTAGAGATAAATGGGATGATAGAGATAAAAGTAGATGCAAAAATAACGCTAAAGCAATGACCACCTTATTTTGTGCTTTAGATAGAACTGAATTCAATCGAGTTAGTGCTTGTGAAACTGCTTATGATATTTGGAATTTATTGGAAATAACACCTGAGGGTACTTCACAGGTTAAGACTCAAAGCTATTCCAACTGGTGTCAAAGTTTGAAAGATTCAGAATGGATACATATGAGGACGTAGACTCGATGTACATGCACTCGCTTCACCAAGATCTTCAATGCCTCAAAGATACTCGGGAAAAATTTCTCTAACAGTGACTTGGTGAGGAAAATTCTTCGGTCTTGCCCTCTGAAGTTCAATCTGAAGGTGACGGCCACCTCCGAGTCACATGATCTAAGATGGCTCCAAACTGAGAGACCCATTGGGAATCTTAAAACCCATGAGGTTGAACTCAAAATTCATGACAAAGAATACAATAAAGAGCCAAAGAAGAAAGCCTTGACACTGAATTCAAGGAAAGAGGATGATGACGAGGAGGAGGATGAAGAGTCCCATTTCATGAAAAATTTCACAAAGTTCATGAAGAATCCGGAAAGGAGGAACACCTTCAGGAAGTATCTCCGAAAAGACTCAAGAAGGAATGGCTCATCATCCAAAAAGGAAAAATCAAGTGACGACCATGACGAGTGGCCTCTACCAGAGTGCTTCCACTGTAGGAAGATCGGTCATATATGAAGCAAGTGTCCAATGTAACAAAAAAACAAAAAAAATGCGACACAAAGGAAAAGAGAAGAAGAAGGTTCTGTATGCGGCAACATGGGATGAATTTTCATCTGAAAGCTCAAATGTGTCTACTTCAAGCGACGATGAAGAGTCAAATATGTGCCGCATGGGAAGAAGCCATGAATCATCGGACGATGATTGCAGTGTCCAAAGTGACACTAAGGTACTTCCTTCTACTTATGAAGATCTTTATATTGAATATATGGAAACTTGCAAATTTTTCAATAAAAGTTTAAAAGATCTTGATCTTCTAAAAACTGAAAAAAAAATCTCTTAAAATAAAATAGAAAGTTAACTAAGGAAGTAAAATCTTTGGGAAAAGAGAAGGTCTTAGAAGACGATCTTTCTAAGGCTCTCTCGAATATTGAATCTCTTAAAAACAAAAGAGAGACTTCGAAAGATGTTTAAAAACTCTCATTCTCAAATTGAAGATTGAAAGAAAAGTTTTGCAAATAGGTGTGGAAATCTAGTTAATGAAAACACTTTCGTAAAAGCTGAGATCCATGAGTTTAGCATGGCTATATAAAAATTCGGAGTTAGTTAGAAGACCCTTAACATGATTTTGGTCAACCAAAGACATGAAAGTGCTAAATATGGGCTAGGATATGTCTCTGGTGTTGGATATTGAGAGCCCTTAGAGGGGGGTGAATAAGGGTTTTAGAAAACTTTAGGATTTTAATAAATTTTTTATGATTTTTTACTAAGTAAATTGAAACAAAAGTAAAGAGTTAAAATCTGAAATGAAATCAATTTTATTTAACATGAAAAGACATGATTATCATTCATAAAAGTTGATTACAAAATCTAATTTCTATGACGCAAGAAATCAAGGAGAATATGAAATACTCTTTTCGTTTTCTATACCGACTCTTCTCACTAAAAACCAGTTGGCTTTAGGCGGTCTTTCCCAAAAATGGCCCCAAACCGCTCTAGCCTTTCTATCCCCAGAAAGGCCTCGAGCACCCCCTAGATCTACTCCCTAGACCTAGTCGCCACAACCGCGGTGAATTCCCCCTAAGCACGCTCGGACCTAGTCACCAACAACCGCGGCGAATTCACTAAAGAATCATAATAAAAGAGTTACAACAAAATATAAAACACAAGCAAAACTCCCTATGGAGAATTCTGGAGATGGCAAAGACTCGCTGAATATCGTCGAAGTTGAAGTGCTTGTTCTTCGCATTGGGTGAGCGTTGATTTGATCCTCCTTCAAATTCTTCTCTTGAATTTGTGTGGGAGATGGTGGTCTGGAAATTATGGACCTCACAGAGTTTCTGAAGTGCTGGAATAGGGCTTTCTAAAATCAGTGGTTGAAGAGAACGAATGCCACCTATTTATAGGGCTGGAAGCTAATGTCGGCGTTAAGGCTAACGCCAGGCGTTGAGCCAATATAGAAAGAACTTGATGGCACGACTCTTAAAAATAGGAAGGAAGTACTGTATCTTTGGAAACATTCATAATAGGCAACCTTAACGCTGACATTGAGGCTAACACTGGCGTTAAGTCAAATCATTCCTAAAATGCTCCTGCAATCATGACAGCTTCCCTCCATGCCATATTCATTGAGTGCCTATGTTGGCGTTAAGTCCTAATGTCTGGCGTTAGACCACTTTCAACATTTCAGCTTGTGGGCAAGTCCAGACTAGCAATGCATCATCCTAGTGTCAATAAAGTTCAAACTTGCATGCTAAAAACACAATGGCAACACGATCAAATACAAGTAGGATTTGTTATTCTCAAATCAAAGGGATGCGAAAAACTGTGTTCCAACAATCTCCACATTTTGATAATAATAAATCCAATAGTGATAAATCAGAAGTAAGAGATCTATTTTTAGACAGATATATGACACTAAGCAACATCTAGATAAGAGTTATAATTATAGTTTGTTAAATTGTGCTCCCCATACTTAAGTTCTCCCCCTTAGTGTATGCTCCCATAAACTAGATTCATGCTCCCCCTTAAGCTAGTGAATCCTACTCCATTAATCATTAAGATTTATCATTTTATTCTCCCCCTTTTGTTATTAGCAAAAGTGGGTGGAGTGAAAACAAAACTAGAGTAAAGAAGACAAAAGTTGGGATAAACAAAGAGAGGATAAGAGTTTTGTTTTAAGCATAAAGTAGGTCATGATCGAGCTAAAGAGAGAGTAACACGGCGGAAAACGAATATGTTAAGCGTGAGTAATAATATCCCATGAACTTAAACAAGTCATTCTTCCACTTGTTAGAATATAATGTTCAAAAGATTTTGAAAGATACAAGTGAAGAAGAGATCAAAAAAAATAAACATGATAATGCATAATAAAAGTACATGATCCAATAATGCAGAAAAGTAAAAACAAAGTTATTGATAAGTTTATAAAGAAATTTTTTTGTTTTGGTTTGATGATATGTCTAGACTCTTCATATTTGGACATTAACTTTGAAAATTTTCCATAACTAATAGGCAAGCAGGATTTGACATATTCAAAAAGATAAGATCTACAATATAACTAATTCGTATTTCAAGTAAAGAAATTATTGTAGAAATCATGCATTGCAATCTAGTGCTTTTACTTAAGTCTTTAGATAATTATGTAAATCTACATTAGGATCCAATTCTCATGAGTAGAAGTTTTATGAAAAACATTGATGTGTGCATAAAAGTGTTTTGATAAGAGTATGCAGGTGAAATAATCAAAACACATGACATATATAATGAAATAGTAAGACAACATTAAGAGTGTAGCTTATAATTACTTTCACATATCAATTCTAGAATAAAATTTTAAAGCACAATGAAATAGTACAACTACCAAGGTGCTTCGCCCACATAATGCTCATTAAGACTTATCAGGGAGCGAAGTATTGCTTGGGGGATCACATAAGCAATTTTTATTATTTTTATTTTGAGTGATCAGGTGTTACAAAATAGAAGTGATAAAGAAAATGTGTTTGCACAAGTCACTTTACAATTCTTTCCAAGGTGCTCAACCTCACAATGCTCATTAAAACTTATCAGGAGGGTGAGTAGTGCTTGGTGGAGTTATCTTTGTCATTTTTTTCATATTTTAATTTTGGGACAAAGGTCTCTGAATTCACTTGTTTTTGCAAACACATGACAATATTGAACTAACACTTCTATATATGCAAGAAGTATTTTGTTTGAAAAACTGTGTAGGTAATTTTAGACATACAACTTAATTTGTTAAAGCTATTACACTACACAATCAAGCAAGACTAAGATTATGAGCACATGTAGATTACCAAAATAGTGAGTGAATGAATCATTGATTAACATAAAACATTACTCATACTTAGAGCCATGTTAGGCAATCTTACACAATTTTCTATAGACTATTTCATTAGACATTATTAGATTAAGGTCAAGACATGACAAGATAAAACAATGTTTAGAAGACTTGAAATGAAAATTAGACATTGAAGAAAAATCTTTAAGTGTATGTCATATTAATTTTGACCATTTGAAATGAATGGATTAAGATGTTTTGCTCAAGTGAAGTTTTTATTATCAAAGCATATTTTTGTAAATATAAAAAACAAACAAATGATAAAAACATATTTTTCAAAATTTTGGATTATTTTTTTTTGTATTTTTGAAATAAGACAAATAAGAAACAATTCAAAACAAAATAAACAGAGAATATGCATGAGAAAAAAATACCATAAATATTTTAGAAAACATAGAATGAACATTCGGCCAAAGGAGCTAACATCTGGCGTTAACTTCTTAAAACCCAAACAAACCACTATTTTCTAAGTTTTTGGAAAAAAAATCTTTGAAATAGAGTGTATGTATATAGACCTTCTTAGTACAGAAATTTCAGAAAGTTTGAAGATGATTTGAAGGTTATTTAAGCATTTTTTGGTAGTTTTAAAATGGTTTTTATATTTTATATTTGATTTTGATTTTTTATGGAAATGAAAAATTAACTAAAGTGCAAACATAGATATATAGAAGTATATAAATGAATTGGCAGAAAGAGTTGTTAAGTTTAAAGAAATATGTTAATGCGGGGCGTTACGGATAGCGTCGAGCGTTAGTGCTTTTAGTTCAATTTTGATAATTGTGATGTAGATAGATTCAGGAAATATCTGACGCGATGAGACTCAATAAGATTAATAAAGTAGTATAGAAGGTTGTTTTAAGGAGAAATAGCTTTTGATGGGTTTCAATTTGATATATCTAAGACTCATAATTCTAGTCCAAGCATGTTGAAACGAGCATCGGGGAGAGGTTTTGAAAAGATGTCTGCTAGTTGGGATTCCATGCCTATGAAGCTAACTCTCATATATTATTTCTTAATGTGATCCCTAATGAAGTGATGACGCACATCTATATGTTTGGACCGTGAGTGATGAATGGGATTGTTGGTTATATCAATTGCACTTTTGTTGTCGCATTTTAATTCAATATTATTTAGATGCACCCCAAAGTCTTCCAGTGTTTGACTCATCCAAAGAACTTGTGCACAATAACTTCCAAGTGCGACATATTCAGACTCAATGGTGGAGAGGGCAACAGAATTTTGTTCCTACTCAACCAAGCAACTAGTGAGGGGCCTAAGAAGTGACATGTGTCGCTTGTGCTTTTACGATCTAGTGAGCACCCAGGATAATCAGAGTTGGAATATCCATGTAAAATCAATGAATCATTTTAAGGATACCATAGGCCTCGATTCGATGAGCCGATTATATATCAAAAAAGTCGTTTGACCACTTTTAAATAAGATTCTTTAGGATTAGCTTGAAATCTAGCTCATAAGCAAACGACAAACATAATATCGGGTCTAGACGCACTTAGATATAATTGCGGCCCTATCATTCCTTTATATAGTGTTTGATCAATAGAAATTCGGGCTTCATCTTTTCCTAATTTTAGAGAGGCACTCATACGAGTGGAGGCTTATTTTAATTATTCAAATCCAAATCTTTTTAACATGTCATGAACATATTTAGATTGATTTATAATGCTCATTAAGACTTATCAAGGAGCGAAGTATTGCTTGGGGGATCACATAAGCAATTTTTATTATTTTTATTTTGAGTGATCAGGTGTTACAAAATAGAAGTGATAAAGAAAATGTGTTTGCACAAGTCACTTTACAATTCTTTCCAAGGTGCTCAACCTCACAATGCTCATTAAGACTTATCAGGAGGGTGAGTAGTGCTTGGTGGAGTTATCTTTGTCATTTTTTTCATATTTTAATTTTGGGACAAAGGTCTCTGAATTCACTTGTTTTTGCAAACACATGACAATATTGAACTAACACTTCTATATATGCAAGAAGTATTTTTTTTGAAAAACTGTGTAGGTAATTTTAGACATACAACTTAATTTGTTAAAGCTATTACACTACACAATCAAGCAAGACTAAGATTATGAGCACATGTAGATTACCAAAATAGTGAGCGAATGAATCATTGATTAACATAAAACATTACTCATACTTAGAGCCATGTTAGGCAATCTTACACAATTTTCTATAGACTATTTCATTGGACATTATTAGATTAAGGTCAAGACATGACAAGATAAAACAATGTTTAGAAGACTTGAAATGAAAATTAGACATTGAAGAAAAATCTTTAAGTGTATGTCATATTAATTTTGACCATTTGAAATGAATGGATTTAGATGTTTTGCTCAAGTGAAGTTTTTATTATCAAAGCATATTTTTGTAAATATTAAAAACAAACAAATGATAAAAACATATTTTTCAAAATTTTGGATTATTTTTTTTTTGTATTTTTGAAATAAGACAAATAAGAAACAATTCAAAACAAAATAAACAGAGAATATGCTTGAGAAAAAAATACCATAAATAGTTTAGAAAACATAGAATGAACATTCGGCCAAAGGAGCTAACATCTGGCGTTAACTTCTTAAAACCCAAACAAACCACTATTTTCTAAGTTTTTGGAAAAAAAATCTTTGAAATAGAGTGTATGTATATAGACCTTCTTAGTACAGAAATTTCAGAAAGTTTGAAGATGATTTGAAGGTTATTTAAGCATTTTTTGGTAGTTTTAAAATGGTTTTTATATTTTATATTTGATTTTGATTTTTTTTGGAAATGAAAAATTAACTAAAGTGCAAACATAGATATATAGAAGTATATAAATGAATTGGCAGAAAGAGTTGTTAAGTTTAAAGAAATATGCTAATGCGGGGCGTTACGGATAGCGTCGAGCGTTAGTGCTTTTAGTTCAATTTTGATAATTGTGATGTAGATAGATTCAGGAAATATCTGACGCGATGAGACTCAATAAGATTGATAAAGTAGTATAGAAGGTTGTTTTAAGGAGAAATATCTTTTGATGGGTTTCAATTTGATATATCTAAGACTCATTATTCTAGTCCAAGCATGTTGAAACGAGCATCGGGGAGAGGTTTTGAAAAGATGTCTGCTAGTTGGGATTCCATGCCTATGAAGCTAACTCTCATATATTATTTCTTAATGTGATCCCTAATGAAGTGATGATGCACATCTATATGTTTGGACCGTGAGTGATGAATGGGATTGTTGGTTATATCAATTGCACTTTTGTTGTCGCATTTTAATTCAATATTATTTAGATGCACCCCAAAGTCTTCCAGTGTTTGACTCATCCAAAGAACTTGTGCACAATAACTTCCAAGTGCGACATATTCAGACTCAATGGTGGAGAGGGCAACCGAATTTTGTTCCTACTCAACCAAGCAACTAGTGAGGGGCCTAAGAAGTGACATGTGTCGCTTGTGCTTTTACGATCTAGTGAGCACCCAGGATAATCAGAGTTGGAATATCCATGTAAAATCAATGAATCATTTTAAGGATACCATAGGCCTCGATTCGATGAGCCGATTATATATCAAAAAAGTCGTTTGACCGCTTTTAAATAAGATTCTTTAGGATTAGCTTGAAATCTAGCACATAAGCAAACGACAAACATAATATCGGGTCTAGACGCACTTAGATATAATTGCGGCCCTATCATTCCTCTATATAGTGTTTGATCAATAGAAATTCGGGCTTCATCTTTTCCTAATTTTAGAGAGGCACTCATACGAGTGGAGGCTTATTTTAAATATTCAAATCCAAATCTTTTTAACATGTCATGAACATATTTAGATTGATTTATAAATATTCCATTATTTCTTTGTTTGATTTAAAAATCAAGAAAATAAGTAAGTTCTCCTACCAAGCTCATTTCACATTCTTTTTGCATCACACTTACAACTTCATTGCATAATTGATCATTAATGGCTCCAAAAATGATGTCATCTGCATAAATTTGTAATATGATTAGGTCATTATTAACATGTTTGATAAAGAGTGTATTATCAGCACGTCCCATTACATAATCATGTTTTAGTAAAAAATTAAGTTAATCTTCATACCAAGCACGAGGCTCTTGTTGTAAACCATATAGTGCTTTATCTAGTTTAAAAACATGATTTGGGTATTTTTCATTTTTGATACCACTTATAGTGCTCTGATACCACTTGTTGGATCTTGAGGCGGCCTTAGAGGGGGGTTGTTCAACATAAACTTCATCCTTAATAATTCCATTTAAGAAGGCACTTTTAACATCCATTTGAAAAAGTTTAAATCTTTTGAAACTTGCAAACACAAGAAAAATTTGAATGGATTCTAAGCGAGCTACGGGTGCAAAGGTTTCATCAAAATCTACCCCTTCGATTTGTGAATAATCTTGTGCTACTAAGCGAGCTTTGTTCCTAGTAATTATAGATTCACTATCTAATTTATTTTTGAAATTCTATTTTAACCCTATTACCGGATGATTTGATGGTCTTTATATGAGATTACAAACCTTATTACGTTCAAATTGTTCTAATTCTTCATGCATAGCTAAATACTAAAATTTATCGTTTAGTGTGGTAGACATTTTTGTGTTCAATTTCAGAAATGAAGCATAAATTAGAGAAGGATTCATGAATGGAAGAGCGTGTCATTACCCCTCTTGACGGTTCTCCAATGACAAGTTCCCTTGGATGATCTTTTGTGAATCTAAGCGCACTTGGAGGCACGAACTCTTCTTGCACCGCCTCTATTTCTTTGTCAACTCCAAGTGGTTTAACATCATCATCCTCTAAGGGTGAAGGGGGTTCCTCTTCTTTTCCTGTAGTGTTAGAATCTACACGAGGAACAAATTCATCAAACTTCGTATGAATAGACTCTTCAACCTTCTTAGACCTTTTACTGTATATCTCATATGCTTTAGTAGTTGAAGAGTAGCCAAGAAATATTCCTTCATCACATTTTCATCAAAATTTGCTAATGCATCTTTGGTGTTTAAGATAAAGCATTGACATCCAAAAACATGAAAGTAAGATACATTAGGTTTCCTTTTGAAATATAATTCATATGGAGTTAATTTCAAGATTGGGCGAAGCATGACTCGATTTATAACGTAACAAGAGGTATTTACCGCTTCGGCCCAAAAAGATCTAGGCAACCCATACTCAGATTGCATAATGCGTGCGAGTTCCTGAAGGGTTCTATTTCTCCTCTCCACCATACCATTTTATTGGGGGTGTGTGGAGCAGAAAATTCATGTTTAATATCTAGATTATTACAAAAAGTGGTGAAACTATCGTTTTCAAATTCCCCTCCATGATCTGATCGAATGCACTTAATTTTTAAATCTAATTCATTTTGAATGTGATTGCAAAGTTTTGTAAATTCAGAAAAAGCATCGGATTTGGAGGTAAGAAATAGCGTCCAAGTAAATCTTGAAAAATCATCAATCAATACAAATGTGTACTTTTTACCTACTAGACTACAAATTGTTAATTGGTCCAAAAAGGTCCATGTGAATTAGTTGTAGGGGTCTAGTGGTGTACATTTCATATTTGTTTTTAAAAGATGTTTTAGAGAATTTCCCTTTTTGGTATGGTGGGCATAAAGAAGAAAGGTTTCCATTAAGCATTGGTAAACCCCATATTATTTTATTTTTTGCAATTTTAAGATCAACTTTGTGCCAGTGTGACCAAGACGCCTCTATCATAATTCAAGTTTTTCATTTTTTATAATTAGACATTTTAGTGATACACATGATAGATCATGAAAAGAAATTAAATAGATATTGTGATTTCTTGGTGCAGTGAGTACAATATCATTAGTCTTAGGATCTATAATTTTGCACAAATTTGTAGAAGACTCAAATAAAACATTAAGACCTTTATCACATAGTCGACTAATAGAAATTAAGTTGTGTTTTAATCCTTCTACATATAAGACATTTGTAAGAGAGAAGGAGTCATTACCCACTGTATCGGTGCCTAAGATTCTTCTTTTCCATTGTCACCAAATGTCACAGTTCCTCCTTTCTTCTTTGTGAGGCTAAGGAACTTTTCTTTATCACCTGTCATGTGCTTGGAACAACAAGAGTACAAGTACCACATGTCTTCCTTGTCCTTAGCCTACCAACACACCTAAAAAGAAGATGTTAGTGAAGATCTGGATACCCATGAGGTTCCTCCCATAATGTAGGTGGTGCGCATAGGTACCCAGATTTGTTTTAAAGTGCACTTTCCCTTCTTCCTGCAAGAGTTCGTTGTGTGGCCAAAAAACAAATAATTGGCACACGCAATAAAAGGGGTTGAGACCTTTTTTAGATAATTTTGTTGACCCTTGCTGGTAGACAAGGAGGTTGAAGGGGTCAAAGAATTACTTTTATAAAAAGAATTTTGGTTTCTGGAACCAGAGTTAACGCCAGCATTAGAAGTTAACGTTGGGTGGATGCTTCCCGAACCATACCCCAGTCCAAACTTTGCAGAACCATGGCACTGGTTGCCCAAAATCATGTCCAATAATTTTTGGCCAACCCCGAATTTGTTTATTGTCATATTAAGATCATTGATTCGGGCTATTAAGGCGAAGTTTTCACTTACTAAATTTCCACACCTCTTTGCAAAAAATTTCTTTTCATTTTCTATTTGAGAAAGATAGATTTTTAAACTTCTTTCTAAGTCTCCCTTTTGTTTTATGAGAGATTTGATATTGGAGAGAGACTTAGAAAGATCATTTTCTAATTCTTTTGTCCTTGCTAAGTTATGATCATTTTCTTGGCAAGACTTTATCTCTTTTCCCAAAGCTTTTACTTTCTTATTTAATTTTTTATTTTTTTTAAAAAAAATTAATTTTCAGTTCATAGAAGATCAAGATCTTTTAGACTCTTACTAAAGAATTTGCATGTTTTCATGTACTCAATATAAAGATCATCATAAGTAGTAGGAGTTACCTCAGTGTCTCTTTGGACACTGCAATCGTCGTTCATTGATTCATGGCTCCTCCCCATGAGGAACAAATTTGCCTCATCATTATCACTTGAAGTTGACTCATTTGAACTTTCAGATGAAGAGTCATCCCACGTTTTACCCTTCAACACCTTCTTCTTTTCTCTTCCTTTATACCACTTTTCTTTTTGTTCTTTTAAGTACTTTGGGCATTGACTTCTTATATGTCCGGTCTTCCTGCAGTGGAAGCACTCGGGAGGAGGTAGCTCTTCATCGTTGTCGCTTGATTTCTCCTTTTTCTCTCTTTTGGAAGATGAGCCTTTTCGAAATTACTTAAGGAAGGTGTTCCTGTTTGATCTTGAGGAGCCCTTAGAGGGTTGAATAAGGGTTGTAGAAAACTCTAAGTTTTTATAGAAAACTTTTGATATTTTATTTGAATAAGAGTGAATACAAAAACAAAGAGCAGTAAATCAATTTTATTAAATAGAAAAAGACATGATAATCATTAATAAAATTTGGTTACAAAATCTGATTTCTATGACACTAGAAATCCAAGGAAAAATATGAAATACTCTTTTTGTTTTCTATACCGACTCTTCTCACTAAGAACCGCTTTGCTTTAGCCGATCTCTCCCCAGATACGACCTCAAGCCATTCTAGCCTTTCTATCCCCAGAAAGGCCTCGAGCACCCCTTAGATCTACTCCCTAGACCTAGTCGCCAACACGAGGCAAATTCCTCCTTAAGTCCTACCCAGACATAGTCACCAACACGAGGCAAATTTACTCCACGATTATAATAAAAGAGTTACAAATAAAAACTCCCTAAGAACAATTCTGGATATGGGGAAGGCTCGTTGAATATCATCGAATTCGAAGCATGCATTCTTCGCATTGTGTAAGCGTTGATCTGATCCTCCTTGAATTCTTCTCTTGAATTTGTGTGGGAGATGGTGGTCTGGAAAAATACGGCCCTTATAGAGTTTCAGAAGTGCTAGAATAAGGCTCTATATGATCAGTAGTTGAAGAAGATGAAATCCACCTATTTATAGGATTGGAAGCTAACGCCGGCGTTAAGGCTAACGCCTGGCGTTGACCCAGTATAAAAATGTTTTGATGGCTAGGATCTTCAAAACAGGAAGGGGATACTACACTTTAGGAAACATTCATTTTAGGCAACCCTAATGTTGGTGTTGAGGATAATGTCGGCATTAGGTCAGATTATTCCTAAAGTGTTCCTTCAATCACAACAGCTTCCCTCCTTGCCACATTTGTCTTGGTGGTAACGGGAGTCAATGCCGGCGTTAAGTCGTAATACCTGGAATTAGACATCATTCCACTTTTTCAGCTTATGGGCAGGTCCAGACCAATAATGTAGCATCCTAGTGTCATATTTGTTTAAGCATGCATGCTAAAAACACAATGGCAACCCCGATCAAATACAAGCAGGATTTGTTATTCTCAAATCAAAGGGATGCGGAAAACCATGTTCCAACAATCTCCCCCTTTTGATAATAAAAAATCCAATAGAGATAAATCATATTCATATGTAAGAGAGATGTGTTTTTAGAAGGATATATGACACTAAGCAATATATAGACATTAATAAGAATTATAGATTGTTAAATTGTGCTCCCCCTACTTAAGTGCTCCCCCTTAGTGTATGCTCACATAGACTAGATGTATGTTCCCCCTTAATCTAGTGAATCTTACTCCTTTAATCATTATTATTTATCATTTTATTCTCCCCCTTTTGTTATTAGCAAAAGTGGGTGGAGTGAAACAAAACTAGAAGAGAGAAGACAAAAGTTGGGACATAACTAAGAGAGGATTAAGAGTTTTGTTTAGACATAAAGTAATTCATGATCGAGCTAAGGGAGAGAGTAGCACAATGAAAAATGGATATGATAAGCGTGAAAGAACAACATTCCATGTTTTTGACCAAAGTAATTCTACCACTTGTTGTTCAAAGAATTTTGAAAAAAAAAACTACTTGCTGAAAGAGATGCAATAAAGTTTGACAAGCACAAGTGAAGAAAAGATCTTTAAAAAAATCATGATATGGCATGGTAAAAGAAATACATGATCAAATTAGAAATGCGGAAAACAAAAACAAAACATTTAAGAGTAGTATTTTTGTTATAGTTTGACCATTCCATCAATATGTCTAAACTCTTCACATTTGAGCATTAACTTTAGAAATTTTCATAACAAATAGGCAAGCATGATTTAACATATTCAAAAAGATAAGGACTACAATGTAACGAATTCGTATTTCAAGTAAAGAAAACATTGTAGAAATCATGCATTGCAATCTAGTGTTTTTACTTAAATGTTTAGAGAATTATGTAATTTTGCATTAGGATCCAATTCTCATGAGTATAAGCTTAATGAAAAACAATGATGTGTGCATAATGTTTTTTTATAAAAGTATACAAGTGAAATAATCAAAACACATGACATATGTAATGAAATAGTAACAACAATATTAAGATTGTAATCTTATAATTACTTTCACACATCAATTTTAGAATACAATTTCAAAGCACATTTCATGAGTACAACTACCAAGGTGCTTCGCCCACACAATGCTCATTAATACTTATCAGGAAGCGAAGTATTGCTTGGAGGATCACATAAGCATTTTTATAATTTTTTTATATTTCGTGATCCGGTGTACAAATAGAAGCGATGACCACAAAAATGTGTTTGCACAAGACACTTTACAATTCTTTCCAAGGTGCTTAATCCCACAATGCTCATTAAGACTTATTATGAAGTTGAGTAGTGCTTGGTGGAGTTATCTTTGGCATTTTATTTCATATTTTTGTAATTTTGGGCCAAAAGGTCTCCGAATTCACTTGTTTTGGCAAACACTAATAATATTGAAATAACACTTCTATATATGCAAGAAATTTAATGTTTGAAAGATGGTGTAGGTAAGTTAGACATACAACTTAATATGCTAAAACTATTACACTGCACAATCATGCAAGACTAAGATTATGAGCACATGTAGATTACTAAAATAGTGAGTGAATGAATCAAAGATTAGCATAATACATTACTCATACTTAGAGGCATGCTAGGCAATCATACACAATTTTCTATAGACAATTTCATTGCACATAATCAGATTAAGGTCAAGGCATGACAAGATAGAACAATGTTTAGAAAATTTGGAATTAAAATTAGACATTGAAGGTAATCTTTGTGTGTATGCCAAAATCAATTTTGACCATTTGAAACAAAATAACTAAGATGTTTGCTCTTGTTAAGTCTTATAGTCAAACCATAATTTTGTAAGTATTTTAAACAAAACAAATGACAAAAGCATATTTTTGAGCATTTTGGAGGTTTGAATTTTTTTTTTGTATTTTGGAATAAAAACTAACAAATTAATAATAGAATAATTTCAAAGCAGAGAAAAGAAACTAAGAAAATGCATTAGAAAAATACTTGAAATAGGTTAGAAAAATAGAATTTCAATTTGGTCAAAATAGCTAACGCCTGGCGTTAACTACTCAGCGCCCAAACAGGACACTTTTTTTAAGGTTTTTGAAAAAAAATCATTGGAAGAGAATGTATGTATATAGACCTTCTTAGTATAGAAATTTCAGAGAATTTGGAGAGGATTAGAAGGTTATTCAAGCATATTTTTGGTAGTTTTAAAATGTTTTTATATTTTATATTTGTTTTTGATTTTACTCGCAATGAAAAAGTAATTAAAATATAAACACAGATATATATATATAAGTATATAAATGAATAGGCAAAAAGAGTTGTTAAGTTCAGAGATAAATGCTAACGCAGGGCGTTATTGATTGCGCCAAGCGTTAATGCTTTTTAGTTTAATTTTGATGATGGTGATGCAGATAGATTCATGTTTTAAGATATAAGTTAATTTTCTTTTTAGTTATTGTAGGAGAATGCATGAGTCTATAATTACTTTTGATCTTTGTGAGACTTTAGTTGGACTTAGCAATTTAAAGTGGATCTTGGACATCCCGAGGTCTACCCTGTGAAGGGTTTGCACCGGTACTAGGAGATATGATGGGGTGACATCCCAAACCTCCCTTTCTCAAGATATTTAGGTGTTATTGGTTGCTACCCATACTAAAAATTTATAGACTCAATTTGATATATCTAAGGCTCCCAATTCTAGACTAAGCATGTTGAAATGAGCATCGGGGAGAGGTTTTGTGAATATGTCTGCAAGTTGGGATTCTGTGCCTATGAAGCTAACTCTCACATGTTCTTTCTTAATATGATCTCTAATGAAATGATGATGCACATCTATGTGTTTGGATCGTGAATGATGAACGAGATTGTTTGTTAGATCTATTGTACTTTTGTTGTCACATTTTAATTCAATATTATTTAGATGCACCCAAAGTCTTCTAGTGTTTGACTCATCCAAAGGGCTTGTGCACAACAACTTCCTAGTGCGACATATTCGGCCTCGGTGGTGGAGAGGGCAACAGAATTCTATTTCCTACTTGACAAGCAACTAGTGAGGGACCTAAGAAGTGACATATGACGCATGTGCTTTTACGATCTAGTGAACACCTAGCATAATCAGAGTCGGAATATCCATGTAAAATAAATGAATCATTATAAGGATACCATTGGCCTAGATTAGATGATCCGATTAAATATCTAAAAATTTGTTTGACTGCTTTTAAATTAGATTCTTTAAGATTAGCTTGAAATCTAGCACATAAGCAAACAACAAACATAATATCAGTTCTAGACGCACTTAGATATAATAATGACCCTATTATTCCTCTATATTGTGTTTGATCAATAGATATTCCGGCTTCATCTTTTCCTAATTTTAGTGAGGCACTCATAGGAGTGGAGGCTTGTTTTAAATTTTCAAATCCAAATCTTTTTAGCATGTTATGAACATATTTAGATTGATTTATAAATATTCCATCATTTCTGTATTTGATTTGAAAACCAAGAAAATAAGTAAGTTCGCCTACCAAGCTCGTTTCAATTTCTTTTTGCATCACACTTACAACTTCATTACAGAATTTATCATTCGTGGCTCCAAAAATGTTGTCATCTACATAAATTTGTAATATAATTAGATCATTATTAACATGTTTGATAAAAAGTGTATTATCGGCACGTCCCATTACAAAATCATGTTTTAATAAAAATGAAGTTAGTCTTTCATACCACGCACGAGGCGCTTGTTTTAACCCATATAGTGCTTTATCTAGTTTAAAAACATGATTGGGGTATTTTTCATTTATGAAACTGGGGGGTTGTTCAACATAAACCTCTTCTTTAATAATTCCATTTAAGAAGGCACTTTTAACATCCATTTCAAAGAGTTTAAATCTTTTGAAGCTTGCAAAGGCAAGAAAAATTCGAATGGATTCTAAGCGAGCTACGGGTGCAAAGGTTTCATCAAAATCTACCCCCTTCGATTTGTGAATAGCCCTGGGCTACTAAGCGAGCTTTGTTCCTAGTAATTCTAGATTCACTATCTAATTTATTTTTAAAAATCCATTTTAAGCCTATTACCGGATGATTTGATGGTCTTTCTATAAGATTCCAAACCTTATTACGTTCAAATTGTTCTAATTCTTCAACTTTAAAAACGAAGCATAAATTAGAGAAGGATTCATGAATGGAAGAGTGTGTCATTACCCCTCTTGATGGTTCTCCAATGACAAGTTCCCTTGGATGATCTTTTGTGAATCTAAGCGCACTTGGAGGTATGAGCTCTTCTTGTACCGCCTCCATTTCTTTGTCACCTCCAAGTTGTTCAACATTATAATCCTCCGACGGTAAAGGTGGTTCCTCTTCTTTTCCAGCACTGTTAAAATCTACCCAAGGAACAAATTCATCAAACTTCACATGAATAGACTCTTCAACCTTTGTAGACCTTTTATTGTATATCCTATGTGCTTTACTAGTTGAAGAGTAACCAAGAAATATTCCTTCATCACATTTTCATCAAATTTTGCTAAAACATCTTTGTTGTTTAAGATGAAGCATTGAGATCCAAAAACATGATAGTAAGATACATTAGGTTTCCTTTTGTACTATAATTCATATGGAGTTAATTTTAAGATTGGGCGAAGCATGACTCGATTTATGACATAACAAGATGTATTTTCGGCTTCGGACCAAAAGGATCTAGGAAACCCATACTCGGGTAGCATAGTGCATGCGAGTTCCTTAAGGTTTCTATTTTTCCTCTCCACCACACCATTTTGTTGGGGGTGCGTGGAGCGGAAAACTCATGTTTAATACCTAGATTATTATAAAAAGTGGTGAAACTATCATTTTTAAATTCCACTCTATGATTAGATCTAATGCACTTAATTTTTAATTCTAATTCATTTTGAATGTGATTGCATAGTTTTGTAAATTCAGAAAAAGCATCGGATTTGGAGGTAAGAAATAGTGTCCCAGTAAATCTAGAAAAATCATCAATTAATACAAATGTATACTTTTTACCTCCTAGACAATAAGTGTTAATTGGCCCAAATAGGTCCATGTGAATTAGTTGTAGAGGTCTAGTGGTGGACATTTCATTTTTCTTAAAAGATGTTTTAGAGAATTTTCCTTTTTGGCATAGCGGGCATAAAGTGGATAGGTTTCCATTAAGTATTGGTAAACCCCTTATTATTTTATTTTTTGATAATTTTAAGATCAACTTGAAGCTAGTGTGACAAAGATGTCTATGCCATAATTCTAGTTCTTCATTTTTTTGTAATTAGACATTTTAGTGGAAACCACAATGTTCTGCAAATAGCATTTTCCACTTACCAAGCTCAAGTTTGGACTTTAGGGCCTCACCTTGACCCTTTGACCCCACCATGACATACCTAACATATTAAGGGGTCCCTTAGAGCACTAAGGACCCATTGGGGTCAACCAAAGTGGCCAAGTTGACCAAAGTCAGCCCTAGCCTTAAATTGGTCAAAGTAGCCTAATTAGGGTCAATTGACCTCCACCATGCCAAATTGACATTGCTCATATGCTTATAAGGATATTAGGGACCCAATGGACCAAAAAGCCCCATCATGGGGCCACCAATTTGGCCAATTTGACTCAAGTCAACTTTAGCCCTGTTTTGGTCAAATTGCCATATTGTGGGTCAATTGTCCTCCATCATTCCAAATTGACCCTACATAGACCTTCCTAACCCTTAATAGAGGCCAATGGGTCACTAACCACCCATTGGGGTCAACCCAAGTGGTCAATTTGACCAAAGTCAACTCAATCCTAATTTTGTGTCAAAATGACCTATTTTGACCTAATCAAGCCCAATCCACTTGGGCTAGACCCAATTGAGGAGGTACACAATCTAATGAGGTTGGTAGTTACTGAAATTGCCATTCAATTTCAAGAAATTTGGCCAGGAGAGAGAAACCCCATTTTCCCCAAAAATGGAGGAGAGAGAAAGAGAGGGAGTAAAGGCATTCATAGACAAGGGAGGCCAATTGATCTCTCAATTGATGGGGATTCATCTCCCCTGACTGTTACAAGAAGGTTGGGAGTTTTTCCATGCCATATGATGGCTGAATTGATGAGCTTTCAATTTTTCCAAAGAAGTCCTAATGGCCATTAATGGCCATGGGCGAAATTCCCCCCTCAAATTCCCTCTATACAGCCCCCCAATCTCATTTCTGATCCATTCATCAGCTTCAAAACTTCCTTGGCAATTAAAATGATATATTGGATCGAAGGTTTTGGTGGAGAATCGAGAAATCGGGCAAGCTCGTCGGAGAGGGGAAAAGCCATGGCCGACCACCGTCGCCATCGTCGTCGAGCTCCAATAAAGGTCCTCCCCTCCTCCTCTCTCTCAGTGGATAAATCTTAAATCAAAATAGGGGAGAAATCAGGCTCAATTGAGTTTGATCCGGTGAGAAAAATCTAAGCATTTCCATGAGTTTCTTCCAGTCAGTTTCGCCGGAATCAGCCCCTCGGGCGGTCGTGCCGCCGCCGGGCGATAGCCACCACCTCAACATAGGTGGTGGTGGTGGCCGGCCATGGAGGTGGCCTGTTAGATGGGAAATAGGCCTAGAAGCTTCTCCAGGTCGGATATATCATGGTCGTCGGCTTGTGATGAAGACAAAATCTCCTTTGTCCGTTTTTATCTTATTAACTGTATTATTATTTATATAAAATAATAGTTTTAAAAATTACATAGGAAATGGACTTTTTGAAACATAAAATTGAAGGCCTTAGGTGCCATTATAGGAAAAGTAGCCAGAGACAAAAGTTGTAGATCCTTATGTCTAGTTTAATTTAAAATTAATTTGAGTCGATTTGCTCCAAGGGTTTGACCGCAGCACTCAGTTTGGTGCAGGGTGTCATAAGGTTGACCAGAAATTAAAATGGGTGCCCCCACTAAAATACTCATCCAAATGCTCTAAAATTTTGATCATAGTCTAATTATATCCATACCCTCAACACATCCAAAAATGGGAATTTTTGTAGAAATGTTTTTGGAAGTTTTTGCAAACATTTAATAATTCATGTATGAATTAATTTTAGGCTCTAGAGACCTCCAAACCCTTCCAAATTTGTGGGTGGTCCTTAGGGTCATGGAATGACTCTGGTAAAAATTTCATCGAATTTGGGATTGATTAAGTTTGGTAATTAATTAACCCAAGATTGGTCAAACTAGGGTTTATTAGGTCAAAAGTGCATTTGATGGATTTGAGGGGTCAGCCCTCATCCAAATGTTATGAAACCTTGGCCACTGACTTAATATCACATAAAACACCTCCACCAATTATTTGGGGTGATTTGGGATGGATGTGCCCGAGGTCCCTAGTTCAAACCTTAGGGTTACATTTTGAACCCATCGAAGGGCATAGGGTCACATTTCCTTGAATTGACTTGCAATTTTGTAGAGAGGTTCATATGGTGGTATTAATCCCTAGGTAATTTATCTGGGATTTTTAGAGACATTTAGTCTCTATGAATTAGTTAAGAATCAATCAGGGAACTTTCCTATAAGAGGAATCTACATGCTCGTTTTACCTTGATTGTTGATGAAAGAGTAGTAGTGCTCATATGATCATGATACAAATCTCTGATAATTTTTGTGTAAATTTTGGATTGATTGAATTAGTACTTCATTCACAAGTCAACTATTTTGCCCTAAGATTGTGATAAATAAATAAGGGCACAATATTCTCTGGAAAATTGTGAAACTTGGTAAAAGAACATTTTAGGGCATTAGAAAGCTCTGTGGATTTTTGTATGAGTTTTGGAAATATTTATCAGTAGGTTACTTCACAATGTGCCTTAGTTTGGATTTTCTTGAAATATTTATTTATGTGACTAAATGATTTTGAAAATTTATAAAACTCAGCAGTGAATTTTTCTGATCATTATAGAGGTCTGGTAATTTTACCATAGTTTTTGGATAAGTATTTTTGGTGGTTCCTTCATTAACCTCCAATTTTGGATAATTATTCAATATTATAAGTAGAGGTCAATACCTTACTGTAAAATTGTGATATTCTGTATTTGCTATTATTTTGATATCATAGATTTTCCATAATTTTGAGGAGGCCATATCATAAGAATATCTTACACTTCATGTTCAATTTCATACATGGCCAATTTTGGAGGAATTATAATAAATGCCTAATAAATAAGGAAAATTATGATCTTCTAGATTTAGTCTTATAATATCATGATAGACTCCCAGTAATAATCTTGAGTCATTTGGATGATTATATGGAGTACCTCCTCTCATACAACTCATATAGCTCATTTGGTTTGCGTATAGTAGAAACTGTAGAGTTAACATAACTAGTAGCCCACTAGGTAGGAATGGGAGGTAGTTGGTGTACCTGGTCTAGTTGAAGAGATTTGAGGTCACCAATAGGAGTCTATATGTTGAGTGTGCCCGGTAGTTAAGGGGCAAGGTTGTGCTCGGGATTGATGAAAGATCGCCTTTCCCTTGGAGAGTCATAAAAATACTTAGGGTTAATCCAAGTGTAATGATGAGAGGGTATTCTTATGGGTAGTTACCAATAACATTAAGTGTCTTAGAAAGGGAGGTTTGGGCTATCATCCCATCGTAGCTCCTAGTACTGCTGTGAGCCCTTCACATGGTATAGTATAAGCCCGGGAAGCTTATGGCTTGGAGATAGATAGTAATTCATAATTGCATGTACATAAAGGTGGTGGGTCTTCGGTTTTGACGGTCGTTCACACTGGCGTCGATACTCTGACTCGGCAAGTGTGGATTTGCACTTAGCCAAGAAAGTTTGGTGGTTTAGCCAGTAAGAGTACGCAGGCACTCCGCAGTTTTGCGTTGAGGCGTACGATAGGTCTAGGTTAGGTAGTGTGAATACCAACCTAGAGGTGGGCGAGGCCCAACCCACCGCTTCCCTTTGCCACTACGGGGGTATCCTGGGAGTCTTGCTAGCTCCAAAACGGGGGAACTAAAGGTCTGTGCGCATATAGTCGTAGTGTGTGTGTTGCACTTGTGTGATCATAGCATTAACTAGCATAACTCTGCATGTCATAGCATAAGCATTGCATTTCAACCCCTACCCATATCCTATAAATTGGTTATGGGACTTTTTATACGACAGGCCCTGCTAAATGACCCCTTGGTCTATAGGTTTGTATGGGCATTCCTATAAATCAATGGTTATGTTTCAATTCTTTTCTTTTCTTTACTTACTTCTCCTTACATGCTCTTTACTATGCTTTATTTACTGCTTCAATTATTTATATACACCTGTGTAGTGGTAGACATTTCCTGTAGACTAGATCCGTCGTCATCTGCCTTATTTTATACCCATTGCTGTCCTCCGCTTTATCCCTCCCACATGGTGCCTAGTAGCCATTAGGGGATGGGTGGTGGGAAATGAGGCTTAGTCTTTTGACTAACGGTCGGTGGACCATATCATTTTAGGGGATCGAGGAGACACAGCAGCACTAGAGGCCGGTGCAGATGGAGGCAGGCCAGTCTAGTACAGGAGCACCTGTTCCAGGATCAGTGAGTGATTAGTAGTTTGCTTCCGTGAGTGACCTTGTAGTGAAGACATGAAGTATAGGGCATGAGCCCTTTATTATTGTTATCTTTTTATTCGGTTATTATATGTGGACATTTACCCTTATGGTTTTATATTTCATGTGATACGGACTTGAGCTTCTCTATATGTTCAAATATATTTGTACAACCCTGGTGTCCGCCAGGGGGTGAGCAGAGATAAAGTAACCATAAGGCGAAAGGAGTAACAAGGCTAGTGAGCCAGGGTGGCGGGCGAGTTGGGCTCTCGCCAGTCGCTCGCGGGGAGGCGAGCAGGCCAAGCCCTCGTCGGTTGTTCGCATGGAGGCGAGTGAGCCGAGCCACTTGGTTCCTCGCTGCGACTCTTGTGGGTGGCTCGCCAAGGTAGAGTTCGTGATCACTTTTACCTAAAAACACCTGGTGGTCTGCAGTTAGCCCCTCCGAACAGTGGAGTTTGGCTGTTGGCAGACCATTTTGGGCTACGTATAGCAAAAGAGTAAGGCAGAATCCCGCTATTAGCAGACTAGACTTGAAAAACTATATATAGACCTTGAAGGGCACCTTTAGAGAGGATTCCAATCTCAGTTTCTGAGCTTCTTCCTCCCTAGGTGATCTTGGTTTAGCTCTCAGGCTCTCCAAGGAGCCCAGTCTCAGCTTTGGAATGGGAGGGGAAGCGCTTAAAGATCTTCCGGGTGTGTGGTGGGACCTCCTCGCTGCGACCAAGGGTCCATGTTTCGTTCCGAGTCTCGGGTCGGTTCTTTACAAGGAATCAGTAAGTGCTAGTTGCCCCTCATCTTTGAGGGCTCGAGCTCTACAAAGAAGCCAAGTCTTGGTTTCAACATTTTTGGTGCTGTGAGCATAGAGTGCAGCTAGTTCAAGAAAGCTCCAAGGAAGAGATGGCAGG
Source organism: Dactylorhiza incarnata (assembly GCA_033032865.1). Taxonomy (NCBI): domain Eukaryota; kingdom Viridiplantae; phylum Streptophyta; class Magnoliopsida; order Asparagales; family Orchidaceae; genus Dactylorhiza; species Dactylorhiza incarnata. The sequence continues at coordinate 9,953,048 of JAWHQI010000027.1, forward strand.
AGACACTGAGCGAGAGGAGGACTTCAGCGGCTCGCCGCCACCCGGCACGCCAGCGACGGTGGAGATGCTGGCCAACCTCAAGAGGGATCTGCTTGGGGCCTTCCAGTGTGCCCTCGCCACGACCCTTGGGGGTCTCGCAACCCCTGCGCCCTAAGTGGCCTCTCCAGCTGGAGTAGGCGAGCACGCCCCGGGGCAGAGGCTAGGGAAGGAGGCGATGTCCCAGGTGCCCGAGCGAGACCTTGCAGGGCGTGAGCTTTTCCCCAGCCCGACGAGTGTGGATGGGGCGCAGGCGAGCGTCGTCCAAATAGGAGGGATCCCAGCTAGTGGGATCCCAGCGAGTGGTCCCTCGGTGAGTTCGATACCAGGAGGAGTCGGTTTGCCCGGGGATCTTGTCGGGCGAGTGGAGCAGGTCAGGAGTGTGAAGCGGGGGAGTCCCTTCTGCGAGTTGGTGCTCTCGGCACCTCTCCCTGTGGGGTTCAGCAAGCTGGCCATGACTCAATATACCGGCAAGGATGACCCCACTCAGCACCTATAGTGGTTCGAAGACATGGTCTCTATCAGACCTATGTCGGACGCTTTCAAGTGCTAACTCTTCGCCACCACCCTAAAGGAGAAAGAGAGGGACTGGTTCCACTAGTTGCCCTCCCGGTCGATATATGCTTTCGAGGATTTGCGTCGTGGCTTCCTGCTGCGCTTCTCAACCTCGAAGAAGAGGAAGAAGGACCCCGAGGCTCTCTTCAACATCAGGCACAGGCAGTGGGAGTCGCTAGCTCATTATGTGGATCGATTCCAGGAGGAGGTCCTCCTCATCCAAGTGGTGCCAAGGTACAATCTCCAACTCGCCTTCATAGTGGGGTTGCGAGAGGAGTTCTTCAAGATGGACCTCAAGAGGAGGGCTCCTTTGTCTTTTGAGGAGTTGAAGGAGAGAGTGGCGGAGGAGATAGAGGGGGAGGCAGCAAACCCCGAGTTCACAAAGAGGTTGTCACGGCTGAGTGAACCGGAGGTCAGGCATCTGGAGCCAAGGAGAAGAGAGTAGGTAAGGTCCCCATAGGTGGGGTGGAGACATCAAGAAGGAGGAAGGAAAGGCCCAGGAAGGGGTTTCCACCAGGGAGGGGGCAACTTCTATGGAGGCCAAGGAAGACCCCACCCGCTAGGGTGGAGGCAGGGCCCGAGGCCACCTCATCCCCACCCGTCTCAGCAGGCAATGGCGGTCATCCAAGGGAGACCAGGCAGGGGAAGAGGAGCCGGAGATGGAGGAGCCGCTCCTAGGAGGAGGAATAGGGTGGCAGAGGCCGAGAGGAGGGGGCGGCGTTGCTCTATTTTGACTTCCACGGGGAGGAAGGTCACGCAATGGACACCTGCCTAGAGTTCCTGGAGATGAAGGAAGCCAGAGCGTCGGCGATGAGGGAGCCGTGGGCGGTGAGGATTGAGGAGGTGCTGCCTCAGGACGAGGAGGATGTGAGGTGTGAAGACCGGGCCGATGTGGGGGCCTGAGGAGGGATCGAGGCGATCCATGGAGGGGAGGGATCGAGGCGACCCGGAAGGAAAGCCTCCTTACAATCTACCGTCATAGTGTGGCCTCGACGTCCCTAGCCCCGCACTCGGCAGAGAAGATCTCATTCACTCAGAGGGACATGTCGGGTCATGAAGACCCTTTCTGTGATGCGCTGGTCATACAAATAGCGATCCAGAACTTCACCGTCTCCCTGATCCTTGTGGATAACGGGAGCTCGGTCAACATCATCTTCAAGAAGGCGTTTGACGAGATGAAGGTGGAGAACAGGAGGGTGTTGGCCTCAGATGGCCCGTTGTTTAGGTTCTCCGGTGAGAGGAAAGAGGTAGAGGGGGAGTGGGACTCCATGTAGTCTTGGGGGGGCAGTTCTGGAAATGCATCTTTGTTATAGTGGACGCCCCCAGCAGCTACAATGCCATCTTTGGACGGACACTCATCAGTGTGTTCCGTTGTGTCCCCTCCACCTTCCACCAATACCTCTTGTTCAGGGCAAGAGAAGTCTAAGTCCGGATAAGGGGAGATACAAAGGTGGCCCGGCAGTGCTATGTGACTGTGGTGAACACCGTCTCCTGGATAGCCGAAGCGGAAGAGTGGGATCGGGAGATGGGGGAGTCGGCGAGGCTCGAAGAGGGAGGAGAAGGGAAAAGAGTAGGAGAAGGGGAAGCCCTGGAAAAAAGGGCGGGAGAGCAGATGGAGGAGGAAAAGGAGAGGGAAGAATAGGAAGGGAAGGCCCCGGTGGAAGGGGTGGAAGAGCTGGGGGAGTTTTGGGAGGAGAGGAAGGAGGAGGCCGAAGTGCTGGCCCACGACAAAGAAAAAGAGGGGGATTAGGGGGATCAATCCCGGCTGGAGGCCATGGATGATATCGTGGAGATCGAAGTCACCACCCGATCAGGGGTGGTGGAAAAAGTCAAGGTCAGCGGGGAGATCAGCCCAGAGGAGCAGAAGCAAATCCTGGCCTGTGTGCAGGAAAACGTGGATGTCTTCGCCTGGAGCGCGGCAGAGATGCCCAGGATCGACGCGGATGTGGCATGCCATCGCCTCAACCTCGATCCTGGCACCCGACCCATTCGACAAAATAAGAGGGTCATCGCTGACAAGCTGGAAGGGCCCATCCGAAAGGAGGTGAGCAAGCTCCTCCAAGCAGGCTTTGTATCGGAGATCTAGTACCCAGGCTGGGTCTCCAATGTGGTTATGGTAAAGAAGGGGGGAGGTAAGTGGAGAATGTAAGACCCCATTTTTTCCTTTTGAAAACTCGGGTCTTATGCCCAGAACCGCCGCTTTGCGGTGACACCAACACACGGGAAGGTTGCCACTACAAAGCGCCGATCCTGCTGGCCATATCGATCACAGAAGAAGAACAGTATAAATGAACAAAAAGAAGTTCAAGTCCACAATCACATGCTATATATAATAAATGTCCACATGGTATAACTGAAATAACAAATTTACAATAATAAAGGCTCATGACCTGTACATCATGTCCTCACTACAAGATCACTCGCGGAAGCTAACTACTAATCACTCACTGATCCTGAAACTTCTGCTCCTGTGCTAGACTGGCCCGCCTCCGTCTACACCGGCCACTGGTGCTGCAGCATCTCCTCGGTCCCCTAAAATGATAAGGTCCACCGACCGTTAGTCAAAAGACTAAGACAATCCCCCACCCCTCCCTCGGTGACTCCTAGGCACCGTGCGGGAAGGATGAAGCGGAGGACATCAAGGGGTATAAACAATAGCAGGTGACAGGGGCATAATCTACAGGGAATGTTTCTACAACTACACATATGTATATAGGTAATTGAAGCAGTAAGTAAATTAGGGTAAAGAACAAGTAAGGTGCGGCAAGTAAAGACATGTATATAATAGAAAAGTAACCATTGATTTATAGGAATGCCCATTTAAACCTATAAACCAAGGGGTCGTTTAGCAAGGCATATCGTATAAAGAGTCCCATAACCAATTTATACGATAGGGGTAGGGGTTGAAATGCAATGTTTATGCCATGACATGCAGAGTTATGCAGTTTATGCTATGTTCACACAAGTGCAACTCACACACTTTGACTCGATGTGCACAGACCTTTAGTTCCCCCTTTTTGGAGTTAGCAAGACTCCCAGGATACTCCCGTAGTGGCAAACGGAAGCGGTGGGTTGGGCCTCGCCCACCTCTAGGTTGGTATTCACACTACCTAACCTAGACCTATCGTACGCCTCAACGCAAAACCACGGAGCATCTGCGTGCTCTTACTGGCTGGACCACCAGACTTTTATGGCTAAGTGCAAATTCCACACTTGCTGAGTCAACATATCGACGTTGGTGTGAACGACCGTCCAATACCGAAGACCCACTACCTTCATGCACATGCAAACATGTACTTCTATATCTCGGGCCATAAACTCCCCGGACTAACTTGCCCGTCATCATAATCCTTCCGAGCCAACGGCTCGCCGGACCAACCTGTCCGTACCAACAAGCTTTACTGAGTCACAAGCTCACCGGACTAACTAGTCTGCTACTTCAACCACGATCCTACCGCTCGTAAAACCAAACCCACTAACCTACCGTAACCACCGGGTGTGGGTGTGTGCGTTATTAAGTTAATCTTGTATATCAACTTATCCCTATAATTTATGGTTTATCTTGGACTTCCCGAGGATTACCCTGTAAGGGGCTCGCTACGGTACTAGGAACCACAATAGGATGAAATACCAAAGCTCCCTTTCTCAAGACACTTAATGTTATTGGTATCTACCCATAAGAATACCCTTCTTATTATTACACTTGGATTACCCATATGTATTTTATGACAGGTTAACGGAAAGACGGTCTTTCGTCAATCCCGAGCACAACTTTACCCTTAACTCACCAAGCACACTCTCATCACCTAAACTCCTTTCTGGTGACTTTCAATCTTCTCAACCAGTCTAGGTACAACCTCTACATCCTGACCTTGCACACCAACTACATGCCACTTCCACTTGGTAGGCCCCTAAATATCCAAATTTCACATTTTCACTATATGCAGGCCAAACTAATTATATGAAGCTTATAAGTAGAGGTACTCCACATATTCACCCACATGACACAAGATTTTTACTGGAGGACTACCATGGTATTTTAAGACTAAATCCAGAGAATCATATTTTTCCTCAACATTTTAGCATCTATTTCAATTTCTCCAATATTTGCCAAGTATGAATATGAATATGAAGTGTAAGGTATTCTTATGACATGACTCTCATAAAATTAGGATTAATCTATCATGCTAAAATAGCAGCAAATACAGAGTGTCACAATTTTACAATCAAGAATTTTTCTCTAATTATAATATTGAACATTTAAACAAAATTAGAAATTAAAGAAGCAACCACCAATAATATTTGTCCAAAAATTATGGGAATATTACCAGACATTTATATGGATCAGAAAATTTCTCAGACCAAATTTTAGAATTTATAAAGGCATATTAACCACTTAAATAAATATTCCAAAGAAATCCTAATATGAGCATGTTGTGAAGTAGCCTACTAATAACAACCTCCAAGAATTATACAAAAATTTGCAGAGATTCCTAGTGCTCTGAAATGTCCTATCACCAAGTTGCACATTTTTCCAGAGAGTTTTGGAGCCTCAATTATATTTCTTGGGATTAAGGTAAAATAAGTGTCTTGTGAATGAAGTGTTGGTTAAATCACCTAATTAATTACACAAAAATTTCCAGAGGTCCATCATATGATTATAAAGGCACTACCAAGTTGTCATCACCATCCAAGGCCATTTGGACATGTAAATATCTCTTATAAGAAATTTCCCTAAAAGGGTTATGGCCTAATTTAGGGGAAATAAGTACTCCTAAAATTCTCTCAAAATTCCCTAGAGAATAATCACACCCCATGAACAAATCTCCTAAATTCCATGGCCATTCTAGGGCTTTTGACCACATGGCCTTCACAAGGTTCTATATGCACCCCAAGGGGTAAAACTAGGGTCCTAGGGCATATCCACCTCTACACCACCCCATCTTACTCATGAAGGTGTTTTAGGTGATCCTAAACCAGTGGCCAAGGTTTCAACTCATGGTGATGAGTTGTGACCACCATATCCCAAGATAAACACCATGCCCTAACTTTGACCCAATTTGACCTAACTTGGGTTGACAAATTACCCAACCAAATTAGTTCCAATTGGGTTGATATTTTTACCAAGGTCATACAATAACCCCCAAGGAGCACCCACCATAATTTGGAGGGCATTGGATGTCATTTGACCCACTAATTAATTAATATTTGATTTATGAAATTATTACAAAAACCTTAGAAAAAGTTTCTCCTAAAATTCCCATCTTTGGGTATGATGAGTGGGTAAGTGTAGATGCCTAGGTTTTAAATTTCAAGGCCATACCATTTACCAATAGAAAGATATTCAAGAATTTATGACTGTCCTACCCTAGGAACCAGTCCTAGAAAAATGACTCCACAGGGAGATATAGTGCCCCTATTGATCTGAAACAAATTTTCACTTAATCTAGACACCAATGGCTACAACATTCATGTTGGGCACTTTTTCATTTGAGGGGTAATAGTATTTTTAATAATTAAAATGAAATACTGCAGGAAGTATGAAAAAATGTGTTGGAACAAGTCTCTGCGTCTAAGTAGATAGGACTGGAAATTCCAAGTCTCAGCGTTCGACGAACTTCCATCTACGTTCGAAAAAATTGCTTCCCAGCTCGACGAATTCAGTTCTCCAGCCAGTTCAGCAGATTATCCCTCAGTTCGACGAACTCCAGATTCAGTTCGACGAACTCCAGATTATGTTCGACGAATTAATTCAGTTCGACGAACTTCCATATTCAGTTCGCCGAACTCCCGATTGTGTTCGACGAATTAATTCAGTTCGACGAACTCTAGATTCAGTTCGCTGAAATCCCAATTGGGATCGACTAATTAATTCAGTTCGACGAACTCCAGATTCAGTTCGCCGAACTTCCGATTGTGTTCGACGAATTAATTCAATTCGATGAGCTCCAGATTCAGTTCGCAGAACTCCCGATTGTGTTCGATGAATTATTTCAGTTTGACGAACTCAAGATTAAGTTCGACGAACTCAAGTTTCGGTTCAACGAACTCAGCGTTCAGCTCGACGGATTTCTTCTCCAGCTTAACAATCTCTGAAGGGCCTCTCTTTCAAAATGAAATAACATTATAACATAATAATTTAAATCTGTGAATAACTGATCACGGCAGATCTGACGGCTCATGGTCATTGTCCCCGATGGATGGACGGCGCGCGACAGCCCATCCTGGGCTTCTTTGCGGGATGATTTCCTGGCCACCTGTGCCTCTTCCCGGACGGCCAATACCACCACCACCTCCATTGAGGTGGTGGCCGGCGATAGGGGGGGTGGTTGGCCGGCCGGAGGTGGTCAGAATCGAGGTTTAGAGGAGGGGAAAGAGAGCTCAAATCGAGCCCTTTCGGAAGCACGATCCGAGCCTAATTGAGCTCGGATCAAGCCCCAAATTATCATAAGATCTAGCACTAAGGGAGAGGAGGCGGATCAGACCTGTATGGGGGTTTGGTGGCGTGAATTCCGGCGAGTCGCCATAGACGGAGGTGGAGCTTTCGGCGCCATGTCGATCCTAGCTTCTAGTGCTTGATTTCTTTGGGGAAGGTGGGGAAACTCCTCCTCTTCATCCACTGAAGGTGTTATAAGGTCCAATTGGGGGAGGGAAAGAGCCAAATCATCAATCACCATTATCACCATTAATGGTGAATTTCGGCCAACTGAATTCCTCTTGATTTAGCCCCCATGTGAGCAGGAAAAACCCCCAAACTTCTTGTAACAGCCAGAGGAGATGAATCCCCATCAATTGGGAGATCAATTGGCCTCCATTGGCCATGAATGCCATTAATCCTCCTTTTCTCTCTCTCTTCAAATTGGGGGAAACTCCCAATTTCTCTCTCCTAGTCACCCCCTCCAGAAATTGGATGGCATTCCATGTAATTTCAGCCTCATGATACTAGAGTGTCACTTCAATTGGGCCTAGCCCAAGTGGATTGAGCTTGAGTTAGCCTTTTCCCCTCTTTTTGGGCAAGGTTGACCAAGTGTTGACTTGAGGTGTTGACTTGGTCAACTGATTGGTTGACTGGTCCAAGTGGTGTGTCTTGAGTCCCCTGACATCACCCAAAGTTGGTCGAGTCATGGCGGTGCCCCAATTGGGCCAATTTATCCAAAAGGTGTTGGTTTGACCAAAACAGAGCTAGAGTTGACTTGGGTCAAATTGGCCAAATTGGTGGCCCCATTATGGGGATTTTTGGTCCATTGGGTCCCTCATAACCTTATAATTGTAGGGGAAAGGTCAATTGGTCATGGTGGAGGTCAATTGACCCTAATTAGGCTACTTTGACCAATTTGGGGTTAGGGTTGACTTTGGTCAATTTGGCCTCTTTGGTTGACCCCAATGGGTCCTTGGTGCTCTAAGGGGACCCCTAAAGGGTTAGGTATGCTATGGTGGGGTCAAAGGGTCAAGATGAGGACCTTAAGTCCAACCATATGCTTGTTAACTGGAAATTGCTATTTGCAGACCACAGTGGTTTCCTTCTCCATGGCTAAGGCCAAGTGGTCTCTTCAAGCTTCTTAGGGTTTTGTCATGACCTATTCATGACAAAACTACTCTAGGGGTCTAGTAGTTTGGGGGATGTTACAAATCCCAATAAACAAAGAAAAATTTCATCCTCGAAATTCAGGCTAAGCTCGCGGGGTTTTCACCGAGAGTTACTGAACGTAACATCCCCTAAGAATTGAAGTTATTTCTGACTCGAAGAGCGCCGACTATCTCTGCCATACCAGTTCTAGTGGCTCTCAGGTGAATCAATCGATTGGAGGCTACCGGGCCATCTATAGTAGAAATTTGTTGTTCCGGCCGTAGTAGAGCTCTCCTAAAGGAGGAGACATGGAAGACATCGTGCAATCCCGCTAACTCCGGTGGCAACTCTAGTCTATAAGCCAACGGGCTGATCCACTCCAGGATCCTGTAGAGCCCCATCTATCTCAGACTAAGCTTCTTCCGCCTGCGAACCCGCAAGACTCCCTGCATCGGACGTATTTTCCGGAACACCCGGTCTCCAAACTGGAACTCCTAAATTCCATGGCCATTCTAGGGATTTTAACCACATGGCCTTCACAAGGTTCTATATGCACCCCAAGGGGTAAAACTAGTGTCCTAGGGCATATCCACCTCTACACCACTCCATCTTACTCATGAAGGTGTCTTAGGTGATCCTAAACTAGTGGCCAAAATTTCAACTCATGGTGATGAGTTTTGACCACCATACCCCAAGATAAACACCATGCCCTAACTTTGACCCAATTTGACCTAACTTGGGTTGACAAATTACCCACACAAATCAGTCCCAATTGGGCTGAGATTTTTACCAAGATCATACAATAACCCTAAGGAGCACCCACCAAAATTTAGAGGGCATTGGAGGTCATTTGACCTAATAATTAATTAATATTTGATTTATGAAATTATTACAAAAACCATAGAAAAAGGTTCTCCTAAAATTCCCATCTTTGGGTATGATGAGTGGGTGGGTGTAGATAGCCTATGTTTTAAATTTCAAGGCCATACCATTTACCATTAGAAAGATATTCAAGATTTTATGACTGTCCTACCCTAGGGACCAGTCCTAGAAAAATGACTCCAAAGGGAGATATAGTGCCCCTATTGGCCTAAAACAAATTTTCACTTAATATAGACACCAAGGGCACCAACATTCATGTTGGGCACTTTTTCATTTGAGGGGTCCTAGTATTTTTAATAATTAAAATGAAATACTGCAGGAAGTATGACAAAATGTGTTAGAACAAGTCTCTGCGTCTGAGTAGATAGGACTTAGGAAATTCCAAGTCTCTGCGTCCGACGAACTTCCATCTGCGTTCGACGAAATTGCTTCCCAGCTCGACGAATTCAGTTCTCCAGCCAGTTCAGCAGATTATCCCTCAGTTCGACGAACTCCAGATTCAGTTCGACGAACTCCAGATTGTGTTCGACGAATTAATTCAGTTCGACGAACTTCCAGATTCAGTTCGCTGAACACCCGATTGTGTTCGACGAATTAATTCAGTTCGATGAACTCTAGATTTAGTTCGCCAAACTACCGATTGGGTTCGACGAATTAATTTAGTTCGACGAACTCCAGATTTAGTTCGCCGAACTCCCGATTATGTTCGACGAATTAATTTAGTTCGGCGGACTCCAGATTCAGTTCGCCGAACTCCTGATTGTGTTCGATGAATTATTTCAGTTCGACGAACTCTAGATTCAGTTCGACGAACTCAAGTTTTAGTTCGACGAACTCAGCGTTCAGCTCAACGAATTTCTTCTCCAGCTTAACAATCTCCGAAGGGCCTCACTTTCAAAATGAAATAACATTATAACATAATCATTTAAATCTGCAAATAACTGATCACGGCAGATATGACGGCTCATGGTCATCATCCCCGATTGATGGACGGCGCGCGACAGCCCGTCCTGGGCTTCTTTGCGGGATGATTTCCCATCCACCTGCGCCTCTTCCCGGCCGGCCAATGCCACCACCACCTTCGTTGAGGTGGTGGTCGGCGATAGGGGGTGGTTGGCCGGCCGGAGGTGGTCGGAATTGGGGCTTAGAGGAGTGGAAAGAGAGCTCAAATTGAGCCCTTTCGGAAGCAAGATCCGAGCCCAATTGAGCTCGGATCAAGCCCCAAATTATCATAAGATCTAGCACTAAGGGAGAGGAGGCGGATCGGACTTGTGTGGGGGTTTGGTGGCGCGAATTCCGGCGAGTCGCCATGGCTGGAGGTGGAGCTTTCGGCGCCATGTCGATCCTAGCTTTTGGTGCTCGATTTCTTTGGTGAAGGTGGGGAAACTCCTCCTCTTCTTCCACTGAAGGTGTTATAAGGTCCAATTGGGGGAGGGGAAGAGCCAAATCATCAATCACCATTATCACCATTATCACCATTAATGGTGAATTTCGGCCAACTGAATTCCTCTTGATTCAGCCCCCATGTGAGCAGGAAAAACCCCCAAACTTCTTGTAACAGCCACAGGAGATGAATCTCCATCAATTGGGAGATCAATTGGCCTCCCTTGGCCATGAATGCCATTAATCCTCCATTTATATCTCTTCAAATTGGGGAAACTCCCAATTTCTCTCTCCTAGTCACCCCCTCCGGAAATTGGATGGCATTCCATGTAAATTTAGCCTCATGAGACTAGAGTGTCACTTCAATTGGTCCTAGCCCAAGTGGATTGAGCTTGAGTTAGCCTTTTCCCCTCTTTTTGGGCAAGGTTGACCAAAAGTTGACTTGAGGTATTGACTTGGTCAACTGATGGGTTGACTGGTCCAAGTGGTGTGTCTTGAGTCCCTTGACATCACCCAAAGTTGGTCGAGTCATGGTGGTGCCCCAATTGGGCCAATTTATCCAAAATGTGTTGGTTTGACCAAAACAGAGCTAGAGTTAACTTTGGTCAAATTGGCCAAATTGGTGGCCCCATGATGGGGATTTTTGGTCGATTGCGTCCCTAATAACCTTATATGGGTAGGGGAAAGGTCAATTTGGCATGGTGGAGGTCAATTGACCCTAATTAGGCTACTTTGACCAATTTGGGGTTAGGGTTGACTTTCGTCAATTTGGCCTCTTTGGTTGACCCCAATGGGTCCTTGGTGCTCTAAGGGGACCCCTAAAGGGTTAGGTATGCTATGGTGGGGTCAAAGGGTCGAGGTGAGGCCCATAAGTCCAACCATATGCGTGTTAACTGGAAATTGCTATTTGCAGACCACTATGGTTTCCTTCTTCCTGGCTAAGGCCAAGTGGTCTCTTCAAGATTCTTAGGGTTTTGTCATGACCTAGTCATGACAAAACCACTCTAGGGGTCTAGTTGCTTGGGGGATGTTACAGAGAATGTGTGTTGACTTTTCTTTGCTTAATAAATCATGCCCCAAGGATTGCTACCATTTGCCCCGAATCGACGCGCAAGTTGACTCAGCCATTTTTTCTGTGATGTCTTTTTTAGATGCTTTTTCAAGTTATCATCAAATCCGCATGCACCCCCCCCCCCCCCCCATGGATGTCAGGGATGTCTCGTTCATCACGGAGGATGGGTGTTATTGCTATAAAATGATGCCCTTTGGGCTCAAGAACGCAGGAGCCACTAACCAACGGATGATGGACCGGGTTTCCGGGAACAAAAGGGTAGAAACCTGGAGGTCTACATGGATGACCTCATGGTGAAGAGTCGAGACCTTTAGTCCCACCTCTGTGAATTTAAAGAAACATTTGGGACTCTGAGAAAATTCAAGATGAAGCTCAACCCCTAGAAGTGTGTCTTCGGGGCTAGCTAGGTTCCTAGGCCACTTGCTCACTCCAGCAGGAGTGGAGCTGAATCCAGACAAAGTTAAGGACATCATAGAGTTAGGGTTGCCAAGGAACGCGAAGGAGGTTCAGTGCCTCACGGGGAAGTTGGTCGGGCTTAGCAGGTTCCTCTCCAGGGCAGGAGAGAAGTGTGCACCCTTCTTCAAGGTGTTGCGGGGGAATCAAAAGTTTGAATGGACCTCTGAGTGTGAGAGGGCTTTTCAAGCACAAAAGGAACAATTGGCCCAAGCCCCCTTGCTGCAAGGGCCGAGACAAGGAGAGGACTTGTCCCTGTACCTTGGGGTAGGACACGAGGCAGTAAGTTCGACGTTGGTCCGAGAAGAAGGCAGAAGGCAACTCCCAATCAACTACGCCAGCCGAGTGCTGAGGAAGGCGGAGCTCCGGTACCCCATCCTAGAGAAGTTGGCATTCGCCTTGGTGGTGTTGGCTCGGAAGCTCCGGCCTTATTTCTAACCGCATTTGATCAAGGTGGTGACTGACCACCCCCTTCGCAACATCATGGAGAGGGTAGAGCACTAAGGGAGGTTGGCTAAGTGGTCAGTGGAGCTAAGTGAATTTGATATTTCGTATGTGCCCAGGTTGTCCATAAAGGCCCAAGCGGTGGCAGACGTTTTGGCGGACTATATGGCCGAGGTGGTGGAAGATTCCGATCTACCCAGCCCGGTAGCCTGGAGGATGTTGGTCGGCGGGGCCTCAGGAAAACATTCCTTTCGGGGAGGGGTGGTTTTGGTAAGCCCCCAAGGGACGTGGATCGAGCAGGCAATCAATATTCACTTCCCCCTCACAAACAATCAGGTCGAGTACGAGGCCGTGATAGCAGGACTCCGCCTAGCCCGAGAGCTGGGAGTGCAAGATGTGGAGGTCTCGACGGACTCCATGGTGGTATCTTGCCAAGTCAGTGGGAGTTCGAGGTAAAGGAGTCGACTCTTCAGTGGTACTTGGAAAAGGTCACTGGGCTCATAGGGAAGTTCCGGACCTTCTCAATCCATCACGTGCCAAGGAAGGAGAGTGTCGCGGTGGACCTCCTGGCCAAGTTCGGTTCCAGGGAAGGGGGGATGGTGTCTGACCTCTTCCGACCATCCATCGAGGAGGGTGAGCTGATGGAGGTGGACCAGTGGGCATCATGGATGGATCCCTTCATCACCTTCTTGACATCGAGGAAGTTCCCCGAAGGGGATATGGATAAGCGATGCTTCAGGTATAAATCGGCATATTATTCCTTGCATGCAGGAGGACTGTACAGGAAAACACTCTCGGGGATCCTAGCCCGGTGTGTGGCAGAAGAGGAGGTCCCAAGTGTCCTGGAGGAGATCCACTCAGGAGAGTGTGGCAGTCACTCCGAAAGCTGAACCTTGGAGGGGAGAGTGTTGAGGCAGGGCTACTATTGGCCTACCCTCAGCAAGGATGCGGCGGAGTTCGTAAGGAAATGCTCAAAGTGCCAGTTATTCTCTCCTCTCCAGCTCCTGCCAGCCCAAAGGCTTCGATCCATCATAGCACCCTGGCCCTTTCTATATGGAGTTTGGATCTGGTAGGTCCTTTCCCACAAGCGAGTGGCCAAAGAAGGTTCATATTGGTGATGATTGATTATTTCTCCAAGTGGTTGGAGGTCAAGGCGCTGGCCAAGGTAACATCTCAAGTAGTTAGAAATTTCATTTGGGGTGAGATAATATGCAGGCATGGGCTCCCACTGGCCATAATCACAGACAATGGGACGCAGTTTGCCAGCAACGAGTTTGTCAGCTTCTACACCCAGCTTTGCATAGACCTTCGGTTTGCGTCAGTCCACCACTCGAGGAGCAATGGGCAAGTGGAGGCGGCAAACAAGATTATCGTTTACTTGCTGAAGAAGAAGGTCGAGAACCTCAGGGGGAGCTGGGTAGAGCAGTTACCCTTGGTCCTCTGTGTTGGGTTTTCTATACCCCTTCATAAGGGATGACATATCGAATATGCGCAGCGGAAATGAACAAGAACAACCCAAAAGGAGATCAACGGATCTTGCGGTTTTCATGATTCAAGAGAATAAGCAAAGTAAATATAATATACCTTTGCGGGATTGAGTCAATACTCAACCAAGGTGCTCCAAGATGAAATCAGAAATCTGCCTTTGAGTTCTTCAAGGATCGAAATAGATCGATCCCTCTACAGAAGTCCACACAAGCGATGAAGAACCCTAGCTTCTTGTCGCACAAGAACTAGGTCGGAGAAGGATGCTCTCAACGTCCCCACGAACTGCTAGATCCAATCCAGGGGAGGCGGCGACTGACGGCGGCGACAAGCGGCGGCGGAAGGATGATCGGCAGACGGAAGAACGTGCCCTCGCGCGGAACGGTTCCGGTCGGCTGTTCTCGTCTCCGCGGAAATATCTAAGTCTAAGAAATGTATCTATCGAAGACCTAATCGCATGCCTTTATATACGCAAGGTATAGGAAAGGCTATCCGCAAACCAAAAGAAAATCCGTCCAGATTTACATTCGCCGAATTCGACTAATCACATTAACCGAATTCGACTAATCATTATAACCGAATTCGGCGAAACCATTTCGACGAATTCGACTATATATAAATTCGGCTATTCACTATAACCGAATTCGGCGAAACCATTTCGACGAATTCGACTATATATATAAATTCGGCGAAACCCTTAAGTCGAATTTGCCATTAGCCAAATTCGTCTAAACCCTTTAGCCGAATTCGGTTAATGCCTTTAGCCGAATTATCTAGTGTAAATCCGTTCGTTTAAACACTTTAAACGATTTCCCTTTTGAGACATTCTCAACTTGATTCCAAGCAATCACAGGATTGTTCCTTCACTCATATCCAATATGAGTAAGGCCAACACAATCCTTTCTCCAATTTCTCTAAACGCTTTTATGTGCGACCCTATAGGCTCATATTGCGTTGGCAGCAAGACTAACTATTGATTGCTTTGAGATCACCTCAGAAACTCCAACAGTCTCCCACTTGATCACAAAGTATCAACAAAAGTCTCACAAACAATGAGAGGCATCTAGCAATACATCATTGCTACCCAATCAATAAGAGTTCATAACTCATATAAGCCTGTCATGACCAATGTATCAGTGTTGTCATGTCCCTTTGTCCTTTTACATCCGGATAGAACTAGAGGCATGGACCGTGTCACCCTCATAATTGTTCAATCCTAGTTTCTTGATCCAGAATAGACTGTCTGAAATTTGGTGAGCTCAATATCATATATTGACTCAACCAAGCATGGCCATGCATTTCTCAGTCTCATTCCAACAAGGGGCCCATGGATGTAACTCCTGTCATACAGGAGGACAAATCTCATTTCTGCTCACACGCAAACATCCAAATGATTAGTAACATACCCAACAACCACCCTTATCGTCAACCTTTCTCATGAGAAGACTTTAGATGACATCAAAGTACGCTCTTCCTCACTTGATGAATGTTATGACTTCAGGTCAAAGGACCACAAACACCATTGTCACTTGAGACCTACTTGTGACATGTTCATATAACAATCCACAAAGTAGTCTCACGGGGGGTCTGTCCAGTACAACTTGTTCACAAACAAGTACCCATGTGATGACTTGATATCACAATATCATGACCTATGAGAACCGGTCATCAGTCAACGCACATGCTAGTCTCAATGTATCATCATCTCCCTTAACTTCTAAGATGATACTCCGACCAGGGACCATTTAAGAATGAAGCTCCTTATAAAGAATTCCTATGGAAGCAAACACTCTAAGGGCATTTATTATGCTAATTAATCTTATCAGACAGATACAAATGACATAATAAAAGAACTTGCCATAAATATAAAATGAAATACATAGTATATTTTACAATTCATCCAATGAACAAACAACCAACAAATATGCAATCCACAAGGCTCCCACTAAAGATAATCATTCAGGTATTTAATACCCATTGATCTAACATGACCATCATGCTTCTTTTGCGCAAGAGGCTTTGTCAGTGGATCAGCTATATTTTCTTCAGTCGGTACTCTGCATATGCTCACATCTCCTCGATCGACAATATCTCGAATAAGATGGAAGCGCCGAAGTATGTGCTTGGAGCGCTGATGAGATCTAGGTTCCTTAGCTTGTGCAATTGCACCGTTGTTGTCACAGTAGAGAACTACGGGATCATCAATGCTAGGAACTACATCAAGCTCGCTGATGAATTTCCTAATCCACACAGCCTCCTTCGCCGCATTCGCTGCAGCGATATACTCAGCCTCAGTTGTAGAATCAGCAACTGTCTCTTGCTTGGAACTCTTCCAGCTTCCAGCTCCTCCATTAAGGCAAAACACAAAACCTGATTGTGACTTTGAGTCATCTCTGTCAGTCTGGAAGCTTGCATCCGTGTAACCCTTTACAACGAGCTCTTCCTCTCCACCAAACACCAAGAATGTATCCTTAGTCCTTCTCAAGTACTTTAGGATATTCTTGACTGCGATCCAATGACCATCACCAGGATCAGACTGATACCTGCTAGTCATGCTTAAAGCATATGAGACATCAGGTCGAGTACATAAAATTGCGTACATGATTGATCCAATTGCCAAAGCATATGGAATCAACTTCATGCGGTCCTTATCTTCCAAAGATTTTGGACACTGGTCCTTAGAGAGACTCACACCATATGACATGGGTAGGAATCCTTTCTTGGACTCAAGCATGTTGAACCGTTTCAACACCTTGTCAATGTATGTACTCTGGGTCAAACCCAGCAACTTCTTTGATCTATCTCTATAGATCTTAATACCAAGTATGTAAGTCGCTTCACCCAAGTCTTTCATAGAAAAGCAATTCCCTAGGTTGTTCTTAATAACTTGCAGCGTCGGAATGTCATTCCCGATCAACAGTATGTCATCTACATACAATATCAGGAAGACAACAATGCTCCCACTAATCTTCTTGTAAACACAAGGCTCATCTTCATTCTTGATGAAACCAAACTCTTTGATTTTCTCATCAAAACGTAGATTCCAACTTCGAGAAGCTTGTTTCAATCCATAAATGGATCGATTCAACTTGCATATTTTAGTGGCTTCATCTGGAGATACAAAACCCTCGGGTTGTGTCATATACACTTCCTCAAGGAGGTTTCCATTAAGGAAAGCCGTTTTGACATCCATTTGCCAGATCTCGTAGTCATAATACGCAGCAATAGCAAGTAGAATTCTGATGGACTTGACCATAGCTACAGGGGAAAAGGTTTCATCATAGTCAACACCATGAATTTTCCTGAAACCTTTAGCCAACAGTCGACCTTTGAATGTCTGTACATTCCCATCCATGTCGGTCTTCTTCTTGAAGACCCACTTGCACCCTTTGGGTCGTACCCCTTCAGGTGGTTCCACCAAGGTCCAAACTTAGTTTGCATACATGGAGTCCATTTCAGATTTCATGGCCTCAAACCACTTCTCGGAGTTGGGTCCATTCATAGCCTCTTGGTAGGTTGCAGGCTCATCATCATGATCCATAAGCAACACACTACCTATTTGAGACAGGAGAAATCCATATCTCTCAGGCTCAAATCTTGGTCTACCAGATCTACGTAGGACTTGTGTTTCTTGAGCAGGCTCTCCAGCTACAACTTCTTGTAGTCCTTGCTCAGGTTCCAATTCTGGTTCGTTCATTGTTTGTGGCTCTTGAACTTCTTCAAGTTCTACCTTTGCAGTCTTTCTGGATAAGAACTCTTTCTCCAAAAAGACACCAGTCCTTGCGACAAACACTTTGCCCTCAGACGGTAAGTAGAAGTAGTATCCTTTGGTTTCCCTAGGATACCCCACTAGATAACATTTATCCGATTTGGGTTCCAGATTGTCAGGCATTTGACGTTGCACGTATGCCTCACAACCCCAGATCTTGATGAACGACATACTAGGACGCTTCCCAGTCCATATCTCATATGGTGTCTTTAGAACCGTTTTCGTTGGAACTCGATTTAGTGTGAAAGCAGCAGTCTCTAAAGCAAATCACCAAAAGGAAACGGGCAAATCTGCATGACTCATCATCGATCGCACCATGTCTAACAAGGTCCGATTCCTCCTCTCAGAAACACCATTATGTTGAGGTGTTCCGGGCGGAGTGAGCTGTGATACAATACCACACTCTTTCAGATGATCACGAAACTCATGACTCGAGAGTAAGCCAAATACGCAAATAGTCAAAAAGAGAACCAACAACAGAACAGTAAGACGTTTTATGTGGAAAAACCCGGAAAGGAAAAAAACCATGGGCCAGACCCGGTTTTAATAAAATTCACTAGTTGTAGTCGGTTACATGAGTTAGAGTTTTTAGGAGGGTGACAGACCACTGTTCTCTTTTACAAATAACTTGTGAAAAAAAAACTAAGTCTTCAGAAGCACTAGCAGGAGTTTCTGGAGAAGATTCGTCCCAAGAAGAACGAGCTCTGGGGAGGAGGATGAACGGAGAGCCAAGTCTTCGCCGAAAAACTTTAGAGCTGCGTCTTCTCCTTTTTTTCTCAGTCTCTTCAAATGTAGGTATGATAGCCTTATTATAACATTTTTAGGGGGCACACTGGTAATTGCGCCCCTATGGAGATGACCGCGTGCGCAAGGCGGCGCATGGCCGCATTCACAAGGCCGTGCGCATGAGTGCTCACGCGGAAGCACTCGCGTGGCTTCACTTGGTCTAGCGCGGATGCACTCGCAAGGCGTCGCTGGCTAGCGCGCGCGTCTCTGCCCACTCTGCTGGGCGTGGACGCGCGCCCGCGCGCGCATCTCTGCCTGTGCTGCCGTGCGCCGACCCGCGCGTCTCTGCGCGTGTTGCCGTGCACAGACCCGCGCGTCTCTGCACCCGCTGCCGTGTGAGTACGTCGTCGTGCGCGCCGTCATGCCCGCGCGCGTGGGGACGCGTGTGGGAGCCCCGATTGCGCGTGGGTGTGCGCGCCGTCATGCCCGCGCGCGTGGGGACGCGTGTGGGAGCCCCGATTGCGCGTGGGTGTGCGCGCCGTTCCGACTGTGACTGGCCTTCTGCGTCGGGTTATTCTTTTGATCGAGACGAGGCCTCACATATTCGAGGTGAACCATTCCGGCGTGCCGGTCGGGCGTGCGAGTTATGAAAGCCAATTTGTTATGAATGCCAGTTTGTCTTACTTGGATTTTAGGGGAACCCCATCACAATTCTTCTTTCCTTGCACAACAACCATTGCCTATATTCATGGATTCTTAAGCTCTCTCCTCATCAATTCATGATTGTATTATTTAGATGTTAGTGATTACGGAGAATTTTGTAGAGTGGCTTATAGAGAGCATGTTTTGATCCATGATGTCCGGGTCTATTTCTTTCGGCGTTTGCTCCATCTCCATTTGGGGAAAGCACCGCCGTAAAAAGATGGTAACACTCCAATTTCTCACCGCCATTGCTCCAAAACATCATTTTGGCTTTTTTTTTTTGGAAGAGAACCACCACCTCCCATTCACACCTCACCAACTCTCACCGCCGAAACAAACAGACCAAAGCTGAAGAGATGAACAAACTAACAAAGCTTTAAATAAAAGTTGTTGTCTAGTCCTTTACGTTCTTAATGCTTGATATCTTAATGAAGATGAAATAATTCTCTTGTACGGTAGAGGGAGGATCATTTTCCGTCCAAAAATAACCATCTCATTTCAATTATATGGTAAGGACATAGTAAAGGACAATCATAATTCTAGCACTTATCCAAACCAAAAATAAAAGCAAACATGAGCCACGGAAAGGGAATATTTAACAATACCACATGGACCCATATGTTGCCTTTCTAGTTTGATTTTAAAAAACCATAAAATATTCATAGCAAAAGCTAAATTCTTTCTTACATTGGTCATCTCCCCTGCACAATCTGGATTTTTTTTTTCAAATGAGCAGCTTATGGGAGAATGGTACAGGTAGCTGGTAGGTTATGAAAAATATTTTAATAGTAAAATATTAATTATGATTTTTTTACAAATATTTTAAAATCCTACTTACGGATAAAATAAATATTTGAAAAAATAATATCCAGCCAGCCATTGGGTTTTGTTAAAATCCGGCTGAACATCACTCAAATTTTATCCGTTAGCAAATCGGACGAACAAAATCTCGCTCGCACAATTCTCCCATACATTAAGCAGTAAGTAAAAATCTCTAGCACAATGAACACACTAGCAAAACAAGGATGAGACCATATGTACGATATCCAACCGACAACAAGAATATTTCAACAATCACATTTCACAAGCGTCCTCCGTGCATATATGTTCAAGGGCGACCTGGCGACAGTACATTCAGCCAACGCACGATTTTGTTCCACAAAAAAAATTTATTTTAAATTTATTTTATTTTTTATTATATATATAATATAAATAACTAAAATAATTTTAAAAAAATATAAAAAAAAAAGTAAACTGGTAGAAAAGTTTCCTTGTAAAGAGAATAGAAGGAATATGGCTCTGATTCATGCACTACAACCAAATAAGTGAATTCACATTTCAACAACTACTGTTTGCAGAATCAGGACAAAATAAAATGCTACAGAAGAGAAGGAATATGACTCTGATTCATCCACTATGCACATTATAGCAAAATATTCACACTTTGATGGCTACACTGGGAGCAGTACTTTGCTCAAAAGAATTGTACAAGACTTGAACTCAAAAGGAAGCTTTTACGTCCTTGAGCTCGGCCCACACTAGCTCACATCTTCCCGATTCATCCGTGTGCTTCCCTGGTCGAGTTTACGAGCACGCACGCATCCAAACCTCCCATGAGGATGGTTGCACCTAGCAAATCTTTAATGATCATCGTGATAGGATCAAGCCTTTACATCCAAGTATATATTCAGGTTTACGACCCGTGGCTTAGTGTTGGGCGCCATCGAGGAGGGTAACTCAGCAAGAACACCTATCAGAATCAATATTGACCATTTAAGGCTTGAATAAAATTCTGCTTCAATTTTGAATTCCACCTGCACCGAATTCATAACCCCTGGAATTCACCCGAAAACTCTCCGCATTCAAATTATTGAAGGATATACTCAATGCATTTCTCATTTGAAAAAACAAAGGAGGAAGCACCTGCAGCTTTATGTGTAAAGCTGGCTCATGTCTTTGAGTTTTCTGGAAATAAAAATAACTTGGAGAAAACCACGCAGGATGTAAAGCAAGTACCTGAGGTTGTGTAGAACTTCATTTCATGGCACCTCCTCTACCCGGTCCTTCG
This sequence comes from Dactylorhiza incarnata, assembly GCA_033032865.1. NCBI lineage: Eukaryota > Viridiplantae > Streptophyta > Magnoliopsida > Asparagales > Orchidaceae > Dactylorhiza > Dactylorhiza incarnata. Next base: position 9,974,190 of record JAWHQI010000027.1, read on the forward strand.
AGCAGTATGGTCCTCCTGCATTTCCATCAAAAATGACCAATGCATCATAGCACACGGTGTCAGCATCACAAGATTTTGGAAGAGTGGTGGCGGTTGAGAATGTAATTATGAAAAATGGAGACAATATTAGAGTAGCCGCAGTCGTGAACGTCATTTTCCCAAAATGCAATCAGAACCATCCGGGTGTGGATGTTGGAGGTCACGAACATCCCGACCCCAAAAACCAGAGTTTGGGCAAGAAACACTGCCCGAAAATTCCAAACACAGGTGAAATTACACGGCTATGCTAACTACCACAGGCTAAGAAGTGCCGCCACTTAAACAAAACAATGGTCCCAAACACAGTTTAGACCTCTAAACAAAATATAATAGCTTGACCAATACTGAAACCAGGAGTAGAAATGAAATAACCTGGAAATTTTGTGGATAAAGCCACTGCACCCTTGCTGGATTTTCCAATGTCTGCAATAAGAAAATGTTTGTAAGAAAAACTAGTGCGATGCTGTAAATTTAAATTGTATTGCATGTCAAGCGAAACGAGAAGGCAAATGCATGAAATCAGAGTTGCAAAAAAATAAAATAAAATAAAAATTCTCTCTGCACTAAATTCTTGCCTGCAGCCTTGCTTGACTACCCAAGTGATGCTCATGGTAATCATGCACACCAAAATGTGTACCAAATGACAACTCGTTGGAGTTAACATCTTCCTGAATTAAAAAAACAGCAAGCAGGAATGCATAAAATCAGATTACTGAGGGTAAATGGATCCGGAATTTCAGCCGTGCCAAATTCAAAAATAAATATATGAATGAAAAACCATTAGATCAATGCCTCCTTGTGATCCCACATGTAGATCGAGTTGAGAAGAAGACGAGGGGGCTTGAAATCCAAGGTTCTCATTCCCGAGGAGGGACGATCTAAGAAAATCCTGACCATAGACGAAAAGAAAATATGGAAAAAATATATAGAAAAAGGCAAGAACTTGTATTTTTATGGATCGATTACCTGCGCCTTATTATTGGTCTGAACTAATATCTCCTTGTTAGATTCATTGGTAGCTTTTGATGGCCTACCTTTTCTCTTTGCAGGCAAAGATTTAGGGCTCTTACTAGTCTTCGACGTACCCCATTGTGATGACAAAAGGTCATTAACACACTGACTGGTCTGAGCCTCAAAGGAAACAAGCTGGGGTTGCCTGTCTCTGCCTTCAGAGTCGTCTAGAAGAGACTTCTCTAACTCCTTTATAAGCTTTAAGCAGAGTTCGTACCTCTCTTCCGATACAAAACCGAGTTCTACGAGTTGAAGGAGACGCACGGACAAGTATTGGTAACGCTCCACTGGGGTATTAGGCACTATATCATCCGAGAACCTAGCCAAACGAGCCAACCTCTTAAAATCCTTTTTCCAGCGATTGAGAATATACTTAGATGGAATTTCGAAAACTTGTTGCAACTTAAGAACTGACAACGAATGCCGACATAAAATTCCATTAAATTGATAATAACCACATACACAATGAACAAGGAGTTCTTCTGAATTGTAACAGACCTGATGAACCTTGCTCTCAGTTTTCTTACCATTTTCCATATATGAACATTCTATGATATCCAAGGTATGAATAGGCCCATCAATCTTAGTTGGTGAAGCATGACAATACATGGTGGCTTTTAGCTCTTCTTGGAATTTTTTGAACATGTTGAGAGTATAAAGTTTTGATAGTTGTTCTTCCATGTAAAACTTCGATGCTATTGAAGGGACCTTGTAGATTGACTCCGAGTCGTCTTGCACCTCCTTCTTACACTTGCTTTGGATGATTGTCTCATATTTACAAATAAATTGCTTAATGGTAGTCTTCGGATTAACAAAACCATCAAAATAAGAACTTAAACTCTTCCCACGCTGGGATATAGACATGCCTGCCCAAAAAGTGTCTTTGAGAAAAAGAGGGACCCATGAATTACGATTTTCATACAATGTACTAAGCCACTCATTTCTTTCGAGTCCATATCCCTCAATCATTTTCCTCCATTTCTCTTCGAACTCGTCGGCCCTTAAACAATCATATACCAACTTCTTCAATGTCTTCCTTATTGCAATGAAGTCTATAAAGCCTTTCAAATTCTCATGTACTTTTCTCATAATGTTATATAAGCAGAGACGATGTTTTGTTCGTGGAAAAACCTCGGCAACGGCATCTTGAATGGCCTTACAGTCATCCGTAATGAAAGCAGTAGGTTGGCATCCCATAATGGATGCTAGCCAAGAGTTAAACAACCAAACATATGTCTCAACATTCTCATTTGAAAGCAACCCACAACCCAACAACACTGTCTGGCCATGATGATTCATTCCGACGAATGAAACAAGAGGCAAATAAGACTTCGCTGCCAAGAAGGTAGAATCAAATGATACCACATCACAAAAATATGAGGATGCAGCCCTCGACCTTGCATCAGCCCAGAACAGATTCCTCATACGACCATGATGGTCGAGGTCCACCAAGTAAAAGAAATTTGGATTTGTATTCTGCATTCGAGCAAAAAAATGATGAATGGCCGCATCATCCCCTTCACCGAGATTAAGCATGCCAGAGTCATCAGCATTTTCATACCTCTTTTCAACCAGGTGAGAATTCCTGTTCCCGACAGAATGCATAAAATTTATCTCGCATGCCATTTTTTGGTAACATCTCAGGGATTGTGCTGTTGACCGACTGACTAGATGATTATGTTCGAGAATAGCTTCCACTATGTGTAGTAAACCATCATCCCTCCTCCTTACACCGATCATAGCCTGGCAGTTCGTCTTGGCGGTCAGCCTTGCTTGATAACACGCATCTGCCCGACCACTGCCCGCCCTAGAGCATCCAAGTAAAACCCTCCGGCACTTCCCCGCTTTCGAGAACCATGACTTTTTGACAATTACGCCGAATCCCACACGTAGAGCATACTGCTTATAGAAACTAGAGACTTCATCATATGTTTTGAAAGCCATTCCAACACTGGGCATCTTGTCACCATCGTCAAGATCCTTGGAAAGTAATAATTCCTTGATCTCATCTTTCTTAGTAGAATCGGCTAGCATCTCCTGGAATGGGAAAGAACAACTCAAATCCTTGAAAGAAAAAGAAATGCAAATCGACAAAGGTACATTATCCAAATCGATTATACACACACCTGAGCTTTGGTGTTATCTAAGATCACCATTTCATTCATCTCAACCTCCTTCAGCTCATCAATCTCAATGCTGCCATCAAAAGGTGCTTTCATCGCAGAACCATCAACCATTGCCAAAGTGTAAGGAAAAAACACAGTGGGATGGTTTATTCAGCAGGAATCTTAGATACTGCTGGTTTGCAATAAAGTCTAATAACTGGCATGGAAGACTCCATAAGAAATTTCATGTATTTTTGAGGCAGACTTTGCACAGAGAATTCAAGCAAAACAACGAATCTGATATATAAGACATTTTTTTATTTCATGGTGTTAGCATAATTAGCTATTCTGTTTGACGCAAAAATCGAAATATTAGATGTTTGAATCAAAATTAAGTCTCCTTTTGCTTTCTATTAAATGTTGGAAAAATCAAAAGGCATTTATAGACAGACATCTCAACACTAAACCAAAAAGCAGAAAACATTGATGCCAAACAATTAAGAGATTTTAGAAAGTGTTTGACATAACACTGAATCATATACTGCTAACATCATACTGACATTTAACCAAATGTCATTTAGCTTAGGATGGAACTTGGACTCCATTTGTTTGGCACTTCAACACCATTTCGGTGTGATAAAAATGCCACCGGAGAAATTTGTTCACTTGGTATATCAACATTTTGGGGCTTCGATTCGGTGGGAAAGGCTAAAAAGTCCATTTTTGGACTCATTTCCCGCCGAAGAGTGGGAGCGCCATTTCTCATTGGAGCTACCGGCATCACTCACCCAAAAAGAGCCTAAAAATGATCTCAAGTACAATAAGAGGAAAACATCAGATGAATATTACTTCAATCAGTGAACTCAACAATGTCAACCAGAAAATCCAGAACAAATAAACTGCGTTGAAAGAATTGTTGCAACTAGAAAACGTCATCGGATGGATAAGAAACAGATAGGCACTTCTCAATTAGCCAATCAAAAGTAATCCAATTAAGGAAAAAAAACTAAGCAAGAAAAAGGGTAGGAGAATCAAAAGCTACAACCTTGGGGATTCCGGGATTTATTAGAATTCAAAATCCGGGATGATGTCTCCGCGAATTGGAGGTAGAGATAAACATCCGCAGGGCTTGGAAGAAGTGCGGATTTCCAATAAAGATGTGAAATAGAATCAGGTTGGGCAATTCTTGGAAGAAATCGGATGGGAGAAGAAGGAGAACTTTAGGGTTCAACTTTCAAGGACGTCGGGAGGGAGAACTCCGGGGGGGGGGGGGGGGGGGGGATTGAGTGAGTGAGAGAGAGCGAGGAGGAGGTTACCTTCAATTTGATCGAAGACCCAGAGCTACAAATCCACAACAATGGCGGGCCCAAAGTGAGGAGGGTGAATTTATTCGGTTCAATTAAGTTTGTGAATCGAAGCCCAAAAACAGTCAGCTTTATTAAAATAGTTGAGGAATGATAAACATAAATATGCACAAAGAAGAGAATATAATCATCAATAAAATTAAATAATAATCAAATATCATCTTTGTATGTTGGTAGGATCCATCACTGAGCACGGCTGCAATCGGTCGGACGACTGATATTGGTATAGTCGTATTGATAATAAATATATATTATTAATATTAAAAAGAAATTAATAATATATAACTTATAATGAATAATAATAATAAACGGATTGAGGTTCGGTTCTGCTTCGGTTCGGTCCTGATCGAGTCTAAAATTCTAAAAGCGTTTGAGACATTTATGTTGCGGTTCTGGTTCCAGTTTCGGTCCGGATAATAAAATGAACTACATCCAAACCATTATTGCTTACGGTTCCAAAATGTTGTATTTGGTTCGGATCATGCATGGTTTTTTTCTCTCTGGATAGAGAGATAATGAAAACCGCATGCAATAATAACCGCTTGATACAAATGGAGTAATTGCATGAGAGTTTCTTGAGAGAACTGTAACCTTCATTCCCATAAATGGGATTGTCGTAAGCCCTCCATTAATCCCATAAATGGGATTGCTGTAACCGCCCAAGTCAAGTAGCAGTCATCTCTCTCTCTTCCTATGGCTATATATCTCCTTATTCGTGTGATGGAGATTAGCCCACTTCCTTCCTCCCTCTCTATTCGGTCTTGCTCGTGCTCTCTTGTTGGAGAGTCTCATCGCCGGTCTTGGAGGAGATAGCCGCCGGCGTCGGTGAGAGGCGAAGCGAAGAAGGAGGTGGTGCCGTGGAGAGGAGAAGCGGATTTAGATCCGGCTTGGATTTTTCTCTCCGGTGGTGGCGTTGGTCTCCGGTGGTGGTTACGGTTGGACGTCGGTCTTGTCGTCGAAGGTTCCGACGAACCTTGTGCATCCGCTAGGCGGATTGCAGTCCTGATTTTCTACTTTTCCTGCGGATCGTGCGCATCCGGCGCATCCGTGGCGTTTTGTATCGGACTTCCTTGTTTTTGATATTCTCGTTATTATTAAAAAGTGCTAATATTTTTCTTTGCAATTTTGTCCGGCGCCGATTTCCCAACAAGTGGTATCAGAGCTAGGTTCGGGTAGACGACCGTGATTGGACGTTCTAGGAAGGGTTTGACTGTGGTGGTGAACGACTAGGTCCTCTTCCCACTCTTTCAGATCCGACCTTTGAACTAATCAGGTCTTCTAGTTTGCCGGGGACAGTCATGACAGGGAAGAGTGCAATTTTGGAGAGATATTCAGTGGAGAGGTTCGATGGCAGTGGAAATTTTAGCCTATGGCAGATTCGAGTCAAGGATATGTTGGTTCAACAAGGTTTGATTCAAGTCTTGCGGGGGCGCGACACATTAACCACGGAGGTAAAAGATGAGGAATGGAAGGATCTTGATGAAAAAGCCACGAGCACAATCAGGATGTGTGTTGCTGACCAGGTGCTCTTCAACATCGGGGATGAAGAGACGGCAGTCGGGCTTTGGGAGAAGCTGGAGCGACTGTACTTGGCGAAATCAGTGACGACAAGATTGTTGCTGAAGCAGCGCCTCTACGCGCTAAAGATGCAGGAAGGTGGCAACCTGCAGGAACACTTTAATGTGTTCAACAGTCTTCTGAGCCAACTGCATGTGGTTGGTTCGAAGGTGGAGGAAGAAGACAAGGCCCTCTTGCTTCTTACCTCGCTCCCGACGTCATACAAGCACATGGTGACTACGCTCCTGTATGGTAAGGATACGGTGGGGCTGGAAGAAGTCACGTCGGTGCTGTTATCCAGTCAGATGTTAAAGGACCCCACTCCTAGGGGTGACCAGATCTTGGTAGAGCATGGACGCGGGAGGAATTTTGACAAAGGATCGAGCAGTGTACGAGCTCGGTCGGCGTCAAAGAAGGCAGTGACGTGTTACCACTGCAGACAGGTTGGTCACATTAGGAGAAATTGTCCGCAGCGTGCAGGAAGTTCTGGAACTTCGAAGGATATCCAAGACGCGGGCTTAGTGACATTGGACCTGGAATGAGACGTTGTCTGAGTCGACTGGAGCAAGTCGGCTGACGCCTCAGTTTTTGGGGTGGTGCTTCGTGCAGGTTGTTGCTTCGCGCAGTATTGCTTCGTGCAGTCGGTGCTTTATGCAGTGTTGCCTTGTGCAGTCAGAAGTGCTTCGTGCAGGTGGTGGCTTCGGATCCCGAACCAAGGTGGTGAATTGTTGTATTTGGTTCGGATCATGCATGGTTTTTTCTCTCTCTGGATAGAGAGGGAATGAAAACCGCATGCAATAATAACCGCTTGATACAAATGGAGTAATTGCATGGGAGTTTCTCTCAAATGGAGTAATTGCATGGGAGTTTCTTGAGAGAACTGTAACCTTCATTCCCATAAATGGGATTGCCGTAAGCCCTCCATTAATCCCATAAATGGGATTGCTGTAACCGCCCAAGTCAAGTAGCAGCCATCTCTCTCTATTCCAATGGCTATATATCTCCTTATTCGTGTGATGGAGATTAGCCCACTTCCTTCCTCCCTCTCTATTCGGTCTTGCTCGTGCTCTCTTGTTGGAGAGTCTCATCGCCGGTCTTGAAGGAGATAGCTGCCGGCGTCGGTGAGAGGCGAAGCGAAGAAGGAGGTGGTGCCGTGGAGAGGAGAAGCGGATTTAGATCCGGCTTGGATTTTTCTCTCCGGTGGTGGCGTTGGTCTCCGGTGGTGGTTACGGTTGGACGTCGGTCTTGACGTCGAAGGTTCCGACGAACGTTGTGCGTCCGCTAGGCGGATTGCAGTCCTGATTTTCTACTTTTCCTGCGGATCGTGCGCGTCCGGCGCATCCGTGGCGTTTTGTATTGGACTTCCTTGTTTTTGATATTCTCGTTATTATTAAAATTGTGCTAATATTTTTCTTTGCAATTTTGTCCGGCGCCGATTTCCCAACACAAAATTCAAATCGAAACCTGAATAATTCGCGAACGGTTTGATCTGGATCTTTGCTGTTCTGGTTCAATTTACAGTTTTCGCTTTTTAGTGACAACTCTAATGGTGACCTACTGGAGCGGGCCCGGTTGTCGTGGGCGAGAGACGGTGCGCTCTTTCACTGACTCTCATTTCGTGCCATTAACGGGAATTTGGGACTTTTGGTGAGTTCCATTAAATATAATTTTTATTGCAAAGGTATTGTTAGAAATTTTGTATTTTAAAACATTATTAAATTTATAATGTTTTAATTGGAGCCTTGTTTGGTGTTTGATGTTTTGCTCCTCATATTTAATGAAAAGCTCTAAAACCAAATGGAGGGAATCCAATTTTTTAGAGGGAACCTTTCATGAAGAAAAGGATGAATCCTTTAGTCTCACCTTGTCATTCTACTTTCTTGTTAGCAAGTATATAATTATCTTCACACTTTCTTATTTGTTCAAAGGAACATAATGTAACATCCATCAAACAACTAGACCCCCTAAGTTGGTTTTTGTTGAAACCTGCAACAGGTCTCTTGAGTTCGGACACACTGGGGGTGCAGCCGATGCTTACTTCTCCCTCACTAAACTCTCTTGACGGTGGATGTGAGAATAAGAAAAGACCCAAGGCTGAAGCGAGGAGGTCCCGCCACACACCCGGAAGATCTTAGAGAGCTTCCCCTCCCAAACCAGAGCTCAACCGGGCACCTTGGAGGGCACTAGCAGCTGACCAAAAACTAGCTTGGAGGAGAGGATTCTCTAAAATCGGATCCCCTCCAAGGTGCCCTTAAGGGTCTATTTATAGTTTTTCCTAGGCTGGTCTGCAAATAGCCTGAATCCGCCTTTTAACTTTATTAATCGCACCCCAAATTGGTCTGCTGATAGCCTAACTCCGCTGTTCTGAAGGGCTATTTGCAACCCACCAGGGGTATTATGGTCTTTTTCCCCTCAAAACCTTTGGGGCGAGTGGTCCGTGAGGGCACCACTCGCCGATCTCCCGCTCAGCTGGGTGAGTGCCCATGCTACTGAGCGAGTGGTCCGTGAGGGCACCACTCGCCGAACTTCTTCTCGCCTGCAGCGTACCCCCACTAATCCGGGGATTTCTCCACCTTCCTTAGCCTGTGCGAATGATCTGTCTGACCCAGGTCTCGCCAGTTGGCTTGAGGGACCCACTCGGCGAATACGGGTTGTACAGTTTTGTCATTACTAGGTCATGACAAAACCCTAGGAAGCACAAAAGACCATGTGAACTTAGGCAAGAAGGAGAAAAACCACAGTGGTAATTTCCAGTTACCAAGTCTAGGGTTGGACTTTAGGGTCACACCTTGACCCATTGACCCCACCATGACATCCCTAACCCATTAAGGGGTCCTTTAGAGCACCAAGGACCCATTGGGGTCACCAAAGGGATCAAATTGACCAAAGTCAACCTTAACCCTAAATTGGTCAAAGTAGCCTAATTAAGGTCAATTGGCCTCCACCATGCCAAATTGACCTTGCCCCTACCCTTATGGTGATATTAGGGACCCAATGGACTAAAAAGCCTCATCATAGGGCCACCAATTTGGCCAATTTGACCAAAGTCAACAATAGCCATATTTTGGTCAAAGTGGTCTATTAAGGGTCAATTGACACTCACCTTGCCAAATTGACCCTACCTAGACCTTCCTAACCCTTAAGGGAGTCCAATGGGTGACTAACCACCCATTGGCATCAACCCAAATGGTCAAATTGACCAAAGTCAACTCTTCCTTAAATTTAGGTCAAAATGACCTATTTTGACCTAACCAAGCCCAATCCACTTGGGCTAGACCCAATTGAGGTCGTCCACCAGCTAATAGAGTTGTGGGCTACTGAATTGACCATTCAATTTCAGGAAATTCGACCAGGAGAGAGAAAGCCCCAATTTGAAAGAGAGAGAGAAGGGGGGAATTAATGGGGAGGAAGAAGAAACCTTCAATCTCCCCCATTAATGACCCCATTCATCTCCTCTTGGGGAGAGGAGGAGTTTCCAGCCTTCTCCCGGCCAGATTGAGGCCCCATTTACCTCCCCCATGTGAAACCGAAATCCTCCCTTAATGCCCATTAATGGCATTTCAAGAAACCTCCCCCTTTGCCTCAATTGATCTCTTTAACACCCTCAGAGCATGCCAAGGAGGAAAACCCCCCACTCTCCTGAAGAATTCGAGCCCTCTCAGTGAAGAATCGGCATGGATACAAGGCACACCCTCCCTCCCATGGCCAACCCGAGAAACACCGGGGAAAATGCCCAATCGAAGGTCTGATCATCTTCTCCTCCCCTAGTGCTAGATCTACATCCATTTGGGGCTTGATTCGATCCAAATTGGGCTCGAATCAAGCATCCAAAGGGGCTTGTTTTCGATCTCTTTTCCCCTCCTCAAAATCCCTATTCCGGCCACCACCGGCCGGCAAACGACCTCCTATCGCCGGCCAACACCTCGACGGAAGTGGTGGTGTCACTTGCCGGCCGAGGAGAGGTGAGGGTGGCCGGGAATTTGGCTTTGAAGATGGCCCAGGATAGGGCTATCCCAACCGTCGGCTGGAGAAAGAAGAAAGGCTGGGGCCGCTCGATTTGCGCCAAGATCTGTGCTGGATCATTAAATATAAATGTTTAGATAATGTATTTTTGTCACACTTTATGGAGTACCTTAAATTAATTATTAAAAATAATTAATGCCCCCTACTAGAAAAATGTTGAACATCAAAGTTGCAGGCCATGGAGTCTAGATTTATTTAAAATTTGTTTCATCAAATTTGGACCACAAGGCAGACCTCGGCACTCAAAATAGTGCAACATGTACAAAGGGTTGACCGGAGCTTGATTTATGTGCCTCTATCAATCCAGTCATCCAAATGTCTTGAAAATTAAAAAATATGTTTTTTATACCCATACCCTTATCATATCCAAAACTGAGGATTTTTGGATAAACTTTTCTAAAGTTATTGCAAACACTTAATAATTCATATATAAATTAATTCCAAGGTCTAAGACATCCAAACCCCTCCAAATTTTGGTGGGTGGTCCTTAGAGTTACAACATAACTCTGGTAAAAATTTCATCTCAATTGGGATTGATTTGCTTGGGTAATTAATTAACCTAAGATTGGTCAAATTAGGGGTCAATAGGTCAAAAATGCACATGTTGGATTTGAATGGTCAATCCTCATCCAAATGTGATGAAACTTTGGCCACTGTGTTGGGAAAATGATTTCTCTTAACCCCTGAACATAAGTTGAATAAGAATTCTAAGAATGAAAAATAAGGCTAAGTAAATATGCGTCGAATAGTATTCGACGCAACGTCGAGATAAAGTCGACGTTTCTATCAGAATGAGTCGAAGTAGCTCCAAGCAGAAGTCGACGTATCCTATGTCGACGTAGCTCTGACTTCTAGTCGACGTATCTTGAGAAGTCGACGCACCCTAGTCGACGCACCTTCCTTATTCTCCTCTCGACGTCCAGACAGGATGTATTCGACGCTTGCGTCGAATAGTAATCGACGCTTGCGTCGAATAGTAATCGACGCACGTCGATCTTTATGACAGAATTCAAAATCGCCAGATCTCTTTCCTTATCTTATAGATCTGATTTATATGGAATCAATTTATGTCTTATAGCCGTTCTGAATCTTTCTTTTCCACAATTAGATTCTTGGCTAAATTGATTAAATCCTTTATGGACATTATTTGAAATCAGATTGAATACTTTCCTTCTATGGATATAACTGTTATGTAAATTTCTCTTTCTTTCTAATACTCTGCCTGCTAATTGATTACTCTCCTATAGTGTTATTTTAATGAACAGAGCTATAAATAATCAAGGAGGTCGGCAGAGAAAGGGGACCAGGTGATTCACCATTTTACATTTGAAAAAGAGGAAAAGCTCCCAAGTGATAAAGAGAGAATTGAGAAATAGCCCTGCAGCAATATTCAAGCATTCTTCTTCTCCTGCTTCTGAAATCACTCTGCTGCAAATTCTGATAGCTCTCACATAAGAGGGAAAAGCTACAAATCTTCTTCTCTCTATAGAAGAAAGATTTAATTCACTACTTCTTGTGCTTCCAATCTTCTTGCTAGGAAGAAGATTCATTCTTGTTTTAAATACTTCTTTTCCTTCTTCTTATTTTCATTCTCACATATTGTAAAAGAGTTTTTAGAATCACTCTTCAAAAAATTCAGTTGTACTGGTTCTAAGAGTCTCCTTGTCAAAAGACTCAGTTGGTTCTAAAAGTCTCCTTATCAAAAGACTCAGGATGGTTCTAAGAGTCTCCTTATCAAAAGACTCAGTGCAAGATAGTGAATTCCTACCAAGGGGGTAGAAGAGTGGATTACCCAAAGTTTGGGGAACCACTATATTTTCTTGTGTTGTGCTGTGATTTCTTTTCTTGCATTTACTTTCTTTATTTGTTTATTTCTTGTTGGTGTGTGTGTGGAAGCTCTAATCTGTGATCATATACATATATATATTTACTTTGCACAAAATATTTTAAATCTCTATTCACCCCCCCTCTAAAGAATTCAAGTGAGGTTAACTGTGCACTTTCAATTGGTATCAGAGGGAGGTTGATCTAAAAAGGTTAACTCCTTGATCAAAAAGATCCTACCTCTTATTTATAAATATATATTTTTCTAACAATTATTTTTCACATGGCACAAATCAAAGATTATGCTTCCACCAGACCACCAATGTGCAATCTTGAAAAGTTTGCAATTTGGAAAACAAGAATTAGAATTTATATGAATTCTATTGATGATAACTTGTTTAATATTACTGTGACAGGTCCCCCAAAGACTTATAAAAAGGATGCAAATGGCAATGTCACACAAACACTTGTTCCAAGATCTGAATGGACAGAAGATGAGAAGAAGGCAAGAACATGTGATCTAAAGGCCATGAACATACTTGTATCAACCCTCTCAGATGACATCTTTCAAAGGGTTGTTGACTGTGAATCAGCCAAAGAAATTTGGGATGCTCTTACAAAGATGGTGGAATGAAGTGCTGATGAAAAGAAAGATAAGAAGGCTCTATTGATCTCACAATATGAGAACTTCCAAAAGAAAAATGAAGAGAGTATCTTTGAGATGTATGACAGATTCAGTCTAATCATCAATCAATTGAAAAACTTGGATAGAGAGATCTCTCTCACTGAGATTAATGACAAATTGCTAATGAGTCTCCCTAGTTCATGGGACTCAAGAACATGGGCCATAAGAGACACAAGAGGACAAAAGGAAATATCAACAGATGCTCTCTTAGGAAAACTCAAATCATATGAGCAACTGCTGAAAACTAGAGAAGAGAAGAAGAGAAGAGAAAACACTCCAATCTCCTCAAAAGACATGAATATTGCATTAAAAGCAACAGAGGAAGGAGGCTCTATCACTGAAGAAGAACTATTCAGTTTCCTGGCCAGAAAATTCAAGAAATGGGTCAGGACAGATGGATCAAGAAGGAGAGAGTCAAAACCAAGGTATGACAAAACTCTTACTAAAGAAATTATTTGTTATTTTTGCAGGAAACCTGGACATATTGCCCCAGAATGTCCAGAAAATGCTGAGACAAAGAAAGATCTCAAGAAAAAGGGGAAGAAGAAAGAAAGAGGCTTTATAGCAGAAGCCTGGAGTGATACAGACTCTGAGGACAGCTCCTCTTCCAAGAGTGACAATGAAGAACCTAAGCAAGAATATCTATGCTTGATGGCCCTTGAAGGATCAAAAAATAATGATAGTGCTAAATCTTGGAGTGAGACAGGATCAGAAGAAAGCATATCTTCTGAAGATGAAAAAAAAGATAGCCTTATTCTCATAGAGGAATCTGAGGATAAGGATGAGGTAAGCATGTTTGATGAAATAGATTTTCAAAGTGATAACTTCAGAAATGATTTTATGGGAATGTGTCTAGATCAACTAAAAGCAACACAAGAAATTAAAGATCTAAAAGAACAAATCAATGTAGCTAAAAACCAGAGAAATAGAGAAGTTAAATACTCTAAAGATTATGAATTAAGGGCTAACATCATAGAAAAGGAGATATAAAAGGCTAAAATAGAAAATCAGTTCCTTAAGGATAAGGTTTCCCAGGCAAAGGCCTTTGAAGAATCAATAAACATGAGAAGCCAAACTCTTAAGGAAATCACTGAAAAACAAACAATGAGACACAAAAATCTTGGGCTAGGAGCTGATCCATCAACCAGCTTGAATCCATCCAGCAAACCTGCTTGGATGAGCCCTGTAAAATTCACTAAACCTGTCAAATGGACAAACCAAGAAAAAGACCCACAAGATAAGGAAGAAAACTCCTTCAAAGAAATAAAGGAATTTGATGAGACATCATATTATTCAGCCGATGACTCACAAACTTCATCTGAAGAAACAACTAATCCAAGAAAAACAACACATAAAGGAGTAAAAACAGAAAAAGGTAAAATGAAAATTGAAGATACAATTGCGTCGACTTCATATCGACGCATAAATGATAGTGCGTCGACTTATACTCAACGCAACCTCTCAGATGCCTCGACCTCTTCTAGACGCTTAAACAAAAGCACGTCGACTTCCAATCGACGCAACTTTCTCTATGTGTTGAAATCAGATCGACGCCATCTGGAGAAAGCGCCGAATACAAATCGACGCGACTATCAACATGCGTCGAATAGATATCGACGCACAAAAGTTCAGAGCAACTTAAATACCTTTCCTCCAAAAGCCTTTCATCCTAACCCATATTCAGGACCCATTCATCCCAATCATGATTTCTATCCTAATCAACACCTCTATCATGATTTCTACCCTAAACATGGTAACCAAAATTCCCATTTTAACCAAAATTTCTATCCCAACCAAAATTCCCATCATAATCAAACCTTCTATTCTAATCAACCCTTCTATTCCTCTCTAAACTCAAATTATCATAATAATAAGATAATCAAGTGCCATATATGTAACAAAGCTGGCCACCTTGCCAAACAATGCTGGTACAACCAATCAAACTATCTGTAAAAATTAGTCCAAGACTGACTTAGAACTAGGTAGAGATAAACACCTAGAATTCTTCAGGAAAATTAAAAGTCACGTCGACTTCTAATCAACGCACCGTCGATAACTCAACTCAATAAGTGAAATCGACGCATGCGCCGACTCCACTCAATGCATACGTCGATAGGAAACCCTATCATCCCAAATCAGACTATATCGACGCTCACGTCGAATTCCACTCAACGTAACGTCGACTTCATGAAAACGAGCGGCAATACCAAAATATTTCCGGTCACATCCACGGAAGTACCGAATAAGCCTCGACTTGAGTCCAGTTTTGATGCTTCACCTGACTTAAATAGTATCTTCAGTTAGAAGCCTTCACGACTCTGCATCTTTCATCCTTCTTGCTCCTCAGACCAGCCGATTTTTCCTCTCCCTTTCACTGAACTAAAATGGCTCCCAAAATCAACTCAGGCTTCGACATTGACCTTGAGTCTTTCCAAGCAGCCGCAGAAAACTACAAGAGCATCATTGCTCTTTTTACTGCAGCAGGACTGGACAAGCTCATCTCCACTAGGTGCAAGCTCCTGGAATCAGAGCTCACAGAGCTAATAACTCATGTTCAGATATCTGAACAAGGAGAAATCCAGGGAACAATCTATGAGACACCAGTCTCAATCTCTGCAGATCATATTAGGACCACCTTTGATCTTCCTACAGGTATATCCTAATATTATCTTTGTTTAAATAAAATAGGGAAAGGAAATCAATTTCTAAAGAGTAACCTTATAAGTCTTTATCATTCCCCCATTTGGTGAGAATCTATAGACCTCACACCTGATGAAATCAAGCATCTGCCAACCACCATGAAGTTTTCAAGGGATAAACCAATCCATCTAAAGAAAATAGACTTTTCTGAGGAATACAGACTGCTAGCAGACATAGTAGGAAAGATACTACTATGCAAAATTTCAGCCCATGATGCAGTTCCCAAGCAGCAACTGAACATCATGGGGGCCCTTGTGCTGAAGAAGAAGGTGGACTGGGCCACATGGTTACTCAACATAATAGGCTCCAAATACTCACACAAAGAAAATGCATATATGAGGATTATGAGTCAAGTACTCTTCCACTCCTTCCCTGACCTCTGTAGGTCAAAAGGAATCCCCATTCCTCCAGGGAAAAGAATGTCAATAGCCCTATTCTCCAAGTGGACCAGGCAAATTCCTAAGCCTGGTTCCATTCCTGAAAGGACTCCCTCTCCTCCTAACTCTCCTACTCATCCATCTCCTGCTCATCCATCTCCTCCTCCTTCTCCTCAAAGAGACAATTCTTCTCTACCACCATCATCCACTCAAATAGTCTCTACCACCCTCACAAATCCTACTCTACCTACCTCTTCTCAAGCACCTGCTCCTCAAACAGCAGTTTCTCCACCTCCTTTATCACCCATACCTCATGTATCAACTAACTTCTCTCCAGCCTCATCACCACCTTCACCACTCTCTCCTCATCCCCAACCACAACATGAACCATCTGCATCCACTAAAACTCTCCTCAATCAGTGCATTGCATCAGCAACTCAAACATTCCAAGCAATGCTGGATGAGCACTGCTCCCAGATTCATTCCTCAATCCTACACATGCACACCCAAATAGATGGGGTCAGTGCCTCTGTGCAAAGTCTGAAGAACTCTCTCTCTTCCTCAAGAGTTACCAAGTCTTTCTTAACCTCCTTGGCCAAGAAGGTCAAGAAGGGGGAGAAGCTTGATGAAGAGCAGCCCTCCAATCTTAAATCTCCCTCACACAAATCCCCTCCTTCTTCAAAATCTGACAGTCTTGCACTGCTCAAGACAATTGGGAATGAGATAGTACCTGAGCTACACAATGATGAACAAATAATAGAGGTACTCAACATAGCAAGAGATGCTGCAAATCAAGTGGCACTACTACAAGGGGAGGGAAGCAGAGCAGAAAATGAGGCTGAAAAGGAAGAAGGTGAGAAAGAGCTGAATACTGAAAAAGGAAATGAAGCTGATGCTGGGAAAGAGAAAGAGCCAGATGCTGTGATGGCTGAAGAAGGGGCTCAGGAGTCAGGGGCAGGGGGAGCTGAGAATCAGGGGGAGCAAATGGCTGAGACCCAGGGGAGCTGAGGGAGTCACCTGCTACTGGGAAAGAGCAATCCACAATAGTATTCAAGAGAAAAAGAAAGACTCCTCCTACCCCTCCTGAATAATACTTGAAAACAATGCTTCATATACTTTATGATTGGTCTGAACATGAAGTTTGCTTCTGACTGTGTGAAATCTTCATTATCTGTACAAATGCTTTGCTATGTTAATTATATGCTAAATACAATTTCTCTCTAAATAGGGTTAAGATAAATAGGGGGAGATTGTTGGGAAAATGATTTCTCTTAACCCCTGAACATAAGTTGAATAAGAATTCTAAGAATGAAAAATAAGGCTAAGTAAATATGCGTCAAATAGTATTCGACGCAACGTCGAGATAAAGTCGACGTTTCTATCAGAATGAGTCGAAGTAGCTCCAAGCAGAAGTCGACGTATCCTATGTCGACGTAGCTCTGACTTCTAGTCGACGTATCTTGAGAAGTCGACGCACCCTAGTCGACGCACCTTCCTTATCCTCCTCTCGACGTCCAGACAAGATGTATTCGATGCTTGCGTCGAATAGTAATCGACGCACGTCGATCTTTATGACAGAATTCAAAATCTCCAGATCTCTTTCCTTATCTTATAGATCTGATTTATATGGAATCAATTTATGTCTTATAGCCGTTCTGAATCTTTCTTTTCCTCTATTAGATTCTTGGCTAAATTGATTAAATCCTTTATGGACATTATTTGAAATCAGATTGAATACTTTCCTTCTATGGATATAACTGTTATGTAAATTTCTCTTTCTTTCTAATACTCTGCCTGCTAATTGATTACTCTCCTATAGTGTTATTTTAATGAACAGAGCTATAAATAACCAAGGAGGTCGGCAGAGAAAGGGGACCAGGTGATTAACCATTTTACATTTGAAAAAGAGGAAAAGCTCCCAAGTGATAAAGAGAGAATTGAGAAATAGCCCTACAGCAATATTCAAGCATTCTTCTTCTCCTGCTTCTGAAATCACTCTGCTGCAAATTCTGATAGCTCTCACATAAGAGGGAAAAGCTACAAATCTTCTTCTCTCTATAGAAGAAAGATTTAATTCACTACTTCTTGTGCTTCCAATCTTCTTGCTAGGAAGAAGATTCATTCTTGTTTTAAATACTTCTTTTCCTTCTTCTTATTTTCATTCTCACATATTGTAAAAGAGTTTTTAGAACCACTCTTCAAAAAATTCAGTTGTACTGGTTCTAAGAGTCTCCTTGTCAAAAGACTCAGTTGGTTCTAAGAGTCTCCTTATCAAAAGACTCATGGTGGTTCTAAGAGTCTCCTTATCAAAAGACTCAGTGCAAGATAGTGAATTCCTACCAAGGGGGTAGAAGAGTGGACTACCCAAAGTTTGGGGAACCACTATATTTTCTTGTGTTGTGCTGTGATTTCTTTTCTTGCATTTACTTTCTTTATTTGTTTAATTCTTGTTGGTGTGTGTGTGGAAGCTCTAATTTGTGATCATACACATATATATTTACTTTGCACAAAATATTTTAAATCTCTATTCACCCCCCTCTAGAGAATTCTAGTGAGGTTAACTGTGCACTTTCACACTGGTTTTAATTCACTTAAAACACCACCACAAGGGATTTTGGGTGATTTGAGGTGGATGTGCCCTAGAACTTTAGTTCAAACCCTAGGGTTGCACTTTGGGCTTGATGAAGGACATAGAGTCATATGTCCTTGGATGGACTTGGAACTTGGTGGATAAGTTCTTAGGGTGGTGATTAGCCCTAAATAGTTTTATGAGAATTTTTAGGCACTTTTCTTCCCTTTGAACAAGTTAGGAATCAATTAAGGAACTTTCTTATAAGAGGAATCAACATACTCATTTTACCTTGATTGTTGATGAAAGTTTGGTAGTGCTCATATGATTATGATATAAATCACTGGTAATTTTTGTGTGAATTTTGGATTGATTGAATTAGTACTTCATTCACAAGTCAACTATTTTGCCCTAAGATTGTGATAAATAAATATGGGCCTAATATTCCCTGGAAAATTGTGAAACTTGGTAATAGGACATTTTAGGGCATTAGAAAGCTCTGTGAATTTTTGTATGATTTTTGGAAGTATTTATCAGTAGGTTACTTCACAATGTGCCTTAGTTTGGATTTTCTTGAAATATTTATTTATGTGACTAAATAATTTTGACAAATTATAAAACTTAGTCAGTAAATTTTTCTGATCATTATAGAGGTCTGGTAATTTTACATTAATTTTTGGGTGAGTATTTGTGGTGGTTTCTTCATTATCCTCCAATTTTGGATAATTATTCAATATTATAATTAGAGGCCAATACCTTACTGTAAAATTATGATATTCTGTATTTGCGGTTATTTTGATATCATAGATTTTTCCATAAATTTGTGTAGACCATATCATAAGAGGATCTTACACTTCATGTTCAATTTCATACTTGGCCAATTTTGGAGTGTGCGAACAAGAAAAATAAGACCGAAAAAATGAAGAATAACAATTTTTATTTCCAAAAACCTTGATTATTACAAAGGTATAACCTCCTTTATATAAAATGGAGGAGAGAGAAGAGAATACAAATAAACAATGTGGGACTAAATACTATACAGGACAAAATACAGAACTGGGCGGTCAGACATAGGGAGACCGCCGAGACCGCCGAGACCGCTCGATCTGAGATAACAGACCTCACTCCTGAACCTTCTAGAGAACAAGCGGTCTATAAAGGATAGACCGCAGGAAGCAGGGCTAGACCGCCTGTCTTCATCTTCAACCCGCCAAGTCTTAGAGAGCGCGCGGTCTGAAACGAACATACCTCCAGAGAGAAAAGGAACCCAGACCGCCCGGTCACCAACCAGACCGCCCGGTCTCAACACTTCAACAAGACCGCCCGGTCTCCAGACAGACCGCCCGGTCACAACACTTCAAAACTCCCCCTCAAGCTGGAGCATATATGTCAATCATGCCCAGCTTGTCGAAAACGAAGTAAACACGGGCTTGGTAAAAATATATGCTAGTTCAATGTCCGAAGTGACGAATGGAGTACAAATTTGTTTCTTCAATACTTCTTCTCTGATAAAATGGCAATCGACTTCGATGTATTTTGTCCTCTCGTGGAATACCGGATTCTTAGATATGTATATGGCAGCTTTGTTGTCACAGAACATCGGTAGAGGATGGTTATAGACTTCTCCTAAGTCCAGCATGAGATCTCTTAACCATTTAAGTTCACAAGTTGTCGACGCCATACTTCGATACTCAGCTGCAGCACTAGACCTTGAGACAACGGATTGTTTCTTGCTCTTCCAGCTTACAATGTTTCCCCCAATAAAGGTGCAAAATCTAGAAGTAGATTTGTGATCATCTTTATCGTTTGCATAACTAGAATCTGAGTATGCCTCAATCTTTAGATGATTGTTGTTCTGAAAAAGTTATCCCTTTCCTGGAGCCCCTTTGAAATAACTAATTGCCAACCTAAAATCACCTAGAGGGGGGGGGGGGGGGGGGGGGGTGAATAGGTGATAACAGCGTCTTTTGCGGAATTGAAAATCTTGAAAATAAAGAACGCATGAAAAGCAAACCACAACCACAGACGACACAAGGAATTTATAGTGGTTCCCCGTTCTTGGGTAATCCACTTGCCGGCCTCGCCAATCTAGCACCACAGCTAGACTTGACTACTTCACAATATCTCGGATCAAGAACGATCCTACAAATCTCAGAGTCAAAAACTCTTACAACTCGGAGACCAATCTCCTACAAACTCAGAGAGAACCCTCTCTTACAACTCGGAGAACACCTCTCCTACAACTCGGAGAACAATCTCTCCTACAATCAAATAAGAAATTGATATAAAGAATATACTTGTTAATCACCAAAAGATCTGAATATTATGATGACGATCTTCTTCCTTCTTGTGATAGAAACAGCTTCGGCTTGATATTGAAGATGAATCGATATGGCGCAACTCAGATCTTCAAGGATCTTGATCGAACCTTCTGAATCAAAACACGTAAGGCAAAGATCGAAAGACCTTCCTCTTCCCTTGGAGACGAATTCAGGAAATTCACGATCGATCTCCAATGATGGCGATGCGCGGCACTTGACGACGAACTTGGATCAGATTAGGGTTTTGAAAAGTACGAGCTCTGATCTTGTGGCTCTGAAAACTTGATGGTAAGACTTAATACTTCTTCATATGCAATCTTAAGGAGCAATCATTATATATAATACATCCTAACGATTTAACCTTAAGACAAGGAAAGACGTCACGTCATACTGACGGAAAGGACTTGTCGTCAAAACCGGAAAAACAAAGTTTTCGAGAAATGAAGGATTAGACTTCTCGAGAATTACAATACTTCTCGAGAGATATGGCTAGATCTCGAAAACAGCTTTACAAGAGAGAAAGATCAAGGAAAACAAGACCGGACTTCTCGAGAGAAAAAGGATTTCTCGAAAGCCAAGACATATTTCTCGAAATCAGCTAGAAAAGAGCTTTTCCCGAAAACAAGTAAGACCTTTCGAGAGAACAAAGACATCTCGAGAAATACAAGAAAACTTCTCGAAAACTTCAGAACTATTTCGAGAACAACCTTTAGAGAAAAGACTTTTCGAAAACTGAAGTACTTCTCGAGAGAGAAAAGACTTCTCGAAAACTGAAGTACTTCTCGAGAGAGAAAAGACTTCTCGAAAACAAAAGTACTTCTGAACCAACCCTTCTCGAAAACAAACAAGGACTTCTCGAGAGCATAGAAGGACTTTTCGACAGCTCATATAGACTTCTCGGAAAGTCTACTTACTTCTCGAAAAGTTAACGTAGAGAAAATCTTCTTTTGTCTTCAGACCAAAACTGCACACCAAGGCTTTGAACTTTTTGATGTCTTGATCATAAAGTGTATCCCAATTGAGAGACCACACATGAGTCAACCCCATACCTCATACAATGAAGAATTACATTGCATGAGACTGTGCTTATTGACCCATTGTGACCTGACATTGGTCTACACTTAGCAAAGTGAACCTGCAAGAACATTACTAGAAAACCAAATCAAATACACAAACAATTCAGCCTTGGTTCAAAGTTGACTTTCTACAAATCAAGGCTATTGTGGATACAATACCCAACAATCTCCCCCTATTTGTAGAAGTCAGAACCCTACTTACCAAGATGAATTGTAGCCATATTAAATATAAAAGAGATATACTGGAAAGAACATTAACAACAATATCTAAATATAAAAGCATGATTGTCACATCAGAACCAAAAACTATATTTAGATGTAAGATTGCCTAATGAATTAATGTTCACACAGCATATAGAAATAATGTTTTAAAGGTTCTTCAAAGACTTGACTTCAGACATTGGAATTTCTTTTTCTCAGCATTTCTATCCTTTCAAAGTAAGCATATGGCTTTGGGTGATACTTGGGAGGAGCTTCTGGAGCTGCTGGATTGTTGTACCCATAGTTCCTGAAATGAATTCTTCTCTTTGTTTGGCTTGTCTCATATTTCTTCCATTCAGAAGAGCTGTAAAATTCTTCAGGTTTTACATTTCCTTCTTCTACAAGCTTAAGAGAGTCAAGAATTACAACTTTAGAAACTGGACTCCAACTCTCTGGATAAGCCTTAGATTCATCTACCACTGCTTTGCCTGAGCCTGCTGAGCTGGAGCCAGGAATAGATCTGCTAGCAGAAGGTCCATCACCATACTTTCTTTTTCTAGAATAGTGCCTAGAAGATTGAGGTTCTACTGAAGAAATATCATCAGACTTCCTTGCTGGTCTTGGAGAAAACTGAGGAACTTCAGATTGAACTTGATCAAAGCTTGGAGGAGGTTGAGCAGGGTCAATACCCAAATCAGGAAATATTTCATGATGTAGCCAAACAGCAGTTTGGGAAGTGAAGTCTTTTAACTCATTTACCTGCTGTTGGACACCTTGAGACAACTGGTCAAACTTATTAATTAAATGCTTGTGAAAATCAAAAAGAGTTTGATCAATTAGCCCAGTCATTTTCTCAGTTATACTGTCCTCCCCCTTTCTGACTTCTACAGAGAGGGTTTGGAGAATTGATTCCTTGAACTGGCCTACCTCATCAATAACCTTAAAGGTATTATCTTCTGCCCTTGAAGCCATGTTTTCTTGAGTTTTTCTTACTTGAATAACTTCAGCTAGCACTGTGGCTACACCCTCTATGGTGTGATCAATAGCCTTTCCTCCCTGAATAACAACCTCTTTTAGTTGATCTAAACTGGTTTTGAATTCTTTCAACTGCTTGGACATCTCTGTTTCAACATCTGAAATTCTAGCATGAACTTCCTTGAAGGAGTAATCTATTTTTGCACTCTGTCTTTGAAGTAGTAATTCAACTTTTCCAAGAAATGAATTTTCATCAAAAAGAAATGGAGGAGGAGGGATTGGCAGAACTTCCTCTGGGATATCTTCAATAACAACTGAACTTGGAAGCTTCACAGGAGATAACAGAATAACATTATCCTGAGCATCCTTGTTTGAGTCTAAACAAGGTTCTTGCTCCCCCTCAACATGTACTGGGGGAGGAGAGGAATCATGTACTGAAACATCATCTGCTTCCAGATTAAAGTCAAAATCTGCCCCTGACCCACCCAAGTGGTCACTAGTGCTATGCACATCATCAGCACTTTTTAAAATCTCACTCACCACATCTGCTATGGTGGAATCAACAAAGTCCTCATTTACAGCTGGAGGAGGGGAGACATGAACAACCTGTTCTGAAGCAACTTGTTCTGAAAGATCTTGAGCTGAAGGAGAAGGAACTGTATCTGTTGGAGGAGTGAAGTCTTGAGGAGCTGGAGATGAATCTGGAGCTGGAACTGAACTGTGTTGAGCTGGAGGTGGAGCTGGAGTTGTTGATGGTTCTGGAGAAGGAGGAGCAGGAGCTTCAAACTCATGAACTGAAGGAGCTGCTGTAATAGGCTCCCCCTGGGGACCTGCACCTGCTGCTGGCTTATTAATCCTGATGTTCCACCTTTGCATAGTGACAACATCTACCTTCTTTAAATGATGAATAATGGCTCCCTTGGACATGTCAAACACAACTGGATCAAGCTGATTCAGATAGAGAGATAGAATCCTTGCAAAATTGGGACTCATTATACTTTCTTTGATCTTGTTGAATAAGAAATCTGCCCAGCTGAACCTTTTACCACAAATCACTGTTGCTACTAAACAGAATACATCTGAAGAAACATGACCTAGGCTCCCAGTATGACAAAGTAAAACCTTTGAAATAATGTCCACTAACAACTTTCCCACATCACTCATCTTTTGTCTACGAATAGTTGTAGTTCCTTTATCCAATCCACAGAACATTAGGGCATGAGCCCAATCCTCATTACTCAAAGAATCCTCATCTGCTATAAGAGGAATTTGCAAAAACTTGGAAAGGGATTTTGGATTAATCTTGATTTTGAAATTTCCAACCATAGATTTCATCCTATTTCCGCTTTTGTGCACTTTGATGTTGATAAACAAATCCTCCACTTCTTGAAAAAGAATACGACACTGATGTTCTAGCAAAAACGAAAGTCCTGCTGCATCTATAAGATAGAAAAGATTTTGAAACTCATCTGACAAAGATTGGAGACCTTCACGCACGAGTTCACTGCCCACGCTGATCTTAGGTTTTCCGGAAGGAGCCATCGATCGTAAGAGTAACTTGAAGTGAGTGCTGGAACGAGAGAATGTAGGTCTGAATGCGAACTGGAACGTCGATTTGCGAGAGAGTAGATGAACCGTCAGCACTTTTCGAGAGACGATGGAAGAACCTCGCGTGAACTCTTAACTCATTTCAACACTCTATTTATAGCTTGGTTTTGATGTGACAATTAATTTGATTTAAGTTTAAACAGAATAAAGTTTACGCGTACCTGGCTCTTCGAATGCTCGAAAATTGAAATTAAAGTTTGCGAGAAGTATAAGTCATTTCTCGAGAGGTCGTAAAAGTTTTCGAGAAGTATCAAAACTCTGCCGATCATCTTCCGAGAGAAAAATAAAGTTCTCGAGGGATAACCCATTTCTCGAGAAGTATGAATTCATTTTTCCGAAAACTTTTATCTTCTTCCAAAAGTAAGTCATTTCTCGAGATATTAACTTCATTTCTCGAGAAGTTTTAATGATGACTTGGATTTTTCTTCTAGATTCTTCTTCACAAGACTGTCTTTTTGACTTCTGTCTGGATTCGTCGGGATTCGTCGGAATGACCCGAGTCATCTTGACGAATTTACTTAGCAGAAATTTATTTTCTTTGCAAATGATAAACCTGTACTTACATTTTTAGAACATAAAGAAATAGTATAAAATTTAAGAAAATACACTTATCTCCTTTTCTTCTCCTTTGTTGACCATTATTCCATGTTGAGCATTCCAAGTTCCGTCTTGAAGAAAGAGAACTTGGTCTCATCCAGCGGCTTCGTGAATATACCTGCTATTTGCTTATCCGTGGAGACATAACGTAAGTTGATATCCCCATTCTCCACATGCTCTCGGATGAAATGATATCTTAATTCAATATGCTTTGTCCGACTGTGTGAGACCGGATTATTTGCTATAGCAATTGCACTGGAGGAGTCGCAAAACATTGGAATATTCTTTATTTTCACATTGTAGTCTTGAAGCTGGTTCCTTATCCATAGAAGTTGTGCGCAACAACTGCCTGCTGAAATATATTCTGACTCGGCTGTTGAGATTGCAACACAATTCTGCTTCTTGCTACTCCAGGATATAAGCCTTCTTCCGATAAATTGGCATGTTCCGGAAGTGCTTTTCCTGTCGTCTCTGCTACCTGCAAAATCTGCATCTGAATAGCCTATTAGTTCGCTATCATTACTTCTTGGGTACCATAAGCCAAGATTTGGTGTGCCTTTAAGATATCTCAAAATTCGCTTTGCAGCAGTATAGTGAGATTCCCTAGAGTTCACCTGATATCTAGCACATACACATGTGGAAAACATTATGTCAGGTCTACTAGCAGTAAGGTAGAGCAATGAGCCAATTATGCTTCTGTATTTGGTTTCATCAAAAGGTTTCCCTTTCTCATCCTTGTCCAGAGACATAGCTGAGCTCATTGGAGTCCTCATAGAGGTTGCACTCTCCATTCCAAATTTCTTAATCAACTCCTTGGTGAATTTCGTCTGTGAGATGAAAATTCCATCTTCAGATTGTTTCACTTGAAGTCCTAAGAAATATTTCAGCTCACCCATACTGCTCATTTCAAACTTTCCCTGCATAAGTTTTGAAAACTTTTTGCAAAGATTGTCGTCTGTAGAGCCAAAAATAATGTCATCTACATAGATTTGTACTAACAAAATCTT
The DNA here is from genome assembly GCA_033032865.1 of Dactylorhiza incarnata. NCBI lineage: Eukaryota > Viridiplantae > Streptophyta > Magnoliopsida > Asparagales > Orchidaceae > Dactylorhiza > Dactylorhiza incarnata. Next base: position 10,000,229 of record JAWHQI010000027.1, read on the forward strand.
GCCTTTTACTTCCCTAAGAAATAATGTTTTATCTATCTTTCCTCTTGTGAACTTGTTCTCAAGAAGAAAGTTAGACAGCGTCTCGTACCAAGCTCGAGGAGCTTGTTTTAACCCATATAAAGCTTTTTGTAATAAGTAAACGTAATCAGGGTGTTCAGAATCTACAAAACCTGGAGGTTGATCTACGTATACTTCTTCTTTTAAGTTGCCATTTAGAAAAGCTGACTTAACATCCATTTGGTATACGGTGAAACCTTTGTATGCAGCATAAGCTAAGAACAATCTGATTGCTTCAAGTCTTGCTACTGGAGCATAAGTCTGATCGAAGTCGATCCCTTCTTCTTGTCTATAGCCTTTTGCTACAAGTCTTGCTTTATTTTTTATAATTGTTCCATCTTCATCCAATTTGTTCCTGAAAACCCACTTTGTTCCAATAATATTTTTACCCTTGGGTTTAGGAACTAGTGTCCACACCTTGCAACGCTTGAATTGATTTAACTCTTCTTCCATTGCAATTATCCAGTGGGGGTCTTCATTTGCTTCTTGAAACTTCTTCGGTTCTACCTGTGAAAGAAAACTTAAATGCATAATTTCGTTAGTAGTACCTCTTCTTGTTCTAATGCCGACTTGAGGATCTCCTATGATTTGATCAATAGGGTGATCTCTCATATGTCTGAACTCAAGGTTCCTTGCATCAGTTTGAACATCAGGAGTATTATCAGCTCCTTGAATGTCTTCTTCCGCTTGTGCTGGTTCTTCATCAATATGATCTTCTTCTTCATTTGTGATTGGGGAAGAAATCTTGACGAAGGTTTGAGCATCATCTTTGACTGGCTCATCTAAGGTAATATTTTGTGTCTTTGAACCTGCACCTTCAATAGAAGAACTAGAAGAGATGCCATGAAGCACGCTCGTTTCATCAAATACAACATTTATTGATTCTTCTACCACTAGAGTTTTCTTATTAAATATTCTATAAGCTTTACTATGGCTGCTATAGCCTACGAAAATACCTTCAAAACTCTTTTCGCTAAACTTGGTTTTGTAATGCTTTCCATTTTTAAGTGCAAAGCATTTGCAACCAAAGATTCTAAAATAAGAGATGGTTGGTCTCTTGCCTTTTAGTAGTTCATAAGGAGTCTTTTCATGGTTTTTGTTTATGAGTGCTCTGTTTTGCACGTGGCATGCAGTGTTGACGGCTTCAGCCCAAAGATATTCGGGCAGAGAAGTGTCACTCAACATGGTTCTGCAAGCCTCAATGAGTGTTCTATTCCTTCTCTCAGCTACCCCATTTTGTTGTGGAGTTCGAGGAGAGGAAAACTCATGAAAGATACCTTGACTTTCACAAAAATCTGTCATAGCCCCAGATTCAAATTCTGTTCCATGGTCACTTCTGATTTTGACCACGGTGCATTCAAATTCGTTCTGGATTTGCTTGACAAACTTAGTAAAAATGGTAAACGTATCTGACTTGTGTTTGAGAAAGAATACCCATGTGAAACGTGAGTAATCATCTACAATAACTAACGTGAAAGACTTACCTCCTAAACTCTTAATTTGCAAAGGACCAAACAAGTCCATATGAATTAGGTATAAACACCTAGTTGAATCCTTACCTACAATGCTTTTAAAAGTAGCTCTTGTTTGCTTGCCTTTTACACATGCATGACAAGGTCTATTTTTAATGCACTTAATATTTGGAGCATCACGTACCAAGTTTTGTGAAAACAACTTATTTATAGTTTTGAAGTTTATATGTGCTAATCTCTTATGCCATTGATCAACAAGAGATGCACTATCTTTTGCTAAAAGACATACTGGTGTAGAAGAAGATAAACAAATAAAATTTAAACAGAAAATATTCCTATGACGAGTGCCTGATAAAATCGTTTCGGAATTTTCTGCCGACTTTATCAAACACTTGTCTTTACGAAAATCAACTATGTACCCTTTATCACAAAGCTGACTTATGCTTATCAGATTATGTTCCAATCCTTCCACATAAGCAACATCCGAAAAGGATACATTACCATTAGAGATCATACCATAACCTTTTGTTATTCCTCTGTCAGATCCGCCAAATATAACTTTTGGGCCATTCTCAACAGGAATGAAATTTTGCAAAAGGCTTCTTGTTCCGGTCATATGCCGTGAACAACCACTGTCCAAATACCAGATAGGATTTTTGATGGCTTTTGGACATACCTGCATAAACAAATTATTTTGCCTTAGGAGCCCAAACAAATTTGGGTCCTTGGTCCTTTGTTAGTTGAGTACCACGAAGAGCATTAACATTGCGAGTGGTCTTTCTTGCATTGTTAATCTGTGGTCTCTTGGAATGTGTAAAATTGAACCAACAGTCTACGGCAAAGTGACCTATTTTGCCGCAACACCAACAGTTAAACCTGTTGTACCTTCTCTTAATATTTTCCTGCTTAACTCTTTGAACGTTGGTTTTGGCAGGAGCAACCCTTCTGGATGAAGATGTTTCATGAGTACAGCATACACAAGGTAATGCTATCTCATTAGACTTTGGTGCAACAGCCTTTACAATTGGTGCTTTCTTCTCATTATGTCCATGAACGTAAGGACCATAATCTCTTAGATTTATCTCTTCATGAGATGCTTTGAAAACACTATCTCCGAAGTTTCGAGGTCTAGTCCATCCCTTATAGTCCTTGACGGGTCCAGACTTAATTTGTCGGGTCAAGTGACCATAAGTGCTTTGCATGTCATAAATGTTTGAGGGAAATATGACTTTCTGAAATGGTACATGTTTTTGATGGGCTTTCCCTTTCTCTTCAATCGTGGCTTTCTTAGCACTCATGAATTTCTTTTTGGCATGTATGCCCTTAGTAGTGTTATTAGGACCTGCCACATGACCTAATCCACTAGTACTTGCTTGAGCAGTGAATCTATCAATGAGTGGAAGAATTGTTTTAGGTTGTGAAAACTTTTCAACTAGCTTTCGTTCAGCGGCTAGCTGTTCTTCCAAAACTTTGATAGAATTCGCTCTCCGATCAAGGAGCTCATCCGAGCTTTTGATCTTGTCTTTTAAAACTTGGACTTCCTCTTTGAAGGAAGAAAGTTGTTCAACTTCCTTTCTCAAATTGGTTTCCATTTCCTTAAGAGACATAATCTCCTTGGTCTGAGATTTGACAACCCTTCGGCACTTGTCAAAGCTCTTGAGCATTTTGGTGTATTGGGTCATAAGATTAGATTCATCATCAGAGAAATAATCTTTCTGTTTAGCAGAAGCATAATCTGAATCTGAGAGCATAGTGTGAGAATTTACCTTCCCAGTGTATGGGGGTTCTTCTTCATCATCTGTCATGGCCATAAGCCCAAAGTATGCTTCTTCTTCAGTGCTTGATTTATCTGAATCACTATCGCTCAGTGTTTTAGCCTTCTTGGCTACTAAGCTTCTTTCATTTTTCTTTTTCCCATTAGTGGGTTTCTTCACATCTTTTCTTCCGCCGTCTTTCTTTTTATGAGGGCACTCAGCGATCATGTGCCCTGGCTTATTGCAACAATAGCAAATAATATCAGTAGAAGTATGTTTGTTCGGTTTGGATTTATACCTGTCATTTGTGCTTGAGCCTTTCTTATAGTAATCGGCTTCACGATGTGAGTGTCTATAATCTGAGGAAGATGGCTTGTTCCTCATTTGCCTTCTTTTATTCAGCAGTTTCTTAAACTGTCGGGAGATTAGAGAAAATTCCCCATCAGACATTTCTGAGCTGGAGGAGCCGGTCTTAGATTCTTCTTCATCAGTAGATTCTTGTATTCTGATTTGAGACAAGATTTTGCCTTTTCTAGAACTTTCATCCTTCATAGCCAAGGTTCTTTCCTTGCTTGAAGCTCTATTCCCTTCTTCTTCTGTTTTTCGAATGTTCATTTGTAGCTCGTGGGATAATAGTTTCCCAAACAGATTCTGAGGGTCTAGATTTGGTAACTTCCCAAATTCTCTGATTGCAACAATCTTGCTATCCCAATCTTTTGTTAGGGAACGCAGGAATTTATCATTCAGTTCACCATTTGAGAATTCACGACCATAGTTTCTCAGACCGTTTACAATTTTGAAGAATCTTTCATATGCATCGGCAATGCACTCCTTTTTATTCTGCTTGAAGGCTTCATATTCTTGATTCAAAAGAGATCTTCTATCATCCCTTACTTCTTCAGTACCTTCCATAAGAACTATTAAGGATGTCCACATTTCTTTTGCTGAACTGCAGTGAATTAAATTTTGCAACATTGAATCATCCACTGCACTGGCAATAATGTTCTTTGCCTTTTTGTCCAAGGCAACGAGAGCGATCTCATCCTTTGTTAAGTCCATCATTTTCTTTGGAACTTGAACCGTAGGATTGATTGTTGAGGCGGTCATTGGCACATGAGGTCCTTCTTCCACCACTTGGAAGATTCTTGGATCAGCGGCTTCCATGTAGAATCTGACTCTTTCTTTCCACATAGGAAAGTTAGCCTTTGTGCAAATTGGCAATTTCAACGAAGACGATTCCTTGCACTTTTCCATGATTTGAAGGCAATTAGAATGAAGAGATCTTGTTTAAGATGTTAATCTTTTAAGAACAACGACCCTCTGATACCAATTGAAATAACTAATTGCCAACCTAAAATCACCTAGAGGGGGGGGGGGGGGGTGAATAGGTGATAACAGCGTCTTTTGCGGAATTGAAAATCTTGAAAATAAAGAACGCATGAAAAGCAAACCACAACCACAGACGACACAAGGAATTTATAGTGGTTCCCCGTTCTTGGGTAATCCACTTGCCGGCCTCGCCAATCTAGCACCACAGCTAGACTTGACTACTTCACAATATCTCGGATCAAGAACGATCCTACAAATCTCAGAGTCAAAAACTCTTACAACTCGGAGACCAATCTCCTACAAACTCAGAGAGAACCCTCTCTTACAACTCGGAGAACACCTCTCCTACAACTCGGAGAACAATCTCTCCTACAATCAAATAAGAAATTGATATAAAGAATATACTTGTTAATCACCAAAAGATCTGAATATTATGATGACGATCTTCTTCCTTCTTGTGATAGAAACAGCTTCGGCTTGATATTGAAGATGAATCGATATGGCGCAACTCAGATCTTCAAGGATCTTGATCGAACCTTCTGAATCAAAACACGTAAGGCAAAGATCGAAAGACCTTCCTCTTCCCTTGGAGACGAATTCAGGAAATTCACGATCGATCTCCAATGATGGCGATGCGCGGCACTTGACGACGAACTTGGATCAGATTAGGGTTTTGAAAAGTACGAGCTCTGATCTTGTGGCTCTGAAAACTTGATGGCAAGACTTAATACTTCTTCATATGCAATCTTAAGGAGCAATCATTATATATAATACATCCTAACGATTTAACCTTAAGACAAGGAAAGACGTCACGTCATACTGACGGAAAGGACTTGTCGTCAAAACCGGAAAAACAAAGTTTTCGAGAAATGAAGGATTAGACTTCTCGAGAATTACAATACTTCTCGAGAGATATGGCTAGTTCTCGAAAACAGCTTTACAAGAGAGAAAGATCAAGGAAAACAAGACCGGACTTCTCGAGAGAAAAAGGATTTCTCGAAAGCCAAGACATATTTCTCGAAATCAGCTAGAAAAGAGCTTTTCCCGAAAACAAGTAAGACCTTTCGAGAGAACAAAGACATCTCGAGAAATACAAGAAAACTTCTCGAAAACTTCAGAACTATTTCGAGAACAACCTTTAGAGAAAAGACTTTTCGAAAACTGAAGTACTTCTCGAGAGAGAAAAGACTTCTCGAAAACTGAAGTACTTCTCGAGAGAGAAAAGACTTCTCGAAAACAAAAGTACTTCTGAACCAACCCTTCTCGAAAACAAACAAGGACTTCTCGAGAGCATAGAAGGACTTTTCGACAGCTCATATAGACTTCTCGGAAAGTCTACTTACTTCTCGAAAAGTTAACGTAGAGAAAATCTTCTTTTGTCTTCAGACCAAAACTGCACACCAAGGCTTTGAACTTTTTGATGTCTTGATCATAAAGTGTATCCCAATTGAGAGACCACACATGAGTCAACCCCATACCTCATACAATGAAGAATTACATTGCATGAGACTGTGCTTATTGACCCATTGTGACCTGACATTGGTCTACACTTAGCAAAGTGAACCTGCAAGAACATTACTAGAAAACCAAATCAAATACACAAACAATTCAGCCTTGGTTCAAAGTTGACTTTCTACAAATCAAGGCTATTGTGGATACAATACCCAACACCCTTTAATATACTCTAATATCCTTAGAGCAGGTTGTAGATGACATTCTCTAGGAGCTTGCATGAACTGGCTAACCTTTCCTACAACATATGAGATGTCTGGTCTGGTTACTGTAAGATAGATAAGTTTTCCTACTAGACGTCTGTACCGTGTAACATCTGTCAGAGGTGGTGAATCATCTTGCCATGTTTTGTCTTCACCAACGACCATGGGACATCGAGCCGATTTATCCCCAGTCAAACCGGTTTCTTGCAGAAGGTCAAGAGCATACTTGCGTTGTGAGAGAACCACTGAGTTGTGTTTTCGTAAAATCTCTATTCCCAGAAAATACTTTGGAGAGCTGATGCGTTAAAATTAGTTTTTTGAAAAAGGTGTGAAGCCTTGCTTTCTTCTTTTATTAGAATTCGGCGGCGTTTTCGAAGAGTCCCGCGAGTAATCCTACTTCGAAGAATTACCCGTTATCCTATCGAAAGATAGAAGTAACGACCTTTTCCTCTTTCGAAATATCGAAGATTACTCTTTGGCCGCGTCGCCAAAAGCTAAGTAGAAAAGATTGAAAAAGGGCTTTATGTTGAAATTAAAATTGAAAGCTTTTTGAAAATATTGTTGCAACAATTTTTTGAGTAGTTGCAACAATTCTTTAAGAGCGTTTTAAAACTTCTTTTACCTTGAGCTAGTTGCAACAACCAAAGAGGTGTTGCAACAAATTTTTTAGTGTTTTTTAAAAGAAAGTTTTTAAAAAGTGCTTTAGAGAGAAAGCTTTTGGGTTTATGTAATTATCCGGACTAAAATCAATAAAGGCAAGTGGACCTTATCGATAGTAGTATAGGATATTTCTTTTGAAATATCAAGGTCGTATTTTTCCAAGGTCGTATCGATTATTTCTACTTCTTAGGAACGCGCTATTATTTTATCGAAAAGAGTTTGAAATTGATTTTTATGATTTTATAGAAAAGTTAGTGACGAAAATGATAACTATCGCGGGCTTGGTGTGCGTTTAGCAAAAACCAAGAAAAGCGATGAAAAGAAAAAGAACGAAAACGTTAATTTAAAAAGTAGTTTTGCTTAGAATTTTTTAGGTTTTTATAAAACGATAATGATAACTACGGCGATAATAAGCGATTGAGCGGGTAGCGGAATTAAGCAAAAAGCAAATATATAAAAAATAAAAGACGCACTAATTGAAAACGCACACACTCTACAGAATTAAAATGAAAGCTGTAAATTGCAGAAATTAAAGAAATGCGATCCCTACCCAAATAGGTAGAGGGGAAATAAATGCGTGAGCAAGTCCTATCCAAACGGATAGGAGGGAAATAAATGCGTAGCAAGTCCTATCCAAGCGGATAGGCGGGAAATAAATGCGTGAGCAAGTCCTATCCAAACGGATAGGCGGGAAATAAATGCGTGAGCAAGTCCTATCCAAACGGATAGGCGGGGAATAAATGCGTGACGGAAATGGAAACTATTCGATTACAAAAAAGGCGCAAACTTTATACTCATACACACACCCATTCCACGTTAATGAAATCTAATTAAAATAAAACAAATCTAAACTCATACACTCACACACACAACAATAATGAAACTAAGTTAAAAAGAAAAGAAAACCTACTCTCATACACACACACACACTTACAAAAAAAAGCAAAAAGAAAGTAAAAACACCAAATCAAAACAAAACAAAAAAAACTATTTAAACTCCTACACTCACACACACTAATATGAAATCATCTAAAAATTACAACAAAGCTAAAAATAAGAAAATTACACTCATACACACACACACCCAAATTAAAATGACAACTTATCAAAAATTACAAAATTACATAAAACTAAAAATAAAAAGAAAAAGAACAAAAAGAGAACACACACACACTAAAACAAAGAGAGACAATAATTACAAGCTTAATTTATTTCCATCAAAAAAGGGGTTACAAAACTAGAGAGAGAAAGTGCAAAATTACAAAAATTACAAAACACCAAAAATCAGCAAAATGGAACAAAACCTTAAGAGAAGCTCCCAAAATTTTGAACCCTTGGACTCAGGTGGATCTGGCTATTTATAGAAAAAAAATTTGGATTACACGCCCTCGGACACGGGCGTGTCTGAGGGCGTGACACGGCTTGGGGTGCGAATAGCCAGAACAGCTGGATCCAGGCAGGCATCTGGAAGGCTTGACCGGCGAGTTCGGAAGTACACGGGCGTGTTCCAAATAACACGGGCGTGTTCGATGTCGGCAGTGTGCTGGGCGTGACACCTTGCGTGTCCTTGTTCTTCTGGAAGAATTTGCTGAGTCACGGCCTCGGTCACGGGCGTGACCCGATCACGGCCGTGACATTGGGCGTGACATTGACATCTTGGCTCGAATCTGGGCTTGGTCATTCAACACATGCGTGACTGATGTACACGGCCTCGGTCACGGGCGTGACCGAGGTACACGGCCTCGGTCACGGGCGTGACCGAGGGCGTGACTTGATGTTTGAGTTGGAAAAAAGAACAGGGAAAAGAAAATGTTAGGGATTAGTGAACACGCCCTTGGACACGGGCGTGACCAAGGGCGTGACTTAACAAAATTACAAAAACTTGCAAAATGAAAATAAAACTAAGTTAAAAACAAAAATAACAAAAACAAACATTTTATTCATTAATTTACATATATTATTTAGAAATCTAATTAAAATTATACTAAAAATTATAAAGAAAAATGCGTATATTAACTATTCATCAAACACCCCCATACTTAAGCTTTTGCTATTCTAGAGCAAAAGTAAGGGATACCTATAAGACGTTTAATAAAATTTCTAATTTACTAAAGTTTTTATTAAATCAAAAGTAAGATCGAAATAAATTTAGGGTATTTAAAGAGGTAAGTCCAAAACTATGAAAGTAATTTAAAAAGAGCGAAAAATTTTTAGCGAGACTTCTAAAGTTAGCTAAATAGCGTCGATTATTGCAGTCTTTGGTACCTTTTAATTAGAATAGAATTATATAAAACTATAACCTTTCTTAAGAAAGTTTTTAAGAATAAATAAAGCCTACTAATTATGCTCTCTCAAACTTTTTTAAATTAAAATCTAGGTACAATTTTATTGGCTAAGGGGTAGGGGAAAAAAGGTAGCCTTGGCAAAAAGAAGAGTGCTTGGATTTAGGGGTGACGGATTTTATCCTCTCACCCCACCTTTTTGGTGGCCTTTGCTTTGATTCCCAGCGTTGGTTTACGCGGGAGAATTAAAATCATTTCTCAACTTAACCCAATGCCCGTGTTTACGGAATTATTATTTTTTTATTCCCATTGACACGGGTTTTCTTTTAACAATATTGGGTGCCTGTGTTTACGGAATCTCTTTATTCCCATTGACACAGGATTTCTTTTAAGACTCCTACTTTATTATTTTTATGCCAAGCTAAGGGGTGTTTATAAGGGGGGTTTCAAGAGAAATTCTAGATTAATAAAAAAAGATTTTTGAGAGCAAGTTTAGTAGATTAAAAATATTCCTAAAGTTTCACAAGTTTAGAGTTAGAATAATTGAATCTAAAGATGGTTTGCCAATATAATACAAAAAGGAATCTATTTAGGGTAAACCCGAGGTAGTGCTAAAAATTCTGTTCTCAAATTAAATTAAGATCGCAAGATTTTCTTTACTACTAAAAATTCCTCGATTTAAATTTTTCAAACTATGAAATAAACAAAATTGTTTTAGCAAATCATAAATAATGAAAAACGCTTAAAGATAAAACTAACCTAGCCTTGGAAATAACAAAAAGCTAAGTAGGGGTTTTATTTTATTTTTGGATTTTTGATAAGTTTTTCAAATATATATATATATATTTTTTTGAAGTTTTTTAAGATATGATATATTTTTTGATTTTTGATTTTTCATAACAAAATACATATATAAAAACTAAAAAGAGGAAGAAGAAAATTAAGAAAAGTTATATACAAAATATTTTTGATAAGTTTTCTAAGAAATTTTTTTTTCATCATATATTTTTTTTTTATTTTTTAATTTTGTTAAAAATATGTACATTAATAGAAAAAAAGGAAAAGAAAAGAAAAGAGAGAAGGAAAAACATTTTTGGTGTTATGACAAAATGAATTTTGTTATAACAAATTTTTAAGTACATTTTTCATCATTTTTTTGGATTTTGATTTATTATTATAAATAAGGATTTTTATATACAAATAAAAGACAAACATAAAACATTTATATAAATTTTTTTTTTTTTTTAAGTTAATTAAAGATTTTTTTTGGATTTTTTCTATTATGGGAGGGGCAAAAATAATTACAAAAAGAGGGAAAACACGCCCCCATACTTAAAACCAACATTGTCCTCAATGTTGAAGGTAAGTGTGAGGAACGAAAATATTTACAAAAAAAAGATGAAAATTTTAATTACAAAATAGAAAAAAAATATATACAAGGATAGTTACAAAAAAAAAAAAAGGAACTCCACGAATATATACAAAATTGTTTTTTTTTTGTTTTTTTTTAGTTTTTCGAAATGTACAAAACACGAATAGAATACGTATAAAAGAAGTAAAAAAAACATATATTTTTTGGTATGATAAAAATAAATTTTTATCATCTTTTTATGTTATTATTTATATTATAGGTATTTTTTTTTGTTGTTTTGGTTTTAATTTTAAAATATGCATGTTTTAAAAATATATCTAAATTTTAAGAAAGATAAAATAAGGTAAAATAAAGAAAAGGCTTTAAGATAAAAACTAAGGAAGAAAGAAGAGAAATAAAAAGGTAAAAGCAACGGGGTTCTCTTGTTTCGAAATATCGACAAAAATCCCCTCTCGGGTCTGTCGAGTAATCCTACTTTGAGAAACTTCCTATTGTCTTATCTTAAAATTCCCAAAATTCTTTTTGATTTTTGTTTTAAAGTTTTTGCATTATTTTATTTTGTTTTATGTTTCTTTTTTGAAAAAGAATGATAATTTAAAATATGCATAATTATTAATTTTATTATTATTATTATTTTTTTTGGTTTTGTTTTTTATTTATTTATTATTTATTATTATTATTTATTATTATTATTTTTGTTTAAGTTTTTATTTTTTTGAAATGAAAAGTTATTTCATCATTTTTTTTGGTTTTATAAAAAAAAGGAGCGTAATTGGATAAATATGGGGGTGCCTCCCACGAGCGCTTTGTTTACCGTCTCGTAGCTTGACTCGTTGGCGGGGTACGATCTTTTTAGAGGTGGGGGAGGGGTATGGAATTTAACTTCCCTCCCAGTTGATCCCCCGCGTGGTAGAGTTTTAGTCGGTGACCGTTAACTTTTAAGTCGCCTTTTTCCGGGTGGGTGATAAGGACGGTCCCGTATGGCCAAACCTCTTTCACTTGAAAGGGGCCGGACCAACGGGCTTTTAGTTTCCCCGGAAAATGACGAAGACGTGAGTTATATAGGAGGACGAGATCGCCCGGTGCAAATGATTTTGGAAATTTAATTTTGCGGTCGTGGTAAAATTTCGAGCATTCCTTATAAAATTTATTACTCTCGTAAGCGTTCGCACGCCATTCATCGAGTTCGTTTAATTGGAATTTCCGGTTTTCGGCGGTTAAATTATGATCGAGATTTAAGGGTTTTAACGCCCAAAAAGCGCGGTGCTCTAATTCTACGGGCAAATGGCATGCCTTGCCGTAGACTAATCGATAAGGCGTACAACCGATTGCGGTCTTGTACGCCGTACGATATGCCCACAGCGCGTCGTCTAATTTAAGTGCCCAATCCTTCCTATTAGTTGAAACAGTTTTTTCTAATATGCGTTTGATTTCCCGATTTACTACCTCCACTTGGCCGCTCGTTTGGGGGTGATAGGAGGTGGCGAGCTTATGCGTGACGCCATATTTGGTTAATATTTTTGCAAACTGGGCGTTGCAAAAGTGCGTACCCCTATCACTAACTATCGCACGGGGCGTACCGAAGCGAGAAAATATTTTTTTAAGAAATTTGACGACGACTCTCGCATCGTTGGTGGGGAGAGCTTGCGCTTCCGCCCACCTAGATACGTAGTCGACCGCCACTAAAATGTAGCGATTATTATATGAAGGAGGTAGGGGGCCTACAAAATCTATCCCCCATAAATCGAAAATCTCGCATTCTAAATAAAAATTTTGGGGCATCTCGTCTCGACGAGAGATGTTACCCGACCGTTGACAGCTATCGCATGCGCTCACAAAAGTGTGAGCGTCTTTGAAGAGAGCGGGCCAATAAAAGCCCGCCTCCAGCGCCTTCTGCGCGGTCCGGTTGGCTTGATAATGCCCCCCGGCCGGCCCTTCGTGGCAGTGCCGCAAAATTTGCGCACCCTCCTCGTTCGAAACGCATCTCCGCACGACTTGGTCCGCGCAGACGCGAAATAAGAAAGGGTCCTCCCAAAAGTAATTTTTCAAATCAAAAAAGAATTTCTTCTTTTGCTGTTTTGAAAAGTCTTTCGGGAGCACCCGCACAACTAAATAGTTGGCGTAGTCTGCGAACCAAGGCGAGGGAGAAGTTTTTAAATTATTTAAAGCTAAAAGACGCTCCTCGGGAAATCGATCATCGATTTCCGGTTCGAAGAGCGCTTCCGCGATTGGGTGTTCTAAACGAGAAAGGTGGTCGGCCGCTAAATTTTCGGCCCCCTTCTTATCGCGGATCTCTAAATCAAATTCTTGTAATGGGAGGATCCATCGAAGAAGGCGGGGCTTAGCGTCCATTTTTTCTAATAAATATTTTAGGGCGGAGTGGTCGGTAAATATTATAATTTTAGAAAGCGTGACGTAGGGCCTAAACTTATCTATGGCGAAGACGACGGCAAGGAGTTCCTTTTCCGTTGTCGTGTAATTAGCCTGTGCGGCCGTGAGCGTGCGGGACGCGTAGTAGATAGGATGAAAATATTTATTAACGCGTTGGCCTAATACGGCCCCTACCGCTATATCACTCGCGTCGCACATAATCTCAAACGGAAGGGTCCAATCGGGCGCCACCAGAATGGGAGAATGGATAAGTTTATTTTTTATGGCATTGAATGCCTCTACGCACGCGTTATCAAAAATAAATGGAGATTCCTTCTCCAGGAGGTGGGTTAGCGGTTTTGTTATTTTGGAAAAGTTTTGAATAAACCGCCTATAGAAACCCGCGTGGCCAAGAAAACTACGGATTGATTTTATATTTGAGGGCGCGGGGAGTTTTTCAATTATTTCGACCTTGGCCTTGTCGACCTCCATCCCTCTTTCAGAAATTTTGTGCCCGAGAACTAAGCCTTCTCGAACCATAAAATTACACTTTTCCCAGTTTAAAACCAGGTTCGTGTCTTCGCATCGTTGGAGGACTCGATCTAAATTTTGGAGGCAGTTTTGGAAGGAGCTTCCAAAAACCGAGAAGTCATCCATAAAGACTTCCATAATATCCTCTACGAGCTCTCCAAAGATCGCCATCATACATCGTTGAAATGTAGCTGGCGCGTTGCAGAGGCCGAATGGCATCCTTCGGTACGCGAAGGTACCGAAGGGGCACGTAAAGGTTGTTTTCTCCTGGTCTTCGGGGGAGATAGGAATTTGTAAAAATCCCGATAGACCATCGAGAAAACAATAATAAGGATGACCCGATAGTCGCTCCAAAATTTGATCGATAAACGGTAACGGAAAGTGGTCTTTGCGGGTGGCATCATTTAATTTTCGGTAATCGATGCACACCCTCCAACCCGTAATAGTACGAGTTGGAATTAATTCGTTATGTTCATTTGCCACTGCCGTTATACCGCCCTTTTTAGGCACGACATGAATGGGACTAACCCACGTGCTGTCGGATATAGGGTAGATAATCCCCGCATCCATTAATTTTATTACTTCAGCCTTAATGACCTCCCGCATATTTGGGTTTAGTCGCCGCTGAGGCTGGATGGTTTTGCGGGAATTATCTTCTAAGAAGATTTTGTGCGTGCAAAAAGAGGGATTTATCCCCCTAATATCGGAAATCTGCCATGCAATTGCATGGCGATGCGTGGACAAAACTTTAACTAATTCGGAGGTTTCCGAATCAGATAAAGAAGACGAAATAATAACCGGGAGTTTTAAGTCCGCGGCGAGAAAAGCGTATCTTAAATGGTCGGGGAGTGACTTAAGCTCCAAGACCGGGGGTTCTTCGTAAGATGTTGTTATTTTTAAATTTTTAGAATTAAAAGATTCGAAAGGCGAATCTGGCGGTAGCTCGTCCAAAGGGGCGAGGTCCGCCAAATCCGGTTCGTCTAAATTTAAAGCGAGTAATTCATAAAGCGAAGAACACTCATCCTCGAACGCGGATTCTAAGTGAAAGCAGGAATCATCGTTCGATAAAGAATTTCGCATCAAGGGATTAATAAGAAGGGTAACTTCGTCGTCCCCTACCCGAAGGAGGAGGCGACCGTTACTCACATCAATTAATGCGCGGGAGGTCGCGAGGAAAGGGCGACCGAGGATAATTGGTACCTCGGCGTCCTCCTCAATGTCGAGGATGACGAAGTCTACCGGGAAGATAAACTTGTCAACCTTGACCAGAACGTCCTCCACTACCCCGATAGGATATTTTATCGAGCGATCCGCGAGTTGGATGCTCATTTTCGTTGGGGTGGGAACTCCCAAATCGAGCTTTTTAAAGAGGGAGAAGAGCATCAAATTGATGCTCGCTCCCAGGTCCGCTAGAGCGTACTTTATTAATAAATTGCCGAATAGGCACGGGATGGAAAACCTTCCCGGGTCGTTTAGTTTCGGCGGCAATTTATTAAGTAGGACCGCCGAGCATTCCGCATTTAAGGAAACACGCGAAATACCCTCGAGCTTCTTTTTATTAGAAAGGAGCTCCTTAAGGTATTTCGCATATTTCGGCATTTGTGAGAGTGCCTCGCAGAAGGGGACGTTAATTTGAATTTGTTTAAAAATTTGTAAAAACTTTTTGTAATGTTCGTCCTCCTTCTCATTATTAAGTTTTTCGGGGTACGGAATTTGCGGGCTCGAGACGCCCGGCGCTAATGATTTTTCCGTATCTAATAAAATAAAAGACGAGGGTGCAGGGGTCGGAGGCGAAACAGTTACCTGATGCTCAACCCGCAATGGGGAGTCGACCTCCTTGCTGCTGCGAAGGGTAATGGCGTGGGCATTTTCACGCGGGTTCTGCTCCGAGTTCCCCGGTAGTGCTCCAAGTGGCCGCTCGGAGACCATTTTTGCAAGCTGGCCAACCTGCATTTCTAAATTTTTTAGCGATCCGGTTATATTCCGGATATTTGCGTCGTTGGAAGCCATGTATTTTGCAAAAATCTCCTCGAGCGGAGAAGGTTTTGGAGGAGGAGGCGCAAAACCCTGCTGAAATCCTTGGGGATATCCATGCGGAAATCCTTGCGGGGTCGCAGGTGGAGGGCGTTGCGCATTATTAGGGTTACTCCAGGAGAAGTTCGGGTGGCTCCTCCAACCCGGGTTATAGTTATTACTATATGGGTTGAAGGGCGCCCGCACTTGATTGCCCACGTAATCCACCGATTCCTCGCTTAAATTATTGTTATTATTAATATTATTATTAAGATTATTATTATTAAGATTATTAAAATTATTATTATTATTATTATTTGGATTATTAAAAGTATTATTATTATTATTATTAGGATTATTAGCCCAAGCGGGAGTGGAGGAGGAAGCAGTCATCTCCGCCACTTGCTTACTTAGCCGCTCTACCTGCGAGGCTAAGTGAGTAGTGGCATCCACTTCGAAAATACCAGCCGGTTTAGGAGGACGCGACCTTGGCACGTTCCATTGGTACGCGTTCATGGCCATTTCTTCGATCAGAGCTTGAGCGGCCTCCGGGGTTTTGTTGTTTAACGTTCCCCCGGCGGCTGCGTCGATCATCTGTCTCGTTGAGAAATTCAAGCCGTTATAGAACGTTTGTACCTGAAGCCAAGTTGGTAGCGCGTGATGAGGACACCTACGCAAATATTCTTTAAAACGTTCCCAAGTCTCGTAGAGAGACTCGGAATCGAATTGAATGAAGGATGCGATATCGGTGCATAATTTAGCGGTTTTTGACGGAGGAAAATATTTAGTTAGAAAATTCTCCGTCAATTCGGCCCACGTGGTTATGGACCCTCTCGGAAGAGAAGTCAACCACGATTTCGCCTTTGTCCGCAGGGAAAAGGGAAATAAGCGCAAGCGAATGGCGTCATCGCTGACGCCATTAATCTTGAAGGTGTCGCAAATTTCTAAAAAATTATTAAGGTGTTGGTTTGGGTCCTCATCTGGCAAACCGTCGAACTGAATCGACTGTTGTACCATTTGAATTATACTGGATTTGATTTCGAAATTATTATTAGCTACCGCAGGGCGGGTGACGCTCGATCCTGTATCCTCTAAATTTGGCCTAGCATAATAGGCCATGGTCCTCGGTGGGGCCGCATTTAGATTAGGATCGCCCATCACGCCTATATGTATATCGCCGACGGATTCTTCGAGATCTATTTGTAGATTTTGATTATGAGATCGGCGGCGCTCGTGAAGCGTGCACTCAATTTCGGGATCAAAAGGTAAAATTGGATTATCCGAAGATTCGCCTCGGGTCATACACTATTTTTTTAATTAATTTTTGAAGAGTTTGTTTTTCTTTTATAGATTTTTTTTGATGTTTTTGTTTTAGAAATATTTTTACAAAGATGAAAAAGAAAGGAAAAAAAGTAAAAGAGAATAATATATTTTTTTTGGGTTTTTCTTTACTTAAGTAAAATATATAAATATATATATTTTTTGGGTTTGATTTTTGTGGGGCTTTTATATGAAAATATATGTAGCTGTATTCTAAAATATATGTAAAAAAAGAAAATTGAAAAATATAAGTATATATATTTTTTTGATTTTTCTTTACTTAGATAGTATATTTTTTTAGTTTTTGGTTTTTTTTTTTTAGATAGAAAAAAAGATGAAATATAAGATAAAATTAATAGCGTTTCCTATTTCAAAATAACGACACAAGTCCCCGACAACGGCGCCAAAAACTTGATGCGTTAAAATTAGTTTTTTGAAAAAGGTGTGAAGCCTTGCTTTCTTCTTTTATTAGAATTCGGTGGCATTTTTGAAGAGTCCCGCGAGTAATCCTACTTCGAAGAATTACCCGTTATCCTATCGAAAGATAGAAGTAACGGCCTTTTCCTCTTTCGAAATACCGAAGATTACTCTTTGGTCGCGTCGCCAAAAGCTAAGTAGAAAAGATTGAAAAAGGGCTTTATGTTGAAATTAAAATTGAAAGCTTTTTGAAAATATTGTTGCAACAATTTTTTGAGTAGTTGCAACAATTCTTTAAGAGCGTTTTAAAACTTCTTTTACCTTGAGCTAGTTGAAACAACCAAAGAGGTGTTGCAACAAATTTTTTAGTGTTTTTTAAAAGAGAGTTTTTAAAAAGTGCTTTAGAGAGAAAGCTTTTGGGTTTATGTAATTATCCGGACTAAAATCAATAAAGGCAAGTGGACCTTATCGATAGTAGTATAGGATATTTCTTTTGAAATATCAAGGTCGTATTTTTCCAAGGTCGTATCGATTATTTCTACTTCTTAGGAACGCGCTATTATTTTATCGAAAAGAGTTTGAAATTGATTTTTATGATTTTATAGAAAAGTTAGTGACGAAAATGATAACTATCGCGGGCTTGGTGTGCGTTTAGCAAAAACCAAGAAAAGCGATGAAAAGAAAAAGAACGAAAACGTTAATTTAAAAAGTAGTTTTGCTTAGAATTTTTTAGGTTTTTATAAAACGATAATGATAACTACGGCGATAATAAGCGATTGAGCGGGTAGCAGAATTAAGCAAAAAGCAAATATATAAAAAATAAAAGACGCACTAATTGAAAACGCACACACTCTACAGAATTAAAATGAAAGCTGTAAATTGCAGAAATTAAAGAAATGCGATCCCTACCCAAATAGGTAGAGGGGAAATAAATGCGTGAGCAAGTCCTATCCAAACGGATAAGCGGGAAATAAATGCGTAGCAAGTCCTATCCAAACGGATAGGCGGGAAATAAATGCGTGAGCAAGTCCTATCCAAACGGATAGGCGGGAAATAAATGCGTGAGCAAGTCCTATCCAAACGGATAGGCGGGGAATAAATGCGTGACGGAAATGGAAACTATTCGATTACAAAAAAGGCGCAAACTTTATACTCATACACACACCCACTCTACGTTAATGAAATCTAATTAAAATAAAACAAATCTAAACTCATACACTCACACACACAACAATAATGAAACTAAGTTAAAAAGAAAAGAAAACCTACTCTCATACACACACACACACTTACAAAAAAAAGCAAAAAGAAAGTAAAAACACCAAATCAAAACAAAACAAAAAAAACTATTTAAACTCCTACACTCACACACACTAATATGAAATCATCTAAAAATTACAACAAAGCTAAAAATAAGAAAATTACACTCATACACACACACACCCAAATTAAAATGACAACTTATCAAAAATTACAAAATTACATAAAACTAAAAATAAAAAGAAAAAGAACAAAAAGAGAACACACACACACTAAAACAAAGAGAGACAATAATTACAAGCTTAATTTATTTCCATCAAAAAAGGGGTTACAAAACTAGAGAGAGAAAGTGCAAAATTACAAAAATTACAAAACACCAAAAATCAGCAAAATGGAACAAAACCTTAAGAGAAGCTCCCAAGACCGGGGGTTCTTGATGCGTTAAAATTAGTTTTTTGAAAAAGGTGTGAAGCCTTGCTTTCTTCTTTTATTAGAATTCAACGGCGTTTTCGAAGAGTCCCGCGAGTAATCCTACTTCGAAGAATTACCCGTTATCCTATCGAAAGATAGAAGTAACGGCCTTTTCCTCTTTCGAAATATCGAAGATTACTCTTTGGCTGCGTCGCCAAAAGCTAAGTAGAAAAGATTGAAAAAGGGCTTTATGTTGAAATTAAAATTGAAAGCTTTTTGAAAATATTGTTGCAACAATTTTTTGAGTAGTTGCAACAATTCTTTAAGAGCGTTTTAAAACTTCTTTTACCTTGAGCTAGTTGCAACAACCAAAGAGGTGTTGCAACAAATGTTTTAGTGTTTTTTAAAAGAGAGTTTTTAAAAAGTGCTTTAGAGAGAAAGCTTTTGGGTTTATGTAATTATCCGGACTAAAATCAATAAAGGCAAGTGGACCTTATCGATAGTAGTATAGGATATTTCTTTTGAAATATCAAGGTCGTATTTTTCCAAGGTCGTATCGATTATTTCTACTTCTTAGGAACGCGCTATTATTTTATCGAAAAGAGTTTGAAATTGATTTTTATGATTTTATAGAAAAGTTAGTGACGAAAATGATAACTATCGCGGGCTTGGTGTGCGTTTAGCAAAAACCAAGAAAAGCGATGAAAAGAAAAAGAACGAAAACGTTAATTTAAAAAGTAGTTTTGCTTAGAATTTTTTAGGTTTTTATAAAACGATAATGATAACTACGGCGATAATAAGCGATTGAGCGGGTAGCGGAATTAAGCAAAAAGCAAAAATATAAAAAATAAAAGACGCACTAATTGAAAACGCACACACTCTACAGAATTAAAATGAAAGCTGTAAATTGCAGAAATTAAAGAAATGCGATCCCTACCCAAATAGGTAGAGGGGAAATAAATGCGTGAGCAAGTCCTATCCAAACGGATAGGCGGGAAATAAATGCGTAGCAAGTCCTATCCAAACGGATAGGCGGGAAATAAATGCGTGAGCAAGTCCTATCCAAACGGATAGGCAGGAAATAAATGCGTGAGCAAGTCCTATCCAAACGGATAGGCGGGGAATAAATGCGTGACAGAAATGGAAACTATTCGACTACAAAAAAGGCGCAAACTTTATACTCATACACACACCCACTCTACGTTAATGAAATCTAATTAAAATAAAACAAATCTAAACTCATACACTCACACACACAACAATAATGAAACTAAGTTAAAAAGAAAAGAAAACCTACTCTCATACACACACACAAACTTACAAAAAAAAGCAAAAAGAAAGTAAAAACACCAAATCAAAACAAAACAAAAAAAACTATTTAAACTCCTACACTCACACACACTAATATGAAATCATCTAAAAATTACAACAAAGCTAAAAATAAGAAAATTACACTCATACACACACACCCAAATTAAAATGACAACTTATCAAAAATTACAAAATTACATAAAACTAAAAATAAAAAGAAAAAGAACAAAAAGAGAACACACACACACTAAAACAAAGAGAGACAATAATTACAAGCTTAATTTATTTCCATCAAAAAAGGGGTTACAAAACTAGAGAGAGAGAAAGTGCAAAATTACAAAAATTACAAAACACCAAAAATCAGCAAAATGGAACAAAACCTTAAGAGAAGCTCCCAAAATTTTGAACCCTTGGACTCAGCTGGATCTGGCTATTTATAGAAAATTTTTTTGGATTACACGCCCTCGGACACGGGCGTGTCTGAGGGCGTGACACGGCTTGGGGTGCGAATAGCCAGAACAGCTGGATCCAGGCAGGCATCTGGAAGGCTTGACCGGCGAGTTCGGAAGTACACGGGCGTGTTCCAAGTAACACGGGCGTGTTCGATGTCGGCAGTGTGCTGGGCGTGACACCTTGCGTGTCCTTGTTCTTCTGGAAGAATTTGCTGAGTCACGGCCTCGGTCACGGGCGTGACCCGATCACGGCCGTGACATTGGGCGTGACATTGACATCTTGGCTCGAATCTGGGCTTGGTCATTCAACACGGGCGTGACTGATGTACACGGCCTCGGTCACGGGCGTGACCGAGGGCGTGACTTGATGTTTGAGTTGGAAAAAAGAACAGGGAAAAGAAAATGTTAGGGATTAGTGAACACGCCCTTGGACACGGGCGTGACCAAGGGCGTGACTTAACAAAATTACAAAAACTTGCAAAATGAAAATAAAACTAAGTTAAAAACAAAAATAATAAAAACAAACATTTTATTCATTAATTTACATATATTATTTAGAAATCTAATTAAAATTATACTAAAAATTATAAAGAAAAATGCGTATATTAACTATTCATCAAGAGCCCATGTCTTTGGTAACAAAGTGTTGACTGAGATGTTTCTTGGTTAACGCAATTCCAGTTTGATCGTCACCTGTGAGAAGAATGTCATCAACATAAATGGCAAGAACAACCAGACCCTGGGAGGTTTTGCGAATGAATAGAGAATGATCTGCAGAACTTCTTGTAAAGCCAATGATTTCGACAATGCTACTGAACTTTTCAAACCACACCCGAGGACTTTGTTTAAGACCATAGATAGCTTTCCGCAACTTGCATACACGTGTCTCCCCCTGAGCAACATACCCAGGAGATTGCTCCATATACACATCTTCTTGAAGATCACCATAGAGGAAAGCATTTTTGACGTCGAGTTGAGACATAGACCAACCCCAGTTGATTGCTACCGAGACGAGAACTAGGATAGTGCTGATGCGAGCGACATGAGAGAATGTGTCAAAAACATATACACCATAGGTCTGAGTGAAGCCTTTGGCGACAAGGCGAGCCTTGTAGTGATCCACACTACCATCAGGATGGAACTTCACAACAAAGACCCAGCGGCAGCCAATGACATCCGTTCCTAGAGGAACTGGAACAAGGGTCCAAGTACCTCTCTCAGTGAGGGTTGCCATTTCTTCATCCATAGCAGCCTTCCATTGAGGAATGGTAAGAGCTTCTTGGTAAGAGCGTGGAGTGGCAGTGGCAGAGAGAGCTAAGGCAAAAGTCCTGCAAGAGGGCGTAAGACGAGCATAGGAAACCACATCATTTATCGAATGTTGCGTACATGTCCAAACTCCTTTGCGAAGGACAATAGGAACATCCAAATCGGCTTGTTCATCAACATACAGTGCATCCATTGCAGAGAGTGCTGGCCCAAGAGCTGGGAGAGGCTGCCTCAGAGGGGAAGGAGGAGATTCAAGGGGAAGAGACGGGGTCGGGGGTGGTGGCGGTGGTAACAGGTTATTGTCAGTGGGGATAGCTGGTATGGGGAGAATAGGAGGAAGATCAGACAGAGCAATAGATGAGTCTTTGGAGAAATAGGATACATATTCAAAGAACGTAACATCAGCAGAAATCACTTGTTTGCGAAGAATGGGGTCAAAACAACAATAACCCTTTTGAGAAGTAGAGTAGCCCAGAAAGACACACTTCGTGGCACGCGGAGAAAGCTTGTCGCGAGTTGCAGATGGGGAATGAACAAACGCCGTACAACCAAAAATACGCGGTGGAAGAGGGAAAGCTTGCTTGCCCGGATATAGGACATAGAACGATGTTTGACCATGAAGAATAGAAGAGGGGATACGATTGATTAGGTGACAAGAAATGAGAACGACATATCCCCAATATGAGCAAGGAACATTCATTTGAGATAGAAGAGTGCGAGCTACATCAAGAAGGTGATGGTTTTTGCGTTCAGCCACGCCGTTCTGCTGAGAAGTATAGACTCAATTTGTTTGATGAATAATACCATTTTGCATACAAAAGACAGAGAAATCATTACTAATATATTCTTTTGCATTATAGAACGAAGAATTTGGATAGACCCAAACTGGGTTTTGATCATTTCATAAAAAGTAGTCCATACAGAGAATAATTCAGAGCGATCTTTTAAAAGATACACCCAAGTGCATCTAGAGAAATCATCAATAAAGGTTACAAAATAAGAGCTACCCCTCCCAACGGTGGGAGTAGGGGAAGGACCCCAGATGTCGGAGTGAACAAGGTCAAAAAGACTGGAAGATCCACGCCCTTGTTTAGCTGGGAAAGACGTGCGATGATGCTTGCCAATCTGACATGCTTCAAAGTTGAGGGGAGGTGCATTCTTAGGTAGATGTGGTAGAATTTGACGAAGAAGGCTTTCAGGAGGATGACCAATACGAAGATGCCATTGTAGAAAACTGTTGGAAGACGAAGAGGAAGTAGAGAGAGCTGATACATTGCCCAAGAAGTAGAGGCCGCCGCTCTCAGTCCCAGTAGCAATCGTCTGCTTGGAGCAAGGATCCTGAAAAGAACAAGTAGTAGGGGTGAATGTAACAGAACACTATAGCTGCTTGCAGAGAGAATTAACAGATAGTAAGTTGCATGGGAATTTGGGCACATATAGAGTATCTTCCAGGCGAAGAGACGGAGTGACCTGGACGATACCCGTACAATTTACCGGAGAAGGAGAGCCATCCGCAATGAACACCGGGGCAACCAATCATGTTTCTCCAAGAGAGAGAAACATTGAGGATTACCGGTCATATGATTTGTAGCACCTGAATCAATCAGCCATTTACCTTGAGTGACTACATGGACACTACCTGAGGAAGTGACCACCGAGGCTGATTGCTTGGAGGTAGAGGCGGAAGAGTCACCGATAGGGAGAAGGTGGTGATGCTTGAGCCAACATCGAGCAACAAAGTGGCCTGTCCTCCCGCAGTGAGAGCAAAGATACTTGGAAGGTGTACGCCCTTCAGGATGGTTATTTCGACCTCCAGTGTTACCCCTCTGAGTCTGATGAGCATAGTTGTCTGGTAGAGGTGGTGAGACCAACAGAGGTCGTTGGAGAAGAGTGGTAACAGCGGCAATATGAGCAATAGTAGCATCCAAAGTGGGAGATTCAGCCTCTCCAAGAATCTGTTGACGGATCATGTCATATGATTCTGGGAGGCGCAGAAGATAACACACGACCAGAAGTTCCTGGAAGTGTTTATTTTGGTTGGCCAAATCAGCGGAGAAGGGTCTATTCTAAAGAATTTCAACCCTAAGGTCCTGAACTTGTTGGTAAGCAGCAACAGGAGTCATGGAGGGACGAGCAAACAAGTCCACATATAGGGTATATATGCGAGATGTTTGAGCTCCCTTTGAGTAAAGGGCAGCAAGGTAAAGCCAAGCAGCTTTTACAGTTTCATCATGCCTGATGACAGGGAGGCACTCATCTGAGAGACTGTTAGCTAGCCAGGTGCGAACAAGGGCATCGCTAGCATCCCAATCATCAAAAGTAGTAGAGGTGCGAGGTGGAGGGTCATCGGTAAGATGATGATGCTTGCGTTGCGAGCGGAGAAGGAAGGTGAAAGAGACACTACAGTCGGGATAGTTGGGACCAATAAGTTTGGATACGGTGCGAAGGTTGCCCGAAGGAATGGGAGGAGAGGGGTGGGTAACAACAGAAGGTGTGGTGGTAGTGGAGGTAGAGTCATCAGAAACCGCCATAACAAAGGGAGACCGCGCGAACATAGGAGGGAGATCGCGCGAGAAGAGAGGAGAATTTGCATGACTAGTACCAGACCACGCCAAAGAAGAGGTCTCACCAAAGAAGAGACCGCACGAACAAAGAAGAGATCGCGCCAAAGAAGTCCGCGCGAACAGAGAAGAGACTGCGCGAACAGAGAAGAGGTCGCGCCAAAGAAGAGACCGCGCGAGCAGAGAAAGACCGCGCGAACAGAGAAGACCGCGCGAACAGAGAAGAGGACGCGAGCGATCACAACGAAAGACCGTTATCGCTCTGATACCATGTGCGAACAAGAAAAATAAGACCGAAAAAATGGAGAATAACAATTTTAATTTCCAAAAACCTTGATTATTACAAAGGTATAACCTCCTTTATATAGAATAGAGGAGAGAGAAGATAATACAAATAAACAATGTGGGACTAAGTACTATACAGGACAAAATACAGAATTGGGCGGTCAGACATAGGGAGACCGCCGAGACCGCTCGATCTAAGATAACAAACCTCGCTCCTGAACCCTCCAGAGAACAAGCGGTCTGTAAAGAACAGACCGCAGGAAACATGGCTAGACCTCCTGTCTTCATCTTCAACCCGCCAAGTCTTAGAGAGCGCATGATCTGAAACAAATAGACCATCAGAGAGAAAAGGAACCCAGACCACCCGGTCACCAACCAGACCGCCCGGTCTCCAGACAGACCGCCCCGTCACAACACTTCAATATGGAGAAATTATAGTAAATGCCAAATAAATAAGGAAAATTATGACCTTCTGGATTTAGTCTTATAATATCATGATAGACTCCCAGTAATAATCTTGAGTCATTTGCATGACTACATGGAGTACCTCCTCTCATGCATCTCATGTAACTCATTTGGTCTTCGTATAGTAATATTGCAAAAAAATTATAGACCATTAGGTGTGAATGGAAGGTAGATGGTGTAATTAGCATGGTTGAGGAGATTTGAGGTCATCAATAGGATCCTGTATGTTGAGTGTGCCCGATAAGCTCAGGGGCAAGGTTGTGCTCGGGATTGACGAAAGATCGTCTTTTTCTTAGAGAGTCATAAAATATATAGGGTTAATCCAAGTGTAATGATGAGAGGGTATCCTTATGGGTAGTTACCAATAATATTAAGTGTCTTGAGAAAGGGAGGTTTGCGCTATCATCCCATCATACCTCCTAGTACCGCTACGAGCCCCTCACAGGATAGACCTCGGGAAGTCCAAGACTAACCCTAATCTACAGGAATAAATTGTTGTGCAAGATTAACTTAATAATACACACACCCACACCCCATGGTTATGAGAGGTTAGTTGGTTTGGTCTTACGAGCTGTAGGCTCGGTGGTAGTAGGAGCAGACTAATTAGTCCGGTGAGCTTGTGACATAGAAATGGTTCTTGGATGGGCAGGTTTACCCGAGAAGCTTATGGCTCGAAGATATAAATAGTATTCATGAATGCATGTGCATAAAGGTGGTGGGTCTTTAGTATTGATGGTCATCGCACCGACGTCGATACTTTGGCTCTGTAAGTGTGGACTACACTTTACCAAGAAACGTCTGGTGGACTGACCAGCAAGAGTACGCAGGAGCTCCGCTGTTGTGTTCTTAGCATTGAGGCGTACGATAGGTCTAGGTTAGGTAGTGCAGATACCAACCTAGAGGTGGGTGAGGCCCAACCCACCGCTTCCATTTGCCACTATGGGAGCATCCTGAGAGTTTTGCTAGCTCCAAAAAGGGCGAACTAAAGGTCTGTGCGCATAGAGTCGAAGTGTGTGAGTTGCACTTGTATGATCATAGCATAAACTGCACAACTCTGCATTTCATGGCATAAGC
The DNA here is from genome assembly GCA_033032865.1 of Dactylorhiza incarnata. Classification (NCBI taxonomy): domain Eukaryota; kingdom Viridiplantae; phylum Streptophyta; class Magnoliopsida; order Asparagales; family Orchidaceae; genus Dactylorhiza; species Dactylorhiza incarnata. The sequence goes on from JAWHQI010000027.1 coordinate 10,026,606, forward strand.
ATTGCATTTCAGCCCCTACCCCTATCGCATAAATTGGTTATGGGACTTTTTATATGATAGACCCTGTTAAACGACCCCTTGGTCTATAGGTTTGTATGGATATTCCTATAAATCAAGGTTACTCTTCTTTACTACTGTTTACTTATTACTGCTTTAATTATTACTGCTTTACTCACTCTTATATATACTGAGTAGTGGTAGACATTTCCAGTAGATTAGATTCACCGTCACCTACTATTATTTATACCCCTTGCTGTCCTCCGCTTCATTCCTCCCGCTCGGTGCTTAGGAGTCACCGGGGAGGGGTGGGGGATTGGCTTAGTCTTTTGACTAACGGTCAGTGGACCTTATCATTTTAGGGGACCGAGGAGATGCTGCAGCACCAGAGGCCGGTGCAGAAGGAGGCGGGATAGTCTATCACAGGAGCACCAGTCTCAGGATCCGTGAGTGTTACTAGTTGATTTGCTTCCGCGAGTGACATTGTAGTGAGGACTTGATGTATCGGGCAGGAGCCCTTTTTATTACAATCTTTATTTCAGTTACTATATGTGGACCTCTTTTATTTTGAGATATTATATGTCATGTGATGTGGACTTGATTTCTAAATAACCGAATGTATAATTTTCTTCTGTTGTGATCGATATGGTCGGCATGATTGACGTTTCGTAGTGGCGACCTTCCCGAGTGATGGTGTCACCGCAAAGCGGCGGTTCTGGGCATAAGACCCAGTAGCAAAGGAAAAAAGGGTCTTACACATAAGGAGGAACTATGAACCACACGCGCGTGCATGCACCACACTGTGTTGGAAAAATACCCTTGATTTATCTGAACAAATTATATTCAAGTAATTTCATGTATTAGGAAATATTACCCATTGTATAGTGAGGGTAATCTGGTCATTATATTTCTTAGGATGTCACACTCAACATAGGGTGTAAGGACCAGATTAAGGGAAGCAAAATTGGGCTAAGTTAACTCTTATGTCCAATACAATTTGACGTTACATCGAGTCCATATCGACGCTACTCTGACTATAAGTCCAAGTGGTCCAACCTTCTGTCGAAGTAACTTAAGTCGATGCTACATCAAATAGATATCAATGTAGAGGGCAGGGACCTGTTGAAGCAATTGGATAAGTCAACGCAGCTTCTACTTCAACTCGACGCAGAAGAGATTATCTATTGAAGCCATCTAAAGTCAACGCAGCGTCGACTTCATCTCGACGCATTAGATGTAGTTCAGAGCCAGGCAGATCAACTCGACGTACATGTCGATAAGATGTTGACGCAACGTCTACTTGCAAAGTTCAATCAAAGCAGAGATGAAATCGAAGCTGCTCTATAAGAACTCGAAGTTGCGTCGATAAGAGAAGAAATGAATTCGACGCTACGTCGAATACAGTCTGTAAAAGTATATCTTTTTAGCTATCTTTCTGATCCTTCTTCCATGGCACACATCCTTCAAAACCGTTCTCCAACGGCTCAAAAATTGCCTGAAATGGAAAGGAGCATTAAAGAAGAAGACAAAAAAGTTTCTTGGAAACATATTCTTTCCAGGTGGACGGGCCGAGAATTAAAGAGGATAGAAAGAGAAAGTGATAAGCAGATTACCTTATCAAGGATATCAGAAAGGGAAAGAAATTTGAATTTGAAGGAGGAATAATAAAAAGACAAGAGGAGACAGAGGCAGATAATGTATTAATCACTATTAGCCATCTCCTTCATTTTAGAGGGCTTCCTCTTCTTCTCCATCTCTCAGAAACTCTAACAGAGAAAACAAAAATGAAAGGAAGACTCTGCTGTTCTTCACAAAATAGAACAGAGGATCTAAAAGCTGCTCTTCATCACAATCTCATAGCTAGATCATAATTTGAAGAAGAAGAAAGGATCTGAAAATACAAAGCTTCTACAAATCATCACTATCAAAAGCAGGGGCTAATCAAGAGTAGATCCTTTGGAACAACTCATAGGATGATCTTCATACACCCATCTTCAAGAATTCTGAGAACAAAATTCCTTCAACCTTCTCCCTTCTTCTTTCTCATTCTGTAAAAGAGTTTTATTAATCCCTCTTCAAAGGATTCAGTGGTTCAAGATCTCCTTATCAAAAGATCTGGTGGTTCAAGATCTCCTTATCAAAAGATCTGGTGGTTCATGATCTCCTTATCAAAAGATCATTGGTTCTAAGAGTCTCCTAATCAAAAGACTCAGGCACAGTGGTGCATTCCTACAAGGTGGTAGAAGAGAGGACTACCCACATTTTGGGGAACCTCTATAAAATTCATTGTGTTTGTGCTGTGATTTTCTGTGCTGTCCAATCATTTATTCTGCACTTTATTTCCTGCAGTACTCTTTATTCTGTCTGGATTGTTAAGCATAACTCCTTAGAGTAATTTACTGTTAAACATAGTTAGGGTAGAAATATTTTAAAACTCTATTCACCCCCCCTCTAGAGGAATCTCAGAGGCACACTGTGCACTTTCAATTGGTATCAGAGGGAGGTTGATCAAAAAAAGGCTAACACCTTGATCAGAAAGACCTCCTACTCTTATTTCTTATATACAAAGACTACATAAAGAAAAATGAGTAATAAGGATTATGCCTCAACAAGACCACCAATGTGTAACTTAAATAATTTTACACCCTAGAAGGCCAGAATAAAGCTATATATGACCTCTGTTAATTTTTTGAAGTGGAAGTGGATTTGTGTTGGGCGGTCTGCAGGTTGGAAACCGCAAAGACTGCGCGGTCTGTGCTGGTTCTCTGGTCGGTTCAGTCTCAGCAGTTTGTTTGAGGCGGTCTGATCTGGGAGACCATTATCTGTCCGGGCGGCTTGAGCGGGTTGGTCTGGCGACTTGTCCTAAGTCAGCCAGATGTTCTTGGTCTGCCTTCTTTAGAAGAAGACCGGGTGGTCTGCTTGTTGAGACCGCGGTGACCGGGTAGTTTTGTTGTAACCGCGAGGTTTAATAAGGAAGCTGTGAGCTATGCTGAGCTCGGGCGGTCTGTTTGCGAGACCGCTCACGATCTGATGAGCGGTTATTATATCCGGGTTTGTGCGGTGACGACATCCATCTTCTCGCCTATAAATAGGGGTGCAGGGCCCATCATTAATAACGAGAACTGTAAGAACCAAAGTTGGTTTGATTGTGCCGGTCTCACTTTGAGGTCGTGTGGTCTGAGATTTTTGTCTGACCGGTTTTTGTGTTCGCAGGTTAGCGACTTGCATCTCGCGGTCAGCTTGTCTCCCTTCTTCCAGCTTTGAATAAACCAGCCCGGGAGGACTGTGTTTAGGTGTTCTTGGTCTATGGAGCGAACTCAGTTGATCAGGCGGTCTTAAGTGGCCAGGTGGTCTTGAGTTGTGGTCTGTCGCAGGTAGCAGTTCTTTGTTCAGTGTTCGCGAGTTCTTCTTTGATCAAGACCGCGCGGTCTGGGCGATCAAGAAGCGTGAACTGTTTGTTTCAGCAGTGGAACAAAGGAGCAAGTTGGCAGTCTATGGTTGCGGTCTGGCAGGTGCAGCTTGTACTCTATTCGCGCGGTCTCAGTGGCTTCCGTCTGGCTTGTCTGTTCGCGCGGTCTGGCTGTCTCAAATTGTCAGGTCGCAGCAGCTTGTTTACACTTGTGTTTTGTGCTTCTCTCCTTCGTGATTCTTTTGAATCATGTCTCGCCATGTATACCTCGCATTGTAAAGAGATAGTTAATGCCATAGCACTATTCGTTCTTCTCATTGTCATTGTTGTGCTACACTTGTGAAAGGATTTGTGAAGTGTGTTCCGCATTTTTCACTTCACCTCCGAACCTCAACTTTTTCAACATGGTAGCAGAGGTAGGTTGCTGAGGTTGCTGAGCAGAAATTTCCGATACTTCTCTTGGGTTTCTCAAGTGGTTAGCAATCAGTGGGATAACAATGGAAGGAGGATATGCTAGAGGTCTTGGTATTGAGCTCCTTACGCAGACTAACTTTAAGAAGTGGAAGTCTTGCATGGAGAGCTATCTTCTTGGCGAGGATTTGTGGGAGGATGTAGGAGGAAAAGCAAGACAACCTGTTGTTCCTGCTGAAGGGAATGATGAGCTCGTGAAGGCTTGGAGGAGAACGAATGCTAAGGCAGAGTTCACTCTCAAGAGAGCTATCATTCCGGAGTTGTTTGATCACATCATTGGGTGTGGATCAGTTGCTGAGATTTGGACAGCGTTGGATGGCTTGTTCAATAAGAAGAATGTAGCTAGGCTACAGTTCTTGGAGAATGAGTTGGCAAAAGCAACTCAGGGAGATCTGTCTATCTCAAAGTTCTTCTTGAAGATGAAGAACCTCTGCACAGAGATATCGGCTTTGGACCCGGATGAGCCTATCTCAGAAGCTAAGCTGAAGAGGCACATAATCCGCGGCTTGCGGAGGGAGTATGTCGCATTTGTTACTTCTGTTCAAGGCTAGGCCAATCAGCCTTCGTTGCTGGAGCTGGAGAACTTACTTGCTTCGCAGGAAAGTTTAGCTAAGCAAATGGCTAGGTGTCTGTCTCTGGGGGAGAAGGTGAGGTTCTCTTTTCTGGCAAGAAGAAGAGATGGGACAAGAAGAAGAAGACCGTGATGGGAAGAACCAGGAAGGACCCAGATGCTTCAGGTGCAACAAGCTTGGTCATTTCAAAAGGGACTGCAAGGTCAATCTTCAGCCAGGGCATGCTGCAGGGAAGGAGGAGGTTGGTTCCAATTCAGAAGGTAGTTGGGGTGGTGGAGGTGCATTCATGACGAGCACATGTGTTCGGGCCATGGATTCCATCAACTATCAAGATGATTAGATTGTGGACTCTGGGTGTGGTCATCACCTCACCGTAGATGAGTCGAAGTTCTCCTCTTTGCAGGCATATACATGTAATGACGTTATCATTACGGCTGATGATACTATTCATGCAGTTGAGAAGGAGGGTATGGTTTCATTGAACGATGATAGAGGCACTCTTACGTTGAAGAGTGTCTATCATGTTCCGGGGATGAAGAAGAACCTCTTCTCGGTGACCAATGCGGTGGATACTGGCTATCACATTCTATTTGGTCTAACAGAAGTGAACTTTCTCTGAATTGTTTCAGCGGTGGAAGCTGAGGTCACTCATGTTGGGAGATGGGTGAAGGACTTGTTTGTTCTTTCAACAAGTTCTTATGTTGATAAGATGAGGGCTAACGATAACGCTACTATCTGGCACGATAGACTTGGGCATGTTGGAATGGATAAGCTGAAAGCTATAGCGGGAAGAGGCCTGGTGAAAGGTCTGCCTAGCTTGTCATCTTTTGGGGATGGTCATGTTTGTGCAGGTTATCAGTTTGGTAAAGCTTAGCGCTTTCCATTTGACAAATCACAAAATAGATGTAAAGAACATTGGAGTGTATCCATGGTGATCTGTTTGGACCTACCAACACTGCCAGTCTTGGAGGTAGCAGGTATATGCTGATTTTGGTTGATGACTTCACCAGATATACTTGGGTATATTTTCTGAAGGAGAAGTCGGAGGCATTCAAGAAGTTTATGGAGTTCAATGAGCTGGTGGAAGGTTGGCTAAACCTGCGGGTGAAGAAGTTCAGAACAAACAATGGAGGGGAGTTCACCTCCAAGGAGTTCTTTAACTTCTACAGGAAGCATGACATCCAAAGGGAGCTTTCTTGTGCTCACACTCCACAACAGAACGGAGTTGCAGAGCGGAAGATCCATCACCTGACGGAGACCTGCAAATGCTGGCTCCATGCCAAGAGTATCCTAAAGTCCTTCTGGGCAGATGGAAAGTCTTGTGCGGCCTATGTTATCAACCAGATGCCTCTCAGTCCCATCAACATGAAGACCCCTCATGAGTTAATGTTCAAGGAGAAGCCAAGCGTGGAACACTTTCGAGTGTTCGGTTCTACCTGCTATGTGCATGTTCCGGATGCCCTTCGAACAAAGCTAGATGCTAAGACAAGGAAGCTAGTCTTCGTCGGTTATGATGACCGAAAGAAAGGGTGGAGATGCATATGTGGTCTCTAGGGATATGGTATTTGACGAGCTGACATCATACCAAGGTAGCTCTTCTGTTGAGTTACAAGGAGGCAGGGTAGATGGTGGACCAGAGGAAGCTGCAAGGGAAGCTCTGGTGGAGTTGCCTGTTTCTCCAGGTGCTCCAGGGATTTCTAGCTCTGGGTCAGGTGCTTCAGGTTCTGTAAGCAGGGGGAGCAATGCTCCATGTCTACCTGAGAGGAGAGCTAGTCCAAAAACTGTTGTGGAAGAGGTGGTTCAGAGTCAAGCTCTGAGGAGGTCCAAGAGGACCATTATTCCACCTGATCCGTATACGGGCGGGAACTTGGCGAGCTTTGTCTCATGTTTCTTCGCAGGTCCCCTAGATGAGAGAGAGACATCTTGTTATGAAAATGCCGTTGGAGTCAAGGAGTGGGAAGGAGCCATGGATGAAGAGATGGTTGCCCTCAGGAAAAATGAGACTTGGGACTTGATGCCTAAGGTTGAGGGTGTTACTCCGGTGACTTGCAAGTGGGTTTTCAAACTGAAGAAGAAGGCTGATGGTAGTATTGAGCGGTACAAGGCTCGCCTTGTAGCTCGAGGTTTCTCTCAGAAGTATGGGGAGGATTATGAAGAAACTTTTAGCCCCGTTGCCAAGATGACTTCGGTCCGGGTGGTGATCGCATTGGCAGCTTGCCAAGTGTGGAAGATTTGGCAACTCGACATGAAGAATGCTTTCTTATATGGCGAGATTGGCGAGGATATCTCTATGGATCAGCCACCTGGTTATGTATCCGAAGAGCACCCAAGATATGATTGCAAGCTCAAGAAGGCTCTTTACGGCTTGAATCATGCGCCTCGGGCGTGGTATGGGAAGATCGCAGAATACCTCCAGTTCTGCGGATATTTTGCTTCTAATTCTGATTCAAGCTTATTCGTAAAGAAGACGGGGGAGCTTCAGGTCTTGGTGCTGCTGTATGTTGACGATATGATCATCACGGGGAATTCGGAGATGGAGGTAGCTAGGCTTCATGCTGAGCTAGCTATCAGATTTGAGATGAAGGATTTTGGTGAGCTTCACCATTTCCTTGGGCTTGAAGTGGAGAGGAAAGAGAGCGGTATGCTCGTTTCCCAAAAGGGCGATGCAGATCGAATCGTGAAGAGATTAGGCATGGAAGGGGGGAAGAGCAGCTCTACTCCACTGGAGGTTGGAGTTCATCTTCAGCGAGATGAAGGGAAGGTTCTTACCGATCCTTTGGTGTTCCGGGCTTTGGTCAGAAGCTTGATATACTTGACAATCACAAGGCCAGATATTGCTTATGTAGTTGGCAGGGTGAGTCGGTTTATGGCAGAGCCTCGGAAGCCTCATCTTGTGGTGGCTAGGAGTATATTGAAATATGTCAAATCCACCTCGGATTTGGGTCTCTTCTATGTGAGAGATTCAGGCTTTTGCTTGCACGGGTACATGGATGCTGATTATGGAGGAGATTCGGATGATCGGAGATCGACGTCTGGGTATGTCTTTATGACAGACTCTATAACTATATCATGGTGCAGCAAGAAGCAGGATTCTGTGTCCGTCTCTACCACGGAAGACGAGTACAAAGCTTCGGCTTTGGCGGCTCAGGAAGCCATTTGGCTTAGGAGGCTTGTGGAGGACATTCTTAGGGAGGTGGAAGGTCCTACTCTGCTACGTGGTGACAACGAGAGTGCTCTCAAACTGGTGAACAATCCAGTTTATCACGTACATACGAAGCACATAGAGATTGATCACCATTTCATTCGTGAGAAGGTGTTGGAGGGATCTCTGATTGTGGAGCATGTGCAGAGCAAGGAGAACGTTGCTGACATATTTACTAAGCCGCTGGCGAATGGACCTTTTGGTCGATTGCGGAGTTTGCTTGGGCTGACTTCCACTTCCCACTTCAAGGGGAGTGTTAAATTTTTGAAGTGGAAGTGGATTTATGCTGGGTGGTCTGCAGGTTGGAGACCGCAGAGACCGCGCAGTCTGCGCTGGTTCTCTGCTCGGTTCAGTCTCAACGGTTTGTATGAGGCGGTCTGATCTGGGAGACCGTTATCTGTCCGGGCGGCTTGCGCGGGTTGGTCTGGCGACTTATCCTAAGTCGGCTAGATGTTCTTGGTCTGCCTTCTTTGGGAGAAGACCGGGCGGTCTACTTGTTGAGACCGCGGTGACCAGGCAGTTTGGTTGTAACCGCAAGGTTTAATAAGGAAGCTGTGAGTTATGCTGAGCTCGGGCGGTCTACTTTGCGAGACCGCTCGCGATCTGATGGGCGGTTATTGTATCCCAGTTTGTGCGGTGATGACATCCGTCTTCTCGCCTATAAATAGGGGTGCAGGGCCCGTCATTATTAACGAGAACTGTGAGAACCAAAGTTGGATTGATTGTGTCGGTCTCACTTTGAGGTCGTGCGGTCTGAGATTTTTGTCTGACCGGTTTCTGTGTTCGCAGGTTAGCGGCGAGAAGACGGACACAATCTACCCGGAGTTCCGAAGAACTTGAGGAAATCCTACACTTCACCCATTTGGTGAAAGTGATTCCTCATGCAAGCATAGAGAAATGAAGGAGAGGACAAATGACAAGTCCAAATATCGGGAGGAAGAATCGTTACCCTAGGAGCGTTCTTCTTCGCCATGGATCCGAGATTCTAGACGGAGGGAAACGACTGCACTGGGCTGCACTCTCCAGATCTGGAAATGGCTCGCGAAACGGAGCTCCGGAGCTCCGTCAATGGTGGGATCTCTCCTTCTTCTTCCTTGCCTCCTTCTTCTTTCTCTAGGTTTGGAGAGAGAAAGGTTTAGAAATTATGAGGATTAACCTCCTCTCATCAGCCCTAAAGACCTCCAGCATCTAATCCTAGCCATTGGATCAGTTTCCAAAAGATTTGGACGGACCGATCTCCTTCTCCGCTCAAATTCGCGGAGCAGAATAAACATGGCGCACGATCGCAGGCGCACGATCACTGGTCGTGCGCGAAGAGGAGAAATGGTCATGCGCCCTACCCGAGACAGAACTCCGATTCCTTGCGAATTAACGCACGATCATTGGCGCACGATCACTGGTCGTGCGCGAAGAGGAGAAATGGTCGTGCGCAGAGAACTGCTATGGAATTTTTTTAGCCTATCCTGAGCGCAACACTACCACTCCGCCTACCTCGTTGAACTACGATTTTTGGGGTGTTACAAATCCACCCCCCTTAAAAGAATTTTGTCCCGAAATTTCAAAAACAGTAATAGCAGGAATTACAGTTATAAATTACCTGAGAGATATAGCTCGGGGTACTCCGCAAGCATCGCTTGCTCTCTCTCCCAAGAGAGCTCCTCTCGGCCGCAATTTTCCCACCGGACTTTCACCATTCGAATGGACTTATTCCGCAACTGCTTTACTTCGGTATCTTCGATGCGCAAAGGCATGACTTTCGTCGACAACCCACTATCAACCGACACTTTGCCGACCGCGACGATATGAGTAGGCTCTTTCACTGCCTTCCTCAAAACTGAAATGTGAAACACGTCGTGCAGACCGCTCAGCTCTGCAGATAGTGCAAGCCGATAAGCCGCATCACCAACACGCTCCACGATCTCAAACGGTCCTAAGTACCTTGGACTGAGATTTTTCAAGCGTCGGATCCTTGATACCCCTTTGAACGGTTTGATCTTCAAGTAAACCCGGTCACCGACGGCGAACTCTAGGTTCCTATGCTTGGCGTTGAAATATTTTGCTTGCCTATCCTGGGCAATCAATAGCCTTTCACGTACAGTTCGGATCGTCGAAGTTGCTTCCTCAACATCCTTTCCCTTTAATAGCTTAGTATCGCCCGTTTCCGCCCAAGACAACGACGTGCGACACTTCTTACCATAGAGGGCCTCGAAAGGAGCCATCTGTATACTGGCTTGGTAGCTATTATTGTAGGCGAACTCGATCATATAGAGATGATCTTCCCACTTCTTTCCAAAATCTAGAGCGCACATTCGGAGCATATCCTCCATAGTCCTGTTGGTTCTCTCGGTCTGTCCATCCGTTTGCGGGTGGAAGGCCGTGCTGAACTTCAATTTCGTGCCCAACAGTTCATGGATAAGCCTCCAATCTTTCGATGTGAAACGCCCGTCACGATCGCTGACGATGCTACGAGGGACACCGTGCAGTCTCACAATACTATCAACATAGAGCTTCACTAGCTTTGCTTTTCTACAGAATCATCCTTCCGGTTCTGAATAAAATGCGATACCTTCGTCAATCGGTCCACGATCACGAAAATGGCGTCGTTTCCCTGTTGTGATCTCGGCAATTCGTGCACGAAATCCATCGAGATATCATCAAACTTCCACTCCGGAATCGGCAAGGACTTCAAAAATCCACCGGGACGTTGACATTCCGTCTTCACCAACGCGCAAGTATTACACTTGGCCACGTAGAGGGCAATGTCTTTCTTCATACCCGGCCACCAGAAAAGTTTCTTCATGTCCATATACATTTTAGTGCTCCCCGGGTGGATCGAGTACTTGGTATGATGCGCCTCGTACATCAACTCCGCCCGTAGAGTGCCAATGTTTGGGACGCATAATCTGCCCTCTTTCCGAATAAGGCCATCTTCGAAGGAGAAATCAGCGTTTAACCCATCAACAGTTTCCGCTTTATAGCGTTTCATGCTCTCATCCAGCTCCAATGCCTGTCGAACTCGGTCGGCAAGGTCGTATTGAACCTCCGTCCAGTTCAAGCATGCTGATGTAGACGCTCTCCTATCAACGCAAATGATCTCCATTTCTTCCAGTTCGCGGATTAGACGCTCATCGTGCATCAAAATCCAATTTGCTTGAGCGGGAGCCCGACGACTCAACGCGTCCGCAACTACATTTCCCTTTCCAGGAGTATATTTGATGTCGAAGGTGTAGTCCCCCCAGGAACTCCATCCACCTCCTCTGACGCATATTCAACTCCCTTTGATCCAGCAGGTACTTGAGGTTCTTGTGGTCGGTAAAGATGTCGATCTTCACGCCATACAAATAATGCCTCCAAAGATTAAGAGCAAATACCACGGCCGCTAGCTCCAAATCATGGACCGGGTAATTCCTCTCATGAACCTTCAGTTGCCGGGAGCCGTAGGCAATTACCTTTCCGAACTGCACTAGGACACAACCCAAGCCACTCCCCGAGGCGTCGCTATAAATTTCGTAGCCTTCCGTACCACATGGCGAGCATAGAATGGGCGCCGTGGTCAGACGGCTCTTCAGCTCTTCAAAAGCTCGTGCGCACTCGGGCGACCAAACGAACTTATGATCTTTCCTAGTCAGTTTAGTGAGAGGAAGTGCAATCCTCGAGAAGTTTTCCACAAAGCGCCTATAATAGCCGGCAAGTCCTAAGAAACTTCGGACTTCCGCTACGTTTTTCAACAAAGGCCAGGCTCGGATCGCTTCTATCTTCGATGGATCAACCGCAATTCCATCTCCACTAACGACGTGACCAAGGAATGCTACTGAAGGTAGCCAAAACTCGCACTTGGAGAACTTGGCATATAGTTGACTCCTCCTCAAGGTGTTCAGAACTGCGTGCAGATGCCCTACATGCTCCTCTTTCGACTGAGAGTATACCAAAATGTCGTCGATGAAGACAATCACAAATTGATCCAAATACTCCAGGAACGTTCTGTTCATTAAGTCCATGAACACCGACGGTGCATTAGACAGACCGAAAGGCATCACCGTGAACTCATAGTGCCCAAAGCGGGTACTGAACGCTGTCTTTGGAATGTCACATTCCCTTATCTGCAGTTGGTAATAGACGGACCTTAGGTCCAGTTTGGAGTATACCGTCGACCCAACCAGTTGGTCGAATAAATCATCGATTCTTGGAATCGGATATCGGTTCTTCTCGGTCAACTTGTTTAGCTCTCGATAATCAATACATAGACGCAAGCTCCCGTCCTTCTTTTTCACAAAGAGGACCGGTGCACTCCAAGGCGATGAACTTGGACGTACGTAGCCTTGCTCTAGCAGCTCTTGCAATTGAACCTTCAGCTCTGCCAATTCCTTTGGCGCTATCCGGTACGGTGAGCGGGCCACAGGTTTGGCACCTGGCACCAACTCGATACAGAAATCAATCTCCCGATGAGGCGGAGCCCCAGGGAGTTCGCTAGGTAACACATCGGCGTACTCCGCAACAACTGGGACATCACATAACCTGGGCTTTGGCTCCGAAGCCTACAACAAGGTGAAGAACAACTCGGCGCCTTTTCTCACCGCCTTAACCACTTGGAGAGCAGACATCAGCGTCTTGCTCGCTCCTCGCATACCGGCAAACGTGGTTTCTCCATCGATGTTCCTTCCCAGAGTGATCTCCTTTGAATTGCAATCTATGCATGCTCGCTGCTCCGAGAGCCAGTCCATGCCGAAGATCACATCGAATTCAGCTAACGGTAATAACGACGCTTCCAAGTCAAAATCCTGACTTCCGATCCGCACCTTCACACGGCTCTTCCTATCCGCACTCATGCGAGATCCATTGGGTAGAACTACTTCCAATCTATCCTCTACGAAGGTAGACGGCACTCCGATTTGCACCACGAAGTCCTCAGACAGAAAAGAGTGCGATGCACCCGTATCAAATAGAGCTCTCGCCGGATAGTTGAAAATTAGGACAAAGCCTAATTGCACACGAATAAAACATACAGTTGCACAACAGTATAATCACAAATAGTTAAGTAAAAGCTAACTTTTAATTCATACCAGTGACGACATCAGTTTGTCGTATAGCTTCTTGCTGGCCAAGCGAATAGACTCTCGGTTGAGTCGGAATAATGTGCTGGGAAGCCGAAGATTCCGCAGCTTTACCCTTTTCCGCAGCACGAGCATAGTCTAACGCTCGGTTCTCTGCCTTCGGGGGACCACTTCGACACACCGCGGCCTTGTGTCCCACCCTCCCGCAGGTGAAACATGTGATAGGACCCCGCACAGTCGTTGCTCCCGAAACATTTGAGCGAGTTTGCTCCGCCGATTTGAACTTCCTTTTGTTCTTTCTGAACTCTGACTTGGACTGAGAGGCCGGCACATGAAACTCAGGTTTCTTTGCCACGACTTTTGCTTGTACCCTCTTCATGTCCAACTCTAGGGATCTGGCAGTTTGGACCATCACATGGAAACCTAACGTCATTGGGCATGCAAGGAGCAGCCTCAACTCGTCCCGAAGACCTTCATAGAACTTGTTCGTCTTTGTCTCTTCATCTTCCATCATAGCCCCGCATATCGACCCAGTCTAGTGAACTCGTGCAAGTACTCATCCACCGAGCTGTCGCCTTGAGATAACTTCAGAAACTGGTTCTGCAATGCGATGCGTTGGGAAAAAGGAATATACCTTTGAAGAAATGACTTTGAGAACTCCGCTATCGTGATCTCGGTAATCTCCTTGCCTCCAAACTTGTGCACTTCCTGTTCGGCCCACCAACGCTCCGCCTCTCCGTTAAGGAGAAAGGTGGCTAAAGTGACCATCATAGCTTCTTCTGTTGCTATCGCCTTTAGAGTTTTTCTAACCGTTGACAGCCAGTCTTCCGCCTCCGTTGGGGATCCGGTCCCCGAGAAAGTTGAAGGGTGGAAGCTTAGAAAGTGTTGCAGTTGTTGATCACGCGCTCGCGCAACGGCTACACGCTCTACAGGACGCTCCACCCTCGGTTCCACCGCAGGTTCCACTATAGGTTCGATCACCGGGGCCGCATCTGTATTAGGCGTAGCAGGTTGTGCAAGCCTTTTCGGTTGAGCATTGATCATCGCGAAGACAGCTTCTGCGATTAACCTGATCATCTCAGCAGGAGGAGTGGTCGCTGACACTTCAGCCGACCCACTTCAGCAGTGTTACGGGGTTGAGACGGCCCCACACCACTCCTAGTCACCTATAATCGTGTAAGACACAATTTAGTGTCTGAAAGCATAGCAAACAACAATCATGGAACGCTCAGGTTCCGCAAACAAGTATGTTTTTTCCATTCCTAAGTGGACATTCTTATTAGTTTTTGTCGTTTTAGGTGAATGCACATCCCGTGCACACCACCCCTTAAAAGGAATTCGTCCCGAATTCGCTAAACTACGGATCGACGCATTAAGTCCTATACCAAATTGTAACACCCTGCCAGTACGAATAGTATAACAGTAGGTCCGGCCGGGACCCCACGCCATACAAACCACACTAGCTAGGAGTTAAAAGGTGATAAACAGAAAGAACTACAACAGAGTATACTAAACACTAGCGGAAGCATAGTGATTTAACATTTCATTTAGAACTGTCCACTATCATAGGAATGAAATCATAAAATAGAGTTACGGCCTTAAGGCCTTACATTCACCAATGTACAAAACTCAGAACATACTTCGGCACGCAGGCCGACAATACATGAGAAAGCAGAAAAGGGAGGCTAGCCTTCAAGGGCCAACTCAGCAAAAGGGCCACCGCCCGCTATTTCCCACTAGGCTCACCTGCACCTGCATAAGAACATTCCACCAAGCGGTGGCAAACAAAGTAACGGTCAGCACAACTGACCAAATTATAACGACCCCACCCCTTTCCCGGGGTGGCGGAGCTTCTACCCTGCAAGCAAGCCATACTAGCACAAGTACTAATATAAAGAAAGTGCAACTACACAAGGTGAGGTTTCAAGCACAATCAATCTTCTAGGTTGAGCATCAAAAAGGAGGGAACCTAGGTATGCACATGATGTTGGTTGGGTTCACCCGAAGGTTCCCCACAACCGCCTAAACAACCGCATGAGGCTAACAACATCAATTCCACAAAACACTCCACCGTAAGGGCCATCGCCTTAGGTGGGAAAAAGAGCTTTTGGTCGGTCTAGGTAAATCACCTTCCACGACCTCTCCCATGATCACACGGCTTCCATGAGGTAGGGACCTCTTACCGATCTGCATGGAAACGGGTTCGGTTTAGCTTTGCCCGTGCTCTAATCATCGCGATCTAACGCACGACGCGGGTACGGCTTCACCTCGGCCCGTAAGGGTTTAGCACTTTCAAGTGTTACACAATTTATAAGCTACGCACCTAACCCCTTCGCAAGGATCTAGGCTTCACAAATACTCAACAAGGGAGGTACAATACGCTCCGCATCAATTTCGTGGTGAAGGTTTGCCTTCATCCAATCTCAAAGCATGGGGCTTTCGTTAGGATCTTCACAAGACGCCTACACTTAATTCCCGCAATACTAAGATGATTTCACGGAGTCATTCTCCGGCACGCATTCTAGGCCTAACCTAAATGCAACGTCGCAAATCAAGCATCACCGATTCGGGCTCACGGCCACGAATAGGCTTCACACACAATGCCTAAATCCGCACGACTACCAGATTTTCTACATGCAATATGCCGGGGATGGACACAATCTACCCGGAGTTCCGAAGAACTTGAGGAAATCCTACACTTCACCCATTTGGTGAAAGGGATTCCTCATGCAAGCATAGAGAAATGAAGGAGAGGACAAATGACAAGTCCAAATATCGGGAGGAAGAATCGTTACCCTAGGAGCGTTCTTCTTCGCCATGGATCCGAGATTCTAGACGGAGGGAAACGACCGCACCGGGCTGCACTCTACAGATCTGGAAACGGCTCGCGAAACGGAGCTCCGGAGCTCCGTCAATGGCGGGATCTCTCCTTCTTCTTCCTTGCCCCCTTCTTCTTTCTCTAGGTTTGGAGAGAGAAAGGTTTAGAAATTATGAGGATTAACCTCCTCTCATCAGCCCTAAAGACCTCCAGCATCTAATCCTAGCCTTTGGATCAGTTTCCAAAAGATTTGGACGGACCGATCTCCTTCTCCGCTCAAATTCGCGGAGTAGAATAAACAGGGCGCACGATCACAGGCGCACGATCACTGGTCGTGCGCGAAGAGGAGAAATGGTCGTGCGCACTACCCGAGACAGAACTCCGATTCCTTGCGAATTAACGCACGATCATTGGCGCACGATCACTGGTCGTGCGCGAAGAGGAGAAATGGTCGTGCAAAGAGAACTGCTATGGAATTTTTTTAGCCTATCCCGAGCGCAGCACTACCACTCCGCCTACCTCGCTGAACTACGATTTTTGGGGTGTTACACCCCAGTCCCAGTGAGAAAAGATGCTAGTGGGATAGTAATACAAACTGTAGTCCCCAAAGCAGAGTGGATCGAAGCTGAGAAGAAATTAAAGTCATGTGATGCTAAAGCCATGAACATACTAGCATCAACTATGTCAGATGACATATTTGAGACAGTGGTTGAATGCCTGTCAGCAAAGGAAATCTGGGATTCTCTCTCAAGTATAATTGGAGGAAGCTCAGAGGAAAGGAAGGATAAAAAGAAAGAGAGAGGATCTGTAGCTGAAACTTGGAGTGGCTCAGAACCTGATTCATGTTCCTCATCTGTAAGTGAGCAAGAGGGTCCTGCTGAAGAAGCATGTCTGATGGCTTTGGAGGCCTCCTCAGATAATGAAGAAAATCAGGTATCATATGTTGATAATTTTGATTTTTCTTCCAATGAATTTAAAACTTGCTTTAAAGAGTTCTGCCAAGATTATTTAGAGGCGGAAAATCAAATAAAAATAATTAGGAATGAGTTAGAAGAACCGAAATGTGGAAGGCTAGATGAAAATCATCACTATGATAATCAACTCATGATTGAGGTAGGAGAGTTAAGAAAACAAATAGATGAAATAAATGCTGAGAATATAATACTACAGGAAGAGCTTACCAAGGCAAGAGCCTTTGAAGACTCACTCAATGGGAGGAGTCAAAAGCTAAGAGATATCACAGAGAACCTCTCTAAGAGATTCAAATATCTTGGATTAGAAGCAGATTTATCAATCAGTAATGGATCTTTCAGCAAACCTGCCTAGAAAAACCTAGTAGTATTTGTTAGATTTAGTGAGAATCAGGTAAATACAAATAGTGATATTTGTGAAGAATTACATGATTATCCTGATAAAATAACTATCTTCAATAGGGTGAATAATACTAATCACATAGGGATTCTAAGTAAACACCCCTTAGAAAAGCCAAATAAAAATTATAAAAATCTTAATAAAAAGAATTATGCGTCGACTAGAACTCGATGCAGCTTTAAAGATGCGTTGTATGAAACTCGACGGAGTTCGGCATATGCTTCGATATCAAATCAAAGCAAGTATGAGGGTGCGTCGAATTCTATTCGATGCAACCAATATTCTGCATCGAATTATTATTGACGTAACTATGCAGACACATCGAATTACTCTCAACACAACTCTAAAGATGCGCCGATTTCTTCTCGACGCATGCTTCCAGCAAAATTTTTTCAAACATCTAGATCTCTCTACTTATATTCCTAGATGTTTCCGCTGTTCTAAAATTGGGCACATAGCCAAACATTTCTGGCATAATAATCCATCACTTCTTCATCCAAAAGGATATCATGAAAGACCCTTCTATTCTTTCATAGACCCTTATAATGGTATAAGCAAAGGGCCCAAGGTAATCTGGGTTCCTACTAATGTTTGAATTACATGTGCAGGATGAATAACATAGGATAGCCCAGCTAAAGGAAGGGTAGTATATATAATGGACTTTAATTTTAGTTAAAGGAGCTACATGTGCAGGATGCACCTTTGACCTTCTTTTTGGAAAAGTAGAGGTATCTGACAAAGAAATGAAAGAGATGCTGAAGTGGATGAATTCTTTAAAGGAAAAACTAATTCACCTGAAGAACATTAATATCTCTGAAAAGTACCAATTACTGGCAAATTTGTTGGGAAAATACTGTTATGCAAATTCTTTACCCATGTTACCATGTCTAGAGCCATCCACTTCACCAAATCATGCAGTACAAATGGTCACAAACACAACCTCAACATGGATGAGCATACTTTCAAGAGTCAAACAACCTTTGAAACCATGCAAGCACAATTTGGTGGGGTCATTGTCTTTGCATAGTCCTTACAGACAAGAATGTCCTCCTCCTCTGTGACAAGGTCATTCTTAACCTCCCATGCTAATGAGGTTAAGAAGGGGGAGAAACAGAAGGAGGATCAGGTAAATCAGATTGATAAACAAGGGGGAGGTTGAGATTGAACTTGCTGAATAGGACAGGGTGCACATATTCAGGGGGAGCTTGTTAAAGATCTCCATATGGTAGAGGTGCATCAATACCTAGCAGATGTTCAGGGGGAGTCCTCACAAAAAGCTACTAAGAAGGATACAACAGCCCTAGCAGGAAGTGATCCATAAGAGCAACTCCTAGAAGACATTTCCAACATTGCAAAGGAGGCTGTAGATGTAGTCCAAGAAAACACTGCTAACAAAAATGAGAAAGATGATGAAATAAATGATGATAAGGCTGATGGAGACAAGGAAGCTCTCATGCTGACTGCACCAAGGAAAGAGTCACAGAAAGTCTTCACAAGGAAAAGGAAAGCACCATACATGAAGTAAAGATTTTCAGGTATTCTGTATACATAAATATATGAAACAGTATTCAGTAGATCAACATTTGAAACAAAAGTTCAGAACAGTATGATCACTTGGAAATATGTTATATGTCCTATGTTTATACTGCCATTTATTATTGTCTGTATTGCTGTTATAATCTGAGAAATGTATTTCACTTTTATGTTTGAGTATGCAAGAAATCACTTAATCAAATTGTAAAATTTGTTAAGATAAATAGGGGGAGATTGTTGGAAAAATACCCTTGATTTATCTGAACAAATTATATTCAAGTGATTTCATGTATTAGGAAATATTACCCATTGTATAGTGAGGGTAATCTGGTCATTAGATGTCTTAGGATGTCACACTCAACATAGGGTGTCAGGACCAGATCAAGGGAAGCAAAATTGGGCAAGTTAACTCTTACATCGAATACAATTCGACGTAACATCGAGTCCATATCGACGCCGTTCTGACTAGAAGTCCAAGTTGTCCAACCTTCTATCGAAGTAACTTAAGTCGATGCCACGTCGAATAGATATCGACGTAGATGGCAGGGACCTGTTGAAGCAATTGGAGAAGTTGACGCAGCTTCTACTTCAACTCGACGCAGAAGAGGTTATCTGTCGAAGCCATCTAAAGTCGACGCAATGTCGACTTCATCTCGACGCAGAAGATGTAGTTCAGAGCCAGGCAGATCAACTCGACGTACACGTCGATAAGATGTCGACACAAAGTCTACTTGCAGAGTTCAATCAAAGTAGATATGAAATTGAAGCTGCTTCTATAAGAACTCGAAGTTGCGTCGATAAGAGAAGAAATGAATTCGACGCTACGTCGAATACAGTCTGTAAAAGTATATCTTTTCAGCTGTCTTTCTGATCCTTCTTCCATGGCCCACATCCTTCAAGACCATTCTCCAACGGCTCAATAATTGCCTGAAATGGAAAGGAGCATTAAAGAAGAAGACAAAAAAGTTTCTTGGAAACATATTCTTTCCAGGTGGACGAGCCGAGAATTAAAGAGGACATAAAGAGAAAGTGATAAGCAGATTACCTTATCAAGGATATCAGAAAGAGAAAGAAATTTGAATTTGAAGGAGGAAGAATAAAAAGACAAGAGGAGACAGAGGCAGATAAGGTATTAATCACTATCAGCCGTCTCCTTCATTTTAGAGGGCTTCCTCTTCTTTTCCATCTCTTAGAAACTCTAACAGAGAAAACAAAAATGAAAGGAAGGCTCTGTTGTTCTTCACAAAATAGAACAGAGGATCTGAAAGCTGCTCTTCATCACAATCTCATAGCAGCCAGATCATAATCTGAAGAAGAAGAAAGGATCTGACAATACAAAGCTTTTGCAAATCATCACTATCAAAAGCAGGGGCTAATCAAGAGCAGATCCTTTGGAATAACTCATAGGCCAATCTTCATACAGCCATCTTCAAGAATTCTGAGAACAGAATTCCTTCAACCTTCTCCCATATTCTTTCTCATTATGTCTGTGCTGTGATTTTCTGTGCTGTCCAATCCTTTATTCTGCACTTTATTTCATGCACTCTTTATTCTGTCGGAGCTGCGCTGAGTAGAACTCGAAGTGGCTGCATCGATAAGAACTCGATGTAGCGTTGAGTTGCGTCGACAAGTTCTCTGTCGACTTGACCTGCATCGATAAGAACTCGACGTAGCGTCTAGTTGCGTCGACATGTTCTCCATCGTCTTGACTTGCATCCATAGGATCTCGACATAGTGTCTAGTTGCGTCGATATGACTTCGACACAACATCGAATTGAACTCAGCGTGACCCCTGTCATTTTGCATTTTCTCTACGCAATTATTATTCGTATTTTCTAACCGTTCTTTTACGCATTTTTCTCGCCATTACTCCTTTACGTTGGAAATCTTTCACATTTGTCTGCACGATTATCTCTTACCAATTATAACCGTTAAAAATTAATTACGTGTTATTTTACGAGACTCCCATATAAGAGAATTTTCTGGATCGTTTTACTCTCGCTGCTACGCTTTCAGAAAAATGCTTACGATCTCTCTCTCTCTCTCTCGTTCTTATGACTTTCGCCGTGATTCTATTTTCTTGACATTTGCTTCATCAAGTGGGAGTTCGGGTGCTCTGTGCTTCTTCGGTGTCGGCGCACATCGGAGTTTTTGGGATCTAGCCGGGTGTTGTACCCTGGAGGAGTGAGAATCGGTTGAAGCCCTGCCTGAGGGTGGTGCAACTTCTTTAGTGCAGTGATCACACGCCTTACACAGGCTCGATTATAAACTATATTATTTTTATCTCCTTTATTTCCCACCTCTCTGTTTATGATAGTTTATTATCATTTGTTGTTATACTTTTATAAGAGTTTTCAAAATCGAAAAAATATAAAAATATTGAAATATATATGATAATTATTCCAATAATCTAAAAAAGTTGTAGATCACATCACAAAATCTCTTGCGAAAGGGTCGTGTTGGGCTATCATCCCATAAAACCGCCTAGTACCAGTGAGAGCCCTTCATCGGGTATTCATTGGGAGGTCCAAGAATAACAAGATAAATAAAATCAAATAATCAAAATGTTTATCTCTATTTTTATATTCATATGTACTGGAATTTATTTTATGTTTTATAAATTTCAGAAATCTATAATGGCTTCTAGATCTGAAGATTCTGCCGGGATTAAACCTGAAAAATTTAATGGAAATGGTTTTCGTCGTTGGCAAGCACAAGTAGAATATTGACTTAACACTTTAGGTCTTTTGTCTGCCATTTTCGATACTCCTGCTGTAGAAATAGAAAACCTCAGCGCTGCAACTGCAGTTGCTTCCTCTCTTCCATCGTCTTCATCTTCCAGTGCAAATACCACTAGAACTTATGTCAGACGTTTTCCCTATAGAGATCCGGTAGATATAGAATATCATTGTCGCAAACGAATCTTTAGTGCCTTGTCCGACAATCTTTATGATGTCTTCCTTCAATATCATCGGCTATGGATTTGTGGTATGCTCTTGAAGCACGCTATAACCTTGATAATGTTGGTATAGAAAGTTATAACGTTTCAAACCTACACAAATTCAAGATTGGCGCTTCTAAGTCAATCAATCCTCAACTCCATCAACTTAATGAGATGTTGTCCAAGATCCGAGCCGATGGCTAAATTCTTTCTGAAAATTATTTAGTAGCATGTCTTATTGATGCTCTTCCCAATTCTTGGTCCGGCTTTAGTACTAGACTAAGGCATGACCAATCCAACCTCCCTTATGTTCAAATCCAAAATGCTATCCACATAGAGGAGGAACATAAGTCTAAAAGTTCCAAGACCCCCAAAGACCATGCTCCTAAAGTGAATCTCACTAAATCTCATGACAACCCTTCCTCTCACCATCACTTCAAAGGTAAGGGAAAATCCATAAGAAACCTTTCCGTCCAGGTTCCCGCCATCAAAAACCCAATCATCCCAAGCCCGATCCTTCAAACCAAAACCCAGGTAAATGGAAACGGTGCTTCATCTGCGGCCGCACAAATCATCTGTCTACCAATTGCTTCTACAAGAAGACAGAACCCGTGATTGGCAAGTCTCATGGTGACAAGCATCAGGCCAACATGATCTAAGCACTGGATCAACCTATCTTCTGGTTAGATTATTCTCCCAGTCTTCTTCTCACTTGTTCATCAGATTGGTGGCGTGATTTCGAAGCAAATGTTCATGCTTGTTTTGATCGTTCTTGCTTTGCCACCTTTCAGGACATCATTGGAGGAAGTGTGATCTTAGGAGATGCTTCTTCAGCACAAATTCTTGGTCGCGGGCGAGTGAATCTTAGGTTGACATCCGGGAAGACACTAGCCTTACATGATGTGCTCTATGTGCCGATAGTTAGGAAGAATCTTGTGAGCGGATCCTTATTAGTGAAGAAGGGTTATAAGATTGTCTTAGAGTCTATTAAAGTTGTAATAACATTTAATGATATTTTTATTGGTAAAGGATATATTTGTGATGGCTTATTTAAATTAAATGACGCTGATTTAGAAGTAAATCAAATTTCAACTTTATTGTTTCAAGCTCAAATTCTGATTATTGGCATGCTAGATTAGGACATGTGAATTCAGATTGTATGAAAAGAATGATGTATTTAAATTTAATTCCTAAATTCAATATTGCACCAAGTGCTAAATGTGAAATATGTGTGCAATCTAAGTTTTATATAAAACCTTTTAAATCAGTTGAAAGAACTTCAAAACCTTTAGAGTTAATTCACTCGGATGTGTGTGACACGAACCGCCAACCTACTAGAGGTGGAAATAAATATTTTGTAACTTTTATTGATGATTTCACTAAATACTGTTACATTTATTTATTAAAAACCAAAGATGAAGTTTTTTCATATTTTAAGATTTTCAAAGCGGAGGTAGAAAATCAATTAGGATCTTCAATTAAAATTCTTAGATCCGACCGAGGTGGAAAATACACTTCGAATGAACTCACCCAGTTTTGCCAAGAACATGGGATTATTCATCAAGTGACTACTCCATATTCTCCTCAATCTAATGGTGTAGCTGAACAGAAAAATCGGACCATGATGAACATGGTCAATGCCATGTTAGCTGAGTCTGGTGCCACAAAAAATCTTTAGGGAGAAGCGTTGCTCACCTCCTCTTTCATCCTAAATAGAATTCCTTCAAAACATGATGATAAAACTCCATTTGAATTATTTAAATTAAGGAAACATAATCTCCAAATCCTTCGAGTGTGAGGGTGTTTAGCTAAGGTAGCAATCCCTGAACCTAAAAGAAAGAAAATAGGACCAAAAACATTGGACTCCATTTTTATAGGTTATGCTTCCGATAGTAGTGCTGATAGGTTTCTTATTACCAATTATCAAATTAGTGAAATATCAAATAACACTATTATAGAAACTAGAGATGCCGTTTATTTTGAAGATAAATTCCTAAATAAATTAATCATCTCATCTCAACCATCTTCTAGCTCATTTTAACCTTCCTCTTATATAGATCCATTAGAAATTGATGAACCTAGGAGAAGCAAAAGAGTTAGAACCGGAAAAACTTTTGGAGAGGACTACTTCACCTATCTAGTTGAAGGATATCCTAATTTATATGAGGAAGCTATGACCACATCTGATTTTCCATTTTGGAAAGAAGCTATAAATGCTGAAATTAATTCTATTCTAGAAAATAAAACTTGGGTTCTAACCGATCTTCCTTTCGGTACCAAAGCCATAGGTTGTAGATGGATCTTTAGGAAGAAATTGAATCCGGACGGTTCCATAGAAAAATATAAGGCTCGCCTTGTTGCTAAAGGTTATGCGCAAAAATAAGGGATAGACTATTTAGATACATATGATCCCGTAGCTAGGATTACATTCCTTTGTGTTCTAGTAGCCTTAGCGTCGATTCATAAATTATTTATTCACCAAAATGGACGTAAAAATTGCATTTTTACATGAAGACTTAGTTGAAGAAGTTTATATGACTCAACCCGAAGGCTTTGTAGTTAAAGGTCAAGAAAATAAAGTTTGTAAACTTATCAAATCTCTTTATGGATTAAAACAAGCACCTAAACAATGTCATCAAAAATTTGATTCCGTAGTCGTATCTGTTGGATTTATATCTAATGAATATGATAAATGCTTTTATGCAAAACAAGAAGGAAATGAATATGTTTTGTTATGTCTCTATGTAGATGACATTTTGAACTTTGGAAGTTCAATTAAAATTATTAATAATATCAAAATTAGTTTATCGTCCAAATTTGATATGAAAGATTTAGGAGAAGCTAATGTCGTTTTAGGAATGAAATTAGCTAAATCTGATTCTTATGTTTCATTATCTCTTTCTCACTCAATTGAGAAAATGTTGCATACATTTAATTTGTTTAATTCCGCACCTGCTTCTTGTAACACCATGCCAGTACGAATAGTATAACAGTAGGTCCGGCCGGGACCCCACACCATACAAACCACACTAGCTAGGAGTTAAAAGGTGATAAACAGAAAGAACTACAACAGAGTATACTAAACACTAGCGGAAGCATAATGATTTAACATTTCCATTAGAATTGTCCACTATCATAGGAATGAAACCATGAAATAGAGTTATGGCCTTAAGGCCTTACATTTAACAAATGTACTAAATTGTAACACATACATCGGCACGCAGGCCGGCAATACATGAGAAAGCTAAAAAAAGGAGGTTGGCCTTCAAGGGCCAATTCAGCAAAGGGGCCACCGCCTGCTATTTCCCACTAGGCTCACCTGCACCTGCATAAGAACATTCCACCAAGCGGTGGCAAACAAAGTAACGGTCAGCGCAGCTGACCAAATTATAACGACCCCACCCCTTTCCCGGGGTGGCGGAGCTTCTACCCTGCAAGCAAGCCATACTAGCACATGTACGAATATAAAGAAAGTGCAACTACACAAGATGAGGTTTTAAGCACAATCAATCTTCTAGGTTGAGCATCAAAAGTAGGGAACCTAGGTATGCACATGGTGTTGGTTGGGTTCACCCGAAGGTTCCCCACAACCGCCTAAACAACTGCATGAGGCTAACAACATCAATTCCACGAAACACTCCACCGTAAGGGCCATCGCCTTAGGTGGGAAAAAGAGCTTTTGGTCGGTCTAGGTATCACCTTCCACGACCTCTCCCATGATCACACGGCTTCCATGAGGTAGGGACCTCTTACCGATCTGCATGGAAACGGGTTCGGTTTAGCTTTGCCCGTGCTCTAATCGTCGCGATCTATCGCACGACGCGGGTATGGATTCACCTCGGCCCGTAAGGGTTTAGCACTTTCAAGTGCTACACAAAATATAAGCTACGCACCTAACCCCTTCGCAGGGATCTAGGCTTCACAAATATTCAACAAAGGAGGTACAATACACTCCGCATCAATTTCGTGGTGAAGGTTTGCCTTCATCCAATCTCAAAGCATGGGGCTTTCGTTAGGATCTTCACAAGACGCCTACAATTTAAATCCCGCAACACTAAAGATGATTTCACGGAGTCATTCTCCGACACGCATTCTAGGCTTAACCTAAATGCAACGTCGCAAACCAAGCATCACCGATTCGGGCTCACGACCACGAATAGGCTTCACACAAAATGCCTAAATCCGCACGACTACCGGATTTTCTACATGCAATATGCCGGGGACGGACACAATCGACCCGGAGTTCCGAAGAACTTGATGAAAATCCTACACTTCACCTATTTGGTGAAAGGGATTCCTCATGCAAGCATAGAGAAATGAAAGAGAGGACAAATGACAAGTCCAAAAATCGGGAGAAAGAATCGTTACCCTTGGAGCACGCTTCGGCGCCATGGAACAAAACTTGCTCGGTGGGAAACGATGGCAGCGGACTCCTCTCCGCAAATCCGGTCTCGGTTTGCGAATCCGAGCTTTGGAGCTCCTTCAATGGGGGAAAATGGCTCCTCCTTCTCTCTAGGTTTTCAAAGGTAAGAGAGAGAGTGGGGTGGGTGAAATGAGGTTCTAAACCCTCATTTCCCGACCTTAAGCCATCAAGAAATATTTCCCACCATCAGATCTCCTCACAACTCAACGGATGGCTCAGATTTAAACTTAAAAACGGGCTGGAAAAACTCGTACACGGCTTGGCACACGGCCGTGTGCCAAACCGTGTGAACACACAGGAAAAACTGGAGCTAGACACACCCCAGCACACGGCCATGTCTATGGCCGTGTGGATATACACGGTTAGGGACACAGCCGTGTGCCTAGCCGTGACCTTCTCTGCCAAAGTTTGACGCTTAAAATTCATGGACACGGCCTTGCACATGGCCGTGTCGCAAGCCATGTCAAAAATCAGCTTCTCTAAAAAGCTTCCTAAACACCCCCAAACATCCCCAAAACCCCATGGGACTCCTCTAATGCTCTTAGGGTCTTCATGGAAAGCAATTATATGACTTTTGGGGTATTACACTTCTACTCCTTATGATGCTAGCATAAAACTTTGTAAAAACTTAGGTGAACCTATTGACCAAACATAGGTATGCACAAATGATAGAGTCACTGCTTTATATTGCTAATCGCACTAGACCCGATATTTTATATGTTGTTGGCATGCTTAGTAGATATACTAGCAATCCAACTGACGACCAATGGATATCGTTAACTATAATATTTAAATACCTTTGCAGAACTATCGAATATAGTTTAGTATATACGGGTTTTCTCGAAGTGCTTGAAGGTTATTCAGATGCCAAATGGGTAGCTGATTCGTTAGATGCTAAATCAACAACCGGCTATGTGTTCCTCCTTGGAAGAGTGATATAGAAATTTATTCGCCGCAGGAAAAGCTGTTGTTGATGAGGATTGAATTCAGCGGGCGCTTTCGAGGCATCTAGCGAGTACTCCTACTTTGAGAAACTAACCATTATCCTACTTCGATGAATATAAGTAATGGTCTTTCCTTGTTTCGGAATATCGACGATTATGCCGCGACGCCGGCGCCGAAAACTGTATAAAAAAAGGAAAATAAGAAATTGGAGAGGAAAAGCTTCCTGCGGAGTTTTTGTATCGTTTATCCAAACTACTCAGTCGATAAAGGCAAGTATACCTTATTGAGTATAGTATAGGATATTTTTAGAAAATTATCAAGGTCGTATTAAACTCGGGTCTGTCGAGTACTTCTACTTCGAGAAAGCTAACTATTATTTTATCGGGAACAATATTAGAAAGGAGTAATAATTACAGCTAAATAAAAGAGAACAAAAAAGAAAAATAAAGAAAAACAAAACTTGATTAGAACTTGCTTTGAAATGAAATAAAAAGATAAATACTATCATTCAACTCTATGCCTTGACCGTGGGGATTCCTGAAGCTCGAACATGCCTCTCTCGAGGTTAATGCCCAACTAAGCTTAGGAAAAATCAATCGGACTCTCGTCCTATAATTGATTACCTAATACTTGCTTTACGCTGATGAATCCCACTATAGGATTTGACTCCTATCCAGAAGATTTTCATCATCCTCTCTCGAAGGATGCGTGCAACTCTTTTTATTCTCGAGTGATCGATTCGTATGCATGGCCTCTCGACTAACTAGAATATGAAAACAAATACCGAAACTCGATATCGTTAATTTTCGAGAATAAATCTAAGGGGAGAAGAAACGATAATAAGGAAAAGATAATTTCAAATCAAAGCTTGCAAAAATCAAGAACTACTAAAAAATAGCTAAAGGAAAAATAAGAAAAAGAGAAGAGGAGAGAATATGAGATTTTTGCATAAGTAAAAGAAAGAGCTTAAAATTTCATTTCATAAATAAAAGAGATTACATAAATTGAAAGCTACATTACATTGCATGAAGGTAAATCTAAACTAGCTTGCATGGAATGAAAATACAAAAATTAAACTAAGCTTAAGAAAGGAATTTGCATTAATTAAAAACTAACTAAAACATGAAAAATAAGGAAAACTATACAAGAACAGCCCAAATGGGCAGGGGGCAGGAGGAGGGAAGTGGAGAGAGCTTCAGAATTTATAGGAGAAATTTTGGGGTTACACGCCCTCGGTCACGGGCGTGACCCTGGGGCGTGTAATCACTGTTCTTCATCGGCTGGGACAGCGGCGTGGAGCTTGCGTGATGGAGGGAGAAAGTTGGACATTACACGCCCGTGTAACTTGGGTCACGGGCGTGTACCTGGGTGGCTGTAATCAATGCAGCATGGGCTTTAATTCGGCGCGGCTGTGAGCAGGAATCATGCGCGAAAGTCACGGGCGTGACCTATGGGTCATGGGCGTGACCCATGTTGACTTCTCGATGGATTCTTCACATCTCGACGGCCGCCCACTGGGAAGATTCTAAAATTACACGCCCCTTGGTCACGGATGTGACATTAGGTTGGCTTCTTTAATTGCAGCATGGGCTGGTTTGCGGCGCGACGGTGGATTCGTCGAACGCCTGGATAGAGAGTTCGTCGAACGCAGCTTGGGCTTCGTCGAAGGCAGAGAGATTTTGTCGAACGCAGCTCGGGTTTCGTCGAACGCCTGGGCAGAGAGCGTTCGTCGAACGCAGCTCGAGTTTCGTCGAACGCAGCTCGGTTTTCATCTAACGCCTGGGCAGAGAGCGTTCGTCAAACGCAGCTCGAGTTTCGTCGAACGCAACTCGGTTTTTGTCAAACGCAGATCTTTAGGTCACACGCCCTTGGTCACGGGCGTGACTGAGGGCGTGACTTGTGATTTTCCCCAATTTTTCCCAAAATTTTGCAAAAATTGAAATTAAGCTAAGTTAGAAACAAAATTACAAAATAATTACTTATGACCTAAAATTGACATGAAAAAGAAAAAATACATATTAAATATTTACAAAATTTTCTATTAAAAAGATATATAAATACTACTTATCAAGGAGCCGCCATTTCATAGACTTCTATAAAACAAACTGTGATTTTAAGAAGCACCATGGAATCCGAGCTTATAGCTTTAGACACTATATGTGCCGAAGCCGAATGGCTTACAACATTACTTTATGAAATTCCTTTAGTTGGAAAACCATTACCTGTTATTTCTTTGCATTGTGATAATAAATCTGTGATTGATTTAGCTGCTTCAAATAACACTAATGCTAAAATGAACAAGTTCATGAGAATTAGGTACAAGTCCGTGAAGCAAAGAAGAAAAGAGGTGATATCACTAAATTATGTAAAGTCAAAATTGAATCTGGCTGACAATTTTACCAAGGGATTATTCCGAAGGGAAATATTATTGTCATCGAGGGGAATGAGGCTTAAGCCCACATAATTTTCTGCCAATGGTGGATACCCAACCCACGTGATTGGAGATCCCATGAATTGAGTTCAATGTGGTAGAAATGAAGCCATTGATGTAGGGTAATTGGGAGCATAAATTTAAAGGTTGAGAAAACCTTCTCCCCATTCCTACGATGTTGTGTTCTACGTGACAGTTTGGGATGGACATTTAAGTTCTTAATGGTTGCCAAATGCATGTATCTTTGTGAGATATTAGTTACGAAATATCTCTTGAGGCACCACCTATGTGGGGGTAGTCATGAGGTCGTAACTTTGGGATCCGGGCTGAACGCTAATAACCCTCATGAAAAAAATCAAGAAATATGCATGACCATTAATGCGCCCACCGCCATAACCCAATGAACTACAAATCTTTTGTGTGCTTATCTTATTTACCGGTCAAAAGATTATAATTCAAATCATCTAGCACATTAATTATACTCTTCGGTAGAGGAAATACATACTAAGTATAGGTTCAAGGTAATCATTCCACCTATACCCATTGCATTAGATACAACTTGATGAAGCAAATTTGTATTTGATTTTATTTATCATTATTAATATCATAACTTATGAAGTTCGCATTTTGTTTTTCGCTTTTGTGGGGGATTGTTAGAAATTTTGTATTTTAAAACATTATTAAATTTATAATGTTTTAATTGGAGCCTTGTCTGGTGTTTGGTGTTTGACTCCACATATTTAATGAAAAGCTCCAAAACCAAATGGAGGGAATCCAAATTTTTGGAGGGAACCTTTCATGAAGAAAAGGATGAATCCTTTAGTCCCACCTTGTCATTCTACTTTCTTGTTAGCAAGTATACAATTATCTTCACACTTTCTTATTTGTTCAAAGGAACATAAGGAGGAACTATGAACCACACATGCGCGCGCGCACGCACCGCACCAGATTCGGATTTGGGATTTGGGGAGTAATTGAATTAAATTGTACAAAATAGTTTCAGTACTTTTATTTGGAGTTGCGTCAAATAGAAGTCGGAGCTGTGTCGAGTAGAAATCAAAGTGGCATCGATTAGCTCGCTTGAAATTGGAGTTGTGTCGAATAGAACTCATCGCACCAAACCCACGTCGATAAGAACTCGACGTAGCATCGAGTTGCGTTGACAAGTTCTCCATCGACTAGACCTGCGTCGATAAGAACTCGACGTAGCGTCGAGTTGCATCGACATGTTCTCTGTCGTCTTGACCCACATCATTAAGATATCGACGTAGTGTCAAGTTGCGTCGATATGACTTCGATGCAGCATCGAATTGAACTCGACGCGACCTCTATCATTTTGCATTTTCTCTACGCAATTATTAAGCGTATTTTCTAACCATTCTCTTACGCATTTTTCTCGCCATTACTCCTTTACATTAGAAATCTTCCACAATTGTCTGCACGATTATCTCTTACCAATTTTAACAGTTAAAAATTAATTACGTGTTATTTTATGAGACTCCTATATAGGAGAATTTTCTGGATCGTTTTACTCTCGCTGCTATGCTTTCGGAAAACTGCTTACGATCTCTCTCTGTCTCTTGTTCTTACGACTTTTACCGTGATTCTATTTTCTTGACCTTTGATTCATCAAGTGGGAGTTCGGGTGCTCTGTGCCTCTTCGGTGTCGCACATCAAATTTTTCAGGATCTAGCCGGGTGTTGTACCTTGGAGGAGTGAGCATCGGTTGAAGCCCTACTGGAGGGTGGTGGAACTTCTTTAGGGTAGTGATCACACGCCTTACCCAGGCTCGATTCTAAATTATATTATTCTGATCCCCTTTATTTTCCACCTCTCTGTTTATGATTATTTATTATCATTTGTTGTTATACTTTTATAAGAGTTTTCAAAATCAAAAAATATATAAATATAGGAGTATATATGATAATTATTCCAATAGGTATGAATTCACATGCACAATGTCTATCTAAAGTTCAACGACCTCCTTTTGCATAATATGATTAAATGCAATGGGATTTGTTATTCTCAAACCATGAGATGTTGAAAGCATGTTCCAACAAACTCCCCTTTTGATAATAACAAATCCTCTTAGAAAGGAATCATTCAAATATAAGTGTTTATAGTAAAGGATAAGCGTGATAGTATGCATATGCTCCACCTATATATATGTTCCCCCTATATGAATGACCGCCTACATAAAAACTTCCTGTGTATTTTACTCCCATTATATGTGAATTTCATTCAAAGTTATTCTCCCCCTTTGGGTATTATCAAAAGAGGGTAGAGAGAAAATATATCGTTTAAGATTTAATATTTTTAATAGTTTTGTAGAGAAGGGAATGATCATAACAAAGATATATCACTTGGTGATACCATATGATGAGTGAGTAAGAGAAAGTTCAATTGTAAGTGCGAGGTATCATTAGTTTAGTAAAAAATAGATCAATTGTTGGGTAAGAAAATTTACATGGTCGTGCGTACAAGTAGTAAAATAGTAGCAAACATGTTTAAATTTTTTGTAAATAAACATCTTTATAGGAGTTTTAAACATAGTAAATAAGTAAGAGTTTTATCCTGTAAAAAATAATTTTTTTTATCATTTGTAGGCCAAGATCAAGTATCACTTGTTGTCAAAACATTCTAGCACTTGTTGAGAAAGTAAATAATCAAGATTGAGCACACAAGGCGTAGCAGAAGATAAGTTCAAAAAGAATGTTAGCATGATTCACCTTATCAAGACAAGATAGGAATATGCAATGTTCTAAATTCATAATTCAAGTAAACTTATACATTGTAGAGATCATGCAATGCAATCTAGTGCATCTACTAAAGATTGTAGAGAAAAAAATGTAGATATGCATTGGAATCCAATTCTCATGAGTCGAAGTTTTATAAGAGATAATGGCGTGTACAAATAGTATTTTTTATAAGAGTATACACATGATTTTATCAAAACACATGACATGTATAATGGAATAATCACAACATTATCAAAAATGAGCTTTTAGAATAACTACTACCCACAAAGATATATTTGTTTTCAATGCACATGAAATATATTACAACTACCAAGGTGAACTGCACACACAATACTTATTAAGACTTATCAGGGTGTAAAGTATTGCTTGAGGGATCATATTTATTATGTTTTACTTTGATTTATTTTGTGATCTGGTGTACAAGAATAAGTAGTGTATAGATGTGTTTGCACAAGACACTTTACAATTCTCTCCAAGGTGCTCAATCTCACAATGCTCATTAAGAGTTATCAGGAAGGTGAGTACTGTTTGGTGGAGTTATCTTTGTTAGTTATTCAATTAAATTTTAGAAACAAAGGTCTTCAAATTCACTTATTTTTGCAAACATAAAGTAAATTTTTTTGTTTTGAACACAGTTCTTCATATATGGGTGCAAGAAAGAGATTCTAATTGTGGTGTAGGCAATCTAATCACACATCTCAATTATGTTAAGTTTTTACACTACACAATCATGCAAGAGTATGATTAAAAACATTTGTAGGTTATCAAAGAGGTGAGTGAGTTTATCATTATCAAGAATATAACGTTACTCGTACTTAGAGGCATGCTAAGAAAACCTACATGTGTTTTCTACATTCAATTTCATTGCACAATACAAGATAGTTTTTAAGGCAAGACACAATATAATGTTTAAGACACTTAAAACTTGAATTAGACATTGTATTTTAATCTTGAAAAGATAAACTGAATCATCCATGAAACATTTCAATGAATAACAATCAGTTTTTATAAAAAAAATTTGAATTTTAAAGACAAAATCAAAAATAATGGAAAAACATATTTTTGTGTTTTTAGTTTGTTTTTCAATTTCGTAGTTTATTTTTGATATAGAAGAAACTTGTTTTTGTTTGATTTTATTTGTTTTACGTATTTTTTGTTTTTAGTATTTAGAGAATAACAGGAAATAAGTACATATATAGAGCTTTGTAAAAACAAATAGAAAATTTATATTTTATACTACCGTCAGCGATAACACCTATCGCCAGGCATTAGTAACAAAAGTCATGTTTTTAGAGAAAATGTGTGTTTTTTGAAAATTTTTGCCTGATTAGGATTGTTTAGTGTAAGGGCTATGTAACAGAGAAAAAAAATCAAACAAGAACACACAAACTGCGGGTTTGTCGTATTTAAGCTAAGATGTCAATACCCCCTAATTCTAGTCTAAGTAAAGCAAATAGTGCATCAGGTAGAGGCTTGGTAAAAATGTCCACAAGTTGGGATTCAGTTCCTATAAAGGTTACATGAACATGTTCTTTCTTAATGCGATCCCTAATGAAGTGATGTCTCATGTCTATGTGTTTGGATCTTGAGTGATGAACGAGGTTGTTTGTTAGGTCAATAGTGCTCTTGTTGTCATATTTTAGTGCAATATTAGTAAGATGAACTCCAAAGTCTTCTAAGGTTTGATTCATCCATAGCGCTTGTGCACGAAAACTTCCTAGTGCAATATATTCAACCTCATTGGTGGAGAGGGCAACAAAATTCTATTTTCTACTCGACCATGCAACTAGTGAAGGGCCTAAGAAATGACATGTGCCACTCGTGCTTTTCCTATCTAATGAACACCCCGCATAATCAAAATCAGAATAGCCATGTAAAATAAAAGAATCATTGTTTGGGTACCATAGAACTAATCTTGATATTCCGATTAAATATCTAAGAATTCGTTTCACCGCTTTTAATTGAGATTCTTTTGGATTAGCTTGAAATCTAGTGCATGAACACCACCAACAACAACAACACTCAAGCCTTTATCCCACCATAGTGGGGTCGGCAATCTAGTGCATGAACAAACGATAAAAATAATGTCGAGTCTAGAAGCACTCAAATACAATAATGATCCAATCATTCCTTTATACAAAGTTTGATCAATTGGAAATCCGGCTTCATCCTTTCCTAATTTTAGTGAAGCGCTCATTGGTGTACTAGCTATTTTTAAGATCAAGTCCAAAACATTTAAGCATATCATTTGCATATTTAGTTTGACTAATAATGATTCCATCATTTCTTTGTGTGATTTGAAAACCTAAAAAATATGTGAGTTCTCCAATTAAGCTCATCTCAAATTCATTTTGCATCACTTGTACTACTTCATTACACAACTCTTCATTAGTGACTCCAATAATAATATCATCAATGTAAATTTGTAAAATAATCAAATCATTGTTAATATGCTTAATGAAGAGGGTGTTATCGACACTACCCATTTTATAACCGTGCTTTAACAAAAAAGATGTTAAATGCTCATACCAAGAACGGGGTGATTGCTTAAAACCATAAATCACTTTTTCTAATCTGTATACATGATTAGGAAATTTTTCATCTATAAAATCAGGGGGTTGTTCAACATTAACCTCTTCTTTAATTATCCGGTTTAAGAAACACTTTTTACATCCATTTGAAATAGTTTATACTTCATATAACTCGCAAAAGCAAGAAAAATTCTAATCGATTCAAGGCGAGCAACGGGTGTAAACATTTCATCAAAATCTACCCCTCGATTTGAGAGTATCCTATTGCTACTAATGTAGCTTTGTTCCTAGTGATTCTAGAATCTCCATCTAATTTATTTTTAAATATCCATTATACACCTATAAAAGGATGATTAGATGGTCTTTCTACTAACTTCCAAATCCTATTTCATTCAAATTGATTTAGTTCTTCATTCATAGCAATAAAACAAAATTCATCATTTAAAGCGGTTGAAACATTTTTGGGTTCAATTTTGGAAACAAAACATAAATTAGAAAAAATTCATGAATAGAAGAACATGTCGTTATCCATCTTGATGGTTCTCTAATTATAATCTCCCTTGGATGATATTTTGTAAATTTAAGAATGCTTGGAGGCATGAAATCCTCTTGCTCCACCTCTTTTTCTTTATCAACTCCAAGCGGTTCGTCATCCTGATGCTCCAAGGGGGAAAAAAGGTTCCTCTTCTTTTCCTGCAATATTAGGATCTACACAAGGAACAAGTTCATCAAACCTAACATGAATGGATTCTTCAACCTTGTTAGACTTTTAATTGTATATTCTATATGCTTTACTAGTTGAAGTGTATCCAAGAAAAATTCCTTCATCAAATTTTCCTAAGGTATCTTTGGTATTTAAAATAAAACACTTACACCCACAAACACGAAAGTAAGATACATTATGTTTCTTTTGGTGGTATAGTTCATATGGTGTCAATTTTAAAATTGGGCGAAGCATGACTTGATTTATTACATAGCAAGAAGTATTTACCGCTTCAGCCCCAAAAAATCTAGGCAATCCATACTCGGATAACATAGTACGTGCAAGTTTCTGAAGGGTTATATTTTTCCTCTCCACCACCCCAATTTGTTGGGGGTGAGTGGCGCGGAAAATTCATGTTTGATGCCTAGATTATTTCAAAAAGCAGTGAATTATTCATTTTCAAATTCCCCTCCATGATTTGAGCGAATGTATTTAATTTTTAAAACTAACTCATTTTGTATACGATTTCATAATTTTGTAAATTTAGAAAAAGCATCGGATTTAGAGGTAAGAGAAAATGTCCACGTGAATCTAGAGTAATCTACAATCCACACAAACGCGTACATTCTACCTCCTAGACTACACGTGCTAATTGGTCCAAATAGATCCATGTGAATTAGTTGTATGGGTCTAGTGGTAGAAATTTCATTTTTATTTTTAAATGAAGTTTTAGAGAATTTTCCTTTTTGACAAGGCGGACAAAGTGAAGATATGTTTCCATTAAGCATTGGCAAACCTCTAAATATTTTATTTTTTGACAATTTTAAAATCAACTTGGTGCTAAAGTGACCAAGACGCCTATAACACCCCAGTTTCCCAATGCTTGAAGGTAAGATTTTTATAGCAAAAAGCTAACGCCCAGCGGTAAGTACTACCACTGGAGGTAACGGCTACAAGCTCCAGTTTAATAGCCTGAAACACACTCTGTGGTTAATGCCATACGGTAGCTATATCGCTGGCGGTATCTGTTGGGTTTTCTAAATACAATTCATAATGATATGAACACATCAAAATGTGCGCAGCGGAAGAAATTACTAGAACAACCCAAAGAGTAAAGAGGATCTTGCGATTCCATGATTCAAGAAATAAAATAAAAGCAACGCATTGCAATATATATATATATACCTGAGAGGGATTGAGTTGATACTCAACAAGGTGCTCCAATGGCAGATCAAAAATTGTGCGGCTGAGTTCCTAGCACAGAAATGGATATCCGCGCCTCTATAGCAGTCCACACGAGCGTTAAAGAACCCTAGCCTCTTGTCGCACAAGATCTAGGTCGGAGAGAAGAAAGCCCTCAGCATCTTCCACGGACTGCTAGGTCCAACTACAGGAAGAGGCGGCGGCGGCGGCGGCGGCGGTCGGACGGAACTCTTCCGTCAGAAACTTTTGGCGGAACTCTTCCGTCGCTCTCTCTGTCTATCGCAAAATAGATCACATCTTTTTAGGTCAAAAGAATCACATTCTTTTTATATCCAGGTGAAGAAGAGAAGCTATCCGCACAGCCACGACATTAATTGAAGCAAACAAAATTCGTTGGGAGATGATTAATTCGTCGAATACTGCGTTCGACGAACTGGCTAGCGTTCGTCGAACGTGCTGGCCGTTCATCGAACGTGCTTGCCATTCATTGAACAAGCTGGCCATTCGTCGAACGGGCTGGCCGTTCGTCGAACGCGCTGGCCATTCGTCGAACGCGCTGGCCGTTCGTCGAACGCGCTGGCCGTTCGTCGAACGCGCTGGCCGTTCGTCGAACGCGCTGGCCGTTCGTCGAACGCGCTGGCCGTTTGTCGAACGCACCGGCCTTTCGTCGAACGCGCTGGTCGTTCATTGAATGCGCTAGCCATTCGTCGAACGCGCTAGCCGTTCGTCGAACGCACTTTGAGTTCGTCGAACGGGCTTTGATTCGAACACTTGTCAAAACGCTCCATATAATATTCACAATACCTGTAGAGCATTCAGTTGACTCGACCTGATTCCAATAAGTCATAGGATTGGTCCTTCAATCAAATCCAATATGAGTAAGGCCAACACAATTCTTCCTCCAACTTCTCCAAACACTCTTGTGTGTGACCCCATAGGCTCATATCGTGTTGGCAGTGAGACTAGATACTTGACCACTTCCAGATCACCATGGAAACACCAATAGTCTCCGACTTGATCTTGAACGTATCAAATAAAAGTCTCACAAATAATGAGCGGCATCTAGCAATGCATCATTGCTAGCCCATCAATAAGAGTTCATAACTCAACAAGCCTGTCTTGACCAATGTATCAGTGTTATCCTGTCCCTTTGTCCCTTACATCCAGATAGAACTTGAGGCATGGACCATGTCACCCTCGTAATTGTTCAATCTTAATTCCTTGATCTAGAATAGACTGTCTGAAAATGGTGAGCACAATATCACATATTGACTCAACCAAGCATGGCCATGCATTTCTCAGTCTCATTCCATCATGGGGCCCATGGATGTAACTCCTGTAATATAGGAGGACAAATCCCATATCTGCCCACACACAAACACCCAAATGAATCGTAACATACCCAATAACCACCCTTATCATCATCCTTTCTCAAGGAAGACTTTAGATGGTATCAAAGTACGCTCTTCCTCACTTGATGAATGCTATGACTTCATGTCAAAGAACTATAAACAACATTGTCAGTTGAGACCTACTTGTGACACGTTCATATAACAATCCACAAAGTAGTCTCAAGGTGGGTCTGTCCAGTACAACTTGTTCACTAACACGTACCCATGTGATGACATGATATCATAATATCATGACCTGTGATAACCGGTCATCAGTCAACGCACATGCTAGTCTTAACGTATCATAACTGCCATTCAACTTCTAAGATGATACTCCGACTAGGGACCATTTAAGAATGAAGCTTCTTGTTATACATAGGCCCTCACATTCAAGTCACGTACTTGAATTCCTATGGAAGCCAACATTCTAAGGGCGTTTCTTATGTTAATTAATCTATCAAATAGAAACTATTGACATAACAATAAGAACTTGCCATAAATGTAAAATGAAAAACACAGTACATATCGCAATTCATCAAATGAATAAACAACCAACAAACCTACAATCCACAAGGCTCCCACTAAAGACGATCATTCAGGTATCTAATACTCATTGATCTTACATGACCATCATGCTTCTTTTGCGCAAGAGGCTTTGCTAGTGGATCCGCTATGTTCTCTTCAGTCGGTACTCTGCAAATGTTCACATCTCCTCGATCGACAATCTCTCGAATAAGATGGAACCGCCGAAGTATGTGCTTAGAGTGCTGATGAGATCTAGGCTCCTTAGCTTGTGCAATAGCACCGTTGTTGTCACAGTAGAGAACTACGAGATCAACAATGCTAGGAACTACACCAAGTTCGCTGATGAATTTTCTAATCCACACAGCCTCCTTCGCCGCATTTGCAGCATCGATATACTCGGCCTCAGTCGTAGAATCAACATCTGTCTCTTGCTTGGAATTCTTCCAACTTACAGCTCCTCCATAAGGCAAAATATAAAACTTGATTGGGACTTTGAATCATCCCTATCAGTTTGGAAGCTAACATCCGTGTAACCATTTACAACGAGCTCTTCCTCTCCACCATACACCAAAAATAAATCCTTAGTCCTTCTCAAGTACTTCAGGATATTCTTGATGGCTATCCAGTGACCATCACCAGGATCAGACTGATACCTGCTCGTCATGCTCAAAGCATAAGAGACATCGGGTTGAGTACATAACATTGCGTACATAATTGATCCAATTGCCGAAGCATATGAAATCAACTTCATGCGGTCCTTATCTTCCAAAGATTTTGGACACTGGTCCTTAGAGAGACTCACACCATGTGACATGGGTAAGAATCCTTTCTTGGACTCAAGCATGTTGAACCATTTCAACACCTTTTTAATGTATGTACTATGGGTCAAACCCAGCAACTTCTTCGATCTATCTCTATAGATCTTAATACCAAGTATATAAGTCGCTTCACCCAAGTCCTTTATAGAAAAGTAGTCCCCTAGCCAGTTCTTAACAGCTTGCAGGGTCAGAATGTCATTCCCAATCAACAGTATGTCATCCACATACAATATCAAGAAAATGACAATGCTCCCACTAATCCTCTTGTAAACACAAGGTTCATCCTCGTTCTTAATGAAACCAAACCCTTTGATTTTCTCATCAAAATGAAGATTCCAACTTCGAGAAGCTTGTTTCAATCCATAAATGGATCGATTCAACTTGCATATTTTAGTGGCTTCACTTGGAGATACAAAACCCTCGGGTTGTGTCATATACACTTCCTCAAGGAGGTTTCCATTAAGGAAAGCTGTTTTGACATCCATTTGCTAGATCTCGTAGTCATAATACGCAGTAATAACAAGTAGAATTCTGATGGACTTGACCATGGCTACAGGGGAAAAGGTCTTATCATAGTCAACACCATGAATTTTCCTGAAACCTTTAGCCGCCAGCCGTCCTTTGAATGTCTGTACATTCCCATCCATGTCGGTCTTCTTCTTGAAGACCCACTTGCACCCTATGGGTCGTACCCCTTCAGGTGGTTCCACCAAGGTCCAAACTTGGTTTGCATACATGGAGTCCATTTCATATTTCATGGCCTCAAGCCACTTCTCGGAGTCAGGTCCACGCATAGCCTCTTGATAGGTTGCAGGCTCATCATCATGATCCATAAGCAATACATTACCTATTTGAGACACGAGAAATCCATATCTCTTAGGCTCACATCTTGGTCTATCAGATCTACGCAGGACTTGTGTTTCTTGAGCAGGCTCTCTAGCTACAACAACTTGTAGTCCTTGCTCAGGTTCTAAAATCGGTTCAACTATTGTTTGTGGTTCTTGAACTTCCTCAAGTTCCACCTTTGTAGTCTTTCTGGATAAGAACTCTTTCTCCAAAAAGACGCCAGTCCTTGCGACAAACAATTTTCCCTCGGACGGCAGGTAGAAGTAATACCCTTTGGTTTCCCTAGGATATCCCACATGATAACACTTATCCGACTTGGGTTCCAGCTTGTCAGGCATTTGACGTCGCACGTATGCCTCACAGCCCCAAATCTTAATAAAAGACATACTAGGACGCTTCCCAGTCCATATCTCATATGGTGTCTTTAGAACCATTTTCGTTGGAGCACAATTTAATGTGAAAGCAGCAGTCTCTAAAGCAAATCCCCAAAAGGAAACAAACAAATCTGCATGACTCATCATCGACCGTAAAATGTCTAACAAAGTACGATTCCTCCTCTCAGACACACCATTGGATTGTGGTGTTCCGGGCAGAGTGAGTTGTGATACAATACCACACTCTCTCAGATGATCACGAAACTCATGACTCAGATATTCGCCACCTCGATCAGATCGGAGTGCTTTTATCCACTTTCCCAGTTGGTTCTCTACTTCATTTTTAAACTCTTTGAACTTTTCAAAGGTTTCGGTCTTGTTCTTCATAAGAAACACGTATCCGTATCTACTGAAATCATCAGTAAATGTAACGAAGTATTAGTACCCACCTCTAGCCATAGAACTCATGGGTCCACATACATCACTATGTATTATGTCCAAGAGATTATGGGCCCTCTCACTACAACTAGTGAAAGGGGCTTTTGTCATCTTGCCTAATAAACATGATTCATATCTCTCAAATGATTCATAATCAAATGAGTCCAATAATCCATCTTTATGGAGCTTGGATATGCGTTTCTCATTTATATGGCCTAAACGACAATGCCAGAGATATGTAGGATTAGAGTTATTAGTTTGTAGTCGTTTGGTATTTTCTATGTTATAGATCAGATGATTTATGTTCAAAACATATAAACCGTTAAACATTTGAGCAACGCCATAACAAACATCATTCTTATAAAGAGAACAACAATTGTTCTTAATAATAAAAGTAAAACCAATCATGTCCAAACATGAAATAGAAATGATGTTTCTAGTTATAGCAGGAACAAAATAACAATTATCAAGTTCAATAATATGCCCAGTGGGCAAGGAAAGATGGTACAATCCTACGGCAACGACATCAACTCTTGCTCCATTTCCAACACGCAGGTCCACCTCTCCTTTACCTAGCAGTCTTCTCCTTGTTAGTTCCTGCACATTCGTACAAATGTGAGAACCACATCCGGTATCCAATACCCAAGATGAAGGAGCAGACATGTTAATTTCTATAACATAAATACCTGAAGTGGAAGTCACACTTCCCTTCTTCTTCAGATCCTCGATGTAGAGGTGACAGTTCCTCCTCCAATGCCCTGCCTTACCGCAGTGGTGGCAATTTCCTTCTTTAGCTAATCCCTTCTTTTTCAGTGTAGAAGACTTGGGATCTAGGCAAGACTTAGGTCCCACCTTAGACTTCCTAAATCCCTTGGCCTTGGCCTTGCCTTTATGCACCATCAATATGGGGCTAGCAGGCTTGGTCTTCTTCATGTTTGTTGAAACCGATTTCTCGGTCTCTTGTGGAGCTCGGAGCCCTCACCGAAATGAGGTGCAGCTAGCCCTTACTGATCCGTCGGAGAAGATAGACCGAACACTAGAAAAATGACTAAGACCTTAGTCACAGTGAGGAGGTCCCTCCACTAACAAGGAAGATCGTTGAGCGCTTCCCCTCCCAATCCAAAGCTGAGACTCGGGCACCTTGGAGAGCTCTAGGAATGCTAACCAAAGAAAGCCTGAGGAGAGAGAAGCTAAAGTGAAGTCCTCTCCAAAGGTACCCTTGAGGTCTTATTTATAGGTTTTCTAGTCTGGCCTGCAAATAGCAGGATTCTGCCTTTTGATTTTACTATCCGCACCCCAAATGGGTCTGCTAACAGCCAAACTCCACTGTTTGGAGAGGCTAAGGGCAATCCACCAAGGGTAAAAGGGTAACTTGGCCCTATCAACCTATGGGCAAGGAACCGCGAGAACCTTACTGTCGAAGCTCTCGCGGGCCTTCCCACGAGCCCTGCTCATGATGCCTCTCCTAGGCGATCACCCTGCGAGGACCTCGCCGGCCAATTCTGGCGGTATCTGCCGAGGTTCGATCTCGTGAGCCTTCTTGCGAGACCGCCTCTGGACTTCGTCGAGCTCAACCCGCCTTTCGCCGAACGCAGGTAACTTCGCTGAACACGGGCGAGGTTGACGAATGCCGAACGCTAGGTTGTTCGCTGTTTGCTGAGATGGGCGACTCGTCGACCACTGCTTCCCTGCTGAGCGCCGCCGAAGATATCTGCCGAGGTCTGGGTATCGCGACTCCCCTGGCGAGACCGTCCCTTTGGCTTTAATGAGCATAGAAGACTTCGCTGGCTTCTGATGATTTCGTCGAACAGGGGTGGGCTCGACGGAGTCAGGTGAGCTCGATGATCACTGGAGAGTTCGTCGAACGCAGTTCTCCTTTCGTCGAACTCCAGAATCTTCCTGAAACGGCCTGCGAGCGCTTATCTCGCCAATTCTTCTCGCTCGCCTTTCAGCGAGCCCTCCGAGAGGGAAGGTCTTCGGCACTACCTTCAGCAAGCCTTTCTTCCTCATTACCTCCTTCACCCTATTGCCTTCTTGAACCCCGTCTCCTTTCCTGTCGGATAACGGGGTTGTACACAATCCCCACTCTTCGCGGGGATATTTATGCTCACGAAGAAACATCCAATCCCTGGTATTCGCCAGACCCTTGATGATCTGTCAGGAATCTTTGGTGGG
Organism: Dactylorhiza incarnata; assembly: GCA_033032865.1. NCBI lineage: Eukaryota > Viridiplantae > Streptophyta > Magnoliopsida > Asparagales > Orchidaceae > Dactylorhiza > Dactylorhiza incarnata. Next base: position 10,069,533 of record JAWHQI010000027.1, read on the forward strand.
GCCCACCCCGAGGGCTATAAATATCATCCCGAGCCCTTAGTGGCGCGCGCCGCCACTTCCTTTCCTTTTCCTTTTCCCCGTATTGTAGCTGCCTGGAGATGCCTCTTTCCGAAGAAGCCGAGGCTCTCCTGAGGGCGGTGAGGGCTGGCGGGCTACCCTCCACGACCAGGGTCCCTGCCTGGATGAACCGGCCACCTCCCGCTCAGTCGCCGAAGACCAAGAAGGCGAAGGCGGTTTGCCGAACCGGGGACGGATCCGTGCTGCTGGACTCCTCCCCGGATAACCGCACCTGCGAGAAGGTATGAGCTACCCCTCCAGCTTAAGTCAACAAGTTTGCCCATGATTCATGCCTGCTCGCAGGATGCTTTGTCGAACGAGGATGCTAGCGAACCTGCTGGTGGGTCTCGCAAAAGTCCGCCGGTGGATACAAATCTTGCTGGGAAAAATGTCGCAGGTACGCCCTTAATCTCGCATGCCAACCCTCCTTTTATCAACCATCTGACCTTCATTCCCTACTTCTTATAGTCTCGCCCCGGGTGTCCCCGGCTCGCCAGGCACTGCGGCCTCCGTCTCCACCTCCTCCCGTCAAAACTATAGATAAGCCAGGGTTCCGACTCCTGACGAGCGAGGAGACCGACGGCTCCGTGCCGCCAAAGGTCCTTCCAAACAACAGCGAAGCCTGCCCTACTGGCCTGGGTAAATCTCTCTATCCCCACTACGGCAACCTCTTCCAGGGCCGCCCTGAGACTTCTCGCCCCCCTCTGGGTAAGCGTTCCGACGTCCCCTTGCCCCGCGCGAGCTCAAGCGCGTTATCTGACCTTTCCGTAATACTTCGAAGAGAATAATGAAATTCCTCTTACCGATTCTGAGTTGGGCGACGACGAGATGTCCCCCCTTCCTGACCAAGTGGAAGACTTCTTAGGTGATCCGCGAGATCCGGATATGATGAAACAACGAGCCGCGGAGTTGCTGAGAAAATATGGTCGGATGCTGATGGACCTTAACATACAGGCGAGACGGGATAGAGAAGTCGCCGAGGACATGCATGCCATTTTGATGGAGGAGTGTCGAGGCTCCGGGCCGCGAGAAAGCGTGATCATGATGAGAATGTCACGACGCCGGAGGCGCATATAGCGAGAATGAGGGATTACGCCTTCCTCATTGACCGGGAGGGCTGCGCGGTCGAGGATTACTATAATTCTAGGGTACCGCCGCGTTCCGGGTCACGAGGTGGGGGTAGGTGGAAATGGTTGCCCCACGACTCTCGCTAACTCTTATGTTGTCGCAAACTATTATTGCCTGTTAATGAGCGCCTTTATTTTAGACGATCTCGCAATGGTCTGCGACTTATATATTAGTTTTACCTCGTTTGATAATGATTACTAGCTTTTTATTAGTTCTCGCTCGCTGCTAATATGTCCATTTCATTTACACACTATGTTGTGTTCGTGGGGGTCTCCGATCTCGCTGAACGTAACTCGTGGAGGCTCTCCGCCCTACTTCTTGCGCCATAATGTTTGTTTGCGCTGTTCTCACAGAGATATTGCTTGTACTAACCTCGCGGCCCCTTCTCGCCCGCGGTCGTGATGTGGTGCTTTTGGCTAACTGCGCTCGCCGGCGCTTGGACTTCTTCTCGCCCTTTTACTCTGGCTACAAATAGGCGGCCATAACTGAGTCAACCACCGCATTTACTGCTATCCTTCTTCCCCCTCTGCTTCAGAGCTCTCGCTCCTTCTCGTTCTCGCTCTACTTCCTTTCTCGCAGGTTATTAAGATGGGCGGTGATGCGCAAATCCTGCATACCGCTATAGGCGGTAGCGAGACTGCGATCCGAACGGCAGTGAACCGGTCGTTGTCAAGTAAAAATATGAGGAAGTAAATCCCCAAGTATCGAATCTCTCAAGGAACACAGTAAGGTGGAGTTAACGTTCGAGGAAGGACTTGAGATCGAAGTCCTTTGGGTCGGATGAATTGCGGACACGGGGGTTGATTTGGTTTGTGGAAAATAAAGAGAAAAAGCTACAACTACTCCTATGCAATGCCGCTATGCAATGCTTCGCTCGGCGGGATGGAAGACTACGTAGGCCTTGAACGCGCTACTTCGTAAGGGCGGATGGACGAGTAGGCAAGCGGATCGAACTATGCAGGCCTTGAGCGCGCTGCTCTGTTAGGCGGGATGGAGTACGGGCCGCGATGCCACGCTTTGGTAGGCGGATGGGCGAGTAGGCTAACGGAATGAGGGTCGCAAGCACCTCTTCGCAAAGCACACCACTAACAATTGTTAGGGCGGCACAACACAACGAACAATCCACACCACGGGGCACACCTCAAATGAAAATATAACAAGATTACTCAATCACATAGACATGATTTCATACTAATGTTAACAAGTAAAAATATACTTCATCAAAATGTTGGTTCTAGCTACATACACATCAATAAGAGAAGAATAAGGCAAGAAATCGACCGAATCCGAAGTCTCGTTGTAGATTCACGGTTGGAATCGCCGGGTTGTCAATCCGTGTCCAAGCTCGGTCCGCAACTACGTCCGGGGTAGAGAGAGCTGGTACTACTCTCCAATGAGCCCGTCTTCTTCGTGTCACGATCCGGTAGAGGTTGCAAACTTCCTCTTGCTTGATGGCGATGGCGACTAAACCTTCCTTGGAGCACTTGGATGAAGGAGGAGGCCGAGAGGAAGCTCCGGCTCAAGATTGGCGTGAAGAACAAGCCTGGAGCACCTCCATATGGTGGGCGACGGTGGAGGGGCGAAATCGGAGCCCTGGAGCGAGAAAACGGCGGAACAAAATCGGGATTTTTGACCTAATTCGCGAGCAGGTCGTTTTATAGGCGCTGGAGTAAACAGTGCGCACGGTCATTGGCGCACGACCAGTGGTCGTGCGCACTAGAATCCTGTGATCGTGCGCCTGACTGGACGGAGCCTGCAAGGGAAGAAAATTATAAAATACAAAGTTCGCACGATCAGTGGCGCACGACCAGTGGTCGTGCGCACTGTCGTAAGTGGTCGTGCGATAAGCCAGACAGAACTCATGAAATGGGCGTTAAGTGCGCACGAGCAGAGGCGCACGACCAGTGGTCGTGCGCGAAGGAGCCAGTGATCGTGCGCAGTGTTCCTGTATAGAATTGTACCGGGAACACCTGCACGACTCCTGTTCCAGCATACGACACCAGTCTGGCCACTGAAGGCGGCACTTAACACAACATGAAAACTTGTAACAAAGATGAACAAGAAAATAACACCGAAATGGGCCAAGATGTGCACCTAGCAGAGAGTGATAATTATGAGCTAAAATGGGGCTAAAGTGCAGTGGAATGATTGGAAAAATGGCCCGGATGAGTCCAAATATGTGTATATGATGAGGACTCATCACACCCCCAGACTTACCTGTTTGTGCGTCCCGAGCAAACAAATTCCATGCGAACGGGGAAAGAAAAGTAGATGGCTTAAAACTACAATACAGAGTACCATGCGAAGTCGCATGCTCACGTGCATAAGAAGAATAGTAGAGAAGATTTCTGATTATATAAACAGTCTATATATTTCTAAAAGAGTAAAAGCATATTACAACTACTCAAAATGGTGAACTACGGTGAATCGTTCGGTCATGCATACGGAGAAAGTAAACTAAACGCTGAGATGAGCATTGCTCAAGATTGGGATGCCGGACAAACTCCACCGAAATCCATCGGTGTCGGTGACCATAGGCTTGCCCGGTCACATTCTCTCCACGACACTAGATTGGTTCATAGCGTGAGTCGGTAGGACTTTAGGTTAGAGATGGGGCTTGGGTTACGGTGAGGTAAACGATGATAAACAAAATGGCTTAAACACATAACCCAAATGAGCTTTAAAAATAACTACCCGCGCACCAAAATCGAATGCAAGTGCACCACACCCCAGACTTGAACTTTTGCAACATAGGTGTGTGCACCGCCTACTCCCAATACATAATTTTTCTACATGATTTTTCAATAAAACTCATTTTTCTTTCTTCTCTTTTTTTTCATTTTTCTTTCTATCTTTCTTTTTCTTGTCTTTTTTTTTTCCTTTCAGCAAAATTTTCAAATGAGCACATCCACAGATTCACATAATAGACACCACAATCAACATCCCCCAAAATGTAAATGAAACTACAACTAAAGCTCAGATTTGGGTGTGTGACTAGGCTAGGCTTTTAGGCTTTGGTGAGATAAATGTGGAGCTGAATCAAGAAAAGGGTAGGCACAAAGGGGCTAGCAAGGGTAGACGATAGGCATGAAATAAAAAGTTCAACCGAGCCAAAATAATGGCCTACGTCATTCTCACGCACTAGAACTATCCTATGCCAATGCTTCAAGAATCGCTTGGGGCAAGTTCTAGCCACCGAGAAAGATTCTCCTTTCTCCCGACTCAAGCAATACGAGTCTAGCGATCGTTTACACACATCCCTACGCTACCGTTTGATTCACACCGGATTCACCATTTGAGTAGAGTAAACAACATTTACACTAATAGAGAAAAATATAAAACCATAGTATAAAAGGAGATCTAACCTACACAAATTCCTATGCAACCGAGCACTCGACTAGGAGCACTACGGGGATCAACATTTTACTCTGCTACATAGTCCTAAGCCATCACCTAGACTTTCCCACATAAGCAGAAGAATTAAATTCACTATAGAGCATGCATACAGGCGAGTACGCGCTCAAGTGGGTGCGGTGGTGTGCAATGAAAATGAACAACAATTTAAATGAAATCTTCTAGTATGCAGTGCAATAGTGCACGTGAGCGGGTAAACAAAACTACTCTCCCCCAGACTTAAACTAAACAATCCACAGAATATATGACATGAAAATCAGGAAAGGCTAGGGAAAGAGAGTACCCAGTGCTCAGAAATGAGCACACCAGAAGATTGGCGTGTAAGCTAAAATGAAGCTGCAGCATCCGCCATCCAGAAAAGATACCTGCAGGGGTCAGCTCCGCAGAAACAAAAGAAAATAGAAAACTGAAAAGAAATATTACTAACTAAACATGATTAGATGAAATAAAAATGCAGAAAAGAAAGATAACTACTGGGGTTATTGTCATCCCAGCACGACTTATTCTAAATTAAAACGGTTCTAGCTAATGGGCCTATGAAAAAGAAAATGCACAGGTAACTGCTCCATTATCCGTTTCGGTAGCTGGTACCGATACGGAGATAAGGCAGTCACCCCTCTACCTAAATAATAATACCTGCTCCTCACAGGTAGAGGGAAAAGAAAGTAAGAAGAGGAGGAGGCCTGGTCCTCACTCATCTCACCAAAACTATCCTTGCCCAACAAGGTATCGCCCACAGCAGGTCCGCAGGAGGAGAAGGCAACGAGTGGAGCTTCCTATACGGAGGGGGGATCAACCTCCTCACATGAGAGGATGCTCTCATCATTGACTTGAGCATCATGCTCCAAGTCCTCCTGATGTACCTGTGAAGACTCAACCTGCACAGGCTCAGATGAAGAAGGGGGGGTCAGGAAATAAAAGTGAAGAATGACATAAATAATCAAAAATCGGGGGAGTGGTCCCGGTCTCACTCCCATTAGGTTGGGGAAGTAAAATAATGTTTGCATTGTCATCAATGCTACAAGATTCGGCGGGATCAACGGTGGCCAAGCTTAGGATTTGGACTTCCTCCACCGGTGCTGAGGAAAACTCCTCTTCACCTAGAAGGTTGTCCTCCTCCATAGGAGTAGGCACAATACTAAGATCAACCGCCTCCTCTTGCGACACATCATCAACAATGTCGTCAGAGATGAGTGTAGTATGCACAATAGGGAGAGGAATAGTGCTCGGATAAAAGTCGAGCACCGATTCCTCACAAAGAATCGAATCCACTAGAGGTGGTGGATGCACTGGGAGAATGGGCTCAGCAATGTCGGTGCCCAGATCAGCCACACATCCGGTGACCATATCCATGCCATACCCTTCAAGATGTGAAGGTGACAAAGACACATAACCGGATGTTGAAGGTGTGCCGCCAGAGTTAGGAGTTGGGACGATCCGGATGTCTGGCTCGTCATCCTCGTCCAATTGGCGAAAATACTCGGCACAGTCCTTCAAGACATGATCAGTGCTCTGACAAAACCGGCACTGCCTAGCAGGCTTCTTTGGCACAGCGGGTGCTGAAGCCGAAAAGAAGTATGACGGTAAAGGCTCAGCAGAGTAGCCATAAGACTTACGCGCACCATATGGAGTACCAGACGAAGTCGGTGCTCCATATGCTGGGCTATAAGAATTATGCCTACTATTCTCCGTAGGGCATTCATCACTAGAGTGGGAAGTAGCTCCACACCAATGGCAACGGATATTTAGATGTGCCCACATAGTGCGAAGATAAAACGATTCAAAAATAAAAATGCTATTGTGCAAAATACTACACCTAACAAAAATTACTAAAGCAACCTAATTAAAACAGGAAAATGGAATAAAAAGAAATAAAACAAAGAAATGCAATTTACAAATGGAAGGGCTTCTCTCTCAGGTTCTCCCTCTCCAGAAAACTCACACGTCTGTGTTCCCCGGCAACGGCGCCTAAAACTTGATGCGTAAATCCTGCACACCGCTATAGACGGTAGCGAGACTGCGATCCGACGGCAGTGAACCGGTCGTTGTCAAGTAAAAATATGAGGAAGTAAATCCCCAAGTATCGAATCTCTCAAGGAACACAGTAAGGTGGAGTTAACGTTCGAGGAAGGACTTGAGATCGAAGTCCTTTGGGTCGGATGAATTGCGGACACGGGGTTGATTTGGTTTGTGGAAAATAAAGAGAAAAAGCTACAACTACTCCTATGCAATGCCGCTATGCAATGCTTCGCTCCGCGGGATGGAAGACTACGTAGGCCTTGAACGCGCTACTTCGTAAGGGCGGATGGACGAGTAGGCAAGCAGATCGAACTATGCAGGCCTTGAGCGCGCTGCTTCGTTAGGCGGGATGGAGTACGGGCCACGATGCCACGCTTCAGTAGGCGGATGGGCGAGTAGGCTAACGGAATGAGGGTCGCAAGCACCTCTTTGCAAAGCACACCACTAACAATTGTTAGGGCGGCACAACACAACGAACAATCCACACCACGGGGCACACCTCAAATGAAAATATAACAAGATTACTCAATCACATAGACATGATTTCATACTAATGTTAACAAGTAAAAATATACTTCATCAAAATGTTGGTTCTAGCTACATACACATCAATAAGAGAAGAATAAGGCAAGAAATCGACCGAATCCGAAGTCTCGTTGTAGATTCACGGTTGGAATCACCGGGTTGTCAATCCGTGTCCAAGCTCGGTCCGCAACTACGTCCGGGGTAGAGAGAGCTGTCACTACTCTCCAATGAGCCCGTCTTCTTCGTGTCACGATCCGGTAGAGGTTGCAAACTTCCTCTTGCTTGATGGCGATGGCGGCTAAACCTTCCTTGGAGAACTTGGATGAAGGAGGAGGCCGAGAGGAAGCTCCGGCTCAAGATTGGCGTGAAGAACAAGCCCGGAGCACCTCCATATGGTGGGTGACGGTGGAGGGGCGAAATCGGAGCCCTGGAGCGAGAAAACGGCGGAACAAAATCGGGATTTTTGACCTAATTCGCGAGCAGGTCGTTTTATAGGCGCTGGAGTAAACAGTGCGCACGGTCATTGGCGCACGACCAGTGGTCGTGCGCACTAGAATCCTGTGATCGTGCGCCTGACTGGACGGAGCCTGCAAGGGAAGAAAATTATAAAATACAAAGTTCGCACGATCAGTGGCGCACGACCAGTAGCGCACGACCAGTGGTCGTGCGCACTGTCGTAAGTGGTCGTGCGATAAGCCAGACAGAACTCATGAAATGGGCTTTAAGTGCGCACGAGCAGAGGCGCACGAACAGTGGTCGTGCGCGAAGGAGCCAGTGATCGTGCGCAGTGTTCCTGTGCAGAATTGTACCGGGAACACCTGCACGACTCCTGTTCCAGCATACGACACCAGTCTGACCACTGAAGGCGGCGCTTAACACAGCAAGAAAACTTGTAACAAAGATGAACAAGAAAATAACACCGAAACGGGCCAAGATGTGCACCTAGCAGAGAGTGATAATTATGAGCTAAAATGGGGCTAAAGTGCAGTGGAATGATTGGAAAAATGGCCCGGATGAGTCCAAATATGTGTATATGATGAGGACTCATCAGGCGGCTATGCCAATGAGTCGGAGGGTCGGCAAAAGATTGCGAAGGCTTTCGCGGAGCACACCTTCTACCACTGCAACCTGACCGACGAGGAATATTTTAGCGCGGTCGCCGACTACGTCACCCCCCCCCCCCCCCGTTCGAGGCACGCCGTCCCAGCGAGAACGACGTGATCAACAACCCGCTTGTAGACGAGTTGGCCATCCCCACCGCTCATTTCGCAGTTGGCCTGCGTCTCCCCCTATGGCCGGAAGTTCGCCAGGTAATGGTCATTCTCGCTCGCTTCTTATTCTCTGCAGGTCAATTCTCGCTCATTATGTAAACTAATCCTGATCTTCCCGCTGCTCGTCAGGTGCTCAAGCACTATGGCGTTATTCCTGGCCAGCTCACCCCTAATGCCATGACGATGATCACAGCCTTCGCCTGCTACCTTCGCGAGGAGCGCATCGAGTTCAGCCTCCCGGTCTTTCGGAAGCTGTTCTCGTTTCGTGCCTTCAGGGACGGGACTGCCTACTTCGTGGGCTCGGGTCCTAAGGTTGACGAGACTGTCAACAAAGCCCACTTCTGGGCCCAGAAGTTCCTTCTCGTCAAGGGGAACTTCGGTAACATCCCGATCTCGCCAGTCCAACACGGTGAGACCACCTACCAGCCCACTGCCCTCGGAGGACACGACGCCCTCCTCTATCAGTTCTTCTGTAAGAAGAACTTTGGGGTTGTCCATCTTTGCCGCAACCTCGACAAGCATCTTCCAGTGCTCGCCGGGGAAGGTAAAGATCTCGCCCTATCACTATTAGCTTCTTTCTCAGTAACCCCGTACTTATTGAAATTTCAACCCTTTTCTAGGCGAGCGGGATCTTCCCATCCACCCCCCCTATGACAACAATCAGAAAACCGACGCTACCCTGTCTCTCGCGACCATGGGGGCGGAGGCTTGCCGAGGCGCCGTCACTCCAGGTGAGCCCTCCTCTCGCAAGAGATCGGGGGCTTCTGGTAGCCATGCCGTTCCTCCAAAATCTCCACCGAAGAAGAAGAGTAAGAAGAGCGGGGTCTCGCTCACCTCCTCGAAGGGAAAGGAGCCTCGCGAGGCCGCTTTCGATGAGTTCGATCTCACCGGCCTCTCCGCGGGGGGTGAGGACGACGAGCCCTGCCAGGAGGCTTCCAGAACCTCCGTCCTGCCCATCCCCATCAACCATTATAACTTCGGCCTCGGCCAGAGGCCTCGGGATGAGACCGACGAGCTCATGGTAAACTGGAAACCGGAGACAAACCGGGTGTACATCTCCACCATCCTTCCCTCCTGTGTGGAGAAGGAGACCGTTAGCGGTCATGCCTTCGACCTCTCGTTCGCCCTCTATGGGCGCGAGGACGCGGGGTCTTATAAAGATGAGACTGCGAGAACCCTCGCTTTCGAGAGCACGAGGTCACAGTTGCGCTCTGCCGAGCTCGCCCATATGACGGGGAGGCGCTGCTTACAGCTGGAGCTTCAGAATGTGGAGCTCGCGAGGGACTATCAGGGGCTCCTTGCCGAGAACACGCAGCTGAAGGAGAAGCTACACGCCGCAGAGGGCAGTGGGGTGAGTTACCTAGATATTGTCACCCTCCTTTCCTTCGGCCATTTCGTTTCCCTTACTTGTTTTTCTTGCAGGATGCCGAGGCCGCTGGAAGAGCCGACGCTCGTATTCAGTGATTGGAGGGCGAGGTGGCCAGGCTAAAAGCCCTGAACTGCGACCTTACCCGTGCCGTCGTTCCCCCTTCTCCCAGTCGTCTGAAGGAAGAGCGGCGAGCGCGAGACGAGGAGATCCGCTTGGAGTCTACTGAGTCGACTCGCTACATCTTCTAGACGATGAAGGCGGCCGGCCTCCTAGCCGCCGACGCGGCCGACATGATTCTGGAGGATATCGTCCCGGAGCTCTTCATCGTTGCAGAGCGGCGAACACGTGAATGAGCTGAGAGCGGTGCACTTGCAATCATGCTGAAGGGCGGCGCATAAATGAACTTTTGGGTGGAGATTGCCGACCGACTGTACGGTAGAGTCGTGTTTGTTGTGAGAGGTGCATTGTAGCGCTCCGTCATGTTGGTGTTAATTTTTGTACGCAATATTGCTTGTTTGTTTTGAGTGATGAAATTGTTCATTATTGTTGTCTCTTGGTGTTTTTTGCTTATGCGAAATGTTGTGTCTTTGTTATTACGAGCTCGCTGCTCGGTGTGGGTTCTAGTAGCAGTTGTTGTTGTTGTGAGATCCTGTAATTATTAGCGTGCTACCAGTAGGTAGTTATTATATTTGTGTGCTCGCTGCTCAGTGTAAACACCAGAGGTCGTCGCTTAGGTTGTGAGCTCGCGGCTCAGCGTAAGCACGGGAGGTTGTCGCTCAGGTTGTTAGCTCGCTGCTCGGTATAAGTATCATAGGTTGGCGCTCGAATTGTGAGCTCATTGCTCCGCGTAAGAACCGGAGGTCGTCGCTCAGATTATTAGCTTGTTACTCAGCGTTAGTGCCAGAGTTCGATGCTCGGGTTGTGATCTCGCTGCTCGGTGTAAATACTGGAGGTCGTCGCTCAGGTAATGAGCTCGCTGCTCTGCATAAGCATTGCAGGTCGTCGCTTGGGTTTGTGGATTCGCTGCTCAACATAAGCACCAAAAGTCGATGCTTTGTTATGAGCTCGTTGCTTGGTATTAGCACCAGAGGTCGCGGCCTTACCCTTCAAAGATTTGTTGGAAAGGCTGGAGTTTCCGTTTGGATTCTTTGAGCACTCTGTGGAAAAGCCGGAGTTTCGGTTTGGATTTTCCGAGCACTCTGTTGGGAGAGGATGGAGTCTCTGTTTGGATTATCGGAATGCTTGATGAGTCCCATTTATATATATATTTTTGGATTCATTTGGGATGATATTCTAGTGTTTGCACCATATTTTAGCACGTTTTCATTTATATGTACTATTCCATGCTAGGTGCACTATTAAGCTCATTTCAGTGTGCAATTGCATTCCTTGTTGTTGGGGGTAAGCACATGGTGCTCCCCTTCCCTTCTTTTATGTGTTTCTGTGCTGGACGTGTATTCCCAGCTGATATATCTTGTTTGCAGGTGACCTGATCGTCCCATTTTCCCCCAAAAGTAATTTCTGTGCATATCGCACAGTCGTGCGTTTCCTTGACACACGGTCTGTGCGGTCGTGCATTTGTGTCTGGGAAGAAAGTGGAGCGTCGGAGTTTACTCGTGCGTTTTAACGCACAGGCGAATTCGCCCGTGCGTGAGTAAAACGCACGGTCGACCTGTATCTTTGTGATTTCAGAGCGCCGGATTTTACCCGTGCGTTTGAACACACGGGCGGTGTTGATCGTGCGTGAGCAATTCGCACGGGCGGCGCAGCGTCTTCCCCAAGTCAAGTTTTATCATTTAATAACACACGGTCTGCGCACGGTCGTGCGGTCGACCGTGCGTGACCATTTTCTGACAGAATTTCTATTTAAGCCGCAGGTCTTGCCCTATTCTAGATAGATCGTTTTCCTCCTCCGTTTTCGAGCTCTGTTCGCCTCTTCCGCCCCCAGCATCATCTTCCTCTCGGCCTCCTCCTTCATCCTAGAGCTTCAAAGAAAGATCTAGCCGCCATTACCATCAAGCAAGGGGAAGTTTGCAACCATTACCGGATCGTGAGACGAAGAAGACGGGCTCATTGGAGAGTCGTGACAGCTCTCTCTACCCCGGACATAGTTGCGGACCGAGCTTGGACGCGGATTGACAACCTGGGGATTCCAACCGTGAATCTACAACGAGCCTTCGGATTCGTTCGATTTCTTGCCTTGTTCTTCTCTTATTGATGTGTGTATGTAGTTAGATCTTTATATTATGATGAAGTGGCACTTAAACTTGTTTGTATTTATTTATTTCATGTCTATGTGAAATGCTTTGGTGTTTAAGTTGCTTGAGGTGCGCCCCATTCCTTCCTCCATCCCACCGTGACGTTCGTGTGCCGCACTAGCAATTGCTAGTGGCGTGCTTGTCGACGAGGTGCTTGCGACCCTCATCCGTATGCCTACTCTTCCATCCGCCTAGCGAAGCGTGGCATAGCGGCCTGTGTAATCCATTCCGACTCCGCCGGTGCGAACCATTCCATCCGTAAGACTACTCGTCCATCCGCCAAGCTAAGCGGTGCTAACGGCCTGTGTAATCCATTCGCCTAACGAAGCAGCGCGCTCAAGGCCTGCATTGTTCGATTCCGCTAGTCTACTCGTCCATTCGCCCTTGCGAAACAGCGCGCTCAAGGCCTGCCTAGTCTCCATCCCGCCAAGCGAAGCATTGCATAGCGGCATTGCATAGGAGTAGTTATAGTATTTTCCTTTATTTTCCACAACCCAAATCACCCACTTTCGCACCCATCCGACTAAAGGACTTCAATCTCAAATCCTGCCTCAATAGTAAACTCCACCTTACTGTGTTCCTTTGAGATCGATACTTGGGGATTCATTCCCATTTTATATTACTTGAACGATCGGTACACTGCCGTTTCGTGCCGCAGTCTAGCTACCGCCTATAGCGGTTTGCTAAGATTTGCACATCAAGTTTTTGGCGCCGTTGCCGGGGAACACAGACGTGTGAGTTTTCTTGAGAGGGAGAGCCAAGAGATAGTAGTTCTTCCAGTGTGTATAGTCGCTTTGTTATTTTTGTTTGCTTTTTAATTATATATTGTTTGTTATTATTTCTTTCTCTCCTATTTTAAAGTTTTAGGCAAGTTTAATCCAAGGTGATTTATTAGTTTGTGTAAATTTCCTTGCAAGGAATTTCAGTTTCGTTTTATCTGCTTTAAGTATTGAAAATGTCTTCATGGGATATTTCTCCTGGCACTTACGACATGATGGTCTATTATATAGACCAAATGAAGGAGTCAAATGCTAGGCAGTGTAGGAACGTTGTTTGCTTGCTATGTCAAGGAGAGGGTCATGAATTGAAGGACTGTCCTAGTCTTTTCAATCCTGACCGCTGCTCCTCCACTCATGACAACATTGTTCCTACCACACATTCTTTACCCATGGAGGCAATCGTGCCCTCTATCCCCGAGTTTATCTCGTGCATGGACTCCTCACTCCCTGTGTATGGATTCACTCCTAGTGATGATGATCACTCATCTATTGGCCAACAAGGATAGGAATGGGAGCTCCTAGATGCTCCTGAGTGGGATATGGAAAGTATTCTTTCCATCGGGGAGGCGTTAGCAGATCTTTTTGCGGATGAACCAAATCTTTTTGTTCCTCCAGTTTCTTTGCAAGATTTTTCTACACACATTCTTTATGATCCTATCGAAGTGAAGGAGTGGGGTGATGCTTCTGACTCGGAGGATGCTCCAAAGTGGGATGAGGAGTTTGTTTTCCCCAAAGGGGAGAATGAATGCTTTGAACACGATGGTGCACCTCGGTGGGATGAGGAGGATACTCTCTCTGATGAGGAGGTTTGCACTTCCTCATGGGACGAGGAGGTCCAACTCACCACCGAGGCCCTTGAGTTCTTGGGTTCCCCTCGCTATGATACTTACGATGATGATAGCGATCTATCCTTGGATCCTGCAGGGAGTGAGACCGGGATCACTCCCCCGATTGATTTTTATTCCTGTTCTTCTTCTTTTTTATTTCTTAATCCCCTTTATCTATCTAAGCCTGTGCAGGTTGAGTCTTCACAGGTACTTCAGGAGGACTTGGAGCATTCTGCTCAAGTCAATGATGAGTGTATCCTCTCATGTGAGGAGGTTGATCCCCCCTCCGTAGAGGAAGCCCCACTTATTGCCTTCTCCTCTTACTGCCTCCCTGGAGATGATACCTTGCTGGGCAAGGATACTTTTGGTGAGATGAGTGAGGATTCCTCCTCTTCTTACTTTTTATTCCCTCTACCTGTGACGAGCAGGTATTATTTATATTTGGGTAGAGGCGTGACTGTTCTGTCGCCGTATCGGTACCCGCTACCGACACGCATATTAGAACAATTACCTGTGCACTTTTCTTTTCATAGACCCATTAGCTAGAACTATTTTCAATTTGAATAAGTCGTGCTGGGAGGACAATAACCCCAGTAGTTATCTTACTTTTCCTGCATTTTTATTTCTTCTAATCATGTTTAGTGAGCTGTAGTTTCTTTTAGTTTGTCTTTTTCTTTTGTTTTTGCGGAGCTCACCCCTGTAGGTCCTTCTTCTGTATGGCGGATGCTGCAGCTTTTTCTTGGTTTACACGCGTCTTCTGGTATGCTCACTTGCTGAGCATTGAGTACTCTCTCCCCCTAGCTCTTTTCTGAATTTCATAGTTATATATTTTGTGTATTGCCTAGTTTAAGTCTGGGGGAGAGTTGTTCTGTGTGCCCACTCACGTGCACTATTGCACTGCATGCTAGAAGTATTTCTATTTCATTTATTTAGTGTTGATTCATATGCACCGCACACCACTACACCCACTTGAGCGTGCACTTAGCCGTTGACACGTCTTGAGCTGAACTCATTTCTTTTTGTGTGATTTGGAAAATCATTGTGCTGGCGTGGGATTGTGAGTCAGAGTAAAATGTCGACTTCTATAGTGCTCCTAGTCGAGTGCTCATGTCTCACATGGAAACTCATGTAGATTCAATTTCTTTGTACGCTTTTAGATTATATTTTTCTGTTAGCGTAGATATTGTTTACTTTACTCAAAAAATTGGTGAATTCGGTGTGAATCAAATGGTAGCATGGGAATGTGTGTAGACGTTCGTTAGCCTCGTATTGCCCGAGTCGGGAGAAAGGATTATCTTTCTCGGTGGCTAAGAACTTGCCCCAAGCGATTCTTGAAGCATGGGTATACGGTTAGTCATTTGTGTGAATGTGATATAGGCCATCATTTTGGCCCGGTTGAGCCTTTGTGCCTATTCCTATCGCTATATTCTCGCTAGCCCAGTTGTGCCTACCCTTTCTTTGATTCAGCCCCACTTTTATTTCATCAAAGCCTAAAAGCCAATCCTAGTCGCACACCCAAATTTGAGCTTTAGTCTGCATAAGATTTTCAAGATTGGGGTGTTGAAGTGGTGATTTCTTTTGTGAAAATGTGGATGAGCTTCATTGTTCATTTTGCTGAAAATGGTTTGAAAATAAAAGAAAAGAAAATAAGAAAAAGAAAGGAAGTGAAAAGAAAAGAAAAAGTGATGAGCTTTATTGAAAAATCTGTATAAATATATGTTTGGGAGTAGGCGGTGCACGCACCCATGTTTTCAGGTTCAAGTCTGGGGGTGTAGTGTACCCGTGTGTATGCGTGGTGTTTGAGGATAATTTCTGCATTAGCTCATTTGGGTTTAGTGCTTGAGCCGTCATTTTTATCATTGTATATCTCGCCTAAACCCAAGCCTCATCTAAAACCTAAAGTCCTATTGATTCACACATTTGAGTCAAACTAGTACCGTGGATAGAGTGCAACCGGGCAAGCTTATGGTCACCGACATTGATGGATTTCAATGGAGTTTGTCCCGAGCCCCGATCTTTGGCAATGCTCGCCTCAGCGTTCAGTTTACTTTCTTCCTATGTACGACCTTATGATTCACCGTGATTCACTTTTTGAGTAAATGTAATATATAAATACGACCCTAGAAATTTATAAACTAATATGTATAATTAGAAATTTTATCTACTATATTTCTACGCGCATGAGCATGCGACTTCGCATGGTACTCCACTTTACAATTTCTATGTCAGCTTATATTTTTCTTATCCGCTTGAGGGATTTGTTTGCTCGGGATGTGCAAACAGGTAAGTCCGGGGGTGCGATGAGTCCCATATATATATATATTTGGACTCATTTGGGCTGATATTCTAGTGTTTGCACCACATTTTAGACACATTTTCATTTATATGTACTATTCCATGTTAGGTGCACTATTAAGCCCATTTCGGTGTGCAATTGCATTCCTTGTTGTTAGGGGTAAGCACATGGTGCTCCCCTTCCCTTCTTTTATGTGTTTCTGTGCTGGACGTGTATTCCCAGCTGGTATATCTTGTTTGCAGGTGACCTGATCGTCCCGTTTTCCCCCAAAAGTAATTTCTGTGCATATCACACGGTCGTGCATTTCCTTGACGCACGGTCTGTTCGGTCGTGCGTTTGTGTCTGGGAAGAAAGTGGAGCGTCGGAGTTTACTCGTGCGTTTTAACGCACAGGCGAATTCACACGTGCGTGAGTAAAATGCACGGTCGACCTGTATCTTTGTGATTTCAGAGCGTCGGATTTTACCCGTGCGTTTGAACACACGGGAGGTGTTGATCGTGCGTGAGCAATTCGCACGGGCGGCGCAGCGTCTTCCCCAAGTCAAGTTTTATCATTTAATAACGCACAGTCTGCGCACGGTCGTGCGTTCGACCGTGCGTGACCATTTTCTGACAGAATTTCTATTTAAGCCGCAAGTCTTGCCCTATTCTAGATATATCATTTTCCTCCGCCGTTTTCGAGCCCTGTTCGCCTCTTCCGCCCCCAGCATCATCTTCCTCTCGGCCTCCTCCTTCATCCTAGAGCTTCAAAGAAAGATCTAGCCGCCATTACCATCAAGCAAGGGGAAGTTTGCAACCATTACCGGATCGTGAGACGAAGAAGACGGGCTCATTGGAGAGTCGTGACAGCTCTCTCTACCCCGGACATAGTTGCGGACCGAGCTTGGACGCGGATTGACAACCTGGGGATTCCAACCGTGAATCTACAACGAGCCTTCAGATTCGTTCGATTTCTTGCCTTGTTCTTCTCTTATTGATGTGTGTATGTAGTTAGATCTTTATATTATGATGAAGTGGCACTTAAACTTGTTTGTATTTATTTATTTCATGTCTATGTGAAATGCTTTGGTGTTTAAGTTGCTTGAGGTGCGCCCCATTCCTTCCTCCATCCCACCGTGACGTTCGTGTGCCGCACTAGCAATTGCTAGTGGCGTGCTTGTCGACGAGGTGCTTGCGACCCTCATCCGTATGCCTACTCTTCCATCCGCCTAGCGAAGCGTGGCATAGCGGCCTGTGTAATCCATTCCGACTCCGCCGGTGCGAACCATTCCATCCGTAAGACTACTCGTCCATCCGCCAAGCTAAGCGGTGCTAACGTCCTGTGTAATCCATTCGCCTAACGAAGCAGCGCGCTCAAGGCCTGCATTGTTCGATTCCGCTAGTCTACTCGTCCATTCGCCCTTGCGAAACAGCGCGCTCAAGGCCTGCCTAGTCTCCATCCCGCCAAGCGAAGCATTGCATAGCGGCATTGCATAGGAGTAGTTATAGTATTTTCCTTTATTTTCCACAACCCAAATCACCCACTTTCGCACCCATCCGACTAAAGGACTTCAATCTCAAATCCTGCCTCAATAGTAAACTCCACCTTACTGTGTTCCTTTGAGATCGATACTTGGGGATTCATTCCCATTTTATATTACTTGAACGATCGGTACACTACTGTTTTGTGCCGCAGTCTAGCTACCGCCTATAGCGGTGTGCTAAGATTTGCGCATCAATGCTCTATTGGGAGAGGTCGGAGTCTCCCTTTGGATTATCTTAACACACTGTTGGAAGAGGTCGGAGTCTGCATTTGGATTATCTGAACGCTCTGTTAGGAGAGGTCAGAGTCTCCATTTGGATTATCCGAATGCTCTGTTGGGAGAGGCCGAAGTCTCCATTTGGATTATCTGAATGCACTCTTGGAAGAGGTCGAAGTCTCCATTTGGATTATCCAAACCCTCTATCGGAAGAGGCCAGAGTCTCCATTTAGATTATCTGAACGCTCTGTTGGGAGAGGTCGGAGTCTCCATTTGGATTATCCTAACAATCTATTGAGAGAGGCAGGAGTCTCTATTTGGATTATCGAAACACTCTGCTGGGAGTGGCCACAATCTCCATTTGGATTATCCATACGCTCTGTTGGGAGAGGTCGGAGTCTCCATTTGGATTATCTGAACGCTCTATTAGGAGAGGTCGGAGTATCTATCCATTTGGATTATCCGAACACTCTGTAAATAGGATCACGTAGTGAAATTGAAAATATCACTTGTAATTTGTGCCCATGAGAAAAAACTCACGGCTTGTTACATTGCTAATGAAACCATGAAATACTGATAAAGATGTTGGGCGTTCTGACATTCCGCGGATGGGGAAAAGGTCTTCGCTCGAGATTATCATCATGAGGGTTTCCCCCCTACAGGATTGTTTGGGGCTGACCGATCCAGGGTTACGTTTGCAGAAAATTCCCAAAGATACGTAGACGAATGACTCGTTCAATTTCTACTTTTAGTCGCGTACAATCCTCCATTCTATGCCCGAAACCTCGATGATAGTCACAATACTTGGACTGGTTCCCCGAGATTAGGGCGAGAACTCTAGGTCTCTGTAGGGAGGCGTGATCACGGATGGCGAGTAAAACTTATGTCTGAGAGGCATTGAAGGGAGTGAAGTTCTTATGATGTCGGTGCCCCCCCCCCCCCGACTCGGAGGGAGTCATTGTGATGCTTGTCGCTCTTCTTAGGCACGAGCGGTGGATCATGCTCCCTCTTTCTTTTCAGACAACCCTCGAACTATCTTTGATCTGTCGTTGTCACTTCATCTGCTCCTATCTGGGCTTCGACATTGGAAACGAGGTCATAGTAGTTTGACATTGTTCCTCTCTTGAGTGACAAGTGGAAGATGTCTGGTCGAAACCCTCTGACAAAAATTCTGCGCAGAAGCTTGGGGTGGACCCCTGCAATCTGCCATGCTTCAGTAGTGAAGCGGTGGAAATAAGTCTTTAAGTGTCTCTCCTTCGTTCTTGTAGACTCCGGAAAGATGAGGTGGATCTCGAATAATTTGGCGGTTAGCGATGAACTGATCGACGAATAGCTGAGTCAGCAGTTGTCAATTTCCCCTTCCTTTAGAGAATGAAACCAGGTGCAAGTATGCCCTTTCAGAGTTGTTGGGAACACCTAACACATCAATTCATCGGGGACATTAAAAATCTGCAAAATTGTTGTGAAGTGATTGATGTGCTCCAACGGATCATCGGTCCCTTCAATAGTCTCGATATTCAGCAACTTGAATCCATGTGGAATGAGGTGCGCAAGAACTTGCAGAGTTGATGGGGAGCTGTTGCGAAAGGTTCATTTTGGATACACGATCTGTTGCCCACCGCGCTCGTACCCCTCTTCAATCAAGTTGCACACTTACTCGTGAGTAATCCTTTTGTCAGGCTGTCCGATGTCAATTCCCATCGGGAGGGGTTTGTGTTGCGCATGTTTTAGTGATCCCACTGGGCGGATCCGGCTGCGTCAGGTAACTCATCCGCCGCGGGATATTCGAAGAGCGGTAGTCTATCTCCCGTTGCGAGGTCCGGGTTGGGGGCTTGACCGGTACGTCCCTCGAAGACTGCCCTGTTGGCTGCGCAAGCACTTCTTCTCGTCATTACTGTCACTCGAGAGTACTTCGCGGAGCGAGTACGGTCTTCAGAAGTTCTTCAGAGTTTTAGGAACACCTTTCCCACAAACGGTGTCATAACAACAGGTCTGATCGGGACCCCATGCCATATTGACCACACTAGCTAGACGTTAATAAGATGATAAGCAAAACAAAGAACTACACGAGAGTATAAATAAGCACTAGCGTAAGCTTTCACTAAAATAGCTAAATAAGGTGAGCACCTACTCAGGAATGTCACATTAAAGTTATGGCATTAAGGTCTTACATTGAACCATGTAATTAACTTACAACATGCATTGGCACATAGGATGACAATACAAGGAAAATACTAAGAGTAGGCTAGCTTTCAAAGGCCAACATAGCAATGGGCTTCAACCCGCTACTTCCCGCTCGGCTCACCAGCACCTGCACCATCTACAAATAAGAGGTAAACGAGGGTCAGCTATGAGTTGACCACAAACCGCATAACGATCCCACCCGCCGACCATTCTAGCCTGCTCAGGGGCGGGGCACTGCTAACCTGCAAGCAAGTCATACATACAACATGTATCAACATAAATAAAGTGCATCTACTATACATAAGGTGAGGTTTCAACAACAATCAATCTTCTAGGTTGAGCATCAAAGAAAGGGGAACCTAGGTATGCACATGATGTTAGTTGGGTTCACCCAAAAGATACCCACAACCGCCTAAGCAATCACATGAGGCTAACATAACATTAATTCATAACAATACAAACATGGTAGTCATCACCACACATTTCATGCACACAAGGCATGCCTCGAGAGTACTCCTTCACAAGTACCAACACCACCCTAAGTTGTACAACTTAGGTGGGAAAAGAGCCTTTGGACGGTCTAGGTGAACACCTTTCACGACCTCTCCCATGATCATACGACATACAAGAAGAGAAGACCTCTCACCAAATCTGCATGAAAACGGGTTCGGTTCAGCTCTGCTCGTGCTCTAGTCGTCGTGATCCACCAGCACAATGCTGTTATGGCTTCACCTCGGCGCATAAGGGTTTAACACATACAAGTGATATACAAAAGGTATGTTACGCACCTAATCCTTACAAGAGGACATAGGCTTCGCAAACTTAACCAACGAAGGAGGTCCAAGACACTCTACTTCAAAACTCATGGTGAAGGTTTGCATTCAACCACAACTCAAGCATGGGTCTTCCTTTAGGATCACCATAAGACACCTAGAACCCAAGTCTCATATTCATAATGATATATCTAGCGGAGTCATTCTCCGGCACGTATTCTAGGCTTAACCTAAATGTAAGTCATAATCAAGCATCACCGATCCAGGCTAACGACCATGGGTAGGATTCACACAATATGTCTAAATCCACACGACTACCAGATTTCTACTTGTAATAATGTCGGGGATGGACACAATCGACCCGGAGTTCCGAAAAACTAAAGGGAGTCCTACACTTCACTAATTAGTGAAATAGACAACCCTATGCAAGCATAGAAGAGGGATGAAGGACCAAAACATGTCCTAAGACTGGGAGGAAGGATCGTTACCCTTGCCAGTCTCTTTTGTGCCATGGATCCAAGATTTCAGTCGAATGGAAAGAACTGCATGAGGCTGCTGTCTATGAATCTGGAAATGGCTCGCGATTCAGAACTTCGAAGCTCCATAAATGGCGGAAAGAGTCACCTTCTTCCTCCTTGGCTTTCCTCTTTCTCAAGCTCGGAGAGAGAAAAGACTTAAATATAATGAGGATAAGCTTCCTCTGGTCAAGCCCCAATGGTTTCTGGAACTTCTTCTAGCCGTTGGATCAAAAGCCTTAAATATTTGATCGCCACGATCGTTAATTCACGGATATGGTCCGTCAGCTACTTCGCGGCGATAGCGCTACCGCATCGCGCTAGCTTTTGATCTTAGCCTTTAGCGTATCGTATCATTCTATCAATAATACTGTGCCTCATATCATCTTGAATACCTACCGCTGGCGGTATCGCTATCGCACTGCGTTAGCGTCTCGACGATATCTTCTTGACGCACATCTTCTCAACGCACATCTTCTCGACGCACAAAGCTATCGCTAGCGGTATAGCTACCATGTTGCGTTAGACACATAGTGAGTTTCAGGATAAAAAATTGGAGCATGTAGTCTCTACCGCCAGTGGTAGTACTTATTGTTGGGCATTAGCTTTCTGCTACAGAAATCTTGCCTTCAAGCATTGGGAAACTGGGGTGTTACAACTCCACCTCTCTTAAATGAATTTCGTCCCAAAATTTTGTAAACAGTAAAGTAAAAAATTAATGTATACCTGAGAGAAATAGCTTGGGATACTCCGCAAGCATTGTTTGCTCTCTCCCGCAATTATCCCAATGGACCTTTACCATCTAAATGGATTTGTTCCGCAACTGTCTCACTTCGATGTTTTTGATGTGAATGGGTTTGACTTTCATCGGTAGCCCACCATCTAACGACACTTCGTCGATAGCAACAATATGTGTAGGCTCTTTCATAGCCTTTCTCAACACTTTAATGTGAAATACATTGTGCAAATCGCTTAGCTCTGTAGATAGAGCAATCCGGTAGGCAGCTTCACCAATACGCTCCAAGATCTCGAACGGTTCTAAGTACCTTGGACTTATCTTTTTCAAGCATCAGATTCTTGATACTCTTTTGAATGTTTGATCTTCATGTAAACCCAGTCGCCAACGGTGAACTCGATGTTCCATTGATTTGCATTGTAGTACTTTGCTTGCTTATCCTGGGAAATTAGCAACCGCTCTCGTATTGCTCGGATGGATGTATTTGCTTCATCCACATATTTGCGCTTCAACAACTTTGTGTCTACCATAAAGGTCCTTAAAGGGTGTCATTTTAATACTTATCTGGTAGTTGTTGTTGTATGGCAAATTCGATCTTATAGAGGTGGTCCTCCTATCTCTTTCCAAAATCTTGCAACCTTCTTTGTTGGCGGCGTAGTTTGTGATAACATTCCTTGGAGAAGTCAAGATATATAGAGCTAAACTTTGATAACACTGTTTCGAGAGAAAGATTGACTGCTTTAATTACATTTTGTTGAAGTGACAGAGATGCCATTGAGATTTTGAGGGTACCTGCACTGAAACAAGAGAGAGGGACGAAGAGAGGAAAATAGAAGAGAGCAAAAGGGAGAGAATTCGAAAAGTACAATAGAATCAAACACATAAGTTGCTTTGTGTAGATGAATCGTCGCAACTTAAGGTTTTATTCAAAGCAGCGTCAAAAAGAGCTGAATTCAACGGGCCAAAACATGTCAATGCACGCGATCTGTCAAATCGACCGTGCGTCGAGTTGATGTCGACATGGCTTCGAAATATAATCATCAATGATGATGTCGACGTAAGTGTCGATAGGTATTCAACGTTACGTTGAGTGTTATTCGAATAATCCATCCCAAGATGCTCTTGAAGTTGTCGTCGAGTAGAAGTCGATGGAACGTCGATGCGAATTCGACGCAGCTCTGATTAAATAGTTATGTTTTTCTCAAAACTCCTTGCAGTTTTTCCCAGCAATAATTTTCTATTGAAAAATAGGTCTTTATACATAATAAGTGAGACCTACAAAGATCCACCAAGCATACCCAGTGCATTGATAAAGAACTTGTGCTTACTTTCATCAAGAGGCTTAGTGAAGTTGTCAGCCCTTTGAGTGTCAGAAGATATGTATTGAAGGTTGATCTTACCCTTCTCTACATTGTCTCTGAGAAAGTGGTGCCTTATCTCTATGTGTTTAGTTCTGCTGTGAAGAACAGGATTGGAAGCAATTGAAATAGCACTAGAGCTGTCATAATAAATTGTGGAATTGTCAAGTGAACAGTTGTAATCCAACAACTGATTTTGCATCCAAAAAATTTGTGAACAGCAGCTTCCTACAGCTATATACTCAGCTTCAGCTGTAGAAGTGGAGACTGTGGTTTGCTTCTTGCTAAACCATGAGACCAGTCTAGCACCCAGAAATTGACATGTTTCTGAAGTGCTTTTTCTATCCAGCCTGCATCCAGCATAGTCTGCATCTGAATAACCAACTAATTCAAATCCAGATTCAGCTGTATACCATAAGCCAAGCTCAGGAGTACCCTTCAGATATCTGGGAATTCTTTTGACAGAACTCATGTGGGATTCCTTTGGGCCAACCTAAAACCTTGTACAGATATAGGTAGCAAACATTATATCAGTTCTGCTAGCTGTTAGGTGGAGAAGAGAGCCAATGGCTGCTCTGTAAGTCTTTTGATCAAAGGACTTACCTTTTTCATCTCTATCCAAAACAGCATTGGTATCCATGGGGTTTGTTGGATCTGATGGCGCCCTTAGAGGGGGTGGGGGTGAATAAGGGGTTTACTATTTTTTAAGGTAAACTGACAGATTTTACCAAAACAGAAAAACTTTTTTGCTCTGTCGCTACCGCCTGGCGTTAAGAGTTAACGCTGGCGTTAACTCTCCAGAAAAAAAGTATTTTTACAGAAATATTCAAAATGATTTTCTTTGTGAAATATAATTACAGAAAAATTAGATATACTGAAAAAGAATTTATATATCACAAAAATGATTACAAGGATATAATTTCAATAACAGTTGAAATTGGAGGCGATAACTTGAAAACACTTTTTGTTCCTTCACCGGTCCTTCTCCCAAGGACAGGTTGGCTATAGCCTATCTATCCCCAGATAAGGCCTCTAGCCACCCCCTAGATCTATCCTTGACCTAGTCGCCACGCACAAGGCGGTGAATTACCCCCTAAGCCGTACAAGGACCTAGTCGCCACACGCAAGGCGGCGAATTACTACCGTTACAAGAAAATATAAAAGGATAAAGATAAAATTAGAACAAATGACTCCCTAGAATGAAAAGCGCTGAAGGAGATGTTGAGGATACGCCATGACCACGTCGGAGTTGAAGCGAGCGTCCTTCTTCAAATTTGCCGTTGGAAATCTCCTTCTCACTCTTGTTCTTCAATGTTGGTGTTGGGAGTTCTCTCTGAATTCTGAATGAAATGCTCTCTCAGATCTCTGGAATGAAGGCTTCAATACATCTCCTCCTTGAGCAAACAAAATCAGGTCTTTAAATAGAAATGGGAGCTAACGCGTGGCGTTAAGGGTTAACGCCATCGTTAGTGAACGTGCACTATCGTGGCTAAAATCGTGCAAACCATCAGGATCATGGCAGAAACTAATTTCATCGAACAGAACTCATTTCGTCGAACGCGCTTTCATCGAACGGAATCAAAGTTCGTTGAATGCCATCAAAGTTCATCAAACGCAAGTTCGCTGAACTTAATTTCGTCGAACGCCATCAAATTTCGTCGAACGCATTTTCGTCAAGCGCAATTTCGTCGAACGAAATCTCCTTTCGTCGAACGCAGTTTCGTCAAGTGCAATTTCGTCAAACGGAATCTCCTTTCGTCGAACGTCTTTAGGTTTCGTCGAACGCAGTTTCATTCTCAGCATTTTCCTTCTCAACGGTTTCCTTCTCAGCGGTTTCCTTCTCAATGGTTTCCTTCTCAACGGTTGTTAACGCAGGGCGTTAACAACTAACGCGAGCGGTAGCTCTTTTTTCAAAGAATAGTCATCAATCAGCATCCTGTTCATAGGGTTATATAACTATAGTACTTGCACACTATAAACACAAGCAAGATCAAATACATAGTGTGATTTGTTATTTCTCAAACTAAGAGAAGTGGAACACAAGCTCCAACAATCTCCCCCTTTTGATAATAACAAATCCACCAATAAGAAATAAAATATAATTAAAGTAGTGTTTATAGTAAATGTTAAGCGTTATAAACATGCATATTCCCCCTATGTGGATACTCCACCTACATGAATGCATTTCCTAATGAACTCCCCCTAAATAAAAGATTTCTTTATTTCTTCAATTATTCTCCCCCTTTTGTTATAATCAAAAGAAGGTGGGATAGAGTCATAGCAATATAAAACAATATGCATTTAGTAGAGTTAAGTGCAACTTCAGTATAAATAGTTAACACAGCAAAAGCAATTTGTAACATCTAGTAGAAATTGTAAGTACAAAATATAGTAAGTGTTTAACTCAAAATATTTAGATTTTTTGAATGTTAAAAATAAAAGTTGCAAGTTCATTTGTAATTTGTAACAAAAAGTAGCAAGCAAGATTATAAAAATATCAAGTAAAGATATGTTTACAATGTAAATAAATTTTCATTTCAAGTATACAAAAACATTGTAAAGATCATGCGTTGCTATCTAGTGCATTTACTCATGATTGTAGAAAATTGTATAGAGAAATTTTTAGTCCAATTCTCATGAGTGGAAGTATTATAAATGATAATGATGTGTTCAATAAGTGTGTTTTGATAATGTATACAAGAGTATAAATCAAACCACATGAAACTATGTAATGTAAGAACATAACTTGAATTGAACATAAACAACTTTACTTCCACAAATTTCAATGCATAATATTTTTTTTTATTTTTATTTTTAAAGAGAAGTGGCGTAAATTTTGTTTGCACAAGACACTTTACAATTCTTTCCAAGGTGCTTAACTTCACAATGCTCATTAAGACTTATCAGGAAGGTGAGTAGTGCTTGGTGGAGTTAACCTTGTCATTCTTTACTTGCTTTTTAGATTAGTGACTAAGGACTCCGAATTCACTTGTTTTTGTAAACATAGAAATTTTATTTTATATACCACATTTCTCTAATCACAAGTGCATGAAGAACAAAGAATTCAAAAAAGAATTCAATGTTGTGTAGGTAAACTATTTATGAGATTCAAAATAAGTTCTTATACTACACAATTATGCAATAAGATTTAAGACACATATATTAACAAAAATATGTAAGTGAGAAAATCATTATCAAAGATAAAAACCTTACTCATACTTAGAGGCATGTAAAAACATTTCTACACATGTATTCTATAACCAATTTTGTTTTTGCACATTTGAAGATGATATTCAAGACATGATAAAATCAAAACATTGTTTTTAAGTAACTTGAAGGTTTAAATTAAACATTGTAAACAAATCTTTAAGCAATATATATAATCATTCTTGAAATAAATATTTAAGCACATATTTTTTTGTTTTTAATTTTTGTAGTAAATAACAACAAACAAGAAAAAGAAAATTTTTTAAATTTTTGAAGAACAAAAATGCAAATAAATATGACAAAGTACATAAAATAATTTGATAGCTTTTTATAAGGGTTAAAGTGACATTTCTAAGACACCTAATTCTAACCTAAGCATGTGAAAATGTGCATCAGGTAGAGGTTTGGTAAAAATGTCGCCAAGTTGTGATTCTGTCCCTATAAAGCTAATTTTAACATGTTCTTTCTTAATATGATCCCTAATAAAATGATGTCGGACATCTATATGTTTAGATCGGGAATGATGTACGGGATTGTTTGTGAGATCTATAGCGCTCTTGTTGCCACACTAATTTTATGTTATTTAGATGAACACCAAAGTCTTCTAATGTTTGGGTCATCCACAAGGCTTGTGCACAACAACTACCTAGTGTGATATATTCGGCCTCGGTGGTGGAGAGGGAAACAGAATTATGTTTCCTACTCGACCATGATATAAGTGAAGGGCCTATAAAATGACACGTGCCACTAGTGCTCTTACGATCTAATGAGCATCCCGCATAGTCCGAATCAGAAAAACCGTGTAGAATAAAACAATCATTATGAGGATACCATAAGCCTAATCTAGACGTTCCGACTAGATATCTAAAAATACGTTTCACCGCTTTTAAATGTGATTCTTTTGGGTTAGCTTGAAATCTAGCACATAAGCAAACGGAAAACATAATATCGGGTCTAGATGCACTTAAATATAGCAATGAGCCTATCATCCCTCTATATAATGTTTGATCAATAAAAATACCGGCTTATCTTTTCCTAATTTTAGTGAAGCACTCATTGGTGTATTAGCTTGTTTTAGGTTTTCAAATCCAAATCTAATAAGAATATCATGAACATATTTTGTTTGACAAATAAATATACCATCTTGTTTTTGTGAGATTTGAAATCCTAAAAATAAGTGAGTTCACCTACCAAGCTCATTTCAAATTCATTTTTCATCACTAAAATTACTTCATTACATAACTCTTCATTAGTGGCTCTAAAAATGATATCATCTACCTAAATTTGCAATATAATCAAATCATTATCTACATGCTTAATCAAGAGTGTATTATCCGCACTTCCCATTTTATAACCGTGCTTTATCAAAAATAATGTCAATCTATCATACCAAGCACAAGGCGCTTGCTTTAATCCATAAAGCGCTTTTTCTAACTTATACACATGATTGGGAAATTTTTCATTCACAAAACCGGGGGGTTGTTCTACATAATTTTCTTCTTTTATAATCCCGTTTAAAAATGCACTTTTAACATCCATTTGAAATAATTTAAATCTTTTAAAACTCGCAAATGCAAGAAATATTCTAATAGACTCAAGGTGAGCAACGGGTGCAAAATTTTCATCAAAATCTACCCCTTCGATTTGTGAATACCCTTGTGCAACTAGTCTAGCTTTATTCCTTGTAATTTTAGAGTCACCATCTAGTTTGTTTTTGAAAATCCATTTGACTCCTATAACCGGATAATTAGATGGACTCTCTACTAAATTCCAAACCTTGTTACGTTCAAATTGATTTAATTCATCATTCATAGATAAAAACCAAAATTCATCATTTAAAGCGGTTGAAACGTTTTTTGGTTCTATTTCGGATACGAAACAAAGGTTTGAAAAAGACTCATGTAAAGAATAATGAGCACTTACCCCTTTTGATGGTTCTCCTATCACAAGCTCCTTTAGATGATCCTTAGTAAACTGCAACACGCTTGGAGGAACATATTCTACTATCTCATTTTCTTTCTCCTCTTTTTCTTCTTCTTTTTCTCCAAGTGATTCATCATCTTCATGCTCCAAAGGGGAAATAGGTTCGTCTTCATTTTCTGTATGATTAGAATCTGCACAAGGAACAAACTCATCAAATCTTACATGTATAGACTCTTCAACTACTTTAGTTCTTTTATTATATATTCTATAAGCCTTGCTAGTTGAAGAGTAACCAATGAAAATTCCCTCATCGCATTTTTCATCAAATTTTCCTAGTGCATCTTTAGTGTTTAAAATGAAACATTTACAACCAAACACATGAAAATAAGATACATTAGGTTTTCTTTTAAAGTAAAGCTCATAAGGTGTCAATTTTAAAATAGGATGAAGCATGACACGATTAATGATATAACAAGAAGTATTAACCGCTTCGGCCCAAAATGATTTAGGCAACCCATATTCACAAATCATAGTGCGTGCTAGCTCTTGAAGGGTTCTATTTTTCCTCTCCACTACACCATTTTGTTGTGGGGTGCGAGGAGCGGAAAATTCATGTTTAATTCCTAAATCATCACAAAAAGAAGAAAATCTATCATTTTCAAATTCTCCTCCATGATCCAAACGTATGCATTTAATCTTTAAATCAAGATCATTTTGAATACGAATGCATAGTTTAGTAAATTCAAGGAATGCATCAGATTTGGAAGATAGAAATAATGTCCAACAAAATCTAGAATAATCATCAATTATAACAAAAGTATATTTTCTACCTCTTAGACTAGATGTGCTAACCGGTCCAAATAAATACATATGAATTAATTGAAGAGGTCTAGTGGTAGAAATTACATTTTTGCTTTTAAAAGAATTTTTTGAAAATTTTCCTTTTTGGCAAGGCGTACAAAGAGAAGATAAATTTCCATTAAGCATAGGTAATCCCCTAATTAATTTATCTTTTGATAATTTCAAAATAAGCTTGGTGCTAGAGTGACCAAGGCGCCTATGCCAAAGTTCTAATTCTTCATTTTTAGAAATAAAGCATTTTAAAGAAGAATTTGAAAGATCATTAAAAGAAATCATATAAACATTATGCATCCTAGGTGCGGTGAGTACAACATCATTTGTTTTAGAATTTATAATTTTGCAAAGATTTGTAGATGATTCAAATAATACATTTAAGCCTATATCACATAATTGACTAATTGAAATTAAATTATGTTTTAAGACATCAATAAATAAAACATTTGAGATTGAAAAAGAATCGTTACCCACTGTGCTGATGCCCATGATCCTTCCTTTTCCATTGTCACCAAATGTCACCATCCCTCCTTTCTTCATCTCAAGGCTAAAGAACTTTGCTTTGTTTCCCGTCATGTGTTTGGAGCATCCCGAGTCCAAATACCACACATCCTTTTTGTCCTTAGCCTGCCAACATACCTAAAAAGGAGATGAGAGTAAAGATCCGGATACCCAAGAGGTTCCTCCCATAGAGTAGGTGGAAACCTTAGGCTCCCAGATTTGCTTTATAGCACTATAACCCTTTTTCCTATAAGAGTTTGAGGTGTGTCCAAATAAATGACATTTGGCACACGATATAAAAGGGGATGAGACCCTTTTTGAAGTTTTGGATAAACTCTTGTTGGAAAATGAGGTAACATTTGAATTTTTGAAATTATTAATAACAGAATTAGTGTTTCTGGAATTATAGCTAACTTCAGCGTTAGGAGTTAACGCATGGCGATAGTTTCCAGAGCTATATCCAAGGCCATAATTGGCACTTCAATGGCATTGGTTGGCCAAGATCATGTCCAGAGATCTTTGCCCAACTCCAAACTTCTTAATAGCCAAATTTAAATTATGAATACGAGCTTTGAGAGTGGTGTTTTTCGTTACCAACATAACGCACCGATTCGCAAAACTCTTATTTCCATCCTCTATTTGAGAAAGAGAGGTTTTTAAAGTTCTTTCCAAATCCACCTTCTCCTTAGTAAGAAGTTCAATAGTGGAGTGGGATTTAGACAGAGCTTCTTCAAGTTCTTTCACTCTTGCCAAGGAGTGGTTGCACTCTTGGCAAGATACCTTTTCTTTCCCTAATAGTTTAGATTTTTTTTTTTCTTTTAACAAAAGTTTATTTTCAGAATTTAGAAGATCAATATCTTTTAAACTTTTATCAAAGAATTTGCAGGTTTGTAAATACTCAATATATAAGTCATCATAAGAAGTAGGGAGAGTTACCTCAGTGTCGCTTTGGACACTGCTTTCATCCTCGGAAGTCTTGTCAATTTTTCCCCATAAGGCACATATTTGTATCTTCTTCATCGCTAGTGGATGAGCCGCTTGAATCCTCGGAGGAGGAGTCATCCCATGTAGCCGCTTTTAGGACCTTCTTCTTCTCTTTTCCCTTGTGCCCATTTTCTTTACGCTCTTTCAGATATTTTGGGCACTGGCTCCAAATATGTCTGGTCTTTCTACAATGGTAGCACTCCGGTGGTGGTCGTTCATCATCGTCCTCGTCGCTACCTCTCTCTTTCTTCGATGAAGATCCCTTTTTGATGAAATATTTCCGGAAGGTGTTTCTCCTTTCCGGATTCTTCATGAACCTTGTGAACTTCTTCACAAAAAGGCTCTCCTCGTCCTCTTCATCGTCATCTCCATTTGCCTCCTTTTTTGATTTTAAGGCCAAACTCTTCTTCTTTGGCTCCAAGTTATACTCTTGTTGTTGAATTTTGAGTTCAACCTCATGGGTCTTTAGGTTCCCAATGAGGCTCTCAATTTGGAGCTTCTTCAAATCTTTCAACTCCGAGATAGCCGTCACCTTTGGATTGAACTTTGGAGGAAGAGACCTTAAAATTTTTCTCACCAAGTCGCCGTTGGAGAACACCTTTCCAAGTACTTTTGAGTCATTG
Organism: Dactylorhiza incarnata; assembly: GCA_033032865.1. NCBI lineage: Eukaryota > Viridiplantae > Streptophyta > Magnoliopsida > Asparagales > Orchidaceae > Dactylorhiza > Dactylorhiza incarnata. The sequence goes on from JAWHQI010000027.1 coordinate 10,100,873, forward strand.
ACGATCTTGGTGAACCTTGTGTACATTGAATCTACGTCTTCATCCGCCTCCATCCGGAATTTCTCATACTCGGATTCAAGTTGGAAGAGCTTTGAATCCTTAACCTGTGAAGTACCTTCATGAGTAATTCCTAATAAATTCCATATATCATAAGCTGTTTCGCAAGCACAAGTTCAATTAAATTCCGTTCTATCCAAAGCACAAAATAATGCATTCATTGCTTTAGCGTTATTCTTACATCTCAACTTATAATTGTCATCCCATCTATCTCTAGGTTTTTCCATAGTGACTTCTAAAACAACAAATGTTGGTGAGAGTAACTTTGTTCTACCATACCCCAAACATCATTATCTAAAGCAGTTAAAAAATAACGCATTCTAGTTTTCCAATAATTATAATCAGTTCCGGTAAATAGTGGAGGTCTACTAATCCCTTGACCCTCAGCGAAAGCATGATCATTATGCGCCATTATTCCCGGTTGTGAAGCCGTTTTGGAATAACCTCCTCTGATACCAAGTGTTGGATCTGATGGGGCCCTTAAAGGGGGGGGGGTGAATAAGGGGTTTACTATTTTTTAAGGTAAACTGTCAGATTTTACCAAAACAGAAAAACTTTTTTGCTCTGTCGCTACCGCTTGGCGTTAAGAGTTAACGCTGGCGTTAACTCTCCAGAAAAAGTATTTTTACAGAAATATTCAAAATGATTTTCTTTGTGAAATATAATTACAGAAAAATTAGATATACTGAAAAAGAATTTTATATATCACAAAAATGATTGCACGGATATAATTTCAATAACGCTTGAAATTGGAGGCGATAACTTGAAAATCACTTTTTGTTCCTTCACCGGTCCTTCTCCCAAGGACCGGTTGGCTATAGCCTATCTATCCCCAGATAAGGCCTCTAGCCACCCCCTAGATCTACCCTTGACCTAGTCGTCACACACAAGGTGGTGAATTACCCCCTAAGCCGCACAAGGACCTAGTCGCCACACGCAAGGTGGTGAATTACTACCATTACAAGAAATATACAAGGATAAAGATAAAATTAGAACAAATGACTCCCTAGAATGAAAAGCGCTGAAGGAGATGTTGAAGATACGCCATGACCACGTCGGAGTTGAAGCGAGCGTCCTTCTTCAAATTTGACGTTGGAAATCTCCTTCTCACTCTTGTTCCTCAATGTTGGTGTTGGGAGTTCTCTCTGAATTCTGAATGAAATGCTCTCTCAGATCTCTGGAATGAAGGCTTCAATACATCTCCTCCTTGAGCAAACGAAATCAGATCTTTAAATAGAAATGGGTGCTAACGTGCGGCGTTAAGGGTTAATGCCAGCATTAGTGAACGTGCACTATCGTGGCTGAAATCATGCAAATCGTCGGGATCGGAATAGAAACTAATTTCGTCGAACGGAACTCATTTCATCGAACAGAATCAAAGTTCATCGAACGCCATCAAAGTTCGTCGAACGCAAGTTCGCCGAACTTAATTTCGTCAAACGCCATCAAATTTCGTCAAACGCATTTTCGTCAAGCGCAATTTCGTCGAACGGAATCTCCTTTCGTCGAACGCAGTTTCATCAAGTGCAATTTTGTCGAACGGAATCTCCTTTCGTCGAACGTCTTCAGGTTTCATCGAACGCAGTTTCATTCTCAGCGGTTTCCTTCTCAACAGTTTCCTTCTCAGCGGTTTCCTTCTCAACGGTTTCCTTCTCAACGGTTGTTAATGTGGGGCGTTAAAAACTAACGCGAGCAGTAGATCTCTTTTTAGAGAATTGTCATCAATCAACATCCTGTTCATAGGGTTATATAACTATAGTACCTGCACACTATAAACACAAGTAAGATCAAATACGTAGTGTGATTTGTTATTTCTCAAACTAAGAGAAGTGGAACACAAGCTCCAACAGGGTTTTCATGATAGAGGCATTTTCCATCCCAAATCTCTTGATGAGTTCTATGGTATATTTGGATTGAGATATGAAAATGCCATCTGCATTTTGTCTTACTTGAAGATCAAGAAAATAGGATAATTCCCCCATGCTACTCATTTCAAATCTTGACGGCATTAGGTAGGCAAACCTTTTGCAGAGAGATTGATCAGTAGATCCAGATATGATGTCATCTACATATATTTGTATAAGTAATAGCTGATTTTATATGCTCTTGTGAAAAGGGTTTTATCCACTTTCCCTCTTTCAAAGGAGTGTTCCAGAAGAAAAGTGGATAAGGTCTCATACCAAGCTCTTGGAGCTTGCTTGAGGCCATCTAGTGCTTTATCTAGCCTATACACATAATAGGGAAAAGTTGGATTGACAAAACCTGGTGGCTGCTCCACATACACTTCTTCTTGAAGAGTTCCAATGAGGAAAGCACTCTTTACATCCATGTGGTAGACTTTGATCATCATATGGGCAACATATGCCAGAAATATGCTAATGGCCTCCAGCCTTGCTACTAGAGCAAATGTTTGGTTAAAGACAATTCCCTCCTCTTGTCTGTACCCTTGAGCCACTAGTCTGGCCTTATTCCTGATTATGGCTCATGTTGAGTCCATTTTATTTTTGAATACCCACTTGGTCCCAATGACTGGGTAATTCTTTGGTCTTTCAACCAATGTCTAGACCTTGTTCCTTTCAAACTGTGTCAGTTCCTCTTGCATAGCAGATATCCAGTGAGGGTCACTGTCTGCTTCTTCAAACTTCTTGGGTTCATATTGTGGCAGGAAACATTGCAGCATTGTCTCACATATGAGTTGTTTCCTTGTCTTGACTCCTGCTGTCAAGTCTCCTATTACTTGAGTTGGAGGATGATCTTTTTGAGTCATCCTGGATCTTGTTGAGTGATCTAGGAGATTCTCTTCTTCCTAAGCTGTCACTTTCTCAGTGATAGTGGGAGCTTCATCCTCATTTACTAGAATGATGTATGTGGTTGGTAACCCAGGTGCAACAGTTTTCTCTTCATCTGCTATATAATCTGTTACGAGGGGTGCGACCCACTCATCTCAGAGTATACCGGGCCGCTCGGCCCACTCAGCTGATGCTGAGCCTCCCAGGCCGCCCCTCGGAGGGCTGCAGCCCAACCAAGCCCAACTCGTCTCCTCCCCTGATTCCAGGAAGGCGGGTTGTTGAGGTTATCTCCCAGGATTCGATCCCATGACCTCCTTGATAAGAAGCTCTAAACACATCCCTCATCACCCAGCTACGCTGCAGCGCAGTTGGGTGATGAGGGCTGTGTTAAGAGCTTCTTATCAAGGAGGTCATGGGATCGAATCCTGGGAGATGAACTCCACAACCCGCCTTCCTGGAATCAGGGGAGGAGAGGGGTTGGGCTTGGTTGGGCTGCAGCCCTCTGAGGGGTGGCCTGGGAGGCTCAGCATCAGCTGAGTGGGCCGAGCGGCCCGGTATACTCTGAGATGAGTGGGCCGCACCCCTCGTAACATTAACACAGCCCTCATCACCCAACTGCGCTGCAGCGCAGTTGGGTGATGAGGGCTATGTTAAGAGCTTCTTATCAAGGAGGTCATGGGATCGAATCCTGGGAGATGACCTCAACAACCCGCCTTCCTGGAATCAGGGGAGGAGAGGGGTTGGGCTTGGTTGGGCTGCAGCCCTCGGAGGGGCGGCCTGGGAGGCTCAGCATCAGCTGAGTGGGTCGAGCGACCCGGTATACTCTGAGATGGTGGGTCGCACCCCTCGTAACAAATACCGGTTTTTGTTATGAGGGGTGCGGCCCACTCATCTCAGAGTATACCGGGCCGCTCGGCCCACTCAGCTGATGCTGAGCCTCCCAGGCCGCCCCTCGGAGGGCTGCAGCCCAACCAAGCCCAACCCCTTTCCTCCCCTGATTCCAGGAAGGCGGGTTGTTGAGGTCATCTCCCAGGATTCGATCCCATGACCTCCTTGATAAGAAGCTCTTAACACATCCCTCATCACCCAGCTACGCTGCAGCGCAGTTGGGTGATGAGGGCTGTGTTAAGAGCTTCTTATCAAGGAGGTCATGGGATCGAATCCTGGGAGATGACCTCAACAACCCGCCTTCCTGGAATCAGGGGAGGAGAGGGGTTGGGCTTGGTTGGGCTGCAGCCCTCCGAGGGGCAGCCTGGGAGGCTCAGCATCAGCTGAGTGGGCCGAGCGGCCTGGTATACTCTGAGATGAGTGGGACGCACCCCTCGTAACAGAATCTTCACCCGAGTCATTATCAATCTCCTGTTGTCCTTTTTCCTGACACACAGATGGATGGTCTACTAATCTCATCCTTTCAACTTATTCTGCTAGCTTGTCTTCTTCCTATAAAATAGGACTGGTGGAAGTTTCCTTCCCCTTGTAAAATATGTTAGTTTCATCAAACACCACATGCACAGACTCCTCAATTTTGAGAGAGCTTTTATTGAAGCACCTATAGGCCTTGCTTGGTGAGAAATATCCCAAGAATATCCCATCATCAGCCTTCTTATAAAATTTGGCAAGATGACTTTTCCCATTGTTGAGAATAAAGCAAGTACACCCAAAATTTTTAAAGTAAGTGACTATAGGTGCCTTTCCCTTCAATAACTTATAGGGAGTCTTCAACTTAGTCTTGTGGATGAGACTTCTATTCAGAATATAATTTGTAGTATTCACTGCTTCAGTCCAAAAGAACTTTGACAAGATTCAGCTAATAATGTCCTTCCTTATTCAATTAGGGTTCTATTTTTCCTTTCAGCCACCCCATTTTGTTAAGGGTTCTAGGAGAAGAAAAGCTTTGCCTGATACCTTCATCCTCACAGAATCTACACTTTAACTGATTGTCAAACTCAGTGCCATGATCACTTCTGATCACAACTACCTGTGTATTGAGTTCATAATGAATCTATCTAATGAATCTTGAGAGGATCTTGAAGGTGTCTGACTTAGCTTTTAGAAAGAATACCCAGCTAAACCTAGAAAAATCATCAACAATGACTAAGGTGTAGGACTTTCCTGCTAAGATTTGAGTGGAGATAGGACCAAATAGGTTCGTGTGAAACAGAAATAGGATTCTAGGCGAATCATTCTTACCAATTGGTTTGAATGAAGCTTTAATCTGCTTTCCTAGTTGGCAGGCTCTACAGGGGTGGTCATTATTGAATTTACCAGTTGGTAAACCCCTGACTAGGTTGAGTTTGGAGAGTTTGGAATGGTCTTGAAATTAAGGTGACTAAGTCTCTTATGCCACATCTCACTATTTTCTAATTGGGAGTTAAATAAGCAGATCTCAGACTTTGTGTGCTCAAAGTCTACAACATATACCTTACCTTTTCTGAGACCAGTCAAAACTATTTGATCAGTCTTAGAGCAAACTATACGACACAAAGACTTAGTGAATACAACTTTGTATTCACCATCACACAGCTGGCTAATGTTAATCAGATTATGTTGAAGTCCTTCAACATAAGCTACCTTAGTAAAGGAGATTTCTCCAATCCTGAGCAAACCATATCCTTTGGTTTGACCAGAGTGGGAGTTCCCAAAAATTACCTTGGGCCCTTCCTTGGCCTTGAAATTCTCCAGCAAATCATTTGCTCCAGTCATATACATGGAGCATCCACTGTCCAGATACCACTGTTGGTTTCCGGTTGAATAGTCTTCCCTCTGCACATTGAATTAAACATTAGTATAGACCCTCTCATGCTGGGGTCTCTTTCTTCTATCATCATATGAAGATATGAAAGAATGAGACGATCTTGCAGTGTTCCCCCTTAGGTGAACAAGTGCTGCATTATTATGCCAGCAATATTTGACAATATATCCTAGTTTAGAGCAACAAAAACATCTAAGAATAGAGGTAAAAAGAGGTTTTGATGTTTGGTAATTTTGTGTAGAAAATATGCGTCGAGAACAAATCGATGCATTTTTAGAGTTGCGTCGAATGGAATTCGACGTACCTAAATAGTCCCGTCGATAGTCATTCGAGGCATGGTATTGGCTGCATTGAGTGTAATTCGACGCACCAACATAGTTGCTTTGAAATGATGTCGACGCATATGCTGGATTCCGTCGAGTTGCATTCGACGCATTCTTAAAATTGCATCGAGTTCTATTCGACGTATGATTCTTATCATTAAGATTTTCATTTGATTTTTCTAAGGGATGTTTGCCTAAGATTCCTGGTAGATCACTAATGTTTACCCTATTAAATATGGTAAGTTTATTAGGGTTATTATTATTATGATCTTCACATGATTCTAAAATATTATTAGGTCTAGACCTAAATGATGCAACAGGTTTTTCCCAAGCTTGTTTGCTAGGGATCTGGGTGCTAGGGGATGGTTGTGATTCCTGATCAAGATGATCAAATCTCTTGGAGAGATTTTGTGAGATATCCTTGATCTTTTGACTCCTTCAATTTAGGGAGTACTCAAAGGCATTTGCCTTTGAGAGTTCTTTCTTTAGGTCTGAATTTTTTATATCTAATAAGTATATTTCTTTTCTAAATAATTCACCTCTTAGAGCATAATTGACTATGAATAAACGTTCTTGCTTAAGGTCTTCTAGTTCTGTTCTAATAATATTAAGTTCCTTTTGTTGTTAATGTAGTCTTGACAAAATTCCTTGAAACATTATTTAAAATCTTCTAAAGAAAAGTCAAAGTCTTCAAAGATGCTTACCTCAGTTTGATCAGTGGAATTTTCCAGAGCCATTAAGCAAGCTTCTTCTAGTCCACCTTCTTTATCATCATCAGATGAGGAGGAGATTGATTCAGAGTCTGAATCAATCCAGGATTCAGCAATGAAACTTTTTCCTCTCTTCTTGTCCTTCCTCCTGAAGGATTGCTTCTTGAGCTCCATCCTATGCATGATGTTCTTGTTCTTTTCTTCCTCGGGACATTCAGTAGAGAAGTGTCCTGGTTTTCTGCAAGAGAAACAGATAATCTCCTATTTAAGTGTTTTGTCATATCTTGGTTTGTTGGAACTGCTTTCTTTCCTTCTGGAGTCCTCTGATCTAACCCACTTTTTGAATCTCTTTCCCAAGAGATTGAACATCTCTTCTTCAGTGGTGCAGGACTCTTCTTCAGCAGTCTTTAATGCAAGAGTCCTTTCTTTAGGAGTTGATGTTCTCTCTCGAACCTCTGACTTTGCCCTGCTTTTCAGTAGAAGCTCATTGGACTTCAGCTTTCCTAGCAGGGCATCAGTTGAAATTTCTCTGAGGCATCTAGAATCTCTAATAGCCCATATTCTAGAGTCCCATGTGCTTAGGAAGCACATGAGGAGCTTGTCATTAATTTTTGTCATGGAACTTTTTTGTCAAGCCCTCTCAGCTCATTTATGATGAGGCTGAATCTGTCGTACATTTCTTTTATGCTTTCTTCAACCTTTTTCTTGAAGGTCTCATATTGGGATATGAGAAGTGACTTTTTGTCCTTCCTTTCATCTGAGATCCCCTCAACTAGTCTCGTCAGAGATTCCCAGATCTCCTTGGCAGAGTTGCAATCAGCAACTTTTTGGAATATGTCATCAGACATGGTTGAGACCAGAATGTTCATGGCCTTGGAATCACATGCCTTGACCTTCTTTTCATCATCAGCCCATTCTGCTCTGGGGATTGAAGTTTGTATGATCTTTCCACTAGTGTCTTTCCTTATTGGGACTGGGGGACCTGTGAGGTTGACATTGAAAATTTCCTCATCAATAGAATTCATATAAAGTTTTATTCTTGCCTTCTAGAGTGTGAACTTATTCAGGTTACACACTGGAGGTCTTGTTTATCAAAAGACTCAGGCACAGGTGGTGCATTCCTATTAGGTGGTAGAAGAGAGGACTACCCACATTTAGGGGAACCTCTATAAAATCTCTTGTGTTTGTGTTGAGCTTTTCTGTGCTGTCACAATTTTTTTCTTCAGCATTTTATTTCCTGCACTATATTATTATGCATGTGTTTTTGTTTCAACACAATTCCTTAGATTGTTTTTATTGTCTACACAGTTAGGATAGAAATACTTTAAATCTCTATTCACCCACCCACCCCCTCTAGAGGATTCTCAGAGGCACACTGTGCACTTTCACGCTCCTCTCATGCCAGCAAATGTGGTCTCATCACCGGTGTTCTTTCCCATTGTAATCTCTTTCAGGTTGTAATCTATGCATGCTAGCTGCTTCGGGAGCCAGTCCATGTCAAAGATTACATCAAATTCAACAAGTGGTAATAATAACACTTCCAAGTTGAAATCTTGATTCCAATCTGCACCTTTAAAGAGCTCAACCTATTCGCGCTCATTCGAGACCCATTGGGCAGCACTACCTCTAATAAATCCTTTACCAAGGTAGACGGTTGAAAGTGCACAGTGTAACCTCTGAGTATTCTCTAGATGGGGCGGTGAATCGAGATTTTAAACTTTTACCTTAAATATGCACACACAATAAAACCTCTAACAACTATGCAATCAGAAAAACCCAGCACAGAATAAATTTAAACACAGAGTGCAGAAATAATAAAAGGGGACATCACAGAAAATCACAGCACATGACAAAAGCTATAGTGGTTCCCCAAACTATGGGTACATCTACTCTTCTACCACCATGGTAGGAATACATTAAATAGTATCCGAGTCTTTTGATAAGGAGACTCTTAGAACCACTGAGTCTTTTGCTAAGGAGTCTCTTAGAACCAACTACTGAGTCTTTTGATAAGGAGACTCTTAGAACCAATATAGATCTTTTGATAAGGAGATATTGAACTACTGAATACTTTGGAGTGGGATTCTAAAAACTCTTTACACAAGTTGTAGAATGTGACAGGTAGAAAAGAAGAAGTTGTAGATTCTTCTGTTGGTGTTCTTCAGGATATGTTTTGAATGAACCCTTGCTGAAGGTAAAGAAGAATGCAAGGGTTGTAAGCTTGTGATCCTGATTATCTCTCTATACTCTTGATGGCTTTCTGCTGTAGATGATGAAGAAGAAGAAGCAGAGCCTTTGTATATTCTTGTACATAGATATATTCTCCTTGTTCTTTCTGAGAGAGAGAGAGAGAGAGAGAGAGCTTCAGGAAGAAGAAGACTGAATAGTTCACTTGTTCTTGTTCTCTTCTTTCTTATGTATACTTATTCTTTGTCAAATAGTGTTTGAAATTGTTTCCTCTTCTGTTCTGTCCTCAAAAGGAATATCCATTGGACAATAAGTATTTCTTTATTTTTCTGTTTCACGACCCGTTAATTTAATTTGAATAACTTCCAAGAATGTCTTTGTTGTCTCTCTGGAGTACCCCATTTCATTCTTGGCAATAAACGAGCTGTTAGAAAACAGATTTTAGCATTGAATACCTTCTAGAAAAGCTTCAGAAAAGATAGCAGAAAAGCTATCTATTTCTAACTGTATTCGACGTAGCGTCAAATTTATCTCACTTCTAATTGATGCAACTCTGAGTTCTTATAGAAGCAACTTCGAAATCCTTCTTAGCTCTGACTGAACTCATATGTCGACGTTGCGTTGAATACTTGTCGACATATCCGTTGAGTTATAGACTTGGACTTTGAACTTCATCTTCTGCGTCGAATTCAAATCAAAGTTATGTCGACTTCTGATATTGCTTTAACTAAGTGTTCTTCTGCATGGAGTACATCTCGACGTTGCATCGACTTCAACTATACTTCGACTTCAGTCTGAGTTACTTCTGCTTGTATTCGAAGTTGCTTTGACTTTTAGTCGAAGTTGCGTCGACTTCTATTCGATGCAATTTAACTCAACTGAATTTTGTGCTTGTTTTGGATAGGTCGTGACACTCTAGTGTGAGTGTGATATCCTAGGACATCTAATGACCAAATTTCCCTCATTATATAACATGGGTAATACATCCTAGATTATGAATTCACTTTAAGATAATTTGTAAGATAAATCAAAGGGCCTTTTTCCCAATAATGGTATTCCGATTCGCACCACGGAGTCCTTAGACAGGAAGGAGTGCGATGCTCCAGTACCAAAAAGAGCTCTCGCCGGATAGTTGAAAATTAGGACAAAGCCTAATTGCACACACCAACAAACATATAGTCATACACGAAGTATAAATCACGTCAAGCTATAAAAGATAAATTATGATTCATACCTGTGACGACATCATTCTGTCAGATGGCTTCTTGTTGGCGAGCAAGTAGACTCTCGAGTGGGTCAGAGGATGCTGGGAAGCAGAAAACTCTGCAGCTTTGCCTTTCTCCACATAAGTTGAACCCGCCGCACGAGCATAATCCACTGCTCAGTTTTCTACCATCGGGGGAATGCTTCGACACACTCGGGTTTTGTGGACCACCTTTCCGCAAGTGAAACACGTTATTGGACCCCATACAGTAGTTTCTCCTGATACATTAGTGGGTACTGGTTCCGCAAACCTAGACTTCCTCTTGTTCTTTCTGAACTCAGGCTTTGACTGAGAGGTCGGTGAGCGAAACTCTGGCTTCTTTGCATTGAGTCCTTTTGTGCACTGCACTCTCTACATATCCATTTCTAGAGATCTAAAAGTTTGTACCAGAACATACAAGACAAAAGTCATTGGGCCTGCTAGAAGCAGGATCAACTCATCTCGAAGTCCTTCGTAGAACTTATTTCTCTTTGCCTCCTCATCTTCTACCAAAGATCCTGCATAGCGACCCAGTCTGGTGAACTCGTGCAAGTAGTCATCTATAGAGCGATCACCCTGAGTTAACCACATAAACTAGCTTTGCAACGCAATGTGCTGGACAGGGGGGATAAACCTCTGAAGGAATAGTTCTAAGAATTCTGTCATCGAGAGATCAATAATCTCTACCACCGAACTTGTGCACTTCTAACTCTTCCCACCAAAGCACTACCTCTCCGTTTAGAAGGAAAGTGGCTAAGGTGACCATCATAACTTCATCAGTTGTTGGCGTCTTTAGAGTTCTCTTTATCCTTGACAGTCAATCATATGCCTTTGTTGGGGATTCGGTCCCCAAGAAGGTTGGAGGATGGAAGCCCGGAAAGTGCTTCAGTTGTTAGTCATGATCTCGTCCCACAGCTACATGCCCAACTCTATGTTCCACCCTAGGCTCCACTGCAGGTTCCACGATAGCAATAGGCACTGGGGTCACATCCGAAGTATGAGTAGTAGGCTATGCAAGCCATCCTGGTTGAGTATTAATCATCGTGAAGACCGCTTCGATGACTAATCTAATCATCTCAGCAGAAAGAGTTGTCGATGGCACCTCAGCGCACATACTACTTTCGATAGTGTTATGGGGTTGAGATTGCCCCGCACCGCTCCTAGCTAGTCACCTATGATCGTGTAACACACAATTGAGTGACTAAAATCATAGCAAAACAAACTATCACGGAATGCTCAGGTTCCGCAAACAAGCAATTTTTTCATTCCTAAGTGGACAGTCTTATTTGTTTTTATTATTTCAGGTGAACGCACAACACATGCACACCACCCCTTAAAAAGCAATTCAACCTCGAATTCTCTAAGCTACGGATGAACTCCTAAAGTCCGATACCAAATTACGGATCGACTCCTAAACTATGGATTAGAGTGGCGCAGCAAAAGCATGGTGGGCGCATAACCCATAATTCATATGATCGAAAACTAGGTCTGATACCAAATTGCAACACCCTGCCAGTACAACCAATATAACAATAGGTCTGGTTGGGACTCCAAGTCATTTTTACGACACTAGCTAGATGTTAATAAGATGATAAATAGAACAAAGAACTACACGAGAGTATAGAAAAACACAAGCAGAAGCTTTCACTAAAATAGCTAAATAAGATGTCCACCTACTCAGGAATGTCACATTAAAGTTATGACCTTAAGTCCTTACATTCACCCATGTAATTGACTTAAAATATGCATCTGAACACATGTCGGCAATACAAAGAAAGCAGTAAAAGTTGGTTGGCTTTCAAGGGCCAACTCAACAATGGGCTTCAACCCGCACCTTCTCGCTTGGCTCACCGACACTTTCACCATCCACAAATAAGAGGTAAACAAGGGTCATCTCGACCATTCTAGCCAGCTCAGGGGAGGGGCATCGCTAACCTGCAAAGAAGTCGTACATGTAACATGTAACAACATAAAGAAAGTACATCTACTATACACAAGGTGAGGTTTCAAGCACAATCAATCTTCTAGGTTGAGCATCAAAGAAAGGGGAACCTAGGTATGCATATGATGTTAGTTGGGTTCACCCGAAGGATCCCCACAACCACGTAAGCAACCATATGAGACTAACATAACATCAATTCATAGCAATACAAATGTTGTAGTCATAACCATGTATTTCATGCACACAAGGCATGCCTCCAAAGTACTCCTTCACGAGTACCAACAACACCCTAAGTTGTACAACTTAGGTGGGAAAAGAGCTTTTGGCCGGTCTATGTGAACACCTTCCACGGCCTCCCCCATGATCATACGACATACAATAAGTGAAGACCTCTCTTCGAATCTGCATGGAAATGGGTTCGTTTCAGCTTTTCATGTGCTCTAGTCATCGTGATCCACTAGCACGAAGCGGGCATGGATTCTCCTCGGCCATAAGGGTTTAACATATACAAGTGCTACTCAAAAGGTAAGATACACACCTAATCCTTTCAAGAGGACAGAGGCTTCGCAAACATAACCAACGAAGGAGGTCCAAGACACTCTACTTCAAAACCCGTGGTGAAGGTTTGCATTCAAACACAACTCAAGCATGGGGCTTCCGTTGGGATCTCCAAAAGACACAAAAACCCAAGTCCTGTATTCATAATGACATATCTCGCAGAGTCATTCTCCGACACGCATTATAGGCTTAACCTAAATACACATCACAATCAAGCATCACCATTCCGGGCTAATGGCCATGGGTAATCTTCACACAAAATGCCTAAATCTGTATGACTACTAGATTTCTACATGCAATAAATCCCGGGGATGGACAAAATCGACCTAGAATTCCGAAGAACTAAAGGGAGTCCTACACTTCACTAATTAGTGAAAGAGACAACCTTATGCAAGCATTGAAAAGGGATGAAAGGACCAAACACGTCCTAAGAACGGGTGGAAGGATCACTATCCTTGTCGGTCTCTTTGGCGCCATAGATCTGAGATTTCAGTTAGATGGAAAGGACCGCATCGGGCTGCTCTCCATGGATCTAAAAATAGCTCGTGATTTGGAGCATCGGAGATCCGTCAATGGAGGAAAGAATCTACTTCTTCCTCCTTGGCTTTCCTCTTTCTCAAGCTCGGAGAGAAAAAAGACTTAAGAAAATGAGGATAAGCTTCCTCTAGTTGAGCCTTAATGGTTTCTGGAACATCTTCCAGCCGTTAGATCAAAAGCCTTAAATATTTGACCGCCACGATCTTTAATTCATGGATCTGGTCCGTCAACTACTGCCTGGCGATATCGCTACCACACTGTGCTAGCCTTTGATCTTATCCTTCAGCGTGTCATCTCATTCTCTCAATGATACTGCGCATCATATCATCTTGAAGACCTACCACCGGCGGCATCGCTACCGCGTCATATTAGAATCTCGATGATATCTTCTCGACGCACATCTTCTCGTCGCACAAAGATACTGTTGGTGTTTCCATGGTGATCTGGAAGTGGTCAAGTATCTAGTCTCGTTGTCAACGCGATATGAGCCTATGGGGTCACACACAAGAGTGTTTGGAGAAGTTGGAGGAAGAATTGTGTTGGCCTTACTCATATTGGATATGAGTGAAGGACCAATCCTACGACTTATTGGAACCGGGTCGAGTCAACTGAATGCTCCACAGGTATTGTTAATATTGTATGGAGCGTGTTGACAAGTGTTCGAATCAAAGACCGTTCGATGAACTCAAAGTGCGTTCGACGAATGGCTAGCGCGTTCGATGAACGACCAGCGCGTTCGATGAATGGCTAGCGCGTTCGATGAACGGCGAGCGCATTCGACAAATGGCGAGCCCATTTGACGAACGGCTAGCGCGTTCGACGAACGGCCAGCGCGTTCGACGAATGCTAGCCAGTTCATCGAATGCAGTATTCGACGAATTAATCATCGCCCGATGAATTCCGTTTGCTTCAATTAATGTCATGGTTGTGCGGATAGATTCTCTTCTTTGTCTGGGTATAAAAAGAATGTGATTCTTTTAACCTAAAAAGATGTGATCTGTTTTGCGATAGACAGAGAGCGACGGAAGAGTTCCGCCAAAAGCTTCTGACAGAAGAGTTCCGTTCGACTGTCGCCGCCGCCACTTCCTGTAGTCGGACCTAGCATTCCGTAGAAGACGCTGAGGGCTTTCTTCTCTCCGACCTAGATCTTGTGCGACAAGAGGCTAGGGTTCTTCAACGCTCGTGTGGACTTCTATAGAGGCGCGGATATCCATTTCTGTTTTAGGAACTCAGCCGCACGATTTTTGATCTGCCATTGGAGCACCGTGTTGAGTATCAACTCAATCCCTCTCAGGTATATATATATGTGAAATTTTCCGGACCTTGTGAGAGTAAGCAGGAATAACAACTAGAGATGCAAGCCAAACAACCAGAGACAATCTTAGGGCAAGCAATTGATCTTTATTGATAGCATAAACTTCATTACAGGGCAAGACATGCTTGGCGAGACATGATTTCGCCAGCACAGATACCAAACAGAAATACAAGAAGATGAGGATAACTTGAGATCGCTCTAGACCGCGCGACCTCCCTGCGACTTCAACACACTGCCAGACCGCAGCGCCTTGCCGATCACAGCACACCACCAAACCGCTGATCAGACCGCTCCCTTCTTCCGACCTCCTGACTCTCCCGAACTCCAGCACCACAACTCCAAGCCGCAGACCGCCCGAACACTTTCAGAGGAAGAGGTGATCGCTGCCGCCCACACTATCCGCAGAAGCTGCACAAGAGGAATTCAATCAGCAGACCGCACGGTCAGAATAAACAAGACCGCAGGAAACAAGCGAACTCAGCTTACACTTGGTGTGTTCATCTTTTGCTGCAATAGTGGCTCCCTATTTATAGGCGTGAGACCTGATCCAGTCACCACCCTATGAGATAGAGTCACCACCCATCAGATCGCGCGACCTTACCGGTCAACCCGTGCGATCACTACAACCCTCCTGCTTCATTTTGGTGAGCGCCGACTTCGCTCCAGACCGCGGGAGATCGCTACTCCCTTGGTCTGAACACGACTCCACACGGAGATCGCCAGACCTCCTAGAAGTCACCTGATAAGTAATAAAAAATATGTATTTTTGGTATAAGTATTAGTATAGTTTTAATTAATATTGTGAATTTTCTATGTAAATTAATGAATAAATTGCTTCTTTATTATTTCTGGTTTCTAACTTAGTTTTATTTTTGTTTTTGCAATTTTTTGCAAAATTTTCACAGGTCACGCCCTCAGACACGCCCGTGACCAAGGGCGTGTAATTTTAAAGATCAAATATCAACGGGACGGCTCAATTCAGATCAAATCCCGACAAATCGCTCAAGTCACGCCCGAGGTCACGCCCGTGACCAAGGGCGTGTAATTTTAAAAGCCAAATTTCCAGCTGGCAGCCGTTTTCAGGTGAAATCTCGAAGAGTTGATCAAGTCACGCCCGTGACTCTACAAGTCACGCCCGTGTTCCAGCAGAGTCACGCCCGTGAGCCGCCAGCGTGTCACGTCTCGAAGCCGCACCCATGCTGCCGACATCAGCCACCCATAGTCACGCCCGTGACTCACCAAGTCACGCCCGTGACATACCAAGTCACGCCCGTGTGCAGCCATGTTTGACGGCCAGACCTTCCAGAAGGCGGCGAATACAGCCGAGCAAATGTCACGCCCTAAGTCACGGCCGTGACATTCAAGTCACGCCCGTGACCTAGGGCGTGTAAAACTCAAATTTTCCCTATAAATAGAGGGGCTCGGCTGAAGTTATTTTCATCCAAATTTTGAGTGGTTTTTGTTGTATTGTGAGTTCTTTTGAGTGATTGTGAGCTTCTCTTCTGCATTTCAGTTTAAGTTCGTTTGTAGTTTTTTTTTTTTCGTCTTCCTAGTCTAGTTGTAATGCTGATTTCAGAAATAAAATGATGTTTTTCTCATTTGGATCATCTTCTTTTTATTAATGTTAGTGTGTGTGCGTGTATGAGTTTAGCTTTATTGCTTTCATAATTTAGTTTTATTGCTTTTATAGTTAGTTTTATTGCTTTCATATTCTAGGTTTACTGTTTTCATAGCTTAGATTTACAAGCTTTCATAAAATAGTCTTATCGTTTTCTTTTTCGCCTTATTTTATCGCTTTCATTTTAAACGCTTTCTTTTTCAGTTTCTTTTAGAGTGTGTGCGTGTATGAGATAGTATTTTCCTTTTTTGTAGCTTAGTTTTTATTTCAGTCTTTATATAACTGCTATATACCACCCCCTTCTCAAATAAGAGGCTAATTTACTTTAGCACTTATTTAAGTCGGTTGGGATGGATATTATTTCTGCACCTTTATAAGTCTTTTCATTTCTATACCACCCCCTTCTCAAATAAGAGGCTAATTTACTTTAGCACTTATTTAAGTCGGTTGGGACGGATATTATTTCTGCACCTTTATAAGTCTTTTCATTTCTATACCACCCCCTTCTTAAATAAGAGGCTAAGAACTTTTTAGCACTTGTTTAAGGTGGTTGGGACGGATATTATTACTGTTTTTATATAAGTCTTTTTATTTCCTTTTTATCCGCTTATATCCGCTTTAATTATCAAACATGTATTTTTCAACCGATAATGCCGTCTCCATTCCGATGAGTGGCTAATTTCCTTTAGCGCACGACGTCGAAGAGCATTGGGACACAAAAATAGTTTTTCTATAAAAATTAAAACATCTCTTTCTAAAATAATTAACGCTTAAGGTTTACCCGAGAATCACGTTGAGTGGAGCCACATAATCGATGTGTGGTTTTCATTTCCGTTTTCGTACCTAGTTAGCCGAGAGGCTCGTGTGTACGGACTGATCACTCACGGGTAAAGAGAAGTGCGCTCTACCCTCGAGAGAGGACGAGGTAACTCTCCCGAATTGGAAATAAAAACCCAATAGCGGGGTTCGCAACATAAAGCGAGTATTAAGAACATTCGATTGTAGAACGAGAGTTCGGTCGAATATTCATAATCTCAGGTGGGCGTACCCTCGAGAGAGGAGCGTTCATAATTATGGAACCTCCACGGCCAAGTCATCTTAATATTTTGAAAAGTCATCACTTTTAATTCTACGAAAAATCTATTTTCGTCTCAAGGTAATTCGACGTCGCGCGCTATATTTCTCATCACTTAGAACTCTAGTAAATCGCTTAAATCATCTTTCGCATTTTATCATTTAGAACTCTAGTTAAATCAACTAAAAATATTATTCCGATAAAATAATAGTTCGTCCCTCGAAGTAGCATAATCAACACGACCCGCGGAAATATACGATCCCGATATTTTCTAAAAATATCCTGTATTACTTGCGATAAGGTATACTTGCCTTTATCAAATGATTAATTTGGACTAAAAATTCAAACACAGCTTTTCAAACTCATTTAGTGCAAAACTCTCCTTTTCTACTATTCAATTCAATAGAATTCGGCATTATAGCCGAAGCGTAATTGTCAATATTCCGAAAGAAGAAAAAGATCGTTACTTCTATCCTTCGATAGGATAACGGTTAATTTCTCAAAGTAGGAGTACTTGCGAGACTCTTCGAAAATATCCGCCAATTCTAAACTCTTAATATAAAGGTTATCTTTTATTTATAAAACAAAAAGAAGAAGCCCAAGTAATCATCAAGTTTTTGGCGCCGTTGCCGGGGAGCTTTGTGTTGTTATTTGAAAGTAGGAACTGCTATTAATTTTATTCCTTATCTATATATTAAAAAAAAAAAGGGCACAAAAAAAAGAGGTTACAAAACTAATAAAAAAAAATTATATAAATATAAAAACTTATATTAAAAAAAAAAAATATAATAATAATAAAACAGAAAATCCAAAAATATTGTTTTTTTGTTTATGACCCGAGGAAACTCCTCGGACGATTCGACTATTCCTTTTGACCCCGAAATCGAGCGCACTCTTCGTGAGCGCATCCGATCTCGTGATCAAAACTTACTCGAAACCCCCGAAGAGTCAATCAGAGATACTGTAAATATGGGCGATCCAATTCCAAATGCGGCCCGGACCATGGCATATTATGCCCGGCCGAATTTGGAAGATACAGGATCCAGTATTACTCGCCCGACAGTTAATAATAATAATTTTGAAATAAAATCCAGCATAATTCAAATGGTACAACAGTCGATTCAGTTCGACGGTTTGCCAGATGAGGACCCAAATCAGCACCTTTCAAACTTTTTAGAAATATGCGACACCTTTAAAATTAATGGCGTCACTGATGACGCCATTCGTTTACGCTTATTTCCATTTTCGCTACGGTCAAAGGCCAAATCATGGTTGACTTCTCTCCGAGAGGGTCCATAACCACGTAGGCCCAATTGACGGAATTTTTCTTAACTAAGTATTTTCCTCCGTCAAAAACCGCAAAACTACGCACGGATATCACATCCTTTGTGCAATTCGATTCCGAGTCTCTTTATGAGACTTGGGAGCGTTTTAAGGAATATTTGCGTAGGTGTCCTCATCACGCGCTACCAACTTGGCTACAGGTCCAAACGTTTTATAATGGTTTAAATTTTTCTACACGGCAGATGATTGATGCGGCTTCCGGGGGAACGTTAAACAACAAAACCCCAGAGACCGCTCAAGCTCTGATCGACGAAATGGCCATGAATGCGTACCAATGGAACGTGCCAAGGTCGCGTCCTACTAAACCGGCTGGTCTTTTTGAAGTGGACGCCACTACTTTCTTAGCCTCACAGGTAGAGCGGCTAAGTAAGCAGGTGGCGGAGATGACTGTTTCCTCCTCCACTCCCGCTTGGAATAATAATAATAATAATAATAACGTAATCGAAGAATCGGTGGATTACCTCGGTAATCCGGTTAGGCCCCCCTTCAACCCTAATAACAACCCGTATAGTAATACTTATAATCTAGGTTGGAGGAGCCACCCTAATTTCTCCTGGAGCAATCCTAACAATGCTCAGAGGCCCCCAAATATGAATCCTCAGGGATTTCCGCAAGGATTTCCGCAGGGATTCCAGCCTCCTCCTCCAAAACCTTCGCCGCTCGAAGATATTTTGTCTAAGTACATCGCGTCCAACGATTCAAATATCCGGAATCTTACCGGATCGATTAAAAGCTTGGAAAACCAGGTTGGACAACTTGCAAAGATGGTCTCCGAGCGGCCATACGGAGCTTTACCAGGGAATACAGAGCCAAACCCAAGGGAAAATGCCAACGCTATAACCCTTCGAAGCGGCAAGGAGGTCGTCTCCCCATTGCGGGTTGAGCCTAAGGTATGCATTTCGCCTCCGACCCCTCCACCCTCTTCTTCGATTCTAATTGCTCCAGCTTCTCCGGTTGTGCCAAATGTTTCGAGTCCTCGAATTCCTTACCCGTCTAAAATTAATAAAGAGAAGGAGGACGAAAATTATCAAAAATTTTTGCGTATTTTAAAACAAATTCAAATAAACGTCCCCTTCTGCGAGGCACTCTCCCAAATGCCGAAATATGCGAAATATCTTAAAGAGTTGCTTTCTAATAAAAAGCAACTCGAGGATGTCTCGCGTGTTTCCCTTAATGCGGAATGTTCGGCTGTTCTCCTTAACAAATTGCCGCCAAAACTAAACGACCCGGGACGGTTCTCCATCCCGTGTCTCTTTGGCAATATGTTAATAAAGTACGCTCTTGCAGACTTAGGCGCCAGCATCAATTTGATGCCTTTTTCTCTTTTCAAAAAACTCAATTTAGGCGTCCCGAGTCCGACAAAAATGAGCATCCAACTCGCGGATCGCTCGGTAAAGTACCCAATCGGGGTAGCGGAAGATGTTCTGGTCATGGTTGACAAGTTTATCTTCCCGGTAGACTTTGTCATCCTGGACATAGAGGAGGACGTCGAGGTACCCATCATCCTCGGTCGCCCCTTTCTTGCAACCTCCCGTGCGTTAATCGATGTCAGTAACGGTCGCCTCCTCCTTCGAGTTGGAGACGACGAAGTTACTTTACATATCAACCCCTCCATGCGGAACTCACTATCGAATGATGATTCCTGTTTCAATTTGGAATCCGCGTTTGTGGACGAGTGTTCTTCTCTTTCAGAATTGCTATCCTTAATGATAGACGATTCGGATCTGGCGAATCAACCTCCTTTAGAAGAATTACCGCCAGATTCACCTTTCGAGCCTTTCGACTCGAAAGATTTAAAAATCTCCACTTCCTACGAAGAACCTCCGGTCTTGGAGCTTAAGCAACTCCCCGACCATCTAAAATATGCTTTTCTAGCCGCGAACTTAAAGCTTCCGGTTATAATATCTTCTACTTTAACTGATTCAGAAACATCCGAATTGGTTGAAGTTTTATCTAAACATCGCCGTGCAATTGCATGGCAAATTTCCGATATCAGGGGAATTAACCCCTCATTCTGCTCCCACAAAATTCTTCTCGAAGAAAACCCCCGCAAAACAATTCAGCCTCAACGACGACTTAACCCGAACATGCGGGAAGTCGTTAAGACTGAAATTATTAAACTCCTTGATGCGGGGATTATCTATCCTATTTCCGACAGTACGTGGGTAAGCCCCGTACAAGTCGTCCCGAAAAAGGGCGGTATAACGGTCGTGGCAAACACGAATAACGAATTAATCCCAACTCGTACTGTTACGGGTTGGAGGGTGTGCATCGACTACAGAAAACTAAACGATGCCACCAGAAAAGACCACTTTCCGTTACCGTTTATTGATCAAATCTTAGAGCGTCTCTCCGGTCACCCTTTTTATTGCTTCCTTGATGGTCTCTCGGGATTTTTCCAAATCCCTATTTCACCCGAGGACCAAGAAAAAACGACTTTTACTTGCCCTTTCGGCACCTTCGCATATCGGAGGATGCCGTTTGGCCTCTGTAACGCGCCAGCTACATTCCAAAGATGTATGCTGGCAATATTTGGCGAGCTAGTAGAAGACATAATGGAAGTCTTCATGGATGACTTCTCCGTCTTTGGAAACTCTTTTAAAAATTGTTTAAAAAATTTAGATAGAGTCCTCCAACGGTGCGAGGAGACGAACTTAGTCTTGAACTGGGAGAAATGCAACTTCATGGTCCGAGAGGGTTTAGTCCTCGGCCATAAAATTTCTTCCAAGGGGATGGAGGTCGATAAGGCCAAAGTTGCTATAATTGAACAACTTCCTGTTCCTTCGAACGTCAAATCAATTAGAAGTTTTCTTGGCCACGCAGGCTTTTATCGGCGGTTCATTCAAGATTTTTCAAAAATAACCAAACCGCTAACTCACCTCCTGGAAAAAGATTCCCCATTCATTTTTGACACGGCCTGCGTAGAGGCGTTTAATTTTATTAAAAAGCAACTTATCAATTCTCCAATTCTGGTGGCGCCAGATTGGTCTCTTCCGTTTGAGATTATGTGCGACGCGAGCGATATCGCAGTAGGAGCTGTCTTAGGCCAACGCGTAAATAAATATTTTCATCCAATATATTACGCTTCTCGCACACTCAATGCCGCACAGGCTAACTACACCACAACGGAAAAGGAACTTCTCGCCGTCATCTTTGCTTTTGATAAATTCCGACCCTACGTAACCCTTTCACATGTAATCGTTTTCACTGATCACTCCGCCTTGAAATATCTTTTGGCCAAAGTTGATGCTAAGCCTCGCTTACTTCGATGGATCCTCCTTTTACAGGAATTTGACTTAGAGATCCGGGATAAGAAGGGGGCTGAAAATTTAGCAGCCGACCACCTCTCACGTTTAGAACACCCCGTCGCAGAAGCGCTCGTCGAACCCGAAATAGACGATCGATTTCCTGAGGAGCGTCTTTTAATCATAAATAATACCAAAACTTCTTCTACCCCTTGGTTCGCAGATTACGCAAACTATTTAGTCGCGCGGGTCCTTCCAAAAGATTTTTCGACTCAGCAGAAGAAGAAATTCTTCTCTGACTTAAAAAACTACTTTTGGGAGGACCCCTTTCTCTTTCGAGTCTGCGCAGACCAAGTGATACGAAGATGTGTTTCCAGCGAGGAGGGTGCGCAAATATTGCGACACTGCCATGAGGGGCCGGCTGGAGGGCATTATCAAGCCAACCGGACCGCGCGGAAAGCGTTAGAGTCAGGCTTTTATTGGCCCACTCTCTTTAAGGATGCTCACACTTTTGTGAGTATATGCGATAGCTGCCAGCGGTCGGGTAACATCTCCCGTCGTGACGAGATGCCCCAAAATTTTTATTTAGAATGCGAAATTTTCGATTTGTGGGGCATAGACTTTGTAGGCCCCCTACCTCCTTCTTTTAATAATCGCTATATCTTAGTGGCGGTCGACTATGTATCTAGGTGGGCGGAAGCGCAAGCTCTGCCCACCAATGATGCGCGAGTCGTCGTCCATTTTCTAAAAAAATTATTTTCTCGCTTTGGCACGCCCCGTGCAATAGTAAGTGATAGGGGCACGCACTTCTGCAATGCCCAGTTTTCAAAAATTTTATCTAAATACGGCGTCACGCATAAGCTCGCCACCGCCTATCACCCCCAAACGAGCGGCCAAGTAGAGGTAGTAAATCGCGAGATAAAACGCATTCTGGAAAAAACCGTCTCTTTAAATAGGAAGGATTGGTCCTCAAAACTCGACGACGCGTTATGGGCGTATCGTACGGCATACAAGACCGCTATCGGTTGTACGCCCTATCGATTAGTCTACGGCAAAGCGTGCCATTTACCGGTAGAATTAGAACACCGCGCTTTTTGGGCCTTAAAATTTTTAAATCTCGATTCGAACTTAGCCTCCGAGAATAGGAAATTCCAACTCAATGAACTCGATGAATGGCGTGCGAACGCTTATGAGAGTAATAAATTTTATAAGGAGCGTTCTAAGTTCTACCACGATCGAAAAATTAAATTTCCAAAAACTTTCGCGCCGGGCGATCTTGTCCTTCTTTATAATTCACGTCTTCGTCTTTTTCCGGGTAAGCTCAAATCCCGCTGGTCCGGCCCCTTTACAGTCAAAGAGGTTTGGCCGTATGGGACCGTTCTTATCTCTCACCCCGAAAAAGGCGATTTTAAAGTCAACGGCCACCGTTTAAAACTATATCTTGCGGGCGATCCGGTGGACGGACACACAGAATCTTTAACCCTCCCCAATTTATAATCTCACCACGCCAAATGCGTCAAGCTACGCGACGGTAAACAAAGCGCTCGTGGGAGGCACCCCATATTTATCTAATATTTTTATTATGCTTTTTCTCTATTTTTGCAGGGTTTCTTCCGACCCCGCCAGCTTTACTTCAGGGAAGCCTTTTTGCTTCCTTTTTCCTTTTGTATATATTGCATTGTTATTTTCCCTTCTTCATACTTACATTACAACATTGGGGACAATGTTGGGTTTTACGTATGGGGGTGTATTTCCCGTTTTCAAAAAAAAACAAAAAAAAAAACACAAAAAATTAAAAAGAAAAAACTCCAAAAATAATAAACCCTACTTTACTTTTATTCTTAAAGCATTTAGTTTCGAGAGTATATGTTTGTGGATTTTCATAATCGCTAGTTTTACTATTTGTTTGTTTATCTAAGATCGATAGATTTAAACGTTCGGGGTTAAGTTTTAAAGAATATCTTGTGTTTTTAATTTAAATAGAGGCTTTGTTATCAAGCACTACTTCTACTAGCTAAAATAGAGACATGTGTATTATGTTAGCAAAACAACTTTAGACTGCAATTATCCCTACTTTATGTCTTCAGGAATCTAGGAATATTCAACTTACTAAGGTTGCTCTCAAAACTTTTTTTTATTATTCTAGAATTTCTCTTGAAAACCCCTTGTATACACCAATTTAGCATGGCAAAAACACAAAAAGAAAAAAAAAAAAAAAGATCTTATGTCAATGGGAATACAAAAATTCCGTAAACATAGGCACCCAATATTTGTTAAAAGAAATCCTATGTCAATGGGAATTGCAAATTCCGTAAACACAGGCATTGGGTTAATTAAAAAGGTCAATTTTCCCTCGTCCCTCGTACACCAACGATGGGAGTCAAAGGAAACTTTATAAGAGGGGTGAGATGATACAATTCATCACCCCTAATCCAAGTACTCTTCTATTTGCCAAGGCTTTTTTCCCCCTTTTCCCTTAACCAAATTATTGTTTCTAGTTTTAATTCAAAAAATCATTTGAGAGCATAATTAGTAACTTATATTTTTCCTTTATGTTTCTTTAAACAAAGGTTATTATAATTTCGATCTAATCTCGTTTACTAATGATTGCAATTTTGTTTGCTATTTGGTTAATTAAGAAGTCTTTTGGCCAGGACATTTCTTCTACTTAAATCATTTGCATAATTTAGGACTTAACTCTTATTACTCCGAATTTTTATTTTTCAGTCTCTTATGATTAAAAATAAAACGATAGCCAAAAATTAGAACTTATGTTAATCCCGTATAGATCTCTCTTACTTTTGCCCTGGAATAGCAAAAGCTTAAGTATGGGGGTATTTGATAAGTAATAAAAAATATGTATTTTTGGTATAAGTATTAGTATAGTTTTAATTAATATTGTGAATTTTCTATGTAAATTAATGAATAAATTGCTTCTTTATTATTTCTGGTTTCTAACTTAGTTTTATTTTTGTTTTTGCAATTTTTTGCAAAATTTTCACAGGTCACGCCCTCAGACACGCCCGTGACCAAGGGCGTGTAATTTTAAAGATCAAATATCAACGGGACGGCTCAATTCAGATCAAATCCCGACAAATCGCTCAAGTCACGCCCGAGGTCACGCCCGTGACCAAGGGCGTGTAATTTTAAAAGCCAAATTTCCAGCTGGCAGCCGTTTTCAGGTGAAATCTCGAAGAGTTGATCAAGTCACGCCCGTGTTCCAGCAGAGTCACGCCCGTGAGCCGCCAGCGTGTCACGTCTCGAAGCCGCACCCATGCTGCCGACATCAGCCACCCATAGTCACGCCCGTGACTCACCAAGTCACGCCCGTGACATACCAAGTCACGCCCGTGTGCAGCCATGTTTGACGGCCAGACCTTCCAGAAGGCGGCGAATACAGCCGAGCAAATGTCACGCCCTAAGTCACGGCCGTGACATTCAAGTCACGCCCGTGACCTAGGGCGTGTAAAACTCAAATTTTCCCTATAAATAGAGGGGCTCGGCTGAAGTTATTTTCATCCAAATTTTGAGTGGTTTTTGTTGTATTGTGAGTTCTTTTGAGTGATTGTGAGCTTCTCTTCTGCATTTCAGTTTAAGTTCGTTTGTAGTTTTTTTTTTTCGTCTTCCTAGTCTAGTTGTAATGCTGATTTCAGAAATAAAATGATGTTTTTCTCATTTGGATCATCTTCTTTTTATTAATGTTAGTGTGTGTGCGTGTATGAGTTTAGCTTTATTGCTTTCATAATTTAGTTTTATTGCTTTTATAGTTAGTTTTATTGCTTTCATATTCTAGGTTTACTGTTTTCATAGCTTAGATTTACAAGCTTTCATAAAATAGTCTTATCGTTTTCTTTTTCGCCTTATTTTATCGCTTTCATTTTAAACGCTTTCTTTTTCAGTTTCTTTTAGAGTGTGTGCGTGTATGAGATAGTATTTTCCTTTTTTGTAGCTTAGTTTTTATTTCAGTCTTTATATAACTGCTATATACCACCCCCTTCTCAAATAAGAGGCTAATTTACTTTAGCACTTATTTAAGTCGGTTGGGATGGATATTATTTCTGCACCTTTATAAGTCTTTTCATTTCTATACCACCCCCTTCTCAAATAAGAGGCTAATTTACTTTAGCACTTATTTAAGTCGGTTGGGACGGATATTATTTCTGCACCTTTATAAGTCTTTTCATTTCTATACCACCCCCTTCTTAAATAAGAGGCTAAGAACTTTTTAGCACTTGTTTAAGGTGGTTGGGACGGATATTATTACTGTTTTTATATAAGTCTTTTTATTTCCTTTTTATCCGCTTATATCCGCTTTAATTATCAAACATGTATTTTTCAACCGATAATGCCGTCTCCATTCCGATGAGTGGCTAATTTCCTTTAGCGCACGACGTCGAAGAGCATTGGGACACAAAAATAGTTTTTCTATAAAAATTAAAACATCTCTTTCTAAAATAATTAACGCTTAAGGTTTACCCGAGAATCACGTTGAGTGGAGCCACATAATCGATGTGTGGTTTTCATTTCCGTTTTCGTACCTAGTTAGCCGAGAGGCTCGTGTGTACGGACTGATCACTCACGGGTAAAGAGAAGTGCGCTCTACCCTCGAGAGAGGACGAGGTAACTCTCCCGAATTGGAAATAAAAACCCAATAGCGGGGTTCGCAACATAAAGCGAGTATTAAGAACATTCGATTGTAGAACGAGAGTTCGGTCGAATATTCATAATCTCAGGTGGGCGTACCCTCGAGAGAGGAGCGTTCATAATTATGGAACCTCCACGGCCAAGTCATCTTAATATTTTGAAAAGTCATCACTTTTAATTCTACGAAAAATCTATTTTCGTCTCAAGGTAATTCGACGTCGCGCGCTATATTTCTCATCACTTAGAACTCTAGTAAATCGCTTAAATCATCTTTCGCATTTTATCATTTAGAACTCTAGTTAAATCAACTAAAAATATTATTCCGATAAAATAATAGTTCGTCCCTCGAAGTAGCATAATCAACACGACCCGCGGAAATATACGATCCCGATATTTTCTAAAAATATCCTGTATTACTTGCGATAAGGTATACTTGCCTTTATCAAATGATTAATTTGGACTAAAAATTCAAACACAGCTTTTCAAACTCATTTAGTGCAAAACTCTCCTTTTCTACTATTCAATTCAATAGAATTCGGCATTATAGCCGAAGCGTAATTGTCAATATTCCGAAAGAAGAAAAAGATCGTTACTTCTATCCTTCGATAGGATAACGGTTAATTTCTCAAAGTAGGAGTACTTGCGAGACTCTTCGAAAATATCCGCCAATTCTAAACTCTTAATATAAAGGTTATCTTTTATTTATAAAACAAAAAGAAGAAGCCCAAGTAATCATCATCACCCACCACCTGTGTTCGCCTGAGACCGCAAACACAGCCAGCTCGCCCTCCTGGTCTCCTCCTGAGACCGCGAACTGAGACCGCGCGACTAAGATGACTTAGTCCGCGAACTCCTCCAGAACCCTCTGGAAAGCCACCAGACCGGATTCAAGAGCCAACCCGTGCGGTCACGCCAGACCGGCACGTCCTTGAAGAGAACAACTTGTCACGCGGTCAGAGACAGACCGTGCGACCCTGAGGATGATCACCCGTCATGCGGTCACAGCCAGACCGCACGACCTCCACCTCCAGCAGCCCTTGGACCAGACCAGCGGTCAACCCTGGAAGCCGCAGCTGACCAATAGAACAGATCGCCATTGTCAGACCGCCAGACCGTGCGGTCACGCCAGACCGCCCGGTCTCTTCCCAGACCGCCCAGGTCCAAAAGCCTCCTCCACTTCCACTTCAATAATTTCAACACTCCCCCTTGAAGTGGGAAGTGGAAACTAGCCCAAGTAGCTCCCTTAGCCGTGTGAACGGCCCCTTTGCCAGCGCCTTAGTGAAGATGTCTGCGACATTGTCCGCACTCCGCACATGCTCGACCGAAAGAGATCCCTCCAGCACCTTCTCCCGTATGAAGTGATGCTCGATCTCGATATGCTTGGTCCTCGCGTGACAAACTGGATTGGTTACCAGTTTGAGAGCACTCTCGTTGTCACCGCGTAGCAGAGTCGGCTCCCGAACCTCCTTGTGGACGTCTCCTACCAACCTCCTAAGCCAGATGGCTTCCTGAGCTGCCAAGGCCGAAGCCTTGTATTCTGCTTCCGTGGTAGAGACTGACACGGAATCCTGCTTCTTGCTGCACCATGATATAGCCGTAGGGCCCGCCATGAAGACGAATCCAGATGTCGACTTCCGATCATCCGAATCTCCCCCGTAATCAGCATCCATGTATCCATGCACTTCGAAGCCCGCATCCCTCCTGTATAGGAGACCCATGTCCGAGGTCGCCTGGACATACTTCAGAATGTTCTTGGCCGCTAGCAGATGAGGTACCCGTGGCTCCGCCATAAACCGACTCACCCTGCCCACTGCATATGCAATGTCCGGCCTCGTGATCGTCAGATAGATTAAGCTCCCAACCAGAGCTCGGAACACCAACGGATCTTGCATGATCCTCCCCTCATCCTTCCGAAGCTTCATAGCCTTCTCCAGAGGTGTGGAAGTGCACTTCCCTTCCTTCATGCCGAACCGCTCCACGATCCGCTCCGCATACCCAGCCTGGGAAACCAGCACTCCACCTTCCTTCCTCTGCACCTCAAGTCCAAGGAAATGGTGAAGCTCACCTAAGTCCTTCATCTCGAACCTGATAGACAGCTCGGCTCGAAGCTGCGCTACCTCCTCCTTCGAGTTCCCCGTCACGATCATATCGTCGACGTAAAGCAGCACGATGACTTGAAGCTCCCGGCTCTTCTTGACGAACAAGCTTGAGTCTGAGTCTGAAGCAACAAATCCACATAATAGGAGATATTCTGCGATCTTCCCGTACCACGCCCTCGGCGCTTGCTTCAACCCGTACAGGGCCTTCTTCAGCTTGCAGACATGCTCCGGAAAATCTTCAGACACAAAGCCAGGTGGCTGGACCATGAAGATGTCCTTGTCAATCTCGCCGTACAAGAAAGCGTTCTTGACGTCGAGCTGCCAAATCTCCCATCCACTGAACGCCGCCAAGGCAATGATGAACCGAACTGAAGTCATTTTGGCCACCGGACTAAAAGTCTCTTCATAGTCTTCACCATATTGCTGCGAGAACCCCCGAGCTACAAGACGAGCCTTGTAACGCTCGATACTGCCGTCAACTTTCTTCTTGAGCTTGCAGACCCACTTGCATGTTACAGGAGTAGTGCCCTTGGGCTTGGTCACAAGAGACCAGGTCTCATTCTTCTCAAGAGCTGCCATCTCTTCTTGCATTGCAACATCCCACTCCTTCACGCCTTGGGCCTTCTCAAAGCTAGACGGCTCCCTCTCATCCAAGGGACCAGCGAAGAAACATGAGACAAAGCTCACTGCGTTTCCTCCTGTATAGCGATCAGGGGCAACGATTGCTCGCTTCGACCTCCTCAGCTCCTTCCCCTGAACCGCATTATCTCCGGCTGCTTCTTCCCTATCTCCTCTTCCAGATGTGCTAGGAGCATTGCTCCCCCTGCTCCCTGAACCAGAAGCCTCCGTCTCGGAACTAGAAGGAGATGGACCACCTGGTGACACAGGTAGCTCCACCTGAATATCTTCCACTGCTTGCTCTGGCACCTCCACCCTGCTCTCTGGTAGCTCCACTCCAGAAGACCCCTTATAAGATGTCACCTCATCAAATACAACGTCGCGAGATACAACAAATCTCCGCGTCTCTGGGTCCATGCACTTCCATCCTTTCTTCCGCTCGTCGTATCCCACGAAGACTAGCTTCCTTGCTTTCGCATCTAGCTTCGTCCGAAGAGCATCTGGAACATGCACGTAGCAGGTGGAGCCAAACACCCTAAGGTGTGCCACGCTTGGCTTCTCCTTGAACATCAACTCATGCGGAGTTAACATGTTGATGGGGCTCAGAGGCATCCTGTTGATGACGTAGGCAGCACAAGACATTCCCTCCGCCCAGAAGGACTTTGGGATACTCTTGGTATGCAGCCAACACTTGCAGGTTTCCGTCAGATGACGGATCTTCCGTTCTGCAACTCCGTTCTGTTGTGGAGTATGCGCACAAGTAAGCTCCCTCCGGATGCCTGCCTTCCTGCAAAAAGTAGAGAACTCACTGGAGGTGAATTCCCCTCCGTTGTCAGTCCTCGGCTTCTTCACCCACAGTCTCAGCCGACCTTCCACGAGCTCCTTGAACTCCACAAACTTGGCAAACGCCTCCGCCTTCTCCTTCAGGAAATAAACCCAGACATATCTGGTGTAATCATCGATCAACACCAGCATATACCTGCTGCCTCCGAGGCTTGGGGTAGCAGTTGGTCCCATCAAGTCACCATGGATGCACTCCAACGGCACACTACTCCTTGTCTGCGACTTGTCAAACGGTAGTCGATGAGACTTGCCGAACTGACATCCTGCGCAAACATGA
Organism: Dactylorhiza incarnata; assembly: GCA_033032865.1. Lineage (NCBI taxonomy): Eukaryota > Viridiplantae > Streptophyta > Magnoliopsida > Asparagales > Orchidaceae > Dactylorhiza > Dactylorhiza incarnata. Next base: position 10,131,049 of record JAWHQI010000027.1, read on the forward strand.
CCTTCTCCGTAGGAAGATAGACTTGGCAGGCCCTTGACCAGGCCTCTCACCGCCATTGCTTTCAGCTTATCCATCCCTACATGCCCCAACCTCTCATGCCATATAACGGCACCATCATTCGTCTTCATCTTGTCGACGTAGGAACTTGTCGATAAAACGAACAAGTCCTTTGCCCGTCTCCCGACATGGACGACCTCGGCCTTCACGGCCTCTACATTTCGTAGAAATTTCACTTCTGTTGGGCCGAACAGAACGTGATACCCAGCGTCAACAGCGTTGGTCACGGAGAAGAGGTTTTTCTTCATTCCGGGCACATGATAGACACTCTTCAAAGTAAGTGGCCCTCTATCACTGCCCAAAGAAACAACCCCCACCTTCTCTACTGGATGCACGGTATTATCAGCAGTAATGATTGCATTGTTACCTGTGTAGGGCTCCGTTGAAGAAAGCTTCGACTCGTCCCCGGTGAGATGATGACCACACCCCGAGTCCACGATCCAGTCCTCCAAATAGTTGATGGGAGCCGAAGCTCCAATAGAAGCCGAGAAGGCTCCTCCCCATCCTCCATCTATATGTCTGGCCTCAGCTTACTCCTTCTCTGCAGTATGCCCTGCTTGAGTGACCACTCTGCAATCCTTCTTGAAGTGCCCAATCTTCCTGCATTTATAGCATTTGAGACCTTCCTTCTTCTTCTTCTCTTCAGCCTTAGGAGGATAGCCCCTCTCCTGCTGTCCAGAAGTTGAAGGCCCATAGCCTCCAGTGGTCTTCTTCTTCTTATCCCACTTCTTCTTCTTCCCTGAGAAGAGAACTTCGCCATCTCCCCCAGTCACTGACAACCCCGCCATCTGTCTTGCCAAGCTTTCTTGCGAAGAAAGCAAGTTCTCCAGCTCCAACAGAGACGGCTGATTTGCCCATCCCTGCACCGACGTCACAAAGGCCACATATTCCTTCCGCAAGCCGCGGATGATGTGCCTCTTCAGCTTCGCCTCAGAAATTGGCTCATCAGGATCCAGTGCTGATATCTCAGCGCAGAGGTTCTTCATCTTCAGAAAGAAGGTGGAGATAGAAAGATCGCCCTGAGCCGACCTTGCCAGCTCATTCTCCAAGAACTGCAGCCTCGCTACATTCTTCTTATTAAACAGCCCATCCAGGGCTCTCCAGATCTCGGCAGCTGATCCACACCCTAAGATGTGATCAAATAGATCAGGTGAAATGGCACGCTTCAAAGTGAACTCGGCCTTGGCGTTGGTCTTCCTCCATGCTCTCACGGCCGGTCCATTATCACCTCCTTCTACTGCCTTCACCTCTTCTGTTTCATCTCCTCCTACCACCTCCCAGAGGTCCTCACCCAGAAGATAGCTCTGCATACAGGACTTCCACTTCTTGAAGTTAGTCGATGTAAGCATCTCAATACCAAGACCTCTTGCAAAACCACCTTCCATTGCACTTCCTCTGGTTCCTTCTTCACAAAGGCGATGGCTACTCTAAGTTATTCACTGCTCTTTCAACTCCAACCTCCCTCTGATACCATGTGAAATTTTCCGGACCTTGTGAGAGTAAGCAGGAATAACAACTAGAGATGCAAGCCAAACAACCAGAGACAATCTTAGGGCAAGCAATTGATCTTTATTGATAGCATAAACTTCATTACAGGGCAAGACATGCTTGGCGAGACATGATTTCGCCAGCACAGATACCAAACAGAAATACAAGAAGATGAGGATAACTTGAGATCGCTCCAGACCGCGCGACCTCCCTGCGACTTCAACACACTGCCAGACCGCAGCGCCTTGCCGATCACAGCACACCACCAAACCGCTGATCAGACCGCTCCCTTCTTCCGACCTCCTGACTCTCCCGAACTCCAGCACCACAACTCCAAGCCGCAGACCGCCCGAACACTTTCAGAGGAAGAGGTGATCGCTGCCGCCCACACTATCCGCAGAAGCTGAACAAGAGGAATTCAATCAGCAGACCGCACGGTCAGAATAAACAAGACCGCAGGAAACAAGCGAACTCAGCTTACACTTGGTGTGTTCATCTTTTGCTGCAATAGTGGCTCCCTATTTATAGGCGTGAGACCTGATCCAGTCACCACCCTATGAGATAGAGTCACCACCCATCAGATCGCGCGACCTTACCGGTCAACCCGCGCGATCACTGCAACCCTCCTGCTTCATTTTGGTGAGCGCCGACTTCGCTCCAGACCGCGGGAGATCGCTACTCCCTTGGTCTGAACACGACTCCACACGGAGATCGCCAGACCGCCTAGAAGTCACCCACCACCTGTGTTCGCCTGAGACCGCAAACACAGCCAGCTCGCCCTCCTGGTCTCCTCCTGAGACCGCGAACTGAGACCGCGCGACTAAGATGACTTAGTCCGCGAACTCCTCCAGAACCCTCTGGAAAGCCACCAGACCGGATTCAAGAGCCAACCCGTGCGGTCACGCCAGACCGGCACGTCCTTGAAGAGAACAACTTGTCACGCGGTCAGAGACAGACCGCGCGACCCTGAGGATGATCACCCGTCATGCGGTCACAGCCAGACCGCACGACCTCCACCTCCAGCAGCCCTTGGACCAGACCAGCGGTCAACCCTGGAAGCCGCAGCTGACCAATAGAACAGATCGCCATTGTCAGACCGCCAGACCGTGCGGTCACACCAGACCGCCCGGTCTCTTCCCAGACCGCCCAGGTCCAAAAGCCTCCTCCACTTCCACTTCAATAATTTCAACAATATATTGCAATGCGTTGCTTTTATTTTATTTCTTGAATCATGAAATCGCAAGATCCTTTTTACTCTTTGGGTTGTTCTAGTAATTTCTTCCGCTGCGCACATTTTGATGTGTTCATATCATTATGAATGGTATTTAGAAAACCCAATAGTGGTATCAAAGAGAGGTTTGTGATCTAATGCGTGTAAATAAGAAATTTTGAAGTGTTCTAAATGTCTGGATTTCTTCCTGTGTGTTTGCATTCCGATGAAGTGTTCTAACTTGGAACCCCGCCAGGAACGCATGTGATTGCATTGCGATTTCACTATTTCAAAAATCGTTTCTCCTTTGCAGTAACTGTCCCTCATATTGGTTTGTAAATTCAAGTGTCTTAGATTTTGAATCTGACATTGAGAGACGAGCTTGTCTACTGCAAAAGTGGAGTTGTTTTTGCCTTTGGCCAATGTATGTAAATCTGGAGGTTTAGAAGTGTTCTAAATGCTCGGATTTAGCCCTTTTATCAAAGTGTTGATAATTTTATTTTTGTGCACATCTGGGATGTATTTGGTTTGTGAATGTTGTAATATTTTATATGTGCACATTGATTAATTTTTAATCGATTATTATAAAATCCCTTATTAAATATTAAGTATACGGATGCCTTCCGATGGATGACACTCTTCCTGCCTCGATCGATGAAGTGTGGGCATGCCAAAGCAAGGTGCATCAATCTATCTTGGTAAGGGTGCGAGCGGATAATTATGATATCCCATTGTCGACATCGGGTCCAACTTAACTAGGTGACCTCAAAAGTTGAGTGCCTAGATGCATTGGATTGGCATACACCATATGATGGATGCGAATAAAGAGTTATTCACCAACCATACAAGAGTTGCCTAGTGATGCAATTGGCAAGTGTTGTCTACCTAAATAACCGCATTATGAGAGGAACACCAAAGCGGACTCATTGTGTTGGTGAAATACAAATCTTGTCCACTAAGAGAGTAGCTCGCATAAACTCTCTGAATTGATATTAAGGGTTATCAATTTGAATAAAATAGTGGGAGTATTTAATAAAAGACCTTATTAAATAAAAATGTATTTTGAAATATAGTACTAAAATATATTTTGCATTATTTTGTAGAACTTCCTTGGAAAGTGGATCTCACTCCACCTTGTCTCTGAGAGCTATCCTTGAGAAGGACAAGATCAATGGGACTAACTTCCTTGACTGGTATAGAAACTTGAGAATTTTTCTCAGGCAAGAGCGTAAGCTCTATATCTTGGAAGAGTCCCCCATCAGAGCCGATCGGGAACTCATCCTGTGCCGACAAAGATGCTTATAAGAAGTATCAAGATGAATCCCTGGATGTCGAATGCCTCATGCTCGCTACTATGACCTATGAGCTTCAGAAGCAACATGAGACCTTATGTGGCTTTGAGATTATCGAGCACCTGAAGAAAATGTTTCAAGGGCAGGCTCGGCAAGAGAGGTTCGACATCACTAAGGCTTTATTTCAGTGTAAAATGGGAGCAAGAGACCCAGTGGGAACTCATGTACTCAAAATGATTGGGTACATTGAGAACCTTCAGAGACTGGGGTTTCTTTTAAGCCAAGAGTTGGCTACTGATCTGATCCTGCAATCGTTGTCGGGCAGTTACGAGCAGTTTTTTTTGAACTATAACATGAATGAGATAGATAAGACACTGCCAGAGCTCTTAGGCATGTTAAGAACTGCCGAGAACAACATTGTACAACCCCGATATCCGCCAGGCAAGGAGACGCGGTTCAAGAAGGCAATAGGGTGAAGGAGGTAATGAGGAAGAGAGGCTCGCTGAAGGTAGTGCCGAAGACCTTCCCTCTCGGAGGGCTCGCTGAAAGGTGAGCGAGAAGAATTTGTGAAATAAGCGCTCGCAGGCCGTTTTAGGAAGATTCCGGAGTTCGACGAAAGGAGCACTGCGTTCGACGAACTCTCCAGTGATCGTCGAGCTCACCTGACTCCGTCGAGCCCACCCCTGTTCGACGAAATCATCAGAAGTCAGCGGAGTCTTCTATGCTCATTAAATCCAAAGGGACGGTCTCGCCAGGGGAGTCGCGAGACCCAGACCTCGGCAGATATCTTCGGCAGCGCTCAGCAGGGAAGCAGTGGTCGATGAGTCGCCCATCTCAGCAAACAGCGAACAACCTAGCGTTCGGTATCCGTCAACCTCGCCCGTGTTCGGCGAAGTGACCTGCGTTCGGCGAAAGGCGGGTTGAGCTCGACGAAGTCTAGAGGCGGTCTCGCAAGAAGGCTCACGAGATCGGACCTCGGCAGATACTGCCAGAATTGGCCGGCGAGGTCCTCGCAGGGTGATCGCCTAGGAGAGGCATCACGAGCAGGGCTCGCGGGAAGGCCCGCGAGAGCTTCAAAGTAAGGTTCTCGCGGTTCCTTGCCCATAGGTTGATAGGGCCAAGTTACCCTTTTACTCTTGGTGGACTGCCCTTAGCCTCTCCAAACAGCGGAGTTTGACTGTTAGCAGACCCATTTGGGGAGCGGATAGTAAAATCAAAAGGCGGAATCCTGCTATTTGCAGGCCAGACTAGAAAACCTTTAAATAAGACCTCAAGGGCACCTTTGGAGAGGACTTCACTTCAGCTTCTCTCTCCTCAGACTTTCTTTGGTTAGCATTCCCAGAGCTCTCCAAGGTGCCCAAGTCTCTGCTTTGGCTTGGGAGGGGAAGCGCTCAATGATCTTCCGGGTTAGTGGAGGGACCTCCTCGCTGTGACTAAGGTCTTAGTCATTTTTCTAGTCTTCGGTCTACCTTCTCCGAGGGATCAATAAGGGCTAGCTGCCCCTTATTTCGGTGAGGGGCCCGAGCTCCACAAGAGACCGAGAAATCGGTTTCAACATTTTGGTGCGGTGAGCGTGGAGCGTGGCTGGTCCAAGAAAGTTCCAAGGAGCAGATATGACAGGAGGCGAGGATCAAGGCGAGGAGTTCAGCGAGCCACCACAGGTGGTGACGCCGAGGATGTTCGCGGATTTCAGGAGGGAGGTGCTTGACACCTTCGGGCTCACGGTCGCGGCGCTGCGAAGTGAGTTCGTGACCCCGGCACCCCAGGTAACCCCTCCCCGAGCAGCGGTTGGCGAGAACGCCCCAGGGGGAAGGGCCGGAAAGGAAGTCGCAGGAAGTTCAGTTCAAGACTTGGAAGGGCGAGTGTTGTTCGCCAGCCCGGCGAGTTCCGTGCTGGCGAGCTCCCTGCCGGCGAACTCTGTGCCGGCGAGCGCGGCGCAAGCGAGCACGCGCCTGGAGGACATGGCAACTGTGGGAGTCATCCAGGCGAACACCATTCTCGCGAGCACCGTCCCCGCGATCCCGAGTCTAGCGAGAGAGCTTGGGGGTCGTGTGGAGCGAGAAAGGGTAGCAGAAAGGGGAAGTCCCTTCTGCGAGTTGGTACTTTCTGCACCTGTCCTGGCAGGGTTCGGAGAGTGGGACAGGGTGTACTACAACGACAGGGATGACCCCGTCCAACATCTCCAGTCTTTTGAGGACTCGGTCTCCATCAGGCCGATGTCGGATGCTTTCAAGTGTCGTCTCTTCGCCGTCACTCTTAAAGAAAAGGCCAGGGACTGGTTTCATCAACTCCCTACAGGGTCGATCTACGCTTTCGAGGATTTGCGTCGGAGTATCTTATTGTTATTCTCAACTTCAAAGAAAAGGAAGAAGGACGTCGAGTCTCTCTTCAAAGTGAAGCAGGAGCCGAAGGAGTCGTTGGCTCGCTACGCGGATAGGTTCCAGGAATAGGTGCTGCTCACTCAGGAGAAGCCTGGGTTTGCACTCCAGCTCGCCTTCACGGTCGGGCTGAGGGAAAGTTTCTTCAAAATGGCCCTAAAGAGGAAAGCCCCCGTCTCCTACGAGGAGTGGATGGAGAGGGTGGCGGAGGAGATTGAGAGTGAGGAGGCCAACCCGGAGCTCACCAAGAGGCTATCAAAGCTCAGTGATCCGGAGGACAGGCAGCAAGAGGTAAGGAGAATGGAAGAGCCCAGGGCCCCGGAGGGGGAGTGGAGGCAGCGTGCCGAAGGAATGAAGGGTCAGGGAAGGGGTTACGGCCCGGGAAGGGGTAACTTCCATGGAGGACAAGGAAGACCCCACCAGTTGGGGTGGAGGCAGGGTCTGAGGCCATTGCCTCCCCCACCTCAGCAAGCCATGGCGATCAAGCGGAGACGAGGAGGAAGAGGAAGAAGAGAAGAGGCTAGAGAAGATGCAGGGGCAGGGAGAAGGAGGAGGAATAGGATGGCGGAAGGCGAAGCAGGGGAGGTGACGTTGTCGTATTGTGACTTCCACGATGAGGAAGGTCACGCAACGGCCACCTGCCCAGAGTTCCTGAAAACAAAAAGGGACCGAGTGCCAGCGCCGAGGCAACAGCAACAGGTGAGAATTGAGGAGGTCGAGCCTCGAGGGGAGGAGGAAGAAAGGTATGAAGACAGAGTTGATGTGGGGAGTAGAGGAGGGATCGGGGTGATCCATGGGGGGGTAGGGGTGGAGGCAACCCACAAGGCTAGCCTCCATACCATCTATCGGCGGAGCGTGGCCTCAACATCCACTGCTCCACCCCCAGCGGAAAGAAGTACTTTCTCCCAGAAGGACATTCCAAGCCATGAAGACCCGTTCTGCGATGCGCTGGTCATCCAGACCGCCATCGAGAACTTCACCGTCTGGCAGATTCTAGTCGATAACGGGAGCTCGGTCAACGTCGTCTTCAAGAAGGCGTTTGATGAGATGAAGGTGGAGGCCAAGAGGGTGTTGGCCTCAGATGGCCCCCTATTCGGCTTTTCGGGAGAAAGGAAGGAGGTAGAGGGTGGAGTGGGGCTCCATGTGACCCTCGAAGGGCAGTCCCGGAACTACCGCTTCATGATAGTGGACGCCCCAAGCAGCTACAGCGCCATCTTCGGACGGCCTCTCATCAGCGCGTTTAGATGCGTCCATTCCACCTTCCACCAATGTCTCAAGTTCAACACGGGTGGAGTCTAGGTACGGATCCGAGGAGACCCCAAGATGGCGAGACAGTGCTATGTGACAGCTGTCAACACCGTCACCTGGATGGGACAAGCGCAGTAGTTCGATAAAGTGATGGAGGAGGCGGCAGAAGCTGGAGGAGAGAATGGAGTCGAGGAGAGGATGGAGGAAGAGGAAGTTCATGCCCAGGAAGGGGTCGCTGAGAGGCCCAGGGCGGAGAAAGAAGAAGAAGAGGGGAAAGGAGAGGGTGCCCGGGAAGGAGGGGCGGAAGAGTTGATGATGGTAGGAGAGGCAGGGACGGAGGAAGGAGCCCAAGCGCTCGCTTGCGGTAGAGAGAAGGAAAATGCTTGGGGAGAGCAATCTAGGCTGGAGTCCGTGGATGAGGTCGTGGAGCTTGAAGTCACCACTCGGCTCGGGGTGGTGGAAAAGGTCCGAGTCAGCGGAGAGCTCAGTTCGGAGGAGCAGGCTGAGATCCTGGCCTGCGTGCAGAAGAATGTGGATGTCTTCGCTTGGAGCACCACGGAGATGCCCGGGATCGATGCGGATGTGGCTTGCCACCGCCTCAACCTCAACCCCGGCACCCTCCCCATCTGTCAAAAGAGGAGGGCCGTAGCGGACAAGCTTGAAGAACCCATCCGAGAGGAGGTGGGTAAACTCCTGCAGGCAGGTTTTGTATTAGAGATCCAGTACCCAGGCTGGGTCTCCAACGTGGTCATGATGAAGAAGGGAGGAGGTAAGTGGAGAATGTGTATCGATTTTTCACTACTTAATAAATCATGCCCAAAAGATTGCTACCCCTGCCTAGAATCGACGCGCTGGTTGACTCAGTCGTCGGTTTTCCTGTAATGTCTTTCTTAGATGCTTTTTCAGGTTACCACCAAATTCGCATGCACCCCCCGGACATCAAAGATGTCTCCTTCATCACGGGGGATGGATGTTACTGTTATAAGATGATGCCCTTCGGGGTCAAGAACGCAGGCGCCACGTACCAAAGGATGATGTCTTTCGCGAACAGAAAGGAAGAAATTTAGAGGTCTATGTTGATGATCTCATGGTGAAAAGTCGGGACCTTGAGTCCATCCTCCGAGACCTCGAGTCCCACCTCCGAGACCTCGAGGAAACGTTTGGAACTCTACGAAAGTACAAGATGAAACTCAACCCCCTGAAGTGTGTCTTTGGGGCTAGCCGAGGGAAATTTCTAGGTCACTTGCTCACCCCAGCGGGGGTGGAGCCTAACCCGGACAAGGTCAAGGTAATAATGGAGTTGGGGTCGCCAAGAAACCCGAAGGAGGTTCAAAGCCTCACGGGGAAGCTGGCCGGACACAGAAGGTTCCTCTCCAAGGTGGGAGAGAAGTGTGCGCCCTTCTTTAAGGCGCTAAGGGGCAACAAAAAATTTGAATGGACTACGGAATGCGAGGGAGCCTTCCAAGCCTTGAAAGAGCAACTCACCCAAACCCCCCTACTTTAAGGGCCGAGATCGGGAGAGGACCTATCCCTATACCTGGGAGTAGGGTCTGAGGCAGTGAGTGCAGTGCTGATCTGGGAGGAGGGGACAAAACAATTCCCTATCTACTATGTCAGCCGAGTGTTGAAGAAGACGGAGCTCCAATACCCAATCTTTGAAAAGTTGGCTTTCGCATTGGTGGTGGCGGCTCGGAGGCTCCGGCCCTACTTTCAGGCACACTCCATCAGAGTAGTGACAGACCACCCGCTTCGCAAAATCATGGAAGGGGTTGAGCACTCGGGAAGATTGGCGAAGTGGTCCGTAGAGCTGAGCGAGTTCGATATTACGTTCGTGCCCAGGACATCAATCAAGGCCCAAGCGGTGGCGGACTTCATGGCCGACTACACGACCGAGGTGGGGGAACATGAACCGCCTCCCCCAGTGGCATGGAGGATGTTAGTGGATGGTGCCTCAGGAAAGCACTCCTATGGGGGGGGGGGGGGGGGGGGGGGAATCATCCTAGTGAGTCCCCAAGGGACAAAGATCGAGCAAGCCTTGAACATTTATTTTCCAATTACCAACAACCAAGCAGAGTACGAGGCGGTGATAGCGGGCCTGCGGTTAGCTCGAGAACTGGGAGTGCAAGATGTGGAGGTCAAGGGAGAGTTTGAGTCAAAGGACCCGACCCTCCTGCGGTACTTGGAGAAGGTCAAAGGAGTGACCTATCAGGTGCGCCAGGCTGTACAGGAAGACTCTCTCGGGACTCCTGGCCCGTTGTGTTTCAGAGGAGGAGGTTCCGAGAGTCCTGGAAGAAATTCACTCCGGGGAGTGTGGGAGTCACTCCGGGAGCCGAACTCTGGAAGGGAGGGTGTTGAGACCAGGCTATTTCTGGCCCACCCTCAGCAAGGATGCGGCGGAGTTCGCAAGGAGGTGTCCAAAGTGCCAGCTCTATGCTCCGCTTCAACTCCTCCCAGCTCAGAGGCTTCGAACCATCACTGCTCCCTGGCCCTTCGCCATATGGGGGTTGGACCTAGTTGTCCCTTTCCCTCAAGCTAGCGGCCAAAGAAGGTTCTTACTGGTCATGATCGATTATTTCTCCAAATGGGTAGAAGTGAAGGCGCTCGCCAAGGTAAAATCTCAAGTTGTGAGGAATTTTGTATGGGGAGAAATAATCTGCAGGCACGGCCTTCTGATGAGTCCTCATCATATACACATATTTGGACTCATCCGGGCCATTTTTCCAATCATTCCACTGCACTTTAGCCCCATTTAAGCTCATAATTATCACTCTCTGCTAGGTGCACATCTTGGCCCGTTTCGGTGTTATTTTCTTGTTCATCTTTGTTACTAGTTGTCATGCTGTGTTAAGTGCCACCTTCAGTGGCCAGACTGGTGTCGTATGTTGGAACAGGAGTCGTGCAGGTGTTCCCGGTACAATTCTGTACAGGAACACTGCGCACGATCACTGGCTCCTTCGCGCACGACCACTGGTCGTGCGCCTCTGCTCGTGCGCACTTAACGCCCATTTCTTGAGTTCTGTTTGGCTTATCGCACGACCACTGACGATAGTGCGCACGACCACTGTTCGTGCGCCATTGATCGTGCGAACATTGTATTTTATAATTTTCTTCCCTTGCAGGCTCCGTCCAGGCAGGCGCACGATCACAAGATGCTAGTGCGCACGACCACTGGTCGTGCGCCACTGATCGTGCGCACTGTTTATTCCAGCGCCTATAAATAGCCCTGCTCGCGATTTAGGTCAGAGCTCTCGCCGTTTTTCCGCCCAGCTCCGCCGTTCCGCCCAGCTCCGCAGGTTTTCGCCCCCTAGGCCTCCTCCATCATCCAAGGGCTTCAAGGAGGAGATTCTACACTCATCTTCATCGCCAAGGAAGGAGTTCCTCGCATCGGACGTGGCCAGATTGTAAAATGCTGGAGAAGATGGGTCCATTGGGAGGTGTGACAGCCCTCCTCTACCCCGGACGCAGTTGGGACCGAGCTAGGACGTGGATTGACAACCCAACGATTCCTACCGTGAATCTACAACGAGACTCCGGATTCGGTCGTATCTCTTGCCTCTTTCTTCTACTTGTGTGGTTGTATTTGTTTGTAATCTCTATATTTAGATGATGACACTATGAATCTTGTTTATTAATGTTCATTTCATGTTTATGGAATCATATTATTCATATGTGTGAATGAGGTGCGCCGCCATCCATTTTCCACTCCACCACCGTCTCCGGTGCCGCACTAGCAATTTCTAGTGGCGTGCTTGTCGAAGAGGTGCTTGCGACCCTCATCCGTATGCCTACTCTTCCATCCGCCTAGCGAAGCGTGGCATAGCGGCCCGTGTATTCCATCCCGCCTAACGAAGCAGCGCGCTCAAGGCCTGCATAGTTCGATCCGTTTGCCTACTTGTCCATCCGCCCTTACGAAGTAGCGCGTTCAAGGCCTACGTAGTCTTCCATCCCGCCGAGCGAAGCTTTGCATAGCGGCATTGCATAGGAGTAGTTGTAGCTTTTTCTCTTTATTTTCCACAAACCAAATCAACCCCCGTGTCCGCAATTCATCCGACCCAAAGGACTTCGATCTCAAGTCCTTCCTCGAACGTAAACTCCGCCTTACTGTGTTCCTTGAGAGATTCGATACTCGGGGATTACTCCTCATTTTATATTACTTGAACGATCGGTACACTACCGTTTCGTGTCGCAGTCGAGCTACCGCCTATAGCGGTGTGTGAGATTTGCGCCATCAAGTTTTTGGCGCCATTGCCGGGGAACACAGACGTGTGAGTTTTCTTGAGAGGGAGAACCTGAAAGAGAAGCCCTTCCATTTGTAAATTGCATTTCTTTGTTTTATTTCTTTTTATTCCTTTTTCCTGTTTTAATTAGGTTGCTTTAGTAATTCTCGTCAGGTGTAGTATTTTGCACAATAGCATCTTTGTTTTGAATCGTATTATCTTCACACTATGTGGGCACATCTCAATATCCGTTGCCGTTGGTGTGGAGCTACTTCCCACTCTAGTGATGAATGCCCTACGGAGAACAGTAGGCATAATTCTTATAGCCCAGCATATGGAGCACCGACTTCGTCTGGTACTCCATATGGTGCGCGTAAGTCTTATGGCTACTCTGCTGAGCCTTTACCATCATACTTCTTTTCGGCTTCAGCCCCCGCTGTGCCAAAGAAGCCCGCAAGGCAGTGCCAGTTTTGTCGGAGCACTGATCATGTCTTGAAGGACTGTGCCGAGTATCTTCGCCAATTGGACGAGGATGACGAGCCGGATATCCGGATCGCCCCAACTCCTAACTCTGTCGGCACACCTTCAACATCCGGTTATGTGTCTTTGTCACCTTCACATCTTGAAGGGTATGGTATGGACACGGTCACCGGATGAGCGGCTGATCTATGCACTGGCATTGCTGAGCCTATTCTCCATGTGCATCCACCACCCCTAGTGGATTCGATTCTTTGTGAGGAATCGGTGCTCGACTTTTATCCGAACACTATTCCTCTCCCTGTTGTGCATACTACACTCATCTCTGACGACATTGTTGATGATGTGTCGCAAGAGGAGGCGGTTGATCTTAGTATTGTGCCTACCCCTATGGAGGAGGACAACCTTCTAGGTGAAGAGGAGTTTTCCTCAGCACCGGTGGAGGAAGTCCAAATCCTAAGCTTGGCCACCGTTGATCCCGCCAAATCTTGTAGCATTGATGACAATGCAAACATTATTTTACTTCCCCAACCTAATGGGAGTGAGACCGGGACCACTCCCCCGATTTTTGATTATTTATGTCATTCTTCTCTTTTATTTCTTGACCCCCCTTCTTCATCTGAGCCTGTGCAGGTTGAGTCTTCACAGGTACATCAGGAGGACTTGGAGCATGATGCTCAAGTCAATGATGAGAGCATCCTCTCATGTGAGGAGGTTGATCCCCCCTCCATAGAGGAAGCTCCACTCGTTGCCTTCTCCTCCTGCAGACCTGCTGTGGGCGATACCTTGCTGGGCAAGGATAGTTTTGGTGAGATGAGTGAGGACCAGGCCTCCTCCTCTTCTTACTTTCTTTTCCCTCTACCTGTGAGGAGCAGGTATTATTATTTAGGTAGAGGGGTGACTGCCTTATCTCCGTATCGGTACCAGCTACCGAAACGGATAATGGAGCAGTTACCTGTGCATTTTCTTTTTCATAGGCACATTAGCTAGAACTATTTTAATTTAGAATAAGTCGTGCTGGGATGACAATAACCCCAGTAGTTATCTTTCTTTTCTGCATTTTTATTTCATCTAATCATGTTTAGTTAGTAATATTTCTTTTCAGTTTTCTATTTTCTTTTGTTTCTGCGGAGCTGACCCCTGCAGGTATCTTTTCTTTGATGGCGGATGCTGCAGCTTCATTTTAGCTTACACGCCAATCTTCTGGTGTGCTCATTTCTGAGCACTGGGTACTCTCTTTCCCTAGCCTTTCCTGATTTTCATGTCATATATTCTGTGGATTGTTTAGTTTAAGTCTGGGGGAGAGTAGTTTTGTTTACCCGCTCACGTGCACTATTGCACTGCATACTAGAAGATTTCATTTAAATTGTTGTTCATTTTCATTGCACACCACCACACCCACTTGAGCGCGTACTCGCCTGTATGCATGCTCTGTAGTGAATTTAATTCTTCTGCTTATGTGGGAAAGTCTAGGTGATGGCTTAGGACTATGTAGCAGAGTAAAATGTTGATCCCCGTAGTGCTCCTAGTCGAGTGCTCGGTTGCATAGGAATTTGTGTAGGTTAGATCTCTTTTTATACTATGGTTTTATATTTTTCTCTATTAGTGTAAATGTTGTTTACTCTACTCAAATGGTGAATCCGGTGTGAATCAAACGGTAGCGTAGGGATGTGTGTAAACGATCGCTAGACTCGTATTGCTTGAGTCGGGAGAAAGGAGAATCATTCTCGGTGGCTAGAACTTGCCCCAAGCGATTCTTGAAGCATTGGCATAGGATAGTTCTAGTGCGTGAGAATGACGTAGGCCATTATTTTGGCCCGGTTGAACTTTTTATTTTATGCCTATCGTCTACCCTTGCTAGCCCCTTTGTGCCTACCCTTTTCTTGATTCAGCTCCACTTATATCTCACCAAGGCCTAAAAGCCTAACCTAGTCGCACACCCAAATCTGAGCTTTAGTTGTAGTTTTATTTACATTTTGGGGGGTGTTGACTGTGGTGTTTATTATGTGAATCTGTGGATGTGCTCATTTGAAAATTTTGCTGAAAGAAAAAAAAAAGACAAGAAAAAGAAAGATAGAAAGAAAAATGAAAAAAAAAAGAGAAGAAAGAAAAATGAGTTTTATTGAAAAATCATGTAGAAAAATTATGTATTGGGAGTAGGCGGTGCACACACCTATGTTGCAAAAGTTCAAGTCTGGGGGTGTGGTGCACTTGCATTCGATTTTGGTGCGCGGGTAGTTATTTTAAAAGCTCATTTGGGTTATGTGTTTAAGCCATTTTGTTTATCATCGTTTACCTCACCGTGACCCAACCCCATCTCTAACCTAAAGTCCTACCGACTCACACTATGAACCAATCTAGTGTCGTGGAGAGAATGTGACCGGGCAAGCCTATGGTCACCGACACCGATGGATTTCGGTGGAGTTTGTCCGGCATCCCAATCTTGAGCAATGCTCATCTCAGCGTTTAGTTTACTTTCTCCGTATGCATGACCGAACGATTCACCGTAGTTCACCATTTTGAGTAGTTGTAATATGCTTTTACTCTTTTAGAAATATATAGACTGTTTATATAATCAGAAATCTTCTCTACTATTCTTCTTATGACGTGAGCATGCGACTTCGCATGGTACTCTGTATTGTAGTTTTAAGCCATCTACTTTTCTTTCCCCGTTCGCATGAAATTTGTTTGCTCGGGACGCGCAAACAGGTAAGTCTGGGGGTTTGATGAGTCCTCATCATATACACATATTTGGACTCATCCGGGCCATTTTTCCAATCATTCCACTGCACTTTAGCCCCATTTTAGCTCATAATTATCACTCTCTGCTAGGTGCACATCTTGGCCCGTTTCGGTCTTATTTTCTTGTTCATCTTTGTTACTAGTTGTCATGCTGTGTTAAGTGCCACCTTCAGTGGCCAGACTGGTGTCATATGTTGGAACAGGAGTCGTGCAGGTGTTCCCGGTACAATTCTGTACAGGAACACTGCGCACGATCACTGGCTCCTTCGCGCACGACCACTGGTCGTGCGCCTCTGCTCGTGCGCACTTAACGGCCATTTCTTGAGTTCTGTTTGGCTTATCGCACGACCACTGACGATAGTGCGCACGACCACCGGTCGTGCGCCATTGATCGTGCGAACATTGTATTTTATAATTTTCTTCCCTTGTAGGCTCCGTCCAGGCAGGCGCACGATCACAGGATGCTAGTGCGCACGACCACTGGTCGTGCGCCACTGATCGTGCGCACTGTTTATTCCAGCGCCTATAAATAGCCCTGCTCGCGATTTAGGTCAGAGCTCTCGCCGTTTTTTCGCCCAGCTCCACCGTTCCGCCCATTTCCGCAGGTTTTCGCCCCCTAGGCCTCCTCCATCATCCAAGGGCTTCAAGGAGGAGATTCTACACTCATCTTCATCGCCAAGGAAGGAGTTCCTCGCATCGGATGTGGCCGGATTGTAAAACGCTGGAGAAGACGGGTCCATTGGGAGGTGTGACAGCCCTCCTCTACCCCGGACGCAGTTGGGACCGAGCTAGGACGTGGATTGACAACCCAACGATTCCTACCGTGAATCTACAACGAGACTCCGGATTCGGTCGTATCTCTTGCCTCTTTCTTCTACTTGTGTGGTTGTATTTGTTTGTAATCTCTATATTTAGATGATGACACTATGAATCTTGTTTATTAATGTTCATTTCATGTTTATGGAATCATATTATTCATATGTGTGAATGAGGTGCGCCGCCATCCATTTTCCACTCCACCACCGTGTCCGGTGCCGCACTAGCAATTGCTAGTGGCGTGCTTGTCGAAGAGGTGCTTGCGACCCTCATCCGTATGCCTACTCTTCCATCCGCCTAGCGAAGCGTGGCATAGCGGCCCGTGTATTCCATCCCGCCTAACGAAGCAGCGCGCTCAAGGCCTGCATAGTTCGATCCGTTTGCCTACTCGTCCATCCGCCCTTACGAAGTAGCGCGTTCAAGGCCTACGTAGTCTTCCATCCCGCCGAGCGAAGCTTTGCATAGCGGCATTGCATAGGAGTAGTTGTAGCTTTTTCTCTTTATTTTCCACAAACCAAATCAACCCCCGTGTCCGCAATTCATCCGACCCAAAGGACTTCGATCTCAAGTCCTTCCTCGAACGTAAACTCCGCCTTACTGTGTTCCTTGAGAGATTCGATACTCGGGGATTACTCCTCATTTTATATTACTTGAACGATCGGTACACTACCGTTTCGTGTCGCAGTCGAGCTACCGCCTATAGCGGTGTGTGAGATTTGCGCCATCACCTTCCCCTGGCTATAGTGACGGACAATGGGCCGCAATTTGCTAGCGAAGAATTTGTTAGCTTCTGCACCCAGCTTGGCATCGACCTCAGGTTCGCATCGGTTCACCACCCAAGAAGCAACGACCAGGTGGAAGCGGCAAACAAAGTAATCGTCAACCTACTGAAGAAGAAGGTGGAGAACCTCTGAGGGAATTGGGTAGAGCAACTACCATCCATTCTCTGGGCCCTGAGGACTACCCCTAACACCGCCACCGGGGAGACCCCGTTCAAACTTTATCATGGGTCTGAAGCAATCCTTCCCATAGAGTTCAGATCATCCACGAATTCTTCCGAGATGAATGAGTGTGAGGCACCAGTATCGAATAAAG
Organism: Dactylorhiza incarnata; assembly: GCA_033032865.1. Lineage (NCBI taxonomy): Eukaryota > Viridiplantae > Streptophyta > Magnoliopsida > Asparagales > Orchidaceae > Dactylorhiza > Dactylorhiza incarnata. Next base: position 10,148,069 of record JAWHQI010000027.1, read on the forward strand.
TGTATGCTGGCTTGCCGCAGACGAGTACTATACCTGGGTGATTTTTGTTTATTTGGTTCAATGCTAAGGAAAAGTTAAGGTTGATAGGTACTAGTAATTATTAACAAGAAATAACATTAAAGGTACCTGTGATGACCCGTGCCGGGTTCTGGGGCTGTGCTAGGTCCAGGGTGTACATCTGATCCCTGTTCTGTCTCCGGTCTCCGCCCTGAAATCCACGGCCTTGTCCACATCCTCGTCCCCTGAAATGCTTGGCTGGTTGGGCAGCCTGTAGTGATGGTGGTGCATTCCTCTGGGGGCAGTTCCTCCGGATGTGGCCCGACTGTTGACAGTGGTAGCACTCCTGTGGGGGAGGTGGACCACCTCCTCTTATCCTCGACACCTCCTGCATCTGCAGAGGCTACGGAGCCAACACTACCTGCTCCTGCCTCTCCTACTGGCGGGGCCGGTCCTCCATTCTTCTCTCCCCAATGTAACGACCCTTCTGCTGGTCTCTCCCGCCACTCCTTCCCTGGTCCTTTGTCGGCCTCTTCCTACCTCAAACTATGTGTTGGTCAGCTTCCAGCTTCTTAGCCATCTCCAATATCTTGGCCATACTGCCGTCGGAAACAAAGAGGAGTGCCTGCCTCAGCTTATTATGGAGTCCCTTGTAGAAACTCTTTGCGTAGCCTGCATCATCCAGTTGATAAAAGTCCGCAAACCGGGCTAGGTGTGTGAACTCCTGGTGATACTCCACCACTGTCCTACTACCCTGCCACAACTCTAGGAACCAGTCTTCTAGCTCATCCCTTGCTGACTGCGGTACGTAGTGCTCCAGTAGCGCCGCCTTGAACTCATCCCATGAGATGTTAGCCACCTCCAATCCAGCATAGGTGGTGTCTAATAGTGACTTACACCACCTCTTTGCATGAGATTCCAGGCACAAAACCACCAGGGGTATTGCCATATCCATCAGGCACTGAATTCCTGCCAGCATCTCGTACATGATGTCTACCCACTCCTCAGTCCATTAAACTATCTCCGTCCTGAAGTATGATGGAGGGGAAAGACCTCGGAAGGCACTCATCCAGTTGGCGCTAGGGTTTGGCTGAGGAGCTGGTGCCTGCTGTGCCCTAAATGCCTCCAGTATGGCAGTCAATGTATGTCCCATCTCCGACTGCTAGAACGGGGTAGGAGCCGGTGGTGGTGGGATGACGTTTGGAGTCAGAGGCGCTCCATGCTGCTGGGTAGGGTTCGTCGCAGGATACAAAAGAAAATTTACACTCATACGAGGGTTTGCCTAAAATTTTTTCAGTTAAAAGTGGACTTTTCATGTGATTCCCAAATGGGCACACCATTGCTTCTGCTGCTTAGTTTTTCCTCAAACAAAACTCGCGCGGGGTGGCCCAGGGTTTGTGGACTTCTTTTCTTCGGATCGAGGTTTCCTCTAATACTAGTTTGTAAGACCCCTTTTTTTCTTCTTTGAAAACCCAGGTCTTATGCACAGAACCACCGCTTTGCTGTGACATACTCATTCAGGAAGGTCGCAACTACAAAATGCCGATCCTGCCGGCCATTTCGATCACAACAGAAGTAAGCATAAACAAACTTATAGAAGTTCAAGTCCAAATCACATAGAAAATAAAATCATCATAAAGAGATGCCCATAGCTAGAAACAGAATAAAAGATAACAGTAATAAAATGGCTCCTGCCCAATACATTAAATCCTCACTACAAGTTCCCTCATGGAAGCAAAACTAATAGAAAACTAATGGATCCTGTCATCGGTGCTCCCGTGCTAGACTATCCCACCTCCATCTGCACTGGTCTCTGGTGCTGCTGCGTCTCCTCGGTCCCCTAAAATGATAAGGTCCACCGACCGTTGGTCAAAAGACTAAGCCAATCCCCCACCCCTCTCCCGATGACTCCTAGGCACCATGCGGGAAGGATAAAGCATAGGACATCAAGGGGTATAATCAAAAGTAGGTGACAGTGAATCTAACTACGAAAAGGCCTATCACTATGCAACATATAGTACAACGAGTAAAGCAGTAAGAGGTAAAAAAATAACAAGTAAGCAGTAGTAATAAGCAAAGCAGTACTAAGCATAATAGTAATAAGGAAACAGTAATAAAGAAGTGTAACCTTGATTTATAGGAATGCAATACAAACCTATAGAACAAGGGGTCGCTTAGTAGGGTCTATCGCATAAAAAGTCCCACAACCAATTTATATGATAGGGGTAGGGGTTGAAATGCAACGTTTATGCCATGTCATGCATGGTTATGCAGTCTAATGATATGTTCATACAAGTACAACTCACACACTTTGCCTCTATGTGCACAGACCTTTTGTTCCCCCTTTTTAGAGCTAGCAAAACTCCCATGATACTTCCATAGTGGCAAACGGAAGTGGTGGGTTGGGCCTCGCCCACCTCTAGGATGGTATCTACACTACCTAACCTAGACCTATCGTATGCCTCAACGCTGAGAACACAACAAGCGGATCTCCTGCGTACTTTGGCTGGCTAGTCCACCAAACTTTTCTTGGTAAAGTGTTTACCCAAACTTACCGAGCCAAAGTATTGACGTCGGTGCGACGACCGTCTATACTGATGACCCACCACGTTTATGCACAAACAATATGTTACCCTCTATCTTTGAGCCATAAGCTCCCCGGGCTAACCTGCCCGTCACCATAACCTTCCAAGCCACCAGCCCACCGGGCCAACCCGTTTGTATTAACAAGCACTACTGAGTCACAAACTCACTGGACTAACTAGTCTGCTGCTACAACCACCGAGCCTACCGCTCGTAAAACCAAACCAACTAACCTCCCGTAACCACGGGGTGTGGGTGTGTGTATTATTAAGTTAATATTGTACAACATCTTACTCCTACTATTTATGGTTAATCTTGGACTTCCCGAGGTCAACCCATTGAGGGGCTCGCAGCGGTACTAGGAGCTATGATGAGATAATAGCCCAAATCTCCCTTTCTCAAGACACTTAGTGTTATTGGTATCTACCCATAAGAATAACCCTCTTAACATCTCACTTGAATTAACCTCCTAGGTATTTTCTGACTCCCCACAGGAAAGATGATCTTTCGTCAATCCCGAGCACAACCTTACCCATAACTCACCAAGCACACTCTCATCAAATAACTCCTTTTGGTGACCTTCAATCTCTTCAACTAGGCTAGGTACACTAACTACCTTCCATTCCCATCTAATGATCTACTTGTTACTTCAATCTTACAGTTTTACTATACGCAGACCAAATGAGTTATATGAGTTGCATGGGAGGAGGTACTCCAAATATTCATCCAAATGACTCAAGATTATTACTGGGAGTCTATCATGATATTATAAGACTAAATCTAGAGGATCATATTTTCCCTAATTATTTGGCATTTATTATAATTTCTCCAACATTGGCCAAGTATGAGATTGAACATGAAGTGTAAGATCTTCTTATGATATGACCTCCATTAAATTATGGAAAATCTATGATGTCAAAATAACAGTAAATACAGAATATCATAATTTTACAGTAAGGTGTTGGCCTCTAATTATAATATTGAATAATTATCCAAAATTAGAAATTAAAAAAGGAACCACCAAAAATACTTGTCCAAAAATTATGGCAAAATTACCAGACCTCTATAATGATCAGACTGACAGAGTTTCATAATTTATGAAAACCATCAAGTCACAAAAATAAATATTTCAAGTAAATCCAAACTAGGGAACATTGTTAAGTAACCCACTGGTATACAATTTCAAAAATTATACAAAAATTCACAGAGCGTTCTAATGCCCTAAAATGTCCTATCCCCAAATTTCACAATTTTCTAGAGAATATTTGGCCCTCATTTATTTATCATAATCTTAAGGCAAAATAATGGACTTGTGAATGAAGTACTAATTAGATCAATTCAAAAATTACACTAAAATTACCAGAGGTTTATACCATAATTATATGATCACTACCAAACTTTCATCAATATCCAAGATAAATTGAGCATGTAAATTCCTATTATAAGAAAGTGCCATAAAAAGGTTATAACCTAATTCAGAGGGAACAAGTGATCCTAAAATCCTCATAAAATTACCTAGGGCATATTTATACCCTATGAACTTATCTACCAAGTACCATAACCATTCAAGGACATATGACCCTATGTCCTTCACAAGGCCCAAACTGCAACCCTATGGTTTGAACTAGGGTCCTATGCATATCCACCCAACTCACCCCCAAATCACTCATGGGGGTGTTTTATGTGATCCCATGCCAGTGGCCAAAGTTTCACATCATTTTGATGAGATTTGACCACATAACCCCAACAAGTGCACTTTTGACCTAATTTGACCTAGTTTGACCAAATTTGGGTTAACCAATTAACCAACCAATACAATCCCAAATTGGAAGAAAATTTTGCTAGTGCCATATCATGATCCTAAAGACCACCCACCTAAATTTGGAGGGGATTGGATGTCATTAGACCCTATAATTAATTAATATATGAATTATTAACTTTTTATAAAAACCTTCGAAAAATGTTCTCCAAAAATTCCAACTTTTGGATATGTTAAGGATGTAGGTATAAACAACCTATGTTTCAAATTTCAAGTCAATATCATTATCCAATCAAAAGTTATTCAAGAAATAGTGGCTGTCCTACCCTAAGGACCAGTCCCACTAAAATGGCCCTAGAGGGAGCTACGTTGCTCTTTTTGGGATGAAAGTAATTTTAAATTAAAGTACACACCAAGGGATACAACTTTGGTGTTTGACACTTTTTCATCAGAGGGGCCTAAGTATTTTCTACAATTTATTCAAAATACTGTATAAAGTTTGACAGGAAAATACAATATATAACATTTAATATAAAGATCTTGCACAGATCTTGAAGTAAGATGAGCGGACCTTGCTCATCTTCTTCCTCTAGCTGACGTCTGAGGATGGCCCATCCCGGGGCACATTGGAGGATGATTTCTCGGCCATCTGAGCCCGTTCCCGGCTGGCCAATGCCATGACCACCTCCGTTGAGGTGGTGGCCGACGATAGGCGGTGGTTGGCCGGCCGGAGGTGGTCAGATTAGGGATTTCTGGGAGGATCAAAAGCTCAAAAACTAGCCTCTTTCGGTGGCTTGATTCGAGCCCGATTTGGCTCGAATCAAGCCCCAAGTCGACAAAGATATATCACTAGAGGAGGAGGGGATGATCAGACCTATGTGGTGGCCCGAGGTCATGAATTCTAGCAGGTTGCCATGACCGGAGCTCGAGCTTTTGGTGCCATGTAGATTTGGATCTTAGAGGGCTCGGTTTCTTCTGGTGATTGGGGGAAAATGCTCCTCTCACTCCTCTGAAGGAGTTATAGAAGTCAATTGGAGGAGGGGAAGAGCCATGCCATCAATTGCCATTAACACCATTAATGGTGATTTTTGGCCACCTCTAAATCTCCCTGAATTCAGCCCCTTGTGGGCTGGAACCCCCCCCCCCCCCCCCCCCAATCTTCCTGTAACTGCCAGGGGAGATGTATCCCTTTCAATTGGGAGCTTAATTTAATGCCATTACTCTCCATTCTCTCTCTCCACCATTTTTGGGGGAAATGGAACTTTCTCTCTCCTAGACGAACTCCCTGAAATTGAATGGCCAATTCAGTAGCACCCAACACCCCATTAGGTGGTGGACCACCTTAATTGAGGCTAGCCCAAGTGGATTGGGCTTGATTTGGGCCAAATGGGAGATTTTGACCTAATATTAGGGTGAAGTTGACTTTCATCAACTTGACCATTTGGGTTGACCCCAATGGGTGGCTAGTCGCCCATTGGCATCCCTTAAGGGTTTGGAGGGTCTAGGTAGGATCATTATACCAAGGTGAGGGTCAATTGACCCTTAATAGACCACTTTTGACCAAAATAGGGCTAAGGTTGACTTTGGTCAAATTGGCCAAATTGGAAGCCTCATGATGGGGCTTTTTGGTTCATTGGGTCCCTAGTATCCTTATAAGGGTATTGGCAAGGTCAATTTGGCATGATGGAGGCCAATTGGCCCTATTAAGGCTACTTTGACTAATTTATGGTTAGGGTTGAGTTTGGTCAAATTGGCCACTTTGGTTGACTCCAATGGGCCCTTGGTGCTCCAAAGGACCCCTACTAGGCTAGGGATGCTATTGCGGGGTCAAAGGGTCAAGGTAAGGCCCCTAAGTCCAACCCTAGGCATGGTATCTGAAAATTGTTATTTGCAGACCACTAGGGCTTTCTTCTTTCTTACCTAAGCTCACATGCTCTTAAGTGCTTCCTATGGTTTCGTCATGACTTAGTCATGACAAAACCAACTTAGGGGTTTAGTTGTTTGGGGGATGTTACAGTCTTCCTGGTGAAATATAGGTTGCTGAAGTGTGTTTCCCGAAATATTATCTTACAGGAATTGTGTTGTTTCTAGTGCTAACTCCGCGCGGTAGTGTTACCGCCCACGCTAGCTCCCAGTATGCATTTTCCTGTAGGGTTTTATTTATAACTTCAAGAATTGGTTACAAACCTTATTCACCCCTCCTAAGGTTGGCCACCCGATCCAACAAGTCGTATCGGTGCGAGGTTACTTCAAAAAGGGATTAAACTCCTGAAGTAAAATGGCTAACGTAAATCATGCCTTCCATGAAGGTCAAGGGATGAGCAGACCTCCACTATTTATGGGGAGTGATTATAGTCACTGGAGAACTCGAATGAAAATTTTCTTGATGACACAAAACATGGACGTATGGGTCATGGTCAAGACAAAATACACTGCACCCACTGTCACCATAGGCTAACAGGTGCTGGATAAACCTCACGATAGATGGGATGATGCAGATAAATTGAACTGCACCAATAATGCGAAAGCAATGAATTCTCTCTTTTGTGCGTTAGATAAAGCTGAATTCAATAGAATATGCAATTATGAAACTGCGTATGATATTTGGCGATTGCTTGAACTAACACATGAGGGTACGTCGTAGGTGAAAGAGTCGGAGCTATTTCGATTAGAATCTGAATTCGAACAGTTCCGAATGGAGATCGATGAGGAGGTGGATAGCATGTGCACTCGCTTTACGAAGATTATGAATGCCTCTCGATCACTTGGAAAGACTTTTTCCAACGGGGACTTGGTGCGAAAAATTCTGCGATCCCTTCCCCCACGTTTTAACCCAAAGGTGACCGCCATTGCTGAATCTCACAACATCAGCACCTTGGAAATCGAAAGCCTCATTGGTAATCTAAAAACCCATGAGTTGGAGATGAAAATCCAAAGCAAGGAATATCCAAGGGAGCCAAAGAAGAGAGCTCTTGCTCTCAAGGCGGACAAGGGAAAGGAGGCAGTGGAAGAATCTGATGATGAAGAGAGTTTGTATGTTCAGGAATTTAGAAGATTCATGAAAAATCCCAAGAGGCAAGGGAAGTTCAAGAAATTTCTGAAGAAAGGTGCGTAAGAGAAGAGGAACTGGAACAAACCGTCAAAAGGGACGGAGAGTGATGAAGAAAAGTCGGTTCCAGAATGCTTCCATTCCCACAGATCTGGGCACATGAAGAGGGAATGCCCAATGCTTCAAAAGGAAGAATAAGAGAAACGAAATAGGGACAAAGGAAGAAAGAAAGTGCTAAAAGCGTCAACATGGGACGATGCCGGTTCAGACGAGTTAAGCATTTCAGGTTCTAGTAGTGAGGATGAGGCAAATCTGTTTCTCATAGGGAAGAACGATAATGGATCCGATAGCGAATCCATTGTTCAAAGCGACACTGAGGTAATCCCTCCTTCATATGATGAGCTATATGAAACCTATGAATTAATATGTAATAAACTTGACGTGGTACTGTTAGAGAAAAATTCATTCAAATCTGAAAATAAGAAAGATGTGAGGGATTTAAATAATAAACTCACCAAATGCGGTAAGGAGAAAGTCGAGTGCCAGGAGTGTTTTCACTCGGTGGAAATGATAAATGAATTAAAAGAATGCCTCTCCAAGACTTCCTCGATAGTAGAAAGTCTCACAAACGAGAAGAAGGTTCTGGAGAAAAGGCTTCACATTTCTCTTACGCAAGTGGACGAAAATAGAAAGCAGTTCGCGAATCGGTATGTGATGCTTGTCACATAAAACACCACCTTGAAAGCAAGGATTCATGACTTCAATTACGCTGTCCAGAAATTCGGGATAGGCCAAAAATCCTTGAATATGCTTCTGGGAGCACAGTGCTTCGGATCTTGAAAATTTGGGTTAGGCTACTCAAGCGAAGCGCTATCGCCAAGCGCTAGCACTAGCGCCGACGGTAGTTCATCTTCAACAAAGAATAAAACTATGCTTAAGAAAAATGAAAATTTTTCTGGAAATTCTGGAGGTTCTTCACCATCTTCCAACATGGGCACTACTAAAATGAAAAGGGCGGCATCCACCGCTTATACCTTGTGTGCCAAATGTAAAAAAATTGGTAACACGTCTAGCTCATGTTTGAAGAAAGGTCAAAAGAAAGCAACGCAAGTCTGTGTACCGAAGTCATCTACCTATACTATGGGTGGAACAACTTGGGTGACCAGATCTTTACCCTCATCTTCTTTCTAGGTATGTTGGCAGGCGAAGGATAAGGAGAGCGTGTGGTACTTGGACTCTGGGTGTTCCAAGCACATGACAGGAGATGAAGATAAATTCCTTAGCCCGGAGAAGAAGAAAGGAGGACTGGTGACCTTTGGAGACAACAACAAAGGACACATTCTAGGCGTTGGCACCATAGATAATAAAGCATTTTCTATTTCAAATGTCTTATTTGTAGATGTCTTAAAGCATAATCTGATTTCTATTAGTAAATTATGTGATAAGGGCTTGAAGTTGTGTTTGAAACCTCTACAAATTCATGCAAAATTCTAGATGCTAAAATGAACACCGTATTGCTCACCGCACTTAAAATCAAAATGTCCACACCATTAAGTTTGAGGATTTATCCTCTTTTAATCTAAGATGCTTAGTAGCGAAAAATGAGGAGCTAGAACTTTGACATTAGAGGCTCGGTCATTCCGGGAGCAAACTAATAGTCAAACTATCAAAAGAAAAGCTAATACGTGGTCTTCCATAATTAAATGGTAGATTGCCTACTTTATGCACTCCATGCCAAAAGGGCAAGTTCTCCAAATCATCTTTCAAAACCAAACCTGACATTACCACTTCTAGGCCACTATAGTTAATTCACATGGATCATTTTGGTCCTATTAGTTCATGAAGTCTAGGAGGTAAACGGTACACATTTGTGTTGATAGATGACTATTCACGATTATCTTGGACTATCTTTTTGGCTTCCAAACCTGATGCATTTTTTGAATTCTCTTCCCTGTGCACTAGATTACAAAATGAAATGGATTTAAAAATAGAACGCATAAGGTCAGATCATGGGGGAGAATTTGAGAATGAAGCTTTTACAAATTTTTGTAACAACTTAGGAATTCAACACAAGTTTTCTGCTCCACACACTCCACAGCAAAATGAAGTAGTGGAAAGGAAAATCGAACATTGCAAGAATTAGCTCGCACAATGCTATCTGAGTACAACTTGCCATGATATTTTTGGGCTGAAGCAGTCAACACTGCATGCTATATGATGAACTAGACCATGCTTCGCCCTATCTTAAAGCGTACTCCATGTGAGCTTTATTATGATAGAAAGCCAAATGTTTCATATTTTAAAGTCTTTGGTTGCCCATGTTTCATTCTAAACACCAAGGATCACTTAGGAAAATTTGACGAAAAATCGTATCCGCACTACCAATGAAACCTTATGCAATGAAATTTTTCAGGTGATGCAAACCAAATTTGAAATGAGTTTGGTAGGTGAATTAACATATTTTTTAGGCTTTCAGATTTCTCAAAAGAATGACGGAATTTTTATATGCCAATCAAAATACATAAAAGATATGCTTAAGCGATTCGACTTTGAAAATCTGAAATAAACAAAAACTCTAATGAGTGCATCACTTAAACTAGGAAAGGATGAAACTGGCATTTCAGTGGATCAAACAATCTTTAGAGGTATGATCGGATCACTCTTATATCTAAGTGCATCCAAACCCGATATTATGTTTGTGGTGTGCCTTTGTGCTAAATACCAAGCTAATCCTAAAGAATCCCATTTGAAAGCTGTTAAACATATCTTTAGGTATCTTATAGGCACACAAAATCTTGGTCTTTGGTATCCACACACCACCGTCTTCTCTCTCCATGGGTATTCTGATTCGGACTATGCTGGATATTCTTTTAATCGTAAGAGCACACGTGGTACTTGTCACTTCCTAGGTCCTGCATTAGTTTCATGGTCGAGAAGGAAACAGAATTCTGTTGCCCTCTCCACTGCGGAGGCTGAGTATATAGCCTTAGGAAGTTATTGCGCACAAGCACTTTGGATGTCACAAACATTAGAAGACGTCGGTCTAAGTTTTAAGAATGTTGAACTCCGGTGCGACAACAAAAGTGCTATAGTCTTGACGAACAATACGGTTCACCACTCTCTTTCCAAACATATTGATGTACGTCATCACTTTATTTGAGATCACATTAAGAAGGAGAACGTGAGAGTAACTTTTATTGGGACTGACGACCAGCTTACGTATATTTTTACCAAACACCTTCTTGACGCTCGATTCTCTCTTCTTCGCTTAGAATTGGGGGTTTTGGATATCACATGTTAATGTTTTCTTGTACGGCGTATGGTGTGTCGTTTGTGTCCAGGGTTTTTGCTGCATTATATGGGTCTTGTTCTTCACAATCATATTAGGACGTCATTCTATGCAAAAACCGTAAAAATCTGGGTGAATTTCCCAAGAAATCGTGGCCCTGTGAGTTACCGCCGGGCGGTATACATACCCCGGCGGTAGATGCTTTCTCATGATTTTGCCCGATTTCTCTTCTGATTTTTCTGTACTTCTGTTTGTGTTTAGTTTCTTTCCAGTTTTTTTTATATAACCAAAAACTCAAAAAAATTTGAAAACCCCAAAATCACAAAAACATGTTTCTTTTGTGTTCTTTGTTGATGTTTGTTGCTGTGTGTTTATTAAAAAAAAAAACTAAAAATGCTCATGCTACTGGGGCATACATGACATGAAATTGAATATTCATGATTACATACAGTGTTTGATTTATGATTTCTAATTCTTATATACATTGTATGTCTTTGTCATGATATGTCCTAATCTAAAGGTAGGCTACTACTGAGTGCTACTAGAGTATAAATGTGCGTTTAATATGACTCTAGGTATGTGTGAGGATTTAGGCTAGACAATGATATTACACATTCACACTTCCTTAGAGAATGCACTCAAGTAGAAATTCAAATGCATATTTGTTATAACTCATGATATTGTGACTAACAAATTTAGGCAGGACTTGATAAATCAATGTCACGATACTCATCTTTGCTATATAGGGCATAGAACTTTGAGCAAAAACTATATTGATTAATGGGTTATGTATAGAAGTTAAAGTGTATCTATCCATGTGGGTAGATTTCATTTGCTTCGGGAACCTTCTCTAAAAGAAAGAAAAATAAAATGCTACATTTGATAGTACTACCAATAATAAAAATTATATGCTATCAATCTTGTTGACAAGGATCCCCCCCAAGCACTACTCACTCCTCCTGATAATTCTTCATGAGCATTGTGAGGATGAGCACCTTGGTCAAAAGAATCATTATGATTTTGTGCAAACCCGATAAATAAATTAGTGCCCTTGGTTCTATACTTGGTATTCATATGAGATTGACAAACATGACATGATTTATCACTTAATGACTCTTGTGTTAGCATATAAAATTACTGTGCTATAACTTGTATTAATTTTAATTTAATTTGATGCTATTTCTATTGATGCTACACGTACACTTGTCATTGTTTAGTTTAACACTTCCATGCATAAGAATTGGACTTGAACTGCATTATCTATTTCGTGCACGCTTGTACTAATACTCGATTTCCATTCATGGCACATACGATGTTCCTTGAATTAGTTTTCTTAAATCTTTTAACATTGTGTGCAAACTCATGTATATTTAGTCTCGTGTCATGTGTATGATTCATTTTAATGTATACCAAGTCTTTAAAAGCAAAACTATTTCATTTTAAAGTGGTAATTATGATTTCCCCGTGCATTTTTTACCCATGTCTTTTTAAATTTTCTGATTTTTTTCGGTCAACCCATATTCATATCATGATTTACTTTATATGTGTGCATTATTCTTCAATTCCGCTGCATCTCTCATTTCCATATGTTAGTTTGATCTAGACCACCCCTTTTGCTAACATCAAAGGGGGAGAATAGAGAATGTTCATGAGCTAGTCACATGCTAGTCATCCAGGGAAGATCACTTATAAGGAGAGATACTCTTATAGAGTGCACATCGATAGGGGGAGCATACTACTTTAGTGCAAGTTCACACTCTATGATTTATCTTGATATATAAACCTTTTCATATTTTCATGATTACTGATAATTACACTATACCATGCTCTTAATGAGTAGTATTGATTATATGTCATGAACGGGATTTGATATTATCAAAAGGGGGAGTTTGTTGGAACATGTGTTTTGCATCTCTTTAGTTTGACAATATCAAATCCCATATTGTATTTGATCATACTTGTTTTGGGTATAGTGTGCAGGTTTACAGGTGTGAAACCGTTGAGAATTCTATTCTCAGTGATCTACCGCCTGGCGCTAGTCCTACCGTCGGGCACTAGTCCTACCGTCAGCGCTAGCCAATGCGTCGAGACGAATGCCATCTTTGCGGTACCATCGAGAAGACTTAGCATCTCGACAGATTCAATCAAGAAGACTACCGCCGCGCGCTAGTCCTACCGCTGGCACTAACCATTACGTCGAGAGGAATGCTATCTCAGTGGTGCCGTCGAGAAGACTTATTGTCTCAACTGATTCATCGAGAAGACTACCGCCGCACGCTAACTTACCGCGGGCACTAGACCTGACGTTGAGACAGGATGCATTGAATTGAACCATGGCGTCAAGATGAAAGCGTCGACTAGATGAAAGCACCGATTTGAACAAAGGCATCGAGATTACTACCGCCGAGCTCTAGCCTACCGCGAGCGCTAACTATGACGTCGAAACAACTTGCGTCATCTTGAAGACTGTGTCGTCTTGATGCTCTGCTGCCGTCGAGATGGATTCGATGTGATAACTACCGCAAAGCGCTAAGGCTATCGCGCCATGCTATCCAAAGACAGCAAGAGAATGTTTTTCGGTACCTTCTTGATTTGGCGCTAGACAGATGGCAAAAGTGCGTAAAGACGCTACCGCCGTGCGGTAACTCTACCGCTGACGGTAACTTAAAAGAGTAGGCTATAAAGGTCTTGATTCTTTTCCTAATTTAGAGAGACACACACTTACAAGAATAGGGTTCCTCAGCCGCCTCTGGTGCAGAGAATCATCGTCTCCATGCAAGGAAAAGTAAGCTATCTCCCTCCCGCTCAAGCTTGATGATCTCCGAAGAGAAAAGCCTATAATGACCATCCACTATTGATCGAGTGCAAGAGAAATGATATTCATAAGCATCGATCGCTCACCACTCTAAGGAGGATATTGTCTTTGAGGGAGCAATAGTTTCTAGTGCTAGCGCTGCGCGGTAGTGTTACCGCCCAGTGCTAGCTCCCAGTGTGTGTTTTCCTGCATGGTTTTATTTAAAACTTCAAGAATTGATTACAAACCTTATTCACCCCCCTCTAAGGTTGGCCACCCGATCCAACAATGACGATACTGGACTTTTTTCGATTCTTCTTGTGCTTACGACGATATCGTTGTATGTACTTTGATGTCACAATGATATCGTCGAATATTCTATGCAATCTTGACGATAGCTGATATGAACCTTCTGCTTAACTCTGAGTATCATCTTGACGATGTCTGAGTGTTTATTCGACGATATGTCCAGTCCTTCTCGACAATTTTGGACTTAGTGATATTGGAGAAGAACTGGACATATGATTTAATATCTGCAAATGCAAACTAAGCAAACCATCAAATACATAGTGCTTTTATTATTGACCTGATCATTTCATCAAATCAGAAACATTGCTGGGCATTGTTCCCAACAACTTCTCTTTGTAATTACCCCATTCCAGCCCATGAGTGAAATCTGCATCACTGATTTCATATTCTTCATCTCCATCTTCAAGTATTGGTAAATGTAGTGCTTTAGATAATCCTCTTGCAGTTACTCTTAAGAAGGTGTCAGACACTCTAGTCTTGATAACACTTCTAGAAAAATTGATCTTGGGCTTGGAGAAACATTCCATAACTTCTCTTGACATGATTACAACAGATTCAGAGATAACAAATTCCAGACCTGCTTCATATAGGAGATCGATTACTGAGTTTATTTCTGCCTCAGCACTAGCAAAGCCGCCTCAGACTAGTTCTCTTCTTACATTGAACTTTTCTGTTGAACTTGTAGGTGCCATTGCACTGGAACTGAAAGAGAATTGAGCTTTGATGACTGGAGAACTGAGAACAATGAGTTTGCACCAACTGACTTGTCGACAAGAGGGCTTAGGGAAAATGTGTGCTTAATATAGTTTATTGCATTTAACCTGTTTATATATCATATTTTAGAATGCCAAGAGGCGCGTACCTGTTTGCGCAAATTTAGTCATGTGATCTTAGGTTCAATGGTCCAGGTTAAGATATTCAAGATAAGTAATCAGTTGTGTGTCGAAAGTTTGTCCAAGCGATAAAATCTCTATATCGGCTAGATGTCTTGCCGATAAGAACCTTGTTTAGACACAGCTTCTAGTCGACACAGACATATCCTTAGAATAATTTCCTGTGTTATAATTATGAAAGTTTTGCATGAACCTATTAGATGCTATGAATTTAACACTTGAAAAATACTAAAATTCACAAATAATAGATTTAAATTTTGAGTGTAATTTGTTAAAAATTAGCATGATAATCTAATATATGTTAAGCATTCCTAATTCAATTTTGAATGTAATTTATTAAAAATTAGCATGAATATTTAATCTAAGTTAAGCATTCCTAATTCAATTTTAAAATAGTTGAACTTAGCTTTATCAAGAGGCTTGGTAAAGATATCTACTACTTGTTTGTTAGTAGGCTTAAAATCTAGGAAAATATCATCCTTCTCCACATGATCTCTGATGAAGTGATACATAATCTCTATGTGCTTTATCCTGCTGTGTGAAATAGGATTCTTTACAATGGAGATTGTACTTTATGAGTCACATAACATGGTTGTTTTGTTGATTCTCAAGTTATAATCTTCCAATTGATGTTGAATCCATAGCAGTTGAGCATAACAACTTCCAGCTAAGATGTATTCAGATTCTATTGTTGAAATTGCCACACTGATTTGCTTTTTACTACTCCATGATATCAATTTTTGCCTAAGAATTGACAAGTACCAGAAGTACTTCTCCTATATTCCTTGCAAACTACAAAATCTGCATTTGAATAGCCAGTCAGTTCAAAATCATTACTCCTAGGGTACTATAAGCCAAGATTAGGTGTACCCTTAAGGTATCTCGGAATCCTCTTTGCAGAAGTATAGTGAGATTCCTTAGTGTTCACCTGGTATCTGGCACATACACATGTGGAGAACATTATGTATGACCAATTAGCAGTAAGGTAGAGTAGAGATCCAATGACGCTTCTGTACAAGGTTTCATCAAAAGGTTCCCCTTTTCAGCCTTGTCAAGAGACACATTTGATCCCATTGGAGTCCTAATGAGCAAAATTTGTATAGTGTTTTAGGCTCTATTCTAGTGTGGTTTTCCTGTCTATTCGTTCATTTATTTATAGTTTTCATCATAAAATCTTTCGTAATCAAATTGTAGGTCTTGTGAGCGCATTTGAGCTAGATAGAACATTTTTGAGCATTTTCATGCATGAGGGAGATATTCTCTCTGTTGGTGCCAAAAATGGTACCAACTCCACACTCGCTCGAGCTGAAGGATGGGGGGTGAAACTGTTGGGTGGCCGGTTACTTTGAGTTGGAGGAAAGACTATTTTATTGATATAAAGCTTGAGTTACAGCTGAGGTTACAATAGAAAAGTATGAAAGAAACAGCATAAAACATGAAGAAAAAGGGCCTGAAGGGAGATCGGAGAGGTCTCAGCGGTCACTCAAAGTTGAGACCGCTCAAACCACTGGCTGGGACTGGAAGCTCTCCAAAAGTCCTCCAACTGGTACCCCCACCCCTCTATTTATAGACGCGGGGGCCTGCCCGAACGGGCAGATCTGGAAGGTAACGGGCTGCCCGGAACTACTGAGACCGCCTGAGATCGTCTGGACCTGCTGAGATCGTCTGGACCTGCTGAGATCGTCTGGACCTGCTGAGATCGTCTGGACCTGGTGCACCTGAACAGATCACACAAATAGGGATTTCAGAGGGGAGTCTTCA
This sequence comes from Dactylorhiza incarnata, assembly GCA_033032865.1. Lineage (NCBI taxonomy): Eukaryota > Viridiplantae > Streptophyta > Magnoliopsida > Asparagales > Orchidaceae > Dactylorhiza > Dactylorhiza incarnata. The sequence goes on from JAWHQI010000027.1 coordinate 10,164,503, forward strand.
CAGGGGAGATCGCCCAAGGGGCGATCTCACGGGGGGAGATCGCCCAAGGGGCGATCTCCTCCTCGCGGAGGCGAGGTCGCCCAAGCGGGCGACCTCCTCACAGGGGAGATCGCCCAAAGGGCGATCTCACGGGGGGAGATCGCCCAAGGGGAGATCTCCTCCTCGCGGAGGCGAGGTCGCCCAAGGGGGCGACCTCCTCACAGGGGAGATCGCCCAAGGGGCGATCTCACAGGGGGAGATCGCCCAAGGGGCGATCTCCTCCTCGCGGAGGCGAGGTCACCCAAGGGGGCGACCTCCTCACAGGGGAGATCGCCCAAAGGGCGATCTCACGGGGGGAGATCGCCCAAGGGGCGATCTCCTCCTCGCGGAGGCGAGGTCGCCCAAGGGGGCGACCTCCTCACAGGGGAGATCGCCCAAAGGGCGATCTCACGGGGGGAGATCGCCCAACGGGCGATCTCCTCCTCGCGGAGGCGAGGTCGCCCAAGTGGGCAACCTCCTCACAGGGGAGATCGCCCAAAGGGCGATCTCACGGGGGGAGATCGCCCAAGGGGCGATCTCCTCCTCGCGGAGGCGAGGTCGCCCAAGGGGGCGACCTCCTCACAGGGGAGATCGCCCAAGGGGCGATCTCACAGGGGGAGATCGCCCAAGGGGAGATCTCACAGGGGGAGATCGCCCAAGGGGCGATCTCCTCCTCGCGGAGGCGAGGTCGCCCAAGGGGGCGACCCTCCGGGGGAAAAGTCATGCGGGGCACGAAGCTCGACCTTTATGAGGAAAGAAAAAGCGAGACCACTCGGGCGATGGGGGACCGCCAGGGCTCGGACAGCTAATTTGAGATGATCGCTGATTTCTGGGTAAACACTCTCCCTCTCATTTATATTTTATAATTTGCTGTGTTGTGATTAGTTGTGCGGATGTGTTTTTCTGGGTGCCATGAACTGCTTTTCCTGCTGGTACAATGATTGTGGTGTTATCCCAGTGCTTCTCAGTCTTTTTTCAAGAGGAGACCAATACTCATGCATTTTTCTTTATGCACGAGCAGTGTCCCCCTCTGTGCATGACCACTAGTCGTGCGCGGTCATTTGCACTTATCAGCTTGATCCCCCCTGATCAGCTCGATGTGTCCGCAATATGTGTGTTTTTCCTTCACGCACGAGTAGTGGCACCTCAGAGCACAACCACTGGTCGTGTGCTGCAATTTGCAAAAGTGACTCGTGAGCCCCCCTGAAAATGCACGAGTGTACGCATGAGGATAATAACACGACCACTTGTCGTGTGAGGTCATTATTTCCCCCCCAAAACCTCAACTTTTCCCTCCAATCCAGGTTCCTTCTCGCACGAGTAGAGGATTTTCATTCTCGCACAACCACTGGTCGTGCGTCTACTCGTGCGCAGGTTAATTTTCTACTCCGTCTATAAATAGACTGGTCTGCAATTTTTCACCCAGTTCCACCGTTTTTTGCCATTTTAGGTTTTCGAGAGCTAGGTCCATCCCCTAGGCTCTCCCCATCATCTGGAAGCTCAAGGAAGAAGAAGAAGCCCTTCTCTCGTTGGAAGCTAGAGAGCTGGACAAGAAGACGTGGAAGGCGTGGACCATTGAGAAGAAGACGGGTCCATTGGAAGCTCGTGACAGGAGTTCTTCTACCCCGAAAGGTAGCCGATGAGCGAGGCATTCACGGAGTCGATATCCGGAGTCCACCTTGCCTCTACGGAATAGTCTCGTGCGTTGTTTGTATCTCTTTATTCCTCTCCCGCAATCTAGGTCGAGTGGTTGTGATTTCTCTTCTAATTTTTGATGATGGTGGAATGGTTTTGTGCTTGAACTACTATTATTTTCTATGAAAGTCATATATGTTGTTTTCCATTTCATTGGAGTAGCCTAGGCGGCCCAGTTGCTTGTTTTTGTTATTTCCCATTGTCTTGTTATTGTTGTTGTGAAGAAGAAGAAAGTGGTGGCTTCGTTGCCTAGTTTAGGCACAAGCGTTGTTGTGAAGTGAAGGTCGGCGACCTGCGAAAAAGTGAAGCGGAGGTAGGTGACACGCGGAGGTGTGAAGCGGTGCTTGTGACCCGCATTAGTGTTAATTTTATTTTCATGCATTAGACAAAGTGAAACTCAACCCCCCTAAATCCGACCTTAAGAGACTTCAATTTTAAGTCTCTCCTAGTTGTTGAATCCATCTTTCCGTGCTCCGCGAGAGATTCAATACTAAGGAGTTACTCCCCATTTTATTATTACTTGACAACAACAGTGGGTGCATTGCCCTATCACACGAATTGTACGTAACATTTTTGGCGTTATTGTCGGGGAACACGATCGTGTGAGTATTTGGAGAGAGAGCTGAGAGATAAAAGTCTTTTTCCATTTGTATTTACCATTTGTTTTGATTTTATTATTTTCATTCGATACTTTTTTATTTTCCTTATTTTTAATTTTAAATAGCACCTTTTAAATTTTATTTATTCTTAATCTTATTTTATAATTTTTAGCAGGTTATCCTTTAAAAAAAATTATTGTGTGTATAATTAACTTGTGCAAAGATTAATATTTTCTTGTAAATCACCCCGCATCAGTATGTATTCAAATTCACAATGCAAATTGTGCGGGGCAACCAATCATTTATCTGTAGAATTTCATTCGGGAAACTGTAGTTATGATTCTTACGGCTCTTCCTATGGGGAATCGGTATCATACAGTTCCTCATACGATCAACCTAATTATCATAACCACACTCTTCCACCCCAAGCATTATCCCAATATTGTGTCCCACCTCTTCTGAGGTTAGGGGTTAATTGTGTGTGCGTTTTTGTCATAGTACGAATCATATTTTGAAGGATTGCATCACTTTTATGATAAATGGAGGAAGATGATGGACCGGCTATCTGGATCGTGTCTCCCTCCCCTCTTGATTGCACTTCTTCAACTTCTGATTCACACTCTAACAATATGGAGTCATCTCCTATTGTACATTCTTCACATATTTTTGATTCACCTGCGGAGGAACCAGCTCATATATTCTCTGATTATGACATTACCATTGTTCCTCCATCTTCTTTGCATAGTTTTTCTACACCTATTTTTTTCGTTCCTGTTGAATTTATTGAGCAGGGTGATGATTCGAAGCCTGAGGTTGCGCTAACGTGGGATGAGGGTGTTGTTTTCTCCGATGGGGAGAATAACTCCTTGGAGCATGATGACGCGTCGAGGTGTGATGAGGAGGATATCCTTTCCATTGAGGAGGTTTGCACTGCTTCATCGAACGAGGAGGTCCAAATCACCACCGAGGCACTTGAGTTCTCGGATGCCCTTTCATACGATTATTATGACTCCGACAGTGATCTGTTTGTGGAGCCTGCTGGGAGTCAGACCGAGACCACTCCCCCAATTTTTTATTAAATATGTCTTTCTTCTCTTTTATTTGCTAACCCTCCTTCAGTGTCTGAACCTGTGCAGGTTGATCCTTCACAGGGACTCCATGTGAACTTGGATCATTTTGCTCATGCCAATGAGGTGAGAACCACTCATGTAAGCATGTTGATCCCCCTCCAAAGAGGAAGCTCGTCTCATTGCCTTCTCCTCCTGCATCTTCCCTGAAGACAACACCTTTCTAATCAAGTATATATATATATATATTGGTGAGAATATTGAGGAGGAATCCTCCACCTCTTACTTTCTGTTTCCTCTACCTGTGAAGAGCAGGTATTATTATTTAAATAAAGGAGTAACTATTCTGTCGTTGTATCGGTACTCATAAACGATACAGATATTAGAATTGTTATGAAAGACTTTAATTAAGGGTAGCTAATCACCTAGAGGGGGGGGGGGGGGGGATGAATAGGTTATTTTTAAAAACTATCTGCAGTTCTTGATTATAAACTAAATGAATGATCAGAGCTTTCAAGAAAATGAACACAAACAAGAACACACAGAATTTTATAGTGGTTCCCCTTATCTTGGGTAATCCACTTTCCCCCTTCTCCCCTCTAGCAGTGTGCTAGATAGGGTTTATATCTCCTCCAGATCTCAGACCACCAACAGGTCTTACAGCTCAGATCACAATAGATCTTACAGACTCAGATCTTAACAGATCTTACTCTCTCAGATCTCAGCAGATCTTACCAACTCAGATCTCAACAGATCCTACCTCATCCTTTATAACTATAGGCTTACAGCTCAGATTCACCCCTGAATCTTACAACTCAGATCACACCTGATCCTACAACTCAGATCCTTGAAAGATCCTACACTCAGATCTGACAACTCAGACCCTACAGGGATTGATAAAGATAGTAACAATAATTAGACTCAGATTCATCAAAGTGTTGAGTCTTCTTGATATGTCTGAATGATCAGACAGAAATCTTCAACAGATCAGCAGCAGCAATTTGGTCTTCTTGATTTATCAGGCTGTGATGACTGTTCTTCTTTTTAGAAAGACAAATTCTTCCTTCTTAATCTTCTCTTTTCAGAAAGGAGTATCAACACCAGATTGCTGAAAGAATTCTTCAAGTTAGAACAGTTCTGAAAGAGGAGACGACTTCTTCAGATTCTTTCTCGGACTTTCCCTAAAAGCTACGGAGAAGATAATAACTTTCGAAATAGGAATAATCAACATATTAACCCATAGGTCATGCATTCTATTTATAGCCCGCCATCTGCAACATCTGTCACGCTCCTCCACGTCAGCATGACGTAAAGTATTCAACGGTCTTTAATGGCTTTAGAATAAACAAAGGCTCAGCTAGGTCTTAGATTGAAACTCTCAACTCCTCCTTCTTAGGCGTTGAGCAATCTTTAGTCGTTCGACGCTTTTTATCTGTAGGCGTCAAGCACTATATAGGGGATCGACGCCTCTAAATTGTGCCTTCATATCTAGACTCCTTTAGTTGGCGTTGAGCAAACTGAAGTTTGCTCGACACTTCTCATTCCATGGCGTCGAGCGATATTCCTTGGCTCAACGCTTCCAAACTTGGTCTCAGATCTTCAGTGGAGACCTTGTCTTTTTGAGCAGCAGACATGGGTCGACGCTTCCGGGTCATAGGCGTCGAGCGATGTGTGGTGTCTCAACGCTTGTGAACTTGGATGAAATCCTTGAGCACTTTGCTTGACCTGATCTTCTGCACAATGATTCTAGAAAGTATATCAAAGACATTCTGAGATATATCTTTGACTTAAGAATGGACTTCTCCAAATCTAAGACATTGTGGACAATGGTCCCAACAATCTCCCCCTATTTAAAGAAGTCATAACCTCAGTCAATGATATATCCCTCTTTTCAAAGATAACCAATATTTCTATACAGGTAATCAAAATATAATGAGTATAATACCTTATAAAATTTGATTACCAAAACATTCTAACAAAAGAAATTATCTCAGATTTGATTTCTCATATAAGCACAAAATCACAAGCAGTTCAAAATAAAGCCTGTCATGATAAGAAAAGAATCACATCACAGGCATATATATATATGATAATAAAAGATAGTTTACTCTAGGGGCTCATCAAAATTGTTCAAAGATATCAAATACATTTCTCTGAGAATTCTTAGTAAAGATTAGAATCCTAATGTTGTTCAGGTTCCTTGATCTCTATTCTTCTTTTGGCTCTCTTGGAAAGGACTTCAACAACCTCTTTTCTTCTCTTGAAATAGCCAAACTGCTTTGGAAAGTATCTGATTGGCTCCTTATCTCCTGCCTGAACTTCCCCAGCCAATTTGTCAGCCTTGAATTTTATCTTTAGCTCCTCTTGATCCCTGTGCTTCAACCACTCAGCTTCAGAATACCATTTCCCTCTTTCTTCTGGATTACCTTTCACAGCTTCCCATGCTGCCAGAATCATTTCTCTTGAAGAGGGAGACCAATGTTCAAAATCAACCCTTGATTGAACTTCTTCTCTGAACTTCCTTTTGCTAGACTCTACTTGTTCACTGGTAAAGTTCTCTCTCTTGCTTTTATCCTCAGGACTATACATTTTGGCAATTTGCTTTTGGATTTGTGTAAGAGATGCTGGCTTGGTCTCAGAAACTTGATCATTATCATAATCTATGGGAGGAAAGCCAAAAGTTTCTCTTATAGAATTAGAGGTCCACACAGCATGCTCAGAGCTGGCTTTAATCATTGACCTCTCCCCCTTTAGTACTTCTTCAACTATATGATCTCTTATGGCATTCTTCTGAAACCTGACTTGTCCCTCCAAATGATGTATTCCACTTTCAATGATTTTCTTGACCTTAAGAAGATGGTCATCTATGGTATCTGTATTCAACTTTACCTGATCTTTTAGAATTGAAGAGCTCTCATCAATTTTGGCTATAATAGCAGCATCATGCTGTTGCAGTCTAGCTTCTATCTTAGCTGTACCTATAAGAGTTTGTGCAACTTGTTCTTTGTACAACACTTGCATATTGTTACTTAGAATTCCTTGATTTGTTTGAACATCATCTACTGTCTTTGAGATACCTGCTTGTGTCTCTTTAATAGCCTTTGATGTCTCTTTGATTGAATCTAGTTGTTCAGTTGTGTAATCCACTGAAGCACCAGCTCTTTTGAAATTTTTTACCATTTCCTTTCTCAGAGCAGTCATCTGATGATTAACTTCAAATTTAACTAATTTCATCTGGAAATCTACTTCATTTTTCATTTTTGTGTTATTTTCTTCAATATATTGTTCCAATAATCTTCTTTGATTATTAAGCAACACCTCCAGCTGAGGTAGTATTGGAGTTAAATCCACATTGATTTCTCTTGCCATTCCATCACTTCTACTACTTTCTTCTCTGATGAAAGAGTCATCTCTCTGGCTCATATGTGAGCTAGAAGATTATATCTTGATCACCTTCTCATCCTCTTTCCTTGTGGCTTCAGGCTCTCCTTCCACATTCATAGCATCAACTGCAGGATTCACTTGAGCAGGGACCTCAGGCTGATACTCCCCCTCAAATGGTGCATTATCTTGATCAAGATTTTCTTGAGCTGGGATTTCATCTTGAGGCTCCCCCTCAATTTCTGAATTGTTAAGGTCATTGTTGTCTGGAGCAAGGATCTCATCCTGAGCCTCACCCTCAGCTGCTGCCTTGCTAATTTCAGAATTATCCTGAGCAAGGATCTCATCTGGAGATTCCCTCTCATTTTGAAACTTCCATTTAACTCTAGCAGGGGATCCAGGTTGACTTCCTCTCTCTTCTTCTTCTTTCTCATTCTCATCTTTTTCTTTATTGATCTTGTCAACTCCTTCCAGTAATGGATCAGTACCTGTTGGTGTGTCAGGAGTACTGTCCCTAGGTTTGTTCCCTTCTTCTTCCTCAGATGATGTGAGATTAGGATCATGAATTGGAGAGGATCTTGATTTTCTTTTGGAAGAATATGAGCTTGATGAGCTTGAAGAGACCTTCTTCTTCTTTTGCTTCTTAGCTTTCTTCTGCTTGGGAGAAATTTCTGCTGGTGGATGATTTGGTAAAACTCTTTCCCATCTCTCTATCATTCTGATGTCCATTTTCTTCATATGATTTATCTTGGATCCAAGTTTGTTATTTAAAGAATCTGGAATGATTTTTACTAAATATAGAGATAATATCCTACCCATGTTGGGTGCTTGGATACATTCGATTACTCTGTCAAAAACTACCCTCCCCTAATCTGTTCTTAATGTATGAATAATCCTGGTCAGGAGAATAAACATTTTCCTAGAAATTTTATCATGAGATCCAGTCTTGCATAACAGACCCTTTCCTATCACATATGTTAGCAGTTTTCCTCTTGAGTTCATTCCTTTCCTAAGTATACTCCCAGAGATTTCATGTGATGTTTCAATACCACACCAAACTTGGGCTAGTATAATCTACTCAGAGCTCACTTCTTCTTCTTCTTCTTCTTCATTACTTTTTAATCTTGGCAGTTCTAGTGCCTTAGCGAGTCTAGAGGGATAAATCTTAATCTTCTTACCATTTACAGAAGTTTTAAGCTTAGAATTGACAGTGTCTATTACTGTATTGGAGTAAAGTTCTAAGACCTCTCGTTTCCAAATTAGAGTTGATTCAGATAGCACGAATTCTAGTCCTGCTTTGTAGATTAGCTCGATGGTTGATTTGATTTCCACTAGTGCTGATTGGAATCCATTGCGAACAAGCTCGCTTCCTATTTATAGAATTTCTAATTCAAGAAGATGAATAGCCGCGCGCCGTACTTGTTTAACAAGATTGATCAAATGGTTCAAATTTACCCTGTCGAGACGGCCTAGCTATGTTCGCACAAGCGTTGAGATAGCTCGACGCCATTTATCCTCGCTCGACGCCATGTATCTTCTCGACGTCATATATCTTCTCGATGCCAGGAATCTTCTCTCGACACCTGATATCCTTGCCCGACGCCAGATATACCTCCACTTACTTTTTAGGACTTAATTATAATTTTCATTTATTTATTTCATTTATTCTAGAATTGTCATTTATGCTAGCTTTATTTTATTTAATTTCAAGACAACTTTATTACATTTTTAGCATTCCTAATTAAATTTTGAAGTTATTGAATTTTGTTTCATTCAGGGGTTTAGTGAATATATCAGCAACTTGTTTGTCAGTGGAAACATATTCAATTATGATATCTCCATTTTCTACATGTTCTCTAATGAAGTGATATCTAATTTCTATGTGCTTAGTTCTGCTATGTGATACATGATTATTAGCTATAGCAATAGCACTAGTTGAATCACAATATAAAGGAGATTTACTTAGCTGGATTTTATAGTCTTGGAGTTGGTGTTAAATCCATAATAGCTGAGCATAGAAGTTTCCAGCTGAGATGTACTCAGATTCTGCTGTAGAGATTGCTACACTGGTCTGCTTCCTGCTACTCCAAGATATTAGTCTTTTGCCAAGAAATTGACATGTGCCTGATGTACTTTTTCTGTCCTCCTTGCATCCTGCAAAGTCAGCATCTGAAAAAATAGTTAGTTCAAAGTCATTGCTTCTAGGATACCAAAGGCCAAGATTAAGAGTACCCTTTAGATATCTCAGAATTCTTTTGACAACAGTGTAGTGAGATTCTTTAGGGTTCACTTGATACCTAGCACATACACATGTTGAGAACATAATGTCTGGCCTGCTAGCAATTAGGTAGAGCAATGAACCAATGATGCCTCTGTACAAGGTTTCATTAATAGGTTTCCCTTTGTCATCCTTGTCCAGTGATATATTGGCTGCCATTGGTGTTTTCATGACAGTGGAATTTTCCATTCCAAACTTCTTGATAATCTCTTTGGTGTACTTGGTCTGAGAAATGAAGATTCCTTCCTCAGACTGTTTCACTTGGAGTCCTAAGAAGTATTTGAGCTCACCCATGTTGCTCATTTCAAATTTCCCTTGCATAAGGATTGCAAACCTTTTGCAAAGGTTATTATCAGTTGAGCAAAAAATTATAACATCTACATATATTTGTACTAGAATAATTTGACCTTTAACTACCCTAAGAAACAATGTCTTGTCTATCTTTCCCCTTGAGAATTTGTTCTCAATGAGAAATCTAGAAAATGTCTCATACCAGGCTCTAGGTGCCTGTTTCAGGTCATACAAAGCTTTTAATAAAAGATAGACATGATTTGGATGAGTAGAGTCAATAAAACCTGGGGGTTGTTCTACATATACTTCCTCCAGTATTGTTCCATTAAGGAATGCTGACTTTACATCCATTTGATAAACTATGAATCCAGTATGTGCTGCAAATGCCAAGAATAGTCTGATTGCCTCCAATCTTGCCACAGGAGCAAACACTTGATCAAAATCTATGCCTTCCTCATGTCTATATCCTTGGGCAACCAACCTTGCTTTGTTTTTTATAATCACACCATTTTCATCCAGCTTATTCCTAAATACCCATTTGGTCCCTATGACTTTGTGTTTCTTTGGTCTTGGAACCAATATCCAGACCTTGCATCTTTCAAATTGATTTAGCTCTTCTTGCATAGCTAATATCCATGAAGTGTCCTTATTGGCTTCATCAAACTTCTTAGGCTCTATTTTGGATAGAAAGCTATGATGCAAGGCCTCATGTATTGAGTTTCCTCTTCTAGTTTGCACTCCTTCATTTATATTTCCTATAATCTGTTCTTTGGGGTGATCCTTCAAATGTTTTGTTGCATTCCTCCACCTCTCATTTTCCCTTTGTGATTCTGGTGCATCTGTTTGAGTTGACTGTTCTAGAGGTTCTGGATGTTGTGGTTCTTCAACAGCAATAGGTTCTTCATAATTGTCTTCTACTTGAGATTCATCCTCTCTAGTCACAATTACAGTCTCATTAGTTTCTTCATTATCCTCAATGTGCTGTTCATTGATATTCATCTCCTTCAATTTCTGTGTAGAACCTGCACTACTAGATAAACTTCCCAGATCCTTATAAATAAGGCTGGTTTCATCAAATACAACATGTATAGATTCTTCTATACTATTTGACCTTTTGTTGAAAATTCTATAGGCTCTACTTTGAGAGCTATAGCCAACAAAAATTCCCTCATGTGCTTTTTCAGCAAATTTAGTGAGATGGTGCTTTCCATTATTTAATACAAAACATTTACTACCAAATATTTTGAAATAGGCTAAAGTGGGTTTTCTACCTTTCAACAACTCACAAGGGGTCTTATTCAGTCTTTTGTTGATAAGAGCCCTATTCTGCACATGGCATGCTGTGTTTACAGCTTCAGCCCAGAAATACTCAGGAAGAGTGGAATCACTTAGCATACTCCTACTAGCTTCAATGAAAGATCTATTTCTTCTCTCAGCAACCCCATTTTGTTGGGGAGTTCTTGGAGATGAGAACTCTTGTAAGGTGCCTAGATTTTCACAAAATTTGGTCATATCACCTGACTGAAATTCAGTACCATGATCACTTCTAATTTTGACTACAGGATTTCCTATTTCATTTTTGATTTGCCTAACAAAGATGGTAAATATTTCTAGAGTATCTGACTTGTGTTTAAGGAAGAATACCCATGTGAATCTGGAATAATCATCAACAATTACAAGGGTGTAAATCTTTCCTCCTAGGCTATGGATTGACATTGGTCCAAATAGATCCATGTGAAATGGGTATAGACATCTAATGGAATCCTTCTCACCAATTGGTTTGAAGGATGACTTGGTCTGCTTACCCATTTGACAAGCATGGCAGGGACCCTCCTGCACACACTTCCACTTAGGCCTAGCTCTCACTAGGTCTTTTGAAATTAGCTTATTTATAGTCTTATAGTTTATGTGGGCTAACCTTTTATTCCATTGTACACTACTAGAGACTTTATTCTCTGCTACTAAGCATATGGAGTTAACTTGATCAGAACATATAAAGTTTAAGTAGTAAATATTGCCACTCCTAGTGCCTGAGAGAATTATTTCATTCTCTTTCTTAATCAGGCACTCATCCTTGTGAAATGAAATGTCATACCCAATATCACACAATTGACTTATGCTGATGAGATTGTGTTGCAATCCATCAACATGAGCAACTTTGGTGATGGTGACAATTCCATTTGTGATTTTACCATAACCTTTAGTTTTACCTTTTTCAGCCTCCAAAGATAACCTTTGGTCCATTCTTCACAGGAGTATAATCATTCAGTAGTCCTGTCATGTGCATAGAGCACCCACTGTCCAAGTACCAGATGGGATTTTGATTGGTCTTTGGACATTCCTGCAAGAAGAAATTACCTTTTCTTAGGAACCCACACCAAGTTGGGTCCTAGAACCTTGTTAGTATGAGTTGGAATATTTAGTTGTTGTATAATCCTTGGTGTTGTGAGAGTTGCTACAGATCTTAGTACTCTCCCAGAGTTGAATCTTGGAACAGTTGGATTGAACCAACAGTCAAGAGCAAAATGTCCAACCCTTCCACAGCACCAACATTCATATCTGTTATATCTTCTTTGAGGTCTTCTCACTTCTTTAGGTTGACTCACATTTTGTTTAATATCCTTATTCAAGGGAGCTTTGTAAAGTGTTTTAGTGAAATTCACTGGATTAGTTTTCTTAACAGCAGTGATTTTCACTACTGGTCTAGGTTCCTCTCTCTTGAGTTTGGTGTTAGCTTTAAATACAAAGGAGTCATGATGAGTTAATACATTTTCTTTGCATAGAGATTTGGCATCATTGTTACTTGGTTGAATTGAGTAATCTTTGCTATTAGAACACTCACCCTTACAGAACTTATGCACAACTTTTTGATCATGCTCATTTGTGATAAGCATAGCTTTGTTGAATTTTATAGGTTGCATAAGTGCCTTGTCATTATTTTTAGATTTACTTTCTGCCTTTCCATTGTATCCTATGCCAGATCTGTATTGTGCAGAAAATGTGTCTATTATGGGAAGGATAGTTTGTGGTTTTGAGAACTTTGCCACAAGCTTCCTTTCTGCTAGGAGTTTTGCTTCAAGTTCTTTTATTAATTTCTCATTTGTGCATAAAGTCTGAATGTGAATAATAGACATGACTTTTAATTTGCTAAGCTCCTTGCTTACCTGATTCAACCTCTCAGCTGCCTCAGAGTATTGGAAGTTAGTTTGCTTTAATTCAGATATTTCTTTTTGTAGCTTTTTGTTATGCCTTTTGCTCTTTTTAAGGGCTTTAAGAAGTGACTCATATTTCTCAATAATTTCATCTTCATGAAAGTTAGATTTTGAGTCATTCTCATCAGAAGAAAATGAATTTATCTCAGGTTTAGAAATAATTTTAGGTTCAGAATCAGAATCAGATAAAGGAGATTTATCAAGTACCTTCACATTAGAAATTGTCTCCCGATCCTCTTCATCACTGAGTGCCATGAGTCCTGTATTTTCTTCTTCATCCTCTTCACTATCAGACCTTGATAGTGGGGCTCTTATCATAGGTCTCTGATTCAGTATGTCTTCACTTTCATTGACAGCCACCAGAGCTATGAGTGCCTCTTCACTATCTGAGTCAGATGATTGAGATTCACTGTCACTGAGAGTGACTTTGCCTTTCAGGGCTATTAGGCTCCTCTCATGTCTCTTGTCAGATTTGTGCCTCCTTTCATCAGACTTCTTGTTGTTCTTTCTTTTTGAAGGACAATCAGCAATCATGTGTCATAATTCCCTGCATCCAAAGCACACAATTTCTTCTGAATTAGATTTATTGTGTTTAGAGTTATACATGTCCTTCTTGGAATATTGTTTGAATCCCTCTGAAGAATTGGAGTGCTTCTTAGATCTGGATGACTGAGAGGGTCTAGATTCCCAGTGTTGTTTTCTTCTGAGCATCCTTTTCAGCTGTTTGGTGAAGAGTGCCAGTTCACCATCTGATATTTCAGAGTTAGAATTACTGGTCGTTCGATGCTTTTTATCTGTAGGCGTCAAGCACTATATAGGGGCTCGACGCCTCTAAACTGTGCCTTCATATCTAGACTCCTTTAGTTGGCGTTGAGCAAACTGAAGTTTGGTCGACACTTCTCATTCCATGGTGTCGAGCGATATTCCTTGGCTCAACGCTTCCAAACTTGGTCTCAGATCTTCAGCGGCGACCTTGTCTTTTTGAGCAGCAGACATGGGTCGATGCTTCTGGGTCACAGGCGTCGAGCGATGTGTGGTGTCTCGACGCTTGTGAACTTGGATGAAATCCTTGAGCACTTTGCTTGACCTGATCTTCTGTACAATGATTCTAGAGAGTATATCAAATACATTCTGAGATATATCTTTGACTTAAGAATGGACTTCTCCAAATCTAAGACATTGTGGACAATGGTCCCAACATGTTACCTGTTTGAAAGTGAACAATTGTTTCCCTGAGAATTCTCTAGGGGTGAATAGAGATTTAAAAAAAATTTAACAAAAACTTGCACAGAAAATTAATCATAATTCTTAGGCATCTAAATTTCCAACCAGAATTAAAACAATCCCCGAATAATAAAAACATACAAGACACAATCATAGAAAATTCACAAACATGGAAGACACAAGAACATATTGTGGTTCCCCAAAACTATGCGTACTCCACTCTTCTACCCCTTGGTAGAAATCAACTATCCCAGTGCTGAGTCTTTTGATAAGGAGACTCTTAGAACCACCGAGTCTTTTGATAAGGAGACTCTAAAACCCACTGAGTCTTTTGATCCGGAGACTCTTAGAACCATTGAGTCTTTTAATAAGGAAATGTTAAAATTTCTAGAGGTCCAGAGTGAAGTAAAAAATGTGGAATACTTCAACACAATCCACAAGCGTGACAATCAATGACAATGGGAAGATAGAATAGTGCACTTGTATTAACTATCTCTTTACAGTGTGAGACATACATGGCGAGACATGATTCATAAGAATCACAGAGGATAGAAGCACAAGATACAAAAACAAGCCACCAACGAACTGCCAAAGCAGAGACCGCCAGACCGCTCAAACAGGCAAGCCGCATGGCTATCCCTGAGACCGCGCGAACAGAGCACACGCCGCTGCTGTCAAACTGCAACCATAGACCGCTCGGCTTGCAACTTTATTCAAACTGCTGAGAACACCTATCCACACTTCTTGATCGCCCAGACTGCACGGTCTCAAGATCACAGAAGAACCCGCGAACACTTGATGAAGAACCACTTCCTGGTGCAAGACCGCAACTCAAGACCGCCCGACCACTTAAGGCCACCTGATCAACTGAGTCCACTGCACAGTTCAAGAACACCTAAACACAGTCCGCACAGACAGACCACTGCCAAACTGGTTTATTCAAAGCTAGAATAAAGGAGAATGCTGGCGGTGACTGCAAGCCTCTAACCTACGAACAAACAAACCGGTCAGACAACTCAAACCACGCGACCTTAGAAAGAGACCCGCACAATCGAGCCAACTTTGGTTCTTACAGTTCTTGCGTATTTATGGCTACCCCAGCGTCCCTATTTATAGGCAAACGAATGGATGTCGTCACCAACCCAAGGGATACAGTCACCTTCCTTATTGAAGAACGCGGTCTCCAGTACCAGACCGCGCTGTCTCTTATAAGACCTTATTACACTTAAGCACAACTGTCCAAGAAAGACAGCTAGCCAAGACAACCCGGCAGACCGCCCAGTCTCTTATAAAATGTAAATAACCATCAGACCGATCAGGAGCAGACCACCAGAATTGAGCTCATGTAGGCCGCAGTACGAGACTGCAGAAGCGACCTCCAGTACAGACCGCCCGGTCTAAACCAGAACAAGGATACTTGGGCAAAACCAGCAGACCAAACACAGGCCGCCAGCACCAGAGATGCGCGACCATACCAGCCAGGTTGCTACACTAAGCTCGCAGATTCCAGGGGTAAACTGCAACACAAGCTGTGTGGTCTCTGCGGTCTCGAAAAGACAGACCGCCCGGACAAACCACTTCCACTTCAAAAATTTAACACTCCCCCTTGAAGTGGGAAGTGGAAGTCAACCCAAGTAACCTCCTCAACTGTGTGAACGGTTCCTTCGACAATGGCTTAGTAAATATGTCAGCGACATTTTCCTTGCTTTGCACATGATCAACCATAAGAGATCCCTCCAACACATTCTACTGAATGAAATGATGTTGAATCTCTATGTGCTTAGTTCGCGCATGACAAACTAGAAGATCGCTCAAGCTGAAAAAGAAGGCTAATGGAAGTATCGAGCGGTACAAGGCTCGCCTTGCAGCTTGAGGGTTCTCTCAGAAGTATGGGGAGGATTACAAAGAGACTTTTAGCCTCGTTGCCAAGATGACTTCAGTATGGGTGGTGATCACGTTGGCAGCTTGTCAAGGGTGGAAGATATGGCAACTCGATGTGAATAATGCCTTCCTTTACAGCGAGATCGATAAAGATATCTTCATGGATCAACCACCTGGGTATGTTTCTGAAGTCTAACCAAGACATGTGTGTAAGATCAACAAGGCTCTTTATGAATTGAAGTAGGCGCCTCAGGCGTGGTATGGGAAGATTGCAGAATACCTCCAGTTCTATGGATATTTTGCTTTTCATAACAAGATGGCTCTCTCTCATCCAGGGGACCTGCGAAGAAACATGTGATGAAGCTCACCAAGTTTCCCCCTGTATACCGATCTGGTGGAATAATGGTCCTCTTGGACCTCCTCAGAGATTTACTCTGATCCAACTCTCCAGCGACTTGTTCTAGACTAGCTCTCCTTTCAGGCATATTTGGAGCATCGCCCCCCTGCTTCTAGAACCTGAAGCACCTGACCTAGAGATAGAAGCACTTGGAGCACCTGGAGAAATAGGTAACTCCACCAGAACCTCCTTAGTAGCTTCACCTGGTCGACCATCTACCCTGCTTCCTTGTAACTCAATAGAAGAGATACCATGGTATGATGTCAACTCGTCAAATACTACATCTCTTGAGACCATAGCTCTCCATATCTCTGGATCCATGCATCTCCAACCCTTCTTCCGGTCATCATATCCGACAAAGACTATCTTCCTTGCTTTCGCATCTAGCTTCATTCTGAGGGCATCAGGAACATGCACGTAGCAGGTAGAACTGAACACTCGAAGGTGTTCCACCGTGGGCTTTATCTTGAACATCAACTCATGAGGGTTCTTCATGTTGATAGGACTAAGAGGCATCCGATTGATGACATAAGTTGCACAAGACATTCCCTCTTCCCAGAAGGACTTTGGGATATTCTTGGCATGAAGCTAGCACTTGCAGGTCTCTGTAAGATGACGGATCTTCTGCTCTGCAACCCCCATTCTATTGTGGAGTGTAAGCACAAGAGAGCTCTCTCCGAATGCCATGCTTCCTGCAGAAGTTAATGAACGCATTTGATGTGAACTCCCCTCCGTTATCGGTTCTGAACTTCTTGATCCGTAGGTTGAACCGACCTTCCACCAGCTCCTTCAACTCCACAAACCTTTCGAACGCCTCTGACTTCTCCTTCAGAAAATATACCCAAGTATATCTAGTGAAATCATCAATTAAAACAAGCATATACCTGCTGCCTCCAAGACTGGCATTTTCGGTAGGTCCATACAGATCACCATGGATACACTCCAATGGCACCTTGCACCTGCTTTGTCACTGGTCGAATGGAAGGCGATGAGCCTTGCCATATTGACATCCTGCACAAATGTGACCTTCGCCGAAGGATGACAAATTAGGCAGACCTCTCACAAGGCCTCTCCCTGCCATAGCTTTCAACTTGTCCATCCCAACATGCCCAAGTCATTCATGCCAGATAACATCGCTACCATTAGTCCTCATCTTATCAACATAGGAACTTGTTGATAATACAAACAAGTCCTTCACCCTTCTGCCAACATGAATGACTTCAGCCTCCACCGCTGACACATTTTGAAGAAACTTCACTTCTGTTGGACCAAACAGAACGTGATAGCCAGCATCCACAACATTGGTCACCGAGAAGAGGTTTTCTTCATCCCCGAAACATGATAGACACTTTTTAACGTAAGAGTACTTTTATCATCGTTCAAAGAAACTACACCCTCCTTTTCTACTGCATGTATAGTATCACCAGCCGTAATGATAGCATCATTACCTGTATATGCCTGCAAAGAAGAGAACTTCGACTCATCTCCGGTTAGGTGATGTTCACAACCCGAGTTCACTATCCAATCATCCTGATAGTTGATGGACGCCATAGCCTGAACTCATGTGCCCGTCATGAAAGCTCCATCACCCCATCTATCATCTGCATTGGAACCATACTCCTCCTTTCCTGCAACATGCCCTGGCTGAAGATTGACTTTGCAGTCTCTCTTGAAATGACCAAGCTTGTTGCATCTGTAACATCTCATCCCTTCCTTCTTTTGCCTTTAGACTTAGGAGCATAACTCCTCTCTTGCTGATATGAAGTAGTAGGATCATCGTTACCACATGACTTATTCTTCTTGTCCCAACACTTCTTCTTCCCAGAAAAGAGAACCTCTCATCTTCTCCCCAGAGATAGACATCCCCGCCATGTGCTTTGCTAAACTCTCTTGCGACGCAAGTAAGTTCTCCAACTCCAGCAATGATGGCTAATTGACCCAGCCTTGCACAGAAGTAACAAAGGCCACATACTCCCTCCATAAGCCGCGGATTATATGCCTCTTCAGCTTCACTTCTGAGATAAGCTCATCCGGGTCCAATGTTGATATCTCTACGCATAGGTTCTTCATTTTCAAGAAGAACGTTGAAATGGACAAGTCTCCCTGAGTTACTTTCGCCAACTCATTTTCCAAGAATTGTAGCCGAGCTACATTATTCTTATTGAACAAGCCACCCAAGGCTGTCCAAATTTCAACAGCTGACCTACACCCGATGATGTGGTCAAACAACTCCGGAATGATAGCTCGCTTGAGAGTGAACTCAGCCTTCACATTAGTTTTCTTCCAAGCCTTCACGAGCTCAGCATTCCCCTCAGCAGGAACAATAACTTGTCTTGCTTCTCCTCCAACTACATCCCATAAGTCCTCGTCAAGAAGATAGCTCTCCATGCACGACTTCGACTTTTTAAAGTTAGTCTGTGTAAAGAGCTCAATACCAAGACCTCTTGCATATCCTCCTTCCATTGCTATCCCACTGATTGACAACAGACTTGTATAAAAAGAAGCAGAAGACAACACAAATTACTGCTCAGGAACCTTCCTCTGATACCATGTTAAAATTTCTAGAGGTCTAGAGTGAAGTAAAAAATGCGGAATACTTCAACACAATCCACAAGCATGACAATCAATGACAATAGGAAGACAGAATAGTGCACTTGTATTAACTATCTCTTTACAACGCGAGACATACATGGCGAGACAAGATTCATAAGAATCACAGAGGAGAGAAGCACAAGACACAAAAACAAGCCTCCAACGAACTGCCAAAGCAGAGATTGCCAGACCGCTCGAACAGGCAAGCCGCACGGCTATCCCTGAGTCTACGCGAACAGAGCACAAGCCGCTGCTGTCAGACCGCAACCACAGACCGCTGGACTTGCAACTTAATTCAAACTGTTGAGAACGCCTGTCCGCACTTCTTGATCGCCCAGACCGCACGGCCTCAAGATCACAGAAGAACCCGCAAACACTTGATGAAGAATTGCTTCCTGCTGCAAGACTGCAACTCAAGACCGCCAGACCACTTAAGGTTGCCTGATCAATTGAGTCTGTTGCATAGTTCAAGAACACCTAAACACAGTCCGCATAGACAGACCGCTGCCGAACTGGTTTATTCAAAGCTGGAAGAAAGGAGAATCCTGACGGTGACTGCAAGCCGCTAACCTGCGAACAAACAAACTGGTCAGACAACTCAAATCGTGTGACCTCAGAAAGAGACCGGCACAATCAAGCCAACTTTGGTTCTTACAGTTCTTGCGTTTTTGTGGCTACCCCAGCGTCCCTATTTATAGGCAAACGAACGGATGTCGTCACCACCCCAAGGGATACAGTCACCTTCCTTATTGAAGCACGTGGTCTCCAGTACTAGACCGCGCGGTCTCTTATAAGACCTTATTACACTTAAGCACAACTGTCCAAGAAAGCCTGCTAGCCAAGACAACCCGACAGACCGCCCAATTTCTTATAAGAACGGACATGAGCATCTGACTGATCAGGAGCAGACCGCCAGAACCGAGCTCATGCAGGCCACATTATGAGATCGCAGAAGCGACCTCCAGTACAGACCGCCCGGTCTAAACCAGAACAAGGATACTTCGGCAAAATTGGTAGAACAAACACAGGCTGCCAACACCAGAGACGCGCGACCATACCAGCCAGGTCGCTACACCGAGCTTGCAGATTCCAGGGGTAAACCACGACATAAGCCGTGTGGTCTCTGCGGTCTCTAAAAGACAGACCGCCCGGACAGACCACTTCCACTTCAAAAATTTAACAGGAAACTCTCAGAACCAGTTCTGAATCCTTTGAAGAGGGATTCATTAAACTCTTTTACAATATAATTGAATGAATCAGAATAAGAACAAGAGTAAGAGTAAGAAGTAATCATAAGAATTATAAGAGGGGAATTCTTCTTATCAATATCCTCTTTCAGCAGCACTGGGGATCTTTGAGCACTAAGTGGATGATCTCTCTTTAGATTTGATGAATCCTTTATACGCAGAAGGTCAATGATTGTTCTTCTTCACAGTTGTTGTTCAGATGATCTGTTCTTTGATAAACTTCTTTTAGAGAGAAAACGAAGAAAGATTGAGGAATAAGAACTGATGTCTAGAAATCTGTCTGGTACAATAAGAGAGAGAGAAAGAGAGATGGAGAAGAAGAATCTTGATAGGAAGAATAAATCCTTTGTCTTTTGGAATTTTGAATATATAATCTTCCGTAGATTCAAATGAATTAGAATTAAATATCTTTCGCTTTTGATCAATTCTCAGATTGGAATGTAAAATGAGAATTATAGCTTCCTTTCCATCTGTGTTGACAGTCCGCCAATGACCTTTAATATATCTTCCAATTTTATCACCTCTGAATCTCAAGAGGCTTTCTTTCTTTATGTGTATCTCTGCGACCCATTAGGATTCAAATGTCTTCCATATATACATTCCGAATAATCCTTAGAATCCATTCCAAGAAGTTTCCAATCCTTTGACTGTATTTGATGTTGGGTGGAATATCTTTTGACTTCATATCGATGCACCTTTGAATTCGATTAGAAGCTACGTCGTGATCTGCTTCGGGAAACCTCAGCTTTGAATTGAACTATGTTATCGACTCTGCATTGATTCCTTATCAATATATCTGTCAATATTAATATAAATGAGCATAACCTTTGGCTTCTAGCTTCTGCGTTGATACCTAGTCGATGTTGCATCGACTACCAATCAAATGAAGCATTGACTACCAGTCTGAGTTACCTTTAACTTCCTTTCGAAGTTGTTTTGACTTCCAATCAAAAAGTTGTGTCGACTTCTTTTTGACGCAGGTTTAACTCAACTGATTTTTGGTCTCTTTTTGGCTAGGCTTTGATACTCTAAGGTGAATATGACATCCTAGGATATCTATAGACCAATTTACCCTCACTATACAACTTGGGTAATAATTCCTAGAGGATGAAATCAATTTTACATAATTTTTAAGGTAAATCATGAGATGGTATTTTTCCCTACAATCTCCCCCTATTTTGACGGACTCTTAACTGATTTCAAACATATTGAAAAGGAAAAGAATACAAATACAAACATATATTAAAAGACAGTAACATAAACTAAGAATCTTCTGAGATAAAATTAAGAACTTCTGAATAAAGAAAATAATTGTCCACCATAATTGAATTTTTCAAAAATAAGCATTCTACCTTTTCTTTACTATGAATTTAGAAAAGGCTTCATAGAGTTTTCTGAATTTTTCTTCCACATATTACTATATATTTAGCAACTTTTGCCTTTTCTGGATTATTCTGAATTCTATTACATCTTTTGAATAGCTTTTTAATATCAACTTCAGCAGCATCAGGATAGACATCATTTACTTTGGATCCAAGGATTAGGATTTTAGCCATCAATTTATTTATTATATCCAAGTCTGGCTCATTTGATTCAGGATCTAGCACTATGTAGGTTGATTGTGTGATACCAGGAGTTGGAGCTGTTTTCAAAACAATCTTTCTGCTCTTTTGAAATGGTTGAGCTACTACATTATCATTAAATCCAAGACCTCTTTTATGAAGTTGTCCTTCATCTTTCAAAAGTTTTTCTTGGGGATTTTTAGTAGCATATTTGGAAGGGTCAAATAATGTACTAAGGATTTTGATGGCTTATTTGATCTGCTCTTCTTCAACTACATCTTTTCCTTTCTTGAGACTTTCAATAAACTTTTTTCTATTTTCCTCAATCTCTTTTTGAGAAGCATCATATTCATACTGACCACTTTCTCTAATTTCATTTAAGACTTTGTCAAGTTCTAGATCAGTATATATTTTCATCTGATTTTCAGGCATTTGTATCTTCTAATAGGTTTTATAATATGATTGGTCCTTCTTGTGTTGCTTTCTTTCTTCTTTGGAATACCTTTCCCAGATAGGTTTTTTCCATCCATATGACCTTCCTCTGAATTTCCCTCTTCCCTTTTGGACTTTTCTAGGAGCTGGTGCTGAAACTGAAGGATGCAGAATAGAGCAGGAGATAAAGTTGTTGATTCTTCAGAAGAAGGTTTCATTTTTGTGTTCTCAGCAATAGGTGATTTATTCCATACTGAAGGTTTTTTCAAACTTGTCCAATAATCATCATCATTGGAGAAAAGGTCAGACTCTCCTAACTAAAGACTCCCCTTGGATTACAGACATGAGTCTATTTGGAGAAGATGGCGCAGGAGAGTCAAGGAGTGGAGAAATGACTATCGGTTCTCCGTTAGAAACATAAGGAGAGGATTGACGCTCTGGAGTCCCTTCAGGTATCCAGGACATTGGTTCATGCTCAATAACCGTATAAACTAATTTAGGTCGAGTCCTGCTCTCACCCTTCTCCCCCTGCTTTATATCATTGAAGAAAGATATAAATATCTCAGGGGGCAACTCCAACGATCGCAGTTCCTTCTCAAACTCTTTCATCTGAACGGAGAGATTCCTCAACCTGCGATGTTGTTCAGACAGTTTCTGATATAAGTCTTCTGAGAATTCTATGTATACATATGAGAATTTGGATAACAATGTTTCTTAGGCTAAATTGATTGCTTCAAGGATGTCACTGCTAGAGGCCATTGGTTGTCTGTGGGTACCTGCAAAGAAGAGAGAAGATGAGAGGAGAAGAGCGAGAAAATAAGAGAGCAAGATGGAGAAAATTCAAAAGCACAATAAAGTCCAACAACTGTGTTGCTTTTAGAAGATAATTCATCATACCTTAGGGTTTTACTCAAAGAAACATTGAAAAGATATAGATGGTGCGCCAAAATAGGTCTAAGTAGCTTCTAGAAGAAATTTTGCGCGCACTCAAAATGTCGTTATTGCGTCGAGTGGCAATCGATGTGGCTTCGAATAAATGCAATAAATATTCAGTTGACACATGCGTTGAGTGCTATTTGAATTAACTATCTCAGACAGCACTCAAAGCTGGCGTCTAGTAGAAATCAATGGTGCATCGATTTGTATTCGACACGGCTCTGAATAAACATTTGTATTTTTCTCACAAAATTTGATGCATTTCCCAGCAATAACTTTATATGGAAAATAGGTCTTACTAGATAATATATGTGACCTAGAGAGCTCCATCAAACATTCTCAATGTATTGATAAAGAAATTGTGCTTACTTTCATCAAGTGGCTTAGTGAATATATCAACCCTTTGATTATCATTGGAAATGTATTGAAGAGAGATCTTACCCTTCTATACATTATCTCTGAGAAAGTGGTGCCTTATATCTATATGCTTAGTTCTACTGAGGAAAACAGTATTGGAAGCTATAGAAATAGCACTAGAACTATCACAGAATATTGTGGAGTTCTCAAGAGTCAAGTTGCAATCCAATAACTGATTTTGCATTTACAATATTTGTAAGCAACAACTTCTTGCAACTATATACTCAACTTCAGTAGTAGAAGTGGAGGCTGAGATTTGCTTTTTTCTAAACCAAGCTATCAGTCTAGCACATAAGAATTTACAAGTTCATTAGGTGCTTTTTCTATCAAGCCTGCACCCATCATAATCAGCATCTGAGTAACTTACTAGCTCAAATCCAGACTCTGTGGGACACCATAAGCCAAGTTCAGGTGTAGCCTTTACATATCTGAGTATTATTTTTACAGAACTCATGTGGGATTCCTTGGGGTCAACTTGAAATCTAGCGCATATACAAGTAACAAACATTATGTCTGGCCTGCTTGCTGTAAGATGAAGAAGAGAGTCAATGGTTGCTTTGTAAGTATTTGATCAAATGATTAACCATTTTCATCTCTATCAAGTACAATATTGGTAGACATGGAGGTTTTCATGCTAGAGGCATTTTCCATCCTAAATTTCTTGATAAGCTCTTTAGTGTATTTGGATTAAGATATGAAAATGTCATCTGCACTTTGCTTTACTTGAAGTCCAAGAAAATAGGATATTTTCCCCATGCTACTCTCAAACTTTGACTACAAATCTTTGGTCTGTGGATCCAAATATGATGTCACACATAGACACACACACACACACACACATATATATATATATACTAGAAGTAGCTGATTCTTATGTGCTCTAGTGATGAAAAGTATTTTATCCACATTTCCTCTTATAAAGGAGTGTTCTAGAAGAAATGTGGGCAAGGTCTCATACCAAGCTCTTGGAGCTTGCTTGAGACCATATAGTGTTTTATGAAGAAGTAACTAATTAT
Source organism: Dactylorhiza incarnata (assembly GCA_033032865.1). NCBI lineage: Eukaryota > Viridiplantae > Streptophyta > Magnoliopsida > Asparagales > Orchidaceae > Dactylorhiza > Dactylorhiza incarnata. The sequence continues at coordinate 10,188,748 of JAWHQI010000027.1, forward strand.
CAAACTCTATGCCATAATCACTTCTGATTATATCAACCTGGGTATTAAATTCAGATTGAATCTGTCTAATGAATCTTGAGAGGATCTTGAAAGTTCCAGACTTAGCTCTTTGAAAGAACACTCAACTGAATCTATAAAAGTCATATACAATAACTAAGATATAAGACTTGCATGTTATGCTTTGAGTGGAGATTGGACCAAAGAGATCCATATGCAACAGGTAAAGGATTCTAGGGGATTCATTCTTACCAATTAGTTTGAATGAGGATTTTATTTGTTTTCCTAATTGGCAGGCTCTACAAGGATGATCCTTTCTGTCCTTGCCAATTGGTAATCCTCTTACTAGTTTGAGCTTAGATAGTTTAGCTATTGTTTTAAGATTTAAATGACTTAAATCTCTTATGTCATAATTTATTATATTTTCTAAGTTAAGAGTTAAACAGACAAATTTTAGATGTAGAATAATTGAAATCCATTATATACACTTTACCTTTTCTAATCCCAGTTAATATTATTTGGTTGGTTAATGAGTTAGCAATATGACATAATGATTTAGTGAACACAACCTTGTATTCACCATTACATAATTGGCTAATGCAAATTAGGTTATGTTGAAGAACTTCAACATAAGCTACCTTAGAATAGGAGATTTCTCCAACTCTGAGCACATCATATCCTCTGGTCTGACCAGAGTGAGAGTTACCAAAAATTACCTTAGGGACTTCCTTAGCTTTGTAGATTTCCAGTACATCTTTTGCTCCAGTCATATACATGGAGCATCCACTATCCAAGTACCACTACTGGTTTGTGGTAGGATAGGCTCTTCTCTGCACACAAATTTAAACATTAGCATGGACTCACACTTGATGGGGTCCCTTTCTTCTACCATCATATGGAGTTATGAAAGAATAGGTTAGTCTTTTAGGATACCCCTTAAGTTGATAAAATGCTGGCTTATTATACCAGCAATGTTTTACTTTATTACCAAGTTTAGAACAATAATGACATTTGAAGTTGAAGTGAGAACATGCAGGAGGGAATCTAGAATTGATTAAAACACTTTCTGGAAACATACGTCGAGAAGAAGTCGATACATCTTTAGGGTTGCGTCGAAAGGAATTCGCCGTGTCTGTATAATTGTGTTGATAAAAGGTCGATGCATGATGCTGGTTGTGTTGAGTATGATTTGATGCACCTTCATATTGCTTCAAATTGATGTCGAATCACTTGTAGAACTCCGTTTAATTACATTTGAAGAATCTTTAAAGTTGCGCTTAGTTCTATTCGACGCATAGTTCCTTTCATTCAAAATTTGATTGTTATTGATTGATTTTCCTAAAGGATGTTTGCCTAAAATTCCTTATTGATTATTAAGGTTCACCCTATTAAATACAGTGATTTTATCAAGATGATTATGCAGTTCTTCACAAGATTATATATTTTTATTTGGTTGATTCTCACTGGATCTAACAAATACTACAGTACTTTCCCAAGTAGGTTCGCTGGGAGTTACATTACTAACTGATGGGTCTGCCCCTAATCAAAAATATCTAAATCTCCTAGAGAGATTCTCTATAATATCTTTTAGCTTTTGACTTCGCCCATTGAGTGAATCTTCAAAGGCTTTTTCCTTTGTAAGCTCTTCCTTTAGTGTTAAATTTTCAGCATTTATCTTATCTATTTCCTTTTGCAACTTATATATTTCACCTCTTAATTCATAGTTATTATAACATGCATTTTATTATGTAAGTTCTTCTAATTATTTTCTAAGAGTTTTAATTTTTTTCCGGGTCTCTAGATGATCATAACAGAATTCTTTAAAACACACTTTAAATTCATCTGAAGAAAAGTCACAATCATCAAAGAAAGTTATCTGATCCTCTTCCGAGGGATCTTCAAAAGCCATCAGGTAGGAGTCTTCAGTCTTTGTTTCCGCCTCACTTTCTAAGAAGCTGTTGGAGCTAGATTCAATCTCACTCTAGGTTTCAGCAACAAACCATCTCCCTTTCTTATTATTTTTCATTTGAAGGTCTGCTTCTTATTTTCCTTTCTATGAGACTTCTCCTTCTAAAGATCAGGGCACTCAGTTGCAATGTGCATGGCTTCCTATATTCAAAGCATGTAATCTTCTTATTTGGAGTCTGATAGAACTTTGGATTGTTGGAGTTTTTGTCTCTCATCCTTGAGTCTTCACTTCTGACCAACTTTTTGAATCTTCTAGAAAGAAGATTGAACATTTCTTCTTTTGAAGATGAGGGTACAATTTCAGAAGCTTTTAAGGCAATTGACTTCTCTCTCAAAGGAGATAAACTTTTTTCTTTGGCTTCAATTTCAGTCCTGCTCTTTAAAAGCATTTCATATGATTTTAGCTCCCCAAGAAGAGCAAAAATTGATATCTCCTTGTGACATCTTGACTCCCTTATAGCCTGAATTCTTGAGTCTCATGTGTAGGGAAACACGTGAGAAGCTTATCATTAATCTCAGTTAGTGAGATTTCCTTATCAAGGCTCTTAAGCCTATTGACAATCATACTGAATCTGACATACATGTCAGCAACACATTCTTCTGCTTTCTTCTGAAAGTTTTCATACTATGAGATAAGGAAAGACTTTTTGTCCTTCCTTTATCTGAGCTTCCTTCAACTATACTTGAAAGAGAATCCCAGATTTCCTTAGCTTACTGGCACTCGGCAACCTTCTGAAGTATGTCATCAGTCATTGTTTACACCAGGATATTCAGTGCTTTGGAATCACAAGCCTTGGCCTTCTTTTCAGCATCTATCCATTCTGATCTTGGAACAAGTTCTTCAGTGGCATTTCCACTTGAATCCTTTATGTATGGCTTGGGAGGACCTATCATCACAACATCAAAAATGCTCTCATCAATAGAATTCACATAAAATTTAATTCTGATCTTCTAGAGTGTAAGCTTGTCCAGGTTACACACTGGTGGTCTAGTGGATGCTAGTCCTTTGAACTCATTTTCTTAAAATAGTTTTGAAATATAAAAATATAACTAAGAGGATCTTTTGATCAAGGTGTTAACCTTTTTCTGATCAACCTCCCTCTAATACCAATTGAAAGTGCACAATTGTTCCCCTAAGAATTCTCTAGAGGGGGTGAATAGAGATTTAAAACCTTTAACAAAAACTTACACAGAAAATTAATCCTAATTCCTAGGCATCCAAGATTCCAACCATAATTAAAGCAATCGCAGAATAATAAAATAAACAAAGACAATCACAGAAAATTCACAAACATAGAATACACAAGAATATATAATGGTTCCCTAAAACTATGGGTGCTCCACTCTTCTACCCCCTTGGTAAGAATCCACTATCCCAGTGCTGAGTCTTTTGATAAGGAGTCTCTTAGAACCACTGAGTTTTTTGATGAGGAGACTCTTAGAACCACCGAGTCTCTTAATCAGGAGACTCTTAGAACTACTGAGTCTTTTGATAAGGAGACTCTTAGAACCAGTTCTAAATCCTTTGAAGAGGGATTCTTAAAACTCTTTTACAATATAATTTAATGAATCAGAATAAGAGTAAGAGTAAGAAGTAATCAAAAGAATTATAAGAGGAGAATTCTTCTGATCAAGATCCTCTTTCAGCAGCACTGAGGATCTTTGAGCACTAAGTGGATGATCTCTCTTTATACTTGATGAATTCTTGATAAGCAGAGGATCAAGGATTATTCTTCTTCATAATTGTTGATCATATGATCTATTCATTGATAAAATTCTTTTAGAGAGAAAATGAAGAAGAAGCTTTTGCAGATTAAGGAAGAAGAATTGATGTCCAGATATTTGTCTAGTAGAATAAGAGAGAGAGGGAGAGAGAGAGAGAGAGAGAGAGAGAGAGAGAGAGAGAGAGAGACGGAGAAGAAGAATTTGGATAGGAAGAATAAATCCTCTGTTTTTTTGGAATTTATATGTATATAATCTTCTGTCGATTCAATTGAATTCGAATTGAATCTCTTTCCCTTCTGATTGATTCTCCAATTGGAATGTATAAGGAGAATTATTGCTTCATTTCCATCTGTGTTGACATCCCGTCAATTAACTTTAATATATCTTCCAATTTTATCATATTTGAATCTCAAGAGGCTTTCTTTCTCTATTTGTACCTCTGCGGCCCGTTAGGATTCAAATGTCTTCCATATATACATTCTGAATAATCCTCATAATCCATTCAAAGAAGTTTCCACTTCTTTGAATGTATTTGACATTGTGTCGAATATCTTCTGACATCATATCGACACACCTTTGAATTCTATTAAAAGCTACATTGAGATCTGCTTCAGAAATCCTCAGCTTTGAATTGAACTTTGTTATTGACACAGCGTTGATTCCTTATCGACGTATCCGTCGACATTAATATAAATGAACATAGCCTTTGACTTCTGGCTTCTGCGTCGATACCTAGTTGGCACTGCATCGACTACTAATCAAATGAAGCATTGACTGATAGTCTAAGTTACCTTTAACTCCCTTTCAAAGTTGCTTCGACTTCCAATCGAAGTTGCGTCGACGGCTTTTCGACACAGGTTTAACTCAACTAATTTGTGGTCTCTTTTTGATTAGGATTTGACACCTTCAGGTGAATATGACATCCTAGGACATCTATATACCAATTTACCCTCACTATACAACTTGGGTAATAATTCCTAGGGGATAAAATCACTTTTACCTAATTTGTAAGGTAAATCATGAGAGGGTGTTTTTCCCAACACTGTTCATTGTTCTTTTCATACTCCAATAAACTAGAACCTTTTATTTTCTGAATAAGTCATGTTGGGGAGACAATAAAACCCAGTAGTTATCTTGATTTCATTTTCATTTTATTTTTCTAATCTGGCTTAACTAGTTAAATTTTAGTTTTTGTTTTTTTTGCATGTTTGTTTTTCTTTTTTGCCAATCCATATTTAGTTTGTTTTTCTATTTTGTTTTTTCGACACTAATTTCAATGCAGGATCTGGTGAAATTGCGGACATCTTTTAGCCGAGCCGGAGTCGAGAGCAAAATACATGTTCAGATTTGGTCACTCCTGAAATGCCTCATTCTCGGGCATTGGGTAACGCTTTTCTATCCTTCTTTATTTTCCTGCATTCCTCATGATTCATTCGCATATATATATATTTGCATTGAGGACAATGCTTCATTTCAATTTGGGGTGATAAATTAGGCTATCTGATTGCTCGAGCGCACACCATTTTTGCATTCCATTAGTGCTTATTTTTCAATTTTGCTCCAATTTATAATTTTTTAAATTTTTTTTGCTCAATGCATTCTATTTTTCGCACCCACTACGTTGCGACACAAATTATTGTTATTCCCTTGTCTATTTACTTTATGGTGTGCAAGTTAGATTAATTTATAGTCAAAAAAATTGAAATTGGGTAGTGAACCGTAGACTCGTGAAGTGCTCCTAGTCGAGTGCCCAAGTTCTCAGATAGAAATAGATTTAGAGTTAATTTTTCTGCATATGTTAAATACATTTTATTTTTACTTACTATCGTTGGTTGTACATCCACTCCTCGTTAGAAGGCGATCAATTCAAACACTAGTGTTGTGTTGTATGTACTTTCGCTAGTGCTGCATTATAGGCTCACAACGAGGTGATGTCCTTTCTCAGTGTGTAGAACTCTCCCCTAATGATCTTCGAAGCATATACACTAAATAATAATTAACTCTATGAAGATGATTTATGCCTTCCTTTGGACAGTTTGAGCCTATGTGTACAAACCTACATTCACTACCCTTGTTTACACAATTTTGAGCCTATGACCAATTTTTTGTTGATTTACCCCCACTATTTCATCACCAAAGCTAAATTGCCAACCCAATTGCAAACTAAATTCTTATTTTTCTTGATATTTGATAATGGGATCCCATGTTGTGATGTGGTGGAAAGCCAAAATTATTATTATGTGAAAGTGCACAGTGTGCCTCTGAGAATCCTCTAGAGGGGGGGGGGGGGGGGGGGGGTGAATAGAGATTTAAAAACTTATTCCTATTCTAACTGTAAGCACAATACAATAATCTAAGGATTTATGCTCAAACAAGAACTAAGGCAGAATTAACTTGTGCTGAAATATAAAGCAGAAATCAGTAGAGTAAACTAGCTATAGGGACATCACAGAAAATTAGCAATCAGAAGACACACAAAATTTTTATAGAGGTTCGCCAAAATGTGGGTACTCCCCTCTTCTACCAACTGGTAGGGATGCATCACTGTGCCTGAGTCTGTTGGTAAGGAGACTCTTAGAACCACTGATCTTTTGACAAGGAGATCATGAATCACCAGATCTTTTGATAAGGAGATCTTGAATCACCAGATCTTTTGATAAGGAGATCTTGAACCACCGAATCCTTTGAAGAGGGATTAACAAAACTCTTTTACATAAGGGAAGGAGGAAGAAGAAAAGGAAGGTTGCAGGAATTCTATTTTTAGAATTCTTATGATGGCTGTATGAAAAATAGCTTCTTGTCTTTTCACTGGATCTGCTCTTGATGAACTTCTGCTTATGATGGTGATGATTTGCAGAAGCTATGATTGTCAGATCCTTCTATCTTCTTTCTGATTGAACTCTGGTTTCTATAAGATTGTGTTGTTGAGCAGCCTTGTTCTGTTCTGTTCTTAGTGAGAAGAAGAGTAGTAGATCTTCCTTCTCTGTGTTTTCTTCTTTTTGGCGTTCCTGTGAAAGAGAGGAGGAAGAAGGAAACCCCAATAGAACAGTGTGGTCGATTGTGATGAGTGCCTTCCTTTTCTCTTTCTTCTGTTGACTTTTATAGTTCCACTATTGAATTTGAATTTGTTTCCCTTTTAGGTAAGTCCTGAAGGATATATTTGTCTAGGCAATAAATCCTTCCTTCCTTCTTTTATTCCTAACCCGTCCACCAACATTTAAGCTTGTTTCCAAGAAAGCTTTTCTCTGACCTCAGTTAATTCTTTATTCCATTTAAGGTAATTAATGGAGCCGTTGGGGAATGATCTTGAGAGAGGTGGGCCATGAGAGAGGGTCAAAAATGACAGCTGAAAAGGTTTCCCTTTTCAAACTGTATTCGACGTTGCGTCGAGTTCACTTCCTCTCTTGTCGATGCACCTTCAAGTTCCTATAGGAGCAACTTCGAATTCATCCTTGCTCTGATTGAACTCTGCTAGTCGACGTTGTGTTGATATCTTATCGACGTAACAATCAAATTGATCTGCATGGCTCTGAACTTCATCATCTGCGTCGAGATGAAGTTGACGTTCCATCGACTTTAGTTGGCTAAGACATATATCCCCTTCTGCGTCGAGTTGAAGTAGAAGCTGCGTCAACTTCTCAAGTTACTTCAAAAAACCCATGACCTCGACGTCGACTTCAATTCAACGTAACATCGACTTGAGTTACTTCGACAGAAGGGTTGAACCACTTGGACTTCTAGTCAGAGCAGTGTCGATATGGACTCGATGTTGCGTCAAATTTTATTCGACGCAAATGTTAACTTTGCCCAATTTTGCTTCCCTTGATCTAGTCTTGACACCCTAGGTTGAGTGTGACATCCTAAGACATCTAATGACCAGATTACCCTCACTATACAATGGGTAATTCAATCCTAAGAGATAAAATCACTTTTAGGTAATTTGTTAAGTTAAATCTAAGAAGTTTTTCCCAACATTATGTTTGAGTTCTTATTTGGAAAGAAATATTAAAAATCAAAAATGAAAAAAAAAAATCTGAAAAGAAATAAGAAAAGAAAAGGAGAAGAAAAATATTTTGGCTTAGGCTTTGGAGAGTGAGACCAATTCAAAAATCAAGTCTGGGGTGTCACTCTCTTCTTTGTATGGTAGTCATTTACGTTGTTAAGCTCAAAATATTTTGTTTAAGCGTGAAAATCCTTCATAATTATCTTTGTTATATCTCACCCTTAAACCCAAGCCTTCACATGCATCCTAATCTATGTCCTAATAATTCGTAGAGTTGGTTAATATCGAGTGTAGTGGATAAGGTGCGGCCTGGCAAGCCTATGGACATCGTCATTGATGGATTTCTTTGGAGGCCACCCTAGTAGTTTTGAGCTTATAATATCACACTCAGTGTTGCTACTTTCGCTTACACTATGTTTAGGACGGATCGCTTAGTTATTTTGATTAGGAGTGGATATAGTCATTTGATAGTTGGTCTAAATATAATGTAATTATTTTATATGCTTATAAATTTTCTTTAACCTATTTTTATTCCCCGTGGGCACGAGACTTCTCAGTCCACTTCTTTATTTCAATTTTTTATTTGTAATTAGCCTATATTGTTTTAGGCTCTATTCTAGTGTGGTTATCCTTTCTTTTTGCTCATCTATTTTTTGTTTTCATCATAAAATCCTTTGTAATCAAATTGTATGTTATGTAAGCGCGTTTGAGCTAGATAGAGCATTTTTGAGCATTTTCATGCATGAGGGAGATCTTCTCTCCCTATTTTTTCTATTTTATGATTCGATGTGTTGTGATTGACTGTGCGAAAGTGTTTTTCTTGGTTCCTTGAACTGCTTTTCCTACAGGTAGAGTGATTGTGTGGTTATCCACGCGCATCTTGATCCTTTTTCAAGGGGGAAGCCAATACTCGTGCATTTTTCTTCACACATGAGCAGTGGCCCCCTTTGCGCATGACCACTAGTTGTGCGTGATCATTTGCACGTATCGACTTGATCCCCTCTCGATCAGCTTTATGTGTCCATGACATGTGCATTTTTTCCTTTGCGCATGAGTAGTGACACCTCGGCACATGACCACTGGTCGTGCACGGTATTTGCAAAATCGACCCGAGAGCCCCCTTGAAAATGCACTAGTGTACGCACGAGGAAAATTGCACGACCATTGGTCATGCGAGTTCAATATTTTCCCCCCAAAACCTTAACTTTTGCCGCCAATCCAGGTTCCTTCTCGCACGAGTAAAGGATTTTCCTTCTCACATGACCACTGGTCGTGCGCCTACTCATGCGCAAACTAATTTTCTCCTCAATCTATAAATAGACAGGTCCACAATTTTTCATCTTGTTCCGCCGTTTTATCCATTTTAGGTTTTCAAGAGCTAGAGCTCATTCCCTAGGCTCTCCCCATCATCCAGAAGCTCAAGGAAGAAGAAGTCCTTCTCTCACCGCAAGCTAGGAAGCTGGACAAGAAGATGTGGATGGTGCGGAACATTGAGAAGACGGGTCCATTGGGAGCTCGTGATAGGAGATCTTCTACCCCGTAAGGTAGCCGATGAGTGAGGCATTCATGGAGTCGCTATTCGGAGTCCACCTTACCTCTACATAATAGTCTAATGTACTGTTTGTATCTCTCTATTCCTCTCCCACAATCTAGGTCGAGTGGTTGCAATTTCTCTTCTAATAGTTGATGATGGTGAATGGTTTTTTGCTTGAACTACAATTATTTTCTATGAAAGTGATATGTTGTTTTCCATTTCATTGGAGTAGACTAGGCAGTTGCTTATTTTTGTTATTTCCCCTTATCTTGTGATTGTTGTTGTATAGAAAAGAAAGTGGTGGCTTTGTTGCCTAGTTTAGGCACAAGCGTTGTTGCGAAGCGGGGGTCGGTGACCCGCGGAAAAGTGAAGCGTAGGTCGGCGACCCACGAAGGTGTGAAGCGGAGCATGCGATTTGCATTAGTGTTAATTTTATTTTCATGCATTAGACTAAGTGAAATTCAAACCCCCCGTAAATCTGACCTTAAGAGACTTCGATCTTAAGTCTGTCCTAGTCGTTGAATCCACCTTTCTGTGCTCTGCGAGAGATTTGATACTCGGAAGTTACTCCCCATTTTATTATTACTTGACAACGACAATGGGTGCACTTGCCCTACCGCTCGAATTGCACGCCAAGTCCTCATTGAGGTTGGATTCTCCATTCCCTATTTCTTGATCATCTCCTTAGTGAACTTACTCTAGGAGATGAAGATTTCATCCTCAAATTGTTTCATTAGAGGCCTAAGAAATATTTAAGCTCTCCCATACTACTCATTTCAAACTTCCCTTGCATCAAGTTGACAAACATATTGCAAAGCTTGTCATCGTATTGACAAACGATTTGGACAAGCAGTAGCTTGTCTTTAACTTTCCTTAGGAATAAGGTCTTATCTATCTTTCCCCTTAGAAGTTAATTTTCAATGAGAAAGATAGATAGGTTTCATACCAAGCTCTAGGTGCTTGTTTCAACTCATACAATGCTTTCTTAAGGAAATTTACATAATCAGGGTGTGTAGGAATGACAAAACCTGGAGTATGTTGTACATATACTTCCTCTTTGAGATCTCCATTGAGGAAGCGGACTTCACATCCATCTGATAGATCTTGAAGCTTTTGTGAGCTACATATGCTAGAAATAGTCTTATTGGTTCCAATCTGGCCACTGGTGCAAAGGTCTGATCAACGTCAATTCCTTCTTCTTGTCTATAACCCTTTGCTACCAGTCTTCCTTTGTTATTGATGATGACTCCATTCTCATCCATCTTACTCATGTAGACCCATTTGGTTCCAATAATATTCTGACATTGGGGGTCTAGGAACTACCTTATACACTTTGCATCTCTTAAACTGGTTGAGCTCTTCTTGTATAGCTATAATCTATGAAGGATCAGTGTTTGCTTCTTCAAACTTCTTTGGCTCAAACTGGGACAGAAAAATGAGATACAAGGCATTATTGTGGGCATTACTCCTAGTCTTCACCCCTTGATTAATATCTCCAATGATTTGATCTAGTGGATGATATCTTTGGTGTCTTAAAGATGTAGGAGTCTTCTTGAAGTTTCTGTTGCATCAACTTCAGCAGATTAGTCTACTCATTTTGATCTGGTACATCATCTTGAGTTTGAAATGAATTGTTCTTTGGTCAAAATTAAAGTTTGATTATCTTCCTCAACTTCCCAGTCACTTCTAATTTTGACCAAAGAACAATTCATTTCATTCTGGATTTGCCTAGCAAAAGACATAAAAGTGTCCAATGTATCTGATTTTTTGTTTTAGAAAGAAGACTCATGCAAATCTAGATTAATCATCAACAATCACAAAGGTATACGATTTCCCTCCTAAGATATGAATTGGCATAGGACCAAACAAGTCCATATGAAGTAGATATAAACATCTCGTAGAGTTTTTGGAACTAATGCTTTTAAAGGAAGCTCTTGTATGCTTGCCCATTTGGCATGCATGACATGAGCCATCTTTAATGCATTTCAGTTTTGGTCCGTCTCTTACCAAACTCTTTGAAAGCAATTTATTAATGTTTTTATAATTTATATGAGTTAATCTTTTGTGTCATTGAACATAGAGAGAAACTCTATCATTTGCAACTAAACACACTGGTGAGGAAGAAACTAAACATAGAAAATTCAAATAATGAATATTTTAACTCCTAGTGCCTCTTAATATAGATTCTGAGTCAATAGATTTCTTAATGAGCCACTTATCCTTTTGGAACTCAACAACATAGCCTAAATCACATAGTTGGCTTATGCTAATAAGGTTGTGCTACAATCCTTCCACATAAGCTACTTTTTTCAAAGAAACTATGTCATTGGTAATCATACCATATCCTTTTGTTACTCCTCTATCAGATCCATCAAAGATGACTTTGGGTCCATCTTCTATAGATGTGAAGTTCTTTAGTAGGCTTCTTGTTCCAGTCATGTGCCTAGAACATCCAGATATCACTTTTGGTGGCCTTTGGACATACTTGCAAAAACAAACTATTTCACCTTAGGAATACAAACAGTTTTGGGTCCTTGGTTCTTGTTAGTGTTAATCAATGAAAGTTTCTTAACTATGGTAACTGCTAGCTTTATATTGTTTTCCCTTGGCACTATTGGGTTGAACCAACCGTCCTTGGCAAAGTGTCTTATTTTGCCATAAGATCAACAATCAAATATATTTTATCTTCTCATCTGGTTCACCTTATGAATGGGGTGAAGATGGGTGACTAGAAGAGCAGACCTCAGAATACTTAACATTTTTGTTGTTGGTCTTGTGGATGTGTGCATAATTGAATTATGGCACAACATTGATCACTTGTCTTTTTTTGGCAATATGCTTTTGAGTTATGGCATTTTCTTTTCCTTTTATTGATAATGCAGTTGAACCCATGACAAACTCCAAGATTTTCATATGGATTTCTTCATGTGGAGCTTTAAATGCACAAAATCCAATGTCTCCCCTATTTCTAGAATTGTGTGGTTGTTTGGTTCCACCTGTGGAGCATTCATTGTATAGATATCCATATGAAAGGTTTAGAACATAAGTATTAGTTGGCAGTAAGACCTTCTTAAATACATATTGATCTTGTGGGGATTTTTCATTTCATTTTCCTTAGAATATCCTATACCTCCTCTATAAGGTGCAGTGAATCTGTCAATGATTGGGAGGATAGACTGTGGCTTAGAAAATATTGCCATAAGTTTTCTTCCAATCAAGAGCTTGTCCTCTAAATCTTTGATGAGTCTTTCTTTCTGATTTAGTGTATTAGCTTGGGCTTCAGTCTTCTTTTGAAGTACCATGAGATCATAGTTCATCTGAGTTATTTCATTAGTTTTCTCAGAGAGCTCTGATTCAAAGGGCTTAAGAATTTCAATTTCTTGAGCCTGAGCCTTAACCAATAATTTGCTTATTTTCAAGTCCTCTGGAAGAGCTCCAACTAATCCACTACATCAGGTTCATCTTCACTTTCAAAGGATGAACTTGCATCTTCAAACATAGCCATCTAATACATACCTGAGCAGGATATGATTCATCCTGGCTTTCATCTTCAAACATAGCCATCAGTCCAAAGTAAGCTTCTTCTTCTGACACAGATGAGATGGTGTCACTATCACAAAGGGTCTTGGTCTTCTTAACTAAGAAGCTCCTTTCTTTCTTCTTTTCCTTGTGAGACTTTCTTTCTTCAGATTTGGCATTCTCCTTCCTCTTGGATGGACAATCAGCTATGACATGACCTATCTTTTTACAACAATAGTAGATGATGTCAGTAGAAAATGATTTGTTCTATTTAGAAGGATACATGTCTTTTCTTGACTTGTACCTTGACTTTTCATTGTTATAACCAGACTTTCTTGAATTGGAGGAGGAGGTCCTATTCTTCCCTTGTCTCCTTTTTGACATCAATTGTTTGAAGTGCTTGGAGAATAAAAATAATTCTCAATCAGTCAGCGCATAGCCTGAAGTGTTGTCCTCAGACTCATTATGTTCAACACACCTCTCCTGAGGAACTGAAGAGTTCTCTCTACTTCTTCTTGAGCTTTCAACCTTGAAAGCTACATATTTTTCTTAAGTATAGCATCTGCCAGTTTCTTCTTTAGCTTTCCTTGTTTCCAGCTGCAACTCATGGTATAGCAGCTTACCAAATAGGTTTTGAGGTTCCATCCTGGTAAGATTCTCCATTTCTCTTATAGCACAAATTTTGATATCCCATTCCTTATTAAGGGATCCTAGGAATTTATCATTCAGATCATAATTAGTAAATTCTCTTCCATAGGTTCTGAGACCATTTGTTGAAAAAACTTGCGGTCCGGAGGAGAAGTGAAAAAAATTGCGGAACACACTTCACAAATCCTTTCACAAGTGCAGCACAACAGTGACAATGAGAAGAACGAATAGTACTATGGAATTAACTATCTCTTTACAATGCGAGGTATACATGGTGAGACATGATTCATAAGAATCATGGAGGAGAGAAGCACAAACCACAAGTGTAAAACAAGCTGCAGCGACCTGACGCTTGAGACCTCCAGACCGCGCAAATAGACAAGCCGGACGGAAGCCACTGAGACCGCGCAAACAGAATACAGACCGCACCTGCCAGACCGCAACCACAGACCGCCAACTTGCTGCTTTATTCCACTGCTGAAAACAAACAGTCGCACTTCTTGATCGCCCAGACCGCACGGTCTTGATCAAAGAAGAACCCGCGAACTCTGAACGAAGAACTGCAACCTGCGACAAACCGCAACTCAAGACTGCCTGGCCACTTAAGACCGCCTGATCAACGGAGTCCGCTGCACAGACCGCGAACACCTAAACACAGTCCGCCTGAACTGGTTTATTCAAAGCTGCAAGAAGGGAGACAAGCTGACCGCGAGCTGCAAGCCGCTAACCTGCGAACACAGAAACCGGTCAGACAATAATCTCAGACCGCACAACCTCAAAGTGAGACCGGCACAATCAAGCCAACTTTGAGTTCTTATAGTTCTCATTATTAATGACGGGCCATGCACCCCTATTTATATGCGGACAGACGGATGTCGTCACCGCACAAACCGGGATACAATAACCACCCATCAGTTCGCGAGCGGTCTCGCAAAGTAGATTGCCCGAGCTCAGCATAGCTCACAGATCCCTTATTAAACCTTGCGGTTACAACCAAACCACCCGGTGACTGCGGTCTCAACAAGCAGACCGCTCGGTCTCCTTCCAAGAACATCTGGCCGACTTAGGACAAGTCGCCAGACCAACCCACGCAAGCTGCCCGGACAGAAGAGGCGGTCTCCCAGATCAGACCGCTCAGAACAAACCGCTGAGACAAAATCGACCAAAGAACCAACGCAGACCGCGCGGTCTCTGCGGTCTCCAATCCACAGACCGCCCAGCTCAAATCCACTTTCACTTCAAAAATTTAACACCATTCACTATTTTGAAAAACTTTTCATAGCATTCTGGGATTGAATCCTTCTTGTCTTGTATGAAGGCTTCATACTCCTGATTCAGCAAAGATTTCCAGTCATCTTTGACTTCCTCGGTACCTTACATGAAAACTATAAGAGAATCCCACATTTCCTTAGATATTTTGCAGTGAATTAGATTATTGAAGGTAGAGTCATCAATACCACATCTCCTTGGTCATGTCAGCATATTTATTGGGAACTGTCTTGGTAGGATCAATGGTTGAAGGAGTAGTAGGAATGAAGGGTCCTTCTTCAATGTTGATGAAAATTCTTGGATCTGAAGCCTCCATGAATAACTTAACCCACTCCTTTCATATAGCAAAATTCTCCTTACTGCAGATAGGTAGCTTCATAGAATTGAGTTACTTATAATTCTGATCACCAGCATGCATGATGGATAGACTGATATTCTTGGGTAGATTATGTTCAAGTTGTTAAACTCTTTAAGGAATAACCTCCTTCTGATACCAATTATAAGTTTAGGGATGGTCTAATCACACCTAAAGAGGGGGGAGGTGAATAGGTGATGTGTTCTTTTTTATTTAACAGCGGATTTAAACAAAATAAAGAAACAAGAACAAACACACATAAAAGCACAAACAAATTTATAGTGGTTCCCCAATATGGGTACTCTACTTTCCCCTTCACCTAGATAGCAGTGTGCTAGCCTCAACAACTCCACCAACACTCAGATCTTACAACTCAGAGACAAATCTGTTGGAAAGTTGCCTTCAATGTTCCTTGATTTGAAGAAAGATCACAAGTATAGATAAGCAAAGATGTTTTTGATGTTATGTTTTTCAGATCATGATGTGATAGGCAAGTTAAACACATTCCTAGAATCAATACTATAAAAGAAGTAAAAAATCAACTAAGTCAAATATCGTCTTGAGGCTTAGCTGAAATATCGTTGATACAGGAAGTATGTAGTTGAGACAGTCTCGACGATATCGTCTTGAAGAAGCTCCATCGTTGAGACGACTAAGTTAAATCATGCAAACAGAAGTCTCGACGATATCATCTTGAATCAGCCATATTGATTTGAAGATTAAAGATAAATCGTGTAGACAGAATCATTTCGATGATATCGACTAGAAGGAGCTATATCATCTATATAACTATGATAAGTTGTGAAGACAAAAGTATATCGACGATATCGTCTTGAAGAAAGTTTGTCATCTTGATAGTTGCAGAACTGCATTTAATGCACAAATCTTCTTGTAAATTGATTTGCATTTAATATACATGCCATCTATAATGCCCACCAATCAAGGAGTATTTAATGATATATTCTCTGCATAATATCCGTTTCACAGCCACTAATGAAAAATGTCAAATACTTCCATTTGTGCAAGTTCCAAACTGGCAAATCATTTATGATATTTTGTTGTGTCCTTTCAGATTGTATTCCTTACTAGACAATTTACTTATGGAATAAAAATAGAAAGATTTTTGAATTTAGAAAGTAGTTCTCTCTCTTACTCTCACACTTACACTGATTAAACAGAAAAAAGTCTAAAGCAGAAGTCTTCATCACTTTGCTGTGAAAAATAAAGAAAGAATCTTCTTACTGTGGAAGAATCTTAAGAAATCTCTAGAGATTCAAAAGATTGCTGGTCTTATATCTGCAAGAAGAAGAAGACTATACAGTAACAAGCTTTATTTTCGAAGCCTTCTCTTCAGAAAAAAAGTCTATTTCATTATTTTGTAGGGTTCTCTGTGAGCCTGAGCCTGTAGGAACTTGGAGAAGATCTAAGTTGGTGTAGGACTTATAAAGTCTGAGTTGTTTGTAGGGTTTTTATAACCTGAGTTGGTAAGGTTCTTGTAACCTGAGTGTAGGCTTTCTGTGTGAGAGCTAAGGTAGGATTCTTTGTATATCTGAGTTGTAAGATCATTTATATTGGATAGAGATCTGAGTTTTTGGAGAAGTTTCCTAGTCTAGCATACTACTAGATATGTGGGAGGGATAATAGACTACCTCTTAACACATTGTCTTGAAGGGAACCATTGTAAATTTTGTGTGCTTTCTGTGTTTTCTTATGTGCTGTGCTAGATAGATTTTAAAGTGCCAAATAACATTGAAAACACATAATCCTCCCCCCTTCTATGTGTATTATAGACAACCCAAATCTTTCAATTGGTATCAAAGGCAGGTTAAGTTCAAAGGCTCAACATCTTAGAATAAGATCTCTCGTTTGTATTGGGTAGTTAGTATACATAATGGCTGGTGAGCAGCACAAGGAAATGAGCTCAATAAAATTGCCTATCTGCATAAAAGAGAACTTTCCTATTTGGAAGCAAAGAGTCAGATTGTACATGGAAGCCCCTAATATTAGAGTCTGCATGGCTATTGAAGAGGGGCCTTATGTTCCCATGGCTATTCTTGTGGACCCAACCACAGTTCATGTCCCTAAAACATTATCTCAGTTCACCAAGGATGAAGTAGCCTTGGTCACTATGGATAAAAGAGCCAAAAATATAATTGTCAATGCAATTAATGATTCCACATTTCAAAACTTAATCCATTGCAAAACTGCAAAAGAAATGTGGGACTCCTTAATTGTGTACATGGAACGAACGAGAGAAGTTAGGGATGACAGGAAATCCATTCTTAATCAAGAGTATGAATCCTTC
Organism: Dactylorhiza incarnata; assembly: GCA_033032865.1. Lineage (NCBI taxonomy): Eukaryota > Viridiplantae > Streptophyta > Magnoliopsida > Asparagales > Orchidaceae > Dactylorhiza > Dactylorhiza incarnata. The sequence goes on from JAWHQI010000027.1 coordinate 10,206,071, forward strand.
AGGCAAGACAAGAAAGATAGCATAGCTGCTTGCTATGAAAAGTTCTTCAGAATAGTGAATGGGCTCAGAACTTATGGAAGAGAGTTAACTAACAATGAGCTCAATGATAAGTTCTTGAGATCTCTGAACAAGGAGTGATATATGAAGCTTTGTGCAATCAGAGAATTTTATAATCTAGGGAACATGGAGCCTCAAGTGATGTATGTCAAACTTCTCTTATATGAGCTGTAATTGAATATTAGAAAATCTGAGGAGGAGAACTATAAGGCTCACAATAGAGATCGGGAAGTGACCTTCAAAACTGAAACTTCAAGAAGGCATAGAACAGTGGAGCCTTACTGATGCGCGATTTCAGCAACGCTAATTAGCAAGCACGAAATGCGATACGACGACAATGCACCGGTCGCTCAAGTAATAAAATAGGGAGGAACTCCCCGAATGTCGATCTCAAAGGACTGCAAGTTGGGTAGTATGATTCGCTCTGCCCGGAAATTAGGTAAAAGGATTACTAAGTAATAACAAAGGGGGTTGTGATTGAATTCCTAAGCTATTGCGGAAATAAGAGAAATGCGGGTCGAAAAGCACCGCTTCGCAAGGTGTGGGTGAATGCAGCGGCCGCGATGCCATGCTTCGGTAAGCGGATGGAGTGGCCACAGTGCGAGGTTTTGTGAGGATCGTGTTCACCTCTTCGCCAACATCACCACTAGCAATTGCTAGATGGCTTCACACACAAACAACCTAGGCTAACACAATAACAACAAAAGCTATTATCACCACCACATCATCATTGCACATGAACACAAGCAAGGATCCATAACATTAACAAAACAAGCGTTCGTACAACAACACAAAGAGAAAGCACAAGCATCAAAGTTTAGAAAGGACCAAATAGAAGATGTCACCGCGTCTTGGGTTCTCGGCCAGAGTGAGAGGTTGTCGGGCTCTCTCCGGGCTTGGCCTTCAGATGGTGTGCGGACTCGAAGGAGGCTGTCACCGCTCCAACGATCTTCAGCGCTTCTATGGTCTCCTCGGCGAAGAATGCTTGAACTAGTGGCGGAGAATGCTTGCAAATGCTCCCAGATGGAGGATTGGCGAAGGAGATCACTGGAAATGGTCTCCTCTTGTCTCCTCCGGTGGAAAGGGCGAAAATGGCGGGGTTCCTGGTTTTTCCCGCGAGGGTAATCGGTCTCAGTTTGGTAGCGGCATTTCCTGCTTTAAATACTAAACAGGCAGAATTTTGGTCACGCACGGTCGAACGCACGATCGTGCGCTGGCCGTGCGATAATTAATGATAAAAACTCGCGTGAAGATGAAGCTGCGCCGCCCGTGCGATTTACTCACGCACGGGCAAATCCGCCCGTGCGTCAAAACGCACGGGTAAATTCAGAAAAGCTAGAAACAGGAAGAAACAGGCGTCTGTGCGTTTGACTCACGCACGGGCAATTCTGCTCGTGCGTCAAAACGCACGACTAAACTCAGATCTCCCGTTTTCTGCCCAGATGAGAATGCACGACCACAACCGTCCGTGCGTCAAGGAAACGCACGACCGTGCGTTGCACACAATCATGAATTCTGGGGGAAAACTGGATGATCCGACCACCTGTATACACGATAAAACAGGTGGGAAAACACCTCCAGCACTAGATAAAAATAGAGAAAGGGATGGGGAGCACCATGTGCTTACTCCCAATAACAAGGAGCGCAAATGCACACCAAAATGGGCCTAAGAGTGCACCTAGCAAGGAATAACAAATATAATCAAAAACATGCCTAAGGTGTAGTGCATCGACTAGGAATACGGCCCAGATGAGTCCAAAAATGTGTATATAAATGGGACTCATCACACCCCCAGACTTAACCATTTGCACGTCTCGGGCAAACTACTCAGCTCTTCTGTCGAAACAATTGGATGTTAGAGTGAGTTTGAGCGGTAGAGACCTATGCGAAGTCGCGTGCACACATGCATAGAAATACATTAGAACAGAATTAAACTCGATTAAATCTAACTATTTCTAGAACAGTAATTTGAAATTTACTTTACTTGGATGGTGAATCCCAGTGAATCTTTCAGTCGCGCAAAAGGGAAAATAGCGTGACTAATGAGTAGAGTTTTACTCGAATCAAAGCTCGGGACAAACTCCTAAGAAATCCATCAAAGTCGGTGTCCATAGGCTTGCACGTTCGCACTCTCTCTACTGCATGAGACGACTCGTATCTAAAATCAATAGGACTTATGGGTTAGGATTGGGCTTAGGTTGAGTTTAGGCTAGATAAGTAGAAGGACGATGGGAATCACATTCAACATAAACTAAGCACTCAAGAGAATTACAATCACCAATACAACATTTTCAAGAATTACACAACACCCCCAGACTTCAACTGAACACTAGGTGCGTGCTAAGCCAAATATAATTTGAATTTGTCGAGAGAGTATTCATTTTGAACAACTTTTTTTTCTTTTTTTAATACTTTTCTATTCTCTTCTCGACAGAATACTTTTGTAGGCACAATAAAAACAGCTCCTTTAGCTAAATCAAAGCTGCCATACACCACATAGACAACACCAAATGCGATCGATAGATAAATTTCTTTCAACTCAAAAGTTGGTGCGTAAATAGGTTTGGTCGTATGGCTTTGGTGAAATTTTAGTGGAGCTAAACAAGGAGGAAAGGTAGGCTCAAGTGGGCTTGCAAAGGTGATTACGTTGGTGAGGATTTCAAAAGCACAAACAGATCAAGAAATGGCCTATATCACATTTTATAATGAGTACTTCAACGCAATCGTTTCAAGAGTAGCTTAGTGCAAGTTCTAGCCACCGAGAAAGGTTGTCCTTCCTTCCGACCCTAGTAATAAGCTACTACTAGTCCAGCTACACTCGACCTTATGCTATCGTTGTATTCACTGGATTCACCACTAAAGTAAAATAAATTGCAGCTACTATAATAGAAATAATTAAATTATAACTTTGAATTTTATTCTACTCTAATTGAATTTCTAGGCGTGACGGGAGCAATTGACTAGAGCACTACTCGAGTCAACATTTTTCTCTACTCCTCACTCCTACACTAACAATCCAATTCTTACGAGCGGGGAGCCTCGCAGCAATATCCAATAAGCGCGCGTGATCAAGTGCGCGTGAACTAGGTGCAAGTGTATGCAATGTGTGCAACAAAATGATAAATCCTAACTCAACACATTCTAACATGTCATGCAAAGTGTGTGTACGTGCACAGCTCGCTCTCTCCCCCAGACTTGATCAAAACGAAATAAAATAGACAATTCAGGAATAGGGAAAAATAGGGGTAGAGAGGACCTATGCTCATAAAAGAGCATGCCAGAAGTGCGGTATAATCCTTCTTTAAAGATCTCCTCCTCTTCATCCAATCGCATTCACACCTGCAATGTTAGCGCCAAAGCAAAAACAAACAAAACATAATAGAAATTAAAGCAAGCAAGCGGAACTGGGTGGTTCCCATGGGTTGTCTCCCAAGAAGCCCTTTTGTTTAACGTCCTTAAAGGTGGACCAAATACATGTATTAAGCATTGTTCATAAAGCAAAAAATTTAGAGAAAAGTTTCACACACACAGATCACAGCAAGAAAAAGAACATCAGCTATACGCGCTTTTGTAGTGCACATCTCCAGTGGCTTGTAGGGTGGAGGTGAAAGCTTTAGGGCCAAAATTGGTGTCACCCAATTTTTCCCTAGCCTCTGCCATCTTGCGATTGGAAGTAATGGAGCATGCACCACGCAATCGTCTATCTTGTTTCAACTTCTCTACGGTTGGAGAGCGCCAGCGTTGATAGTCGTCAGATTTTCCCACCTTAGTGGTGGGTGGCATCACTTTTGTTGGCGCAGTGGCAACTGGGTCAGCCCAAGAGACAGACTGTTTAATAGGTTTATTGCACGATTTTTTGCTAAATAAAAATGGGACATTGTCCCGAGTTAAGTTTTGCTTGGCGGGTTCAGAAACGAGGCTCTCCTTCCTCTCCGGGTCACATTCCTTTCGTAAGCCTGCTTCTTCTTCTTTTTCGCATGACTGCTTCTCATCCTTTTCTTCCTCCAATGATACTATTTCAGCCCTGATTCCTGCATTACTAAGAGATTCATTAGAAATAATTTGGGGAGAGCGAGAAAATGTTTCGGTCACAATCTTAGGGCAAGTAGGGATAATAACACTCCCTACAGAGAAATCCAAAGTGGCACCGCTCTCTTTCAAGAACGGCACTCCCAAGATAGGGATAGATTTATTCTCTTGGGGTCCCAATACTTGAAAGTCAACGACCACCAACGTCCCCTCGACCATGACTTCAACATTTTTCACTTCTCCCTCCGACTGAATAATGGTCCCATTAGCAATCACCAAAGACTTCTGATCGTCCGTGTTCATTTCGAGTTGCAATTTAGCAATGTCTTGCAATGCAAGGACGTTGCGGGATGAACCGGAGTCACATAAGGCAGCAGTTTTGACATTTTTAATAGAACAAGTGATTACTAATTCACTTGGGTCAACCACTTCCGTGTCGGTAAGACTCTTCCCTTGATTGATAGAATTTTTTTCTGTGTTGCTGGGAAGGGTCCCTTGCGAACGCTCGGTTAACAATTGAGCCAATTGGCCCAATTGCGTCTCTAAGCTTCGCATGGACGCGGTTTGGTTAACCATATTCGAGTTTGCGTCCTACATAAACCTCTCCATCATTTCTTCGAGATTGCTCTTCTTAGGAGTCGGGGCACCTTGATTATAACTTAGTTGAGGCGGTCGCGGTTGGCTACGGAGGCTTGAGCATCGAATTGATGCGAGCCTCCTTGCCATCATTGGCCTGGAACGTTTTGTTTCCAAGAGAAGTTTGGATGACTCCTCACGCCCGAGTTATATGCATTATTAAACGGTGCTCCATGATTTTGATCGTTAATATAATTGACGCTTTCATCAAAAGAAATTTCGATAGGTTGCTCACCTGTTGGGCACTCATATGCATGATGCCCCGGGCTTCCACACCCTTGGCATGAGATCATCATCACTGAGGCAGAAGGGAGGGTAGGCCTCTTTAGTAGCACGGTACTTTCAGCGGGTGCACCAGACGTGTTCACCTCAAAGAGTCCCCGAGCATTCCTTGGAGCGTTTCTTCCAGCAGTCCAAAAGGAGCTATGAATGGCAGTGTCTTGGACGATCCGTAATGCATCTTCTGGGGTGTGGTTCATCAGAGTTCCACCTGCAGCAGCATCAATCATGGCCCTGTAGTTAGGCTCAATAGCAAAGTAAAAATTTTCTACTATAGTCCATGGTTGTAGCTCATGTTGGGGACATTTCCGGAGAAGGTTCATGAACCTCTCCCAAGCTTCTGCGAGAGCCTCCTGATCGTGTTGTTGGAAGGTTGCAATTTCCCTCCGCAAGTTTACGACCTTGTCGACAGGTTGGAACTTCGCCAGAAATTTTTCTTGTAGAGCGTCCCAAGTGGTAGCTGTGCCAGGTGGTATCGTGTGGAGCCACGCCTTTGCCTTGTCACGTAGAGAGAAAGGGAACAACCTGAGCTTTACCGTCTCGTCAGCCAACCCTGCGTACCGAAATGTCCCGCAAATTTCTGCGAATTCAACCAAGTGAAGATGGGGGTCTTCACTGGCTAACCCAGAGAATTGGGCCTGGTTACGTATCATGTTCAGGATGGCCGGCTTTATCTCAAAGTTGTTGTTGGGGATAGCCGGGCCGAATCCAGGGTACACACTCCCAAAAGTGGGTGTAGTGTAATCTCTCATGGTCCTGGGTCGTGGCCTAGCCACTTCATTCTCGTCAGCTACCTGACCCACGACCAGTGCATTTCCCACTCCGGGATCAACCTGATTTCCATTAACATCCATGGTGGCAGCAACACGGAGACGCACCTGCAGGGTACGCTCTATTTCAGGGTCAAATGTTGCGCACTCACCGGGATCTCTTCTATGCATACACACTTTTCAACACAAAAGAACAAAAAAAAACCTTAAAACGAATTTCCAAAGAAAAACAAATCATACACGCTTGCAGTCCCCGGCAACGGCGCCAAAAACTTGATGCGCGATTTCAGCAACGCTAATTAGAAAGCATGAAATGCGATACGACGACAATGCACCAGTCGCTTAAGTAATAAAATAGGGAGGAACTCCCCGAATGTCGATCTCAAAGGACTACAAGTTGGGTAGTATGATTCGCTCTGCCCGGAAATTAGGTAAAAGGATTACTAAGTAATAACAAAGGGGGTTGTGATTGGATTCCTAAGCTATTGCAGAAATAAGAGAAATGCGGGTCGAAAAGCACCGCTTCGCAAGGTGTGGGTGAATGCAGCAGCCGCGATGTCGCGCTTCGGTAAGCGGATGGAGTGGCCACAGTGCGAGGTTTTGTGAGGGTCGTGTTCACCTCTTCGCCAACATCACCACTAGCAATTGCTAGATGGCTTCACACACAAACAACCTAGGCTATCACAATAACAACGAAAGCTATTCTCACCACCAAATCATCATTGCACATGAACACAAGCAAGGATCCATAACATTAGCCTAACAAGTGTTCGTACAACAACACAAAGAGAAAGCACAAGCATCAAAGTTTAGAAAGGACCAAATAGAAGATGTCACCGCGTCTTGGGTTCTCGGCTGGAGTGAGAGGTTGTCGGGCTCTCTCTGGGCTTGGCCTTCAGATGGTGTGCGGACTCGAAGGAGGCTGTCACCGCTCCAACGATCTTCAGCGCTTCTATGGTCTCCTCGGCGAAGAATGCTTGAACTAGTGGCGGAGAATGCTTGCAAATGCTCCCGGATGGAGGAATGGCGAAGGAGATCGCTAGAAATGGTCTCCTCTTGTCTCCTCCGGTGGAAAGGGCGAAAATGGCGGGGTTCCTGGTTTTTCCCGTGAGGGGAATCGGTTTCAGTTTGGTAGCGACATTTCCTGCTTTAAATACTAAACAGGCAGAATTTTGGTCACGCACGGTCGAACAAACGATCGTGCGCTGCCCGTGCGATAATTAATGATAAAACTGGCATGAAGACGAAGCTGCGCCGCCCGTGCGATTTACTCACGCACGGGCAAATCCGCCCGTGCGTCAAAATGCACGGGTAAATTCAGAAAAGCTGGAAACAGGAAGAAACAGGCGTCCGTGCGTTTGGCTCACGCACGGGCAATTCTGCTCGTGCGTCAAAACGCACGACTAAACTCAGATCTCCCGTTTTCTGCCCAGATGAGAACGCACGACCACAACCGTCCGTGCATCAAGGAAACGCACGACCGTGCGTTGCACACAATCATGAATTCTGGTAGAAAACTGGATGATCCGACCACATGTATACACGATAAAATAGCTGGGAAAACACCTCCAGCACTAGATAAACATAGAGAAAGGGATGGGGAGCACCATGTGCTTACCCCCAATAACAAGGAGCGCAAATGCACACCGAAATGGGCCTAAGAGTGCACTAGCAAGGAATAACAAATATAATCAAAAACATGCCTAAGGTGTAGTGCATCGACTAGAAATACGGCCCATATGAGTCCAAAAATGTGTATATAAATGGGACTCATCATTTACTGTGTCTCAGAAGATGAGATCATCAACAACTCCCGCTCTGAGCTCTCAGATGGAGAACTCTCCTTGTTCACAAAGCAGTTCAAGAAGCTGTTAAGAAGTAGAAGAAGATGGAACAGAAGACATGAATCTTCACCCACTAGTCTAAAAAGAGATGACAAATCTGGAACCAGGCATAAGTCTGGCAGGTATGATTCAAAACCAAATAAACAAGTTTCTTCTAACATTGTTTGTTACAGCTGGAAGAATCCTGGACACATCATTGCTGAGTGTCCATTCAAAATAAAAGAGAAGAGTGAAGAGAGGAAGCACTGAAAGAGCAGGAAGATGAAGAAGAGCTTTGTGGCCAAGAAAGTGAGAACACTCAATGACAGTGAAACTGAGTCATCCTCATCAGAATCAGACATACATTCGACAGCAATGGCTTTCTCAGATGAAGGAAGTTGTGATGAAACTCATCATGACCAGATAATTCCTAAAGCCTCTCCAACTATATCTGACATAGATTCAGATGCATGCTCCTCTTCAACTGTGAGAGAAGCAGACTCTGAGTATATTTAGAAATTTGATGCCCTGCTTGAAGCACTTAAGAAAGCAAAAGCACTATGTAAGGCTCAATTAGCTGAGATTATCTCCTTGAATGACAAAATATATGAGCTGCTTGAGAGAGTTAATGAGCTAACTCAAGAGAAGGCAAAATTGTCAATCTCCACATTGAGCACTAGAACTTTAACAGAAGTAATTAAACACAAAAATAATAAAATCAAAGAGCTTGAGGATAAGCTCCTAGTGGAAAGGAAAATAGTGGTTAGTTTCTCCAAGCCACACACAGTTCTTCCCTTGATTGATAGCTTCTTTAAAACCATTAAGAAAGGTGTAGGCTATACTCAAGGTGAAGCTAATGGGAAATCTTCTCAAGGAAAGACCATTTTCAAAAAAGTGACCATTCCCACAAATTCTTATGATCACAATAGTATCTATAGGTGTAAAGAGAGCAAGAAGACAGATGGTGGTCTTAAGCTCCCTTCCACCTAGCTAAGCAAGAGACAAAATTTGCTTAGGAAGAGTGCCATATCTGCACCCCAGAAAATTTTTCCTGTGAAAACCTTTAAAAGTTCTCATTTTGGGGAAAGTTCTTCAGCTCCCAAGAAGGGAGGGTTGGCAGGCAAGCAACAACTTAATCAATTAAGACCCACCTCAACAAGAAAGTTTAAATACAGTAGATTTGAATGTTGGTGCAATGGAAAGATATGGCACTTAACCTTAGATTGCAGGTTCAATCCAACTGCTAAACTTGATACCAGCATGAAAATCAGAAATCAATCAGCATATTCTCCAATAGAAATTTCTCTAACAAGCACCTAGGACCCAAAAATTTATGGGTTCCTAAGGAAGTAAAACTAAATTGCATGTATGTCCAAAGACCACCAAGACTCCTGTGTGGTATTTGGACAGTGCTTATTTCAGGTATATGACTGGAACTAGAAGCCTCTTGAAGAAGTTTGCACCTGTAGAAGATGGACCCAAAGTCAAATTGGGAGGATCTGACAGAGGTGTAGTCAAAGGCTATGGTAAGATCATAAATGGTAGTATCACTATCATAAGGGTAGCTTATGTTGAAGGGTTACAACATAACCTTATAAGCATAAGTCAACTATGTGACTTGGGATATATTGTTGCCTTCCACAAGGATAAGTGTCTAATTAGAGATTCTAATAATGTTGAATCTATTTTAATAGGCACTATGAGTAGCAATATTTACTATTTGAATTTTATTTGCATTAGAAAAGATGAACATGTATGTGCTGTAGCCAATGATGGAGTGTCTGCTTGTGTAAAGTGGTACAAGAGACTAGCCCAAATTAACTACAAGTCTCTTAAGAAATTAATCTCAGAAAATTTGGTAAGAGATGGACCTAAGATGGATTGTTAAGAGATGGGCCCTTGTCATGCATGTCAAATGGGCAAGCAAACAAGGACTTCATTCAAAAGAATACATGATAAACAATCCTCTAGATGTCTATATTTGTTGCACATGGACCTATTTGGCCCTATGTCTGTACATGGCTTAGGAGGGATGGAATATACTTAAGTTATTGTTGATGATCACTCTACATTTGCATGAGCGTTCTTTTTGAAACACAGGTCTGATTCCCTAAACACTTTCAAGAACTTTGTCAAACAAATTCAGAATGAAATGAGCAGTTCAGTGGTGAAGATCAGAAGTGATCATGGAACTGAATTTTAATTTGGCTTAATGACCAAGTTTTGTGAAGAGGAAGGTATCCTACAAGAGTTTTCATCTCCCAGAACTCCACAGTAAAATGGGATTGTTGAGAGGAAAAATAGAACACTTATTGAAGCTGGCGGGACTATGCTAAGTGACTCCTCACTTCCAGAATACCTCTGGGCTGAGGCAGTTAATATTGCGTGTCATGTGCAAAATTGAACACTTATCAACAAGAACCATAATATGACTCCTTTTGAGCTGGTTAAAGGGAAAAACAAACATTAGTTTACTTCAGAATTTTTGGAAGTAAATGTTATGTGCTGAAGAATAAAAAGCATTATATTACCAAATTCTCTAAAAAGAGCTATGAAGGTATCTTTGTAGGATATAGCAAACACAACAAAGTCTACAGAGTCTTCAAAAAGAATGCTCTTGCAATTGAAGAATCTATTCATATAGTTTTTGATGAGAGCAGCATGTTGCATAACCCTCCATTTGGTTCATATAGTGCAGGAATTGAAGCTGGACTGGAAATACTGAAAATCAGAGAAGAAGATACTATTGAGAAGGAGGAACCTTCCCCTCGGACCTCTATTCCAGAAAGAGAGGAAGAAACTACTGAAGATCTAAATTCTCATAATAGTGATACTGAAGTAGTAGCTGGAGAGAATATTGTTGTAGAAGAACCTCAAAGAGTGCTGCCCACAACAATGAGACATCTAAGAGATCATCCAGCAGTCTAGATTATTGGTGAGCTAAATCATGGAATTAGAACTAGAAGAAATGCTCTAAATGAAATCTTGCACCTTAGCTTCCTGTCACAACTAGAACCAAAAAAGTTTGAGGATGTCAACCAAGAGCAATTCTGGGTTATGGCCATGCAAGAAGAGCTCAACCAATTAAAAAATGCAAGGTATGGAAGCTTGACCGAAGGACACAAGGGAAAAATGTCATTGAGACCAAGTGGGTTTACAGAAATAAGATGGATGAAGCTGGAGTAATCATAAAGAACAAGGCTAGATTGGTATCCCAAGGATACAGGCGGGAAGAAGGAATAGACTTTGACCAGTCATTTGCTCCTATAGCTAATTGGAGGCAATCAAACACTTCTTAGCCAATGCAACATTCAAAGGTTGTAAGGTCTATCAAATGGACGTCAAATTAGTCTTTCTGAATGGAGACTTAAAGGAGGAAGTATATATAGCACAACCACCAGGTTTTATCTCTCCTACCTATCCTGATCATGTTTATTTTCTCAATAAAGCCTTATATGGGTTGAAACAGGCACCAAGGGCCTGGTATGAGACACTCATCTTTTCTTCTTGAAAACAAGTTCTTAAGAGAAAAGATTGATAAGACTTTTTTTGAGAGACTTGAAGGGTCAGATCCTTTTGGACCAAATATATGTTGATGACATCATATTTGGATCAACTGATGAGAATCATGGCAAGAAATTTGCCAAGCTCGTGCAAAGAAAATTTGAGATGAGCAGTATGGGAGAACTAAAATATTTATTAGGTCTCCAAGTAAAGCAATCTGAGGAAGGAATATTCATTTCTCAGACCAAATTTACCTTGGACATCATAAAGAAATTGGGAATGGAGAACTCTACCCCTATGAGAACTCCTATGGGGTCAAATGTCTCTCTAGATAAGGATGAAAAGGGGAAACCCTATAATGAATCCATGTATAAAAGCATAATAGCTATTTGCTCTACCTTACTGCTAGTAGGCCAGGCATTATGTTTACCAAATGTGTATGTGCAAGGTATCAAGTTAACCCCAAAGAATCTCACAACTCAACAGTCAAGAGAATATTGAGATATCTAAAGGGTACTCCCAATTTAGGTATCTGGTATCCTAAGTCAGATAATTTTGAGCTTTGTGGATATTCAAATGCTGACTTTGTTGGGTGCAAGGAGGACATAAAAAGCACTTCATGAACTTATTAGTTCTTGGGGAGAAGTCTTGTGTCCTGGAGTAACAAAAAGCAAAATAGCATTGCTATCTCCACAGTTGAATCAGAGTATATTTCTGTTGGTACTTGTTGTGCACGACTCTTATGGATTCAACACTAATTAGAGGATTACAATTTACAAATTAGGAGAACATCTCTCTTCAACGATTCCTCTTGTGTCATTTCCATAGCTAAAATCTTATGGCACATAGTAGAACAAAGCTTATTGAGATTAGATATCATTTCATCAGGGAGCATGTTGAAAAGGAAAACATTTGCCTTGAGTATGGCAGTACATATAGGCAAATAGCAGACATTTTTACCTAGCCCCTTGATGAGTGTAAGTTCAATCAATTCAAAACTTAATTGGGAATGCTAAGTTCTTAAAAGAGGGCATGTTGAATTCCAAATATCTTTTATAGCAGTGATTAAATTATAGTGTTGATGGGATGAATCTCTCATAAGGTCCACCTTAAAGAAGACTAACATTTTAATTTTGAAAGATAACAACAACATATTAACTGAGGAATACAGAAAAGTCATCCAGAAAATACTGCTAAATACTAAAAATCATCTTGATGATCAAGATGATACTACTGCACTCTCGACTACAATGTCTTTGTGGTCTCGACGATACACTCGACACCATGTCGATATGACTAGCGCCAAAGCAGTCCGACGACAAGATAAATTCTGGAGGAGAATTAGTAAAGGATGGTTTTCAAGGTGCTGATGAAGAATTAGACATGATAATCACTCTTCTATATCCATTAGAACTTGAATACATTCTCTCTGAGCCTACCCGTCTCTACCATACTGCCCTCTTTGAACTTTATGCAAATTCCCAAATAAGTAAGATTGACAAAGCCATTCCTACTACTGTGGTTAAAGAACATTTGAGAACCACAACCATCAGCTTAACTAAAGCCCTACAACTGACTGTTCTCAATGAAGATGAAGAAGAAGAATCTATAGACATAGATGACTTATCTGAAGGCATAAAATGGTGTGTCTCTCAGGAAAAGCATTATGGAAGTATACAAAGAAACAAGATGAATATGCAAGACAAACTTCTATAAAATATTATTGGAAAAGTTTTGTTGTGTAAAACAGAATCACGTGCTAGAATTTCAAAAGGGATGTTTGAATTGATGATAAGAGTCATCCTAGAAAAGAAAATAGATTGGGGAAAGGTTTTGTTTGATAAAATCAAAGAAATTTTGAAGACTCTTAATTATGGCAGAATCCTCTCACTTTATCTTAAGCAGTGTATTCTCTATCACCTGAAGGATTCTGCATCAACCCCTCTTCAATATCTTAAAAGGATAGATGTGAAGACTGTTATTAGATGGGAAAAGAAGTTTACTAAAAAAGAAGTAGGTGAACCCTCCTCCCAAAGAGATGATGTCCCCAAAAGCTCCGATCAAACCGCACAAGTTGCTCAGAACCCTCCTGCATTTGTTGAGTGGGAGACATTAAGAGAAGATAGTACAGTCCTTGGAAATGTCCTAGAATCTCATGAAGAGGTCACTCAGGAGGAAATCATGATTATTTCCAAGGAGCAAGTATTGGATGCTGAAGAAGATAGATCTGGGAAAGTTCCCAGTAATGACTCAGAAGGTCATGTAGAAGCAGACATGTCAGACCAATCTCTGGAAGAATACCTAGATGATGATGTCCATACAAATGTCTATGATTGTGAGGATGAGCAGCCCAATACCATGACTGTACAAATGTTGGGGGGGGCAACTGTTCAAGTTATTTTGCAGCCTTCACCACCAAGAACAGAGAATGAGCAACCCTCTTCTGTTACACCAACTCCCACAACCCCATCTTCTGAGTTTATGTCCCAGATAGAGACTCTACTTGACAAACAAAGAGCACAATTTGAAGCCCAGGTGGATAGTGCTGTCAAAAGCAGTAAAGATGACTTGTCTGCAAGGATCAATGGTCTGCAAGAAGAAATGCAGTATGTGAATTATCAGAATGCAAATGTCTACAACACTGTTGTAAATGTTGTCTCCAATACTGGTGACCAAATAGCACATATTAATGAAGCCATCCTACTGATTGTCCAACAACAGAATATAGTAATGGATAGAATGCAAGTTTTAAGAGATAATCAGCAAGCTATAATTCAGAATCAGGATGTAACATTTGATGATCTAGAGGATTTTGTCAATACTATTCATCAAAGATTCTCAGTAAGTGCTCAAGTCTCTCAGGAGTTGGTGGATAATGTTGGTGAGACACTACTGCATCAACTTCAAGTCACCAGGATCAGGACTCCTCTCTCCTAAATCAATCTCTCAGAAATTTCCAGGGCTCACTCATGGATGAAATTGGAAATCTGAATGCTCTTCTTTCTAAACAACTACAAAACTCACAAGCCTCTCTTTCTAAAGAAATATTTGCAGAAACCGGAAAGGGGGAGATTTTATATGCCATCATGCAATATGGCTATCAAATGAAGTAAGGTTATCCATGGGCCTTGACACAATAGATTATGGAATACCCTATCAACATCCTCTCCCAGAAGGCAGTGTTATCCCTGAAGGACCATCAAATGTGCAAGTGGCAGAAGATCTCCTAGATCAGCAACTACAAATTGAAACCTATAAAGGATATTTTGCTGTAAGCCCTTTAGTGGCAGTGGGCAAGTTAAAAAGGGAAAGAGACATCATGTGGATAATGAAGAACAAGAGGCCAAGAGAAGGAGAATGGAGGAAGTTAAAAAGAATCCAAACTTTGAAGAGTTGAGCCCATGCTCAAGGGACATTATCTTAAATACTTGAGCACTGTATCAATAAGGTAAAAATTACAAAGGTCAATTCTATAGTTCTGAGGAATGGAAAAATATGAATTAGCTGAAGCAGGCAGACAGGATTATTGGACCAAAGTTAGAATGGGAGATCCTTCAGTGCAGAATACTACACATGCCCCTCTCAGATATCACCCCAAGCCATATAACTTCTTTGAAAGGCAAAAGAAAAAGTTGGTTGAGGCTGAGAAGAAAGGGAAGGCTGGATCATCGTCTAATGGGAAATTTGTCCAAGAGGAAAGATGAGGAATGTGGAATCTAGGAAAACAAAATGCATAATTCTATGTTTATCATTTATGTCTGATTTATATTCATATTTTGGACAATCTTTGATGATCATGTTAATTGCCCTAATTCTATATATTGATCTTTGTTGAGTATATTTATTGGTAAAGCTTATCAATAATTGTAAGTTCTGGCTTCTTCAAATAGGGGAGGTTGTTGGAAAATTACCTTCAATGTTCCTTGATTTGAAGAAGGATCACAAGTAAAGATAAGCAAAGATGTTTTTGATGTTATTTTTTTAGTTTATGATGTGACAGGCAAGTTAAACACATTCCTAAAATCAAGACTATAAAAGAAGTAAAAAATCAACTAAGTCAAATATCGTCTTGATGCTTAGCTGAAATATCGTTGAGACAGGAAGTATGTTATTGAGACAGACTCGACGTTAACGTCTTGAAGAAGCTCTATCGTTGAGACAGCTAAGTTAAATCGTGCAGACAGAAGTCTCGATGATATCGTCTTGAAGCAGCCATATTGATTTGATGATTAAAGATAAAATGTGTAGACAGAAGCATCTCCACGATATCGACTAGAAGGAGCTATATCGTCTATATAGATATGATAAGTTGTGAAGATAGAAGTATATCGACGATATCGTCTTGAAGAAAGTTTGTCATCTTGATAGTTGCAGAACTGCATTTAATGCACATATCTTCTTGGAAATTGATCTGCATTTAATATAAACGTTGTCTATCATGCCCACTAATCAAGGAGTATTTAATGATATATTCTCTGCATAATAGCCATTGCACATCCATTAATGAAAAATGCCAAATACTTTCAATTGTGCAAGTTCCAAAATGGCAAATCATTTATGATATTTTATTGTGTCGTTTCAGATTATATTCCTTACTGGCCAATTACTTATGGAATAAAATTTATTAAGGGTCAGTATGCAAAATTGCGGGGGAATATAAATAGAGTGAATTTCAAATTCAGAAAGTAGTTCTCTCTCTTACTCTTACACTTACACAGATTAAAGAGAAAAAGGTCTAAAGCAGAAGTCTTCATCACTTTGCTGTGAAAAACAAAGAAAGAATCCTCTTACTGTGGAAGACAATTTCATATGATATTCATCAAGAGGAAGAATCTTAAGAAAGCTCCAGAGATTTAAATGATTGTTAGGCTTACATCTGCAAGATGAAGAAGACTATACAGTAATAAGCTTTATTTTTGAAGCCTTCTCTTCATAAATAAAAAGACTATTTCATTATTTTGTAGGGTTCTATGTGAGCTTGAGCCTTTAGGATCTTGGGGAAGATCTGAGTTGGTGTAGGACTTGTAAAGTCTGAGTTGTTTGTAGGGTTTTTGTAACCTTAGTTGGTAAGGTTCTGGTAATCTGAGTGTAGGCTTTCTGTGTGAGAGCTGAGGTAGGATCGTTTGGGGGTCTGAGTTGTAAGATCTTCTGTATTGGATAGAGATCTGAGGTTTTGGAGAAGTTTCCTAGTATAGCACACTGCTAGATAGGTGGGAGGGACAGTGGACTACCTCTTGACACATTATCTTGAAGGAAACCACTATAAATTCTGTGTGTTTTCTTGTGTGAGGTGCTAGATAGATTTTAAAGTGCCAAATAACATTGAAAACACCTAATGAAAGTGCACAGTGTGCCTCTGAGAATTCTCTAGAGGGGGGTGAATAGAGATTTAAATATTTTTACCCTAACTATGCATACAATAAAAATACTAAAGTATTAGGCACTGAACAAAACCCACACAGAATAAATAAGTGTTATAAATATAAAGCAAGAAAATAGCAAACTATAAAAGGGACATCACAGAAAATGCACAACACAGAATACACAAGATTTTTATAGTGGTTTCCCAAAATGTGGGTACACTACAACAAACTGCACCTTTAGTAAAGACTAAATTGTAACGAAGAAGAAATTTGTTACTAATAACTACATTTGGTAACGAAATTTTTCTATCGTTACAAAAGATTAGTTTTTTGTAACAAATATTTTATATTTTGTTACAATAACTAAATGTTTGTTAAAATAAGTGCAGGTATTTGTAACAAAACTAGTTATACGTTACAAATAGTAAAATATCCTCACAATAAACAGCAATTGTAACAACACCTTGAAAGTATTTGTAACAACTAGAATTTCCTTACAAACAGTACATTTTGCAACCAAAGTTTTGTTACAATAAATATATTAAATTTTAAAACATGAGTGCGCATTTTAGGCCCTAGAGCGTATTTTTTTGCCCGAGCATGTGTTTTTCACTTGTGCGCGCATCTTTTGTCCGATGGCGCGTTTTTGCACTAGCATGAGTTTTTGCTCGGGAGCATTGTCTCCCGCGCACGCATTTTTGCCCGGGAGCATGTTTTCGCCCGAGAATGCATTTTCGAATCATCACTCATTCTCTCCCGAGTTTATTTTTGTCAGGGCACGTGTTTTTTATTGCGCACACTTTTTGGCTCGGGAGCACAATTTTCTTTGCGCAGTAGTTATTCGCTCAGGAGCGTTTTCTTCAAAAACACATTTTTCCGGTCGCGCTTTTTTCTTCCTGATTCTTTTTCTCACCCGGGCACGTTTTAGCCTAGCTAGTTACGCATTTTCTCGCGGGCGCGCATTTTTCAACTGGGTGCAAGTACGGTTAGCCCAAGCATGCATTTTTCTTACGGGCGCGCGAGAGATGACTATTAATTAAATATCATAACATGAATAATATCTAATGTATCTTTTAAATTTTTGTATAAATAGAAATATGTTATTACTAAAAAATAATTTTATTTATTTATTATCACCACTTATAAGGACGTCTACGACGACATTTTTTTTAGCGTTTACAAAAACAAGACTAAAGATTTTAAATTTTGGGTATTTTCACGCGCAGGGGTTTGTGAGCTGCATGATCGTCGTTACACTGGGACACTATCGAGGTGGGGGAAATTAATGTCGTGTGGGGCACGTGCTCTTTTCCTATGCACTATTAGTTGATCGATCAAGCGTCTGAGAGTGGGAGAGTACAGTTTTGGCGGAGATAATGTCGATGTCGGTGTACGATCACAGCGGAGAGTATCGAGCACGACCATACCTTTATAATTAATATATATATAACTGGTTAAATATATAATAAATTATAATTATTAATTTAATTATATATAAACGTGTATAAAATTTTATGTAAAACTTTATAAAACATTTTTATAAAAATTTCATATAAAGTTTTTATATAAAACTTTACGAGCAGCTCCGCACGGGCTTCGCCCGTGCTCGCTGACTCTTAGTGGGTTGCGCTCGCATTTGAGCGGGCTGCGCCCGCATTCTACAGTACCCGGGCGGCGACGGCGGGCTTCGCCCGCCCCCGACGGGCTTCGCATGCATGACGCGGGCTCGGGAGAGCATTTTTGGCCCGAGAGAGAAATTTTTCGGCCAGGCACGTGTTTTTCACTCGGGCGCGTATTTTTTGCCCGAGCGCACATTTTATGCACAGTCGCGTGTTTTTCACTTGCATGCATTTTTGACCGGGCGCATTATCTCCCAAGCACGCATTTTCTTCGGAGCGTGTTTTTACCCTGACACGTATTTTCGAATCATCGGTACTCATTTTCTCCAAGATGCATTTTAGCCGACCAGTCACGCATTTTTTTGCGGACGTGCATTTTTCACACAGGTGCAAGTTTTTGGCAGAGCGCGCATTTTCCTTACAGTTGCGCTCGAGATGACTAATAAATATCGTAACATTATAAATATCGCTAGTTATTTCACCAAACCCAGCTGCACGTACAGTTTCGTCATCTTCTCTTTCTTTGTCGACTTTGCCACGCCATCATGTTATCTCATTACATCGTTATTTTTTCATCGAGTAAAATTGTGTTGTGATCTAGTCATTTCCTAATTTTCTTGTATCTCATTACAAACTGACACACACACACGCATGCACAGATACACAGACACAGACACAAACAATCACACACACACACACAGGCACACACACACATACAGGCACACACACACACACAGACACACATAGACACACAGACAGACACACACATGCACAGACACACAAACACATACACACACATAGAGATGACATGCACACTACACACATACACAGACACAGACACAGATAGGCACAAACACAGTACATATACATATATAGATAGAGATCACACAGACATAGACACACACATGCACATCGACACAGACGACTAACACAGACACACTGCACAGACACTGACACACACACACACACACACACACACACAGATATAGTCACACATAGCTAGCTAGAGATCATACAGACATAAACACAAACACACACACACACACACACACACACACACACACAGGCACAGATACAGACACACACACACACACAAACACTGACACACACACAACACGGGCACACACATACACAAACACATATGGACACATAGACACACACAAACACAGTCACACATAGCTATAGATAACACAGACATAGACACACACAAACCCACACAAACACACATAGACACAAACACACATAGACACGAACATAGACACACAAATAGCTAGATACACACAGATAACTCCAAGTACCTCTAACAACCAACAAACCAATAGATTTGCATACAAGGCAACATCATATAATTCATATAATTCATCAAGGGGATCTCTAACATTTTGTCTTAGACCAAAATAATTGTTCAACCGCCGAAGTGAGTCTATATAGATTGTTAAGTCTCAGAAGTGAGTCTATATAGAATGTTGAGTCAACATATCAAATTATGTAATAAATTTGCATAAATGACCCCATTTAAAATTACACAAATATTTGGGTACACATGCGCACCTCCCGGAGGTGCGCGGGCAGATCCGACCGTAGGATTGCGAGATCCAACAGTGGATAAAGCAGTATTAAAGAAGTATTTCAGATGTTTTTGCGGGAGATGCATCTCGACCATTGATCGCAAAATCCTACGATCTCGCACCTCCCAAATTTGATGCGCATACGTACCTAAATATTTATCCTAAAATTATGAGTTGAATTATTTGGAGGGAAATTTCCCTCCATAAACATATTCTCTAAACTAATTAATTGCAACTCGGTCTCGAAACCGTCGAACCTGAAACATATTCTCGAAACCCTCGACCCCCATCCCATCCTTGATCGCGGCTAGCTTCTTCCTCCGGCGTATCAACACGACTCCTCATGATACCCTCTCCGGCGTCTCTTCTCATGTGTTTTTCTTGATCCAGCAGTGTTCTTGATCCAGCGTTCTTCCTGATCACGCGATACTAGCGTTCTTCATCATCTCCTTGAGGTATACCAAAACTCGTAGAGTGAAAATGTCTGTGTAAGTGGTGAGCGTTCTTCAGTCACTGAACGCATGGATTAGGGGTGCGTATATATGGATTAGGGGTGCGAATCTGTGTCTAAGTGTGTGTATGTGTAACCTTGTACTGCACTATGGATTAGGGGTGCGAATATGCAAGGCTGTTGACCGTCAACTGACTATCTTATCCCCTGATTTCAATCCCTAGACTGTGTGTATGGATTTAGGGTTTGATTTGGGCACAAATGTTTCGCTTTTTATCGCGTGCTTGCTGTGAGTGTGATTTGGGCACAAATGTTGTATGCTCTAATCTTCTTCTTATATGAAATTGTGTGAGAAAACCTAATTAATCTCTAATATTCTTCTTCCCTCGTAGCACGTATTCTTCCGGCATTGCTTGGGAAAGCTTCAAGTTTGGATTTTGAACTCTTCCCCTGCACCGTATAGTGGTATAATTTCGAATTATTTTTTAAGTTAGGTTTTTGTGGATTGAATTCAAGTTATGGATCTATTAAATAATTTTCTCCTCTAGGCGGCTTCATGTTATGGATAAAGATTGGATTTATGAACAAGATAGGTTTAGTTCCACTTATACAGAAGGCGTGGACTTATTTCTGGAGTTTGCACAGGAAAACGCTATTTATTATGGAGATAAAATTCTTTGCCCATGCAATGTATGTCGAAACACTAAACCAAAGAGTTTTATTGAAGTTAAAACAGACTTGCATGTGAAAGGGTTTTATAAGTACTATAAAGATTGGATACATCATGGAGAAACTAAAATGACACATTTTTTGGGTTCAATACTAATAGTAGTGAATCTTCACATAATCCTAGAAATAATTTTGAGGAAAAGGATGATATTGAAGACATTGATGATTTAGTAGATATGATACAAGAGATTGGAGATGTAGAACTTCCTGAGAATACTACAGAAGAAAATAGTGAAACTTTTTCAAGTCTATTATGTAACGCCAGACGTGGAATATAGCCAGGTTGCAAAAAATATTCTTTGTTATCATTCATTGTTAAATTGCTTCATATCAAAGTAATGAACAAGATGTCAGATAAATTGGTAAACATGCTTCTTGAATCACTAAAAGATGTGATGCCAGAAGGTAATCTTATTCCAACGTCTCTTTATTGGACTAGGAAACTTCTTTCTGGTTTAGGTTTGGGGTACAAGAAGATTGATGCATGTAAATATGATTTTGCACTATTTTTGAAGGAGAATGAGAAGAAAGATGCATGTCCTGTGTGTGAAGAATCACGTTGGAAATAAAATGATGGAAAAGGAAAATTGATTCCTCAAAAGGTTTTGTGGCATTTTCCCTTAAAACCAAGACTACAAAGAATTTCTATGTCTTCTAAAATTGCATCTTACATGAGGTGGCATACTGAGAAGCATAAAGAGATAGAAGGTACTTTAAGTCATCCTGTGGATTCACCTGCATGGAAGAGTTTTGATGCAAACTATCCTAGTTTTGCCGCAGATCCACGTAATGTTAGATTTGAATTGGCGACTGATGAGTTTAATCCATTTGGAAATATGAGTACTTCTTATAGTATGTGGCCAGTTGTGCTAATTCCTTATAATATGCCATTATACAAAGGGATGAAAGATGAGTTTTTTATGATGTCATTGCTAATTCCTGACCCACGTGCACCTGAAAAAGATATTGATATTTATCTTAGACCATTGATAGAAGAATTGAAAGATTTATGGAATGGCGTTGAGACTTACGACACATATGCTAAACAAACATTTAAAATGCATGCTGCAATTATGTGGACAATTAATGATTTTCCAGCTCTTAGTAACTTATTTGGGTGGACCGCAAAGGGATATTGGGCATGCCCATCTTGTTTATATGGTACAGATTCTAAAAGGATTTGAAGTAAGATATGCTATATGGGACATCGTCGTTATCTACATAATGATCATCCATATCGAAAGAGTAAATTCTTCGATGGAAAGTCAGAAATGCGTTCAAAACCTTTGGAGTGGAGTGGAGCACAATTACTTTCAAATTTGAGCACACTCGAACACAATTTTGATAAATTTGGAAAACACCCAAGCAAACGAAAGAGGAAACGAAACATTGAAGAAGAAAATTGGGTGAAGAAAAGCATCTTCTTTGAACTACCATACTGGTATAAGCTTTTGAAACGACACAACATTGATGTAATGCATGTTGAAAAAAAATATTTGTGATAATATGTTGGGCACGTTAATGAACATTGATGGAAAAAATTAAGATACAGAAAAAGCACGAGAAGATTTGCAAGATCTTAACATTAGGAAGGAGTTGCACTTGATTAGAAGTGGAAGTACTATAATAAATCCTCAAGCATGCTACAATTTATCTTCAGATGAAAATTTTTTTTTGCAATTTTTTAAAACATGTCAAGTTTTCGGATGACTATGCTTCAAATATTTCGAGATGCATAAAATATGGAAAGATTTATGGCCTTAAATCTCATGATTGTCATGTTCTATTACAACGATTAATTCCTATTGGTATTCGTGGGTTTCTACGCCTAGATGTCATTGAGGCACTATACGAGCTAGGGGATTTCTTTAAAATTTTATGCTCGAAAACACTAAAGGTAGAGCATATCGAGAAATTGGAAAGTAATATTCCAATTATTTTGTGCAAATTGGAGAAAATATTTCCTCCGG
This sequence comes from Dactylorhiza incarnata, assembly GCA_033032865.1. Classification (NCBI taxonomy): domain Eukaryota; kingdom Viridiplantae; phylum Streptophyta; class Magnoliopsida; order Asparagales; family Orchidaceae; genus Dactylorhiza; species Dactylorhiza incarnata. Next base: position 10,228,869 of record JAWHQI010000027.1, read on the forward strand.
CTTTTTTCGATGTAATGGTTCACTTGGCTATTCACCTTCCAAAGGAGGCAAAGATTGTTGGCCCAGTTCATTCACATTGGATGTACCCTATTGAAAGGTAAATTTATTTATGCATTCTTACATCATCTTCATACATAGCATAAACCAAAAGTATGTTGTTCTTATTATTGAGTGTCTTTTCAGGTTTCTAAAATCACTTAAAGGCTATGTACGTAATAAAGCTCATCCAGAGGGTTCAATAGCGGAAGGATATATTGTAAAAGAGTCATTGACATTTATGTCAATGTATCTAAATGAAATAGAAACAAGGTTTAACAAGGATAAAAGAAATGATGATGGAGTAGAGGATCAACAAGAGTGTGAATTGTCTATGTTTGCATTAAAAGTGAGGCCCTTTGGACCTCTCCGCCGTTGCCATGCACTTTCAAAAAAAGATCTAGATGCAGCTCATAAATTCATATTAAATAATTGTAATGAAGTGGATGCTTTTAAAAGGTTCGAAACATGTAGGAGCTAGTAGATTCAAGTTACTTATTGTCTTTTATATCTAAATTTAAGTTATTGTCTTTTATAGTATGCACATGAAGGAGCTAAAAAGGGAAAATGATAGGAACATTGAGCAAACTCACGAAGAACAGTTTCATTCTTGGTTTCAAGCTCATGTAAGGTCCAATAACGAAATTATTCTCCCATACTGTTAATTTAAAATTTCACTTAACCAATCAACTTTTTTGTTTATCATGTATAGATAAATAGATTGCATCACGAACAGTCTTGAGGCATTTCTAAAGAGTTATGGGCATTGGCAAATGGTCCACAATCATACTTAACTAAATTCTACTCTGGTTGTATTTTTAATGGAGTAAGATTTCATATAAAAGATCGAGATGATCGTCGAACCACACAAAATAGTGGTTTACTTGTTGATGGGGAACATCAAAATGAAATGCTTGAGTTTTATGGAGTATTGACAAGAGTAGTTGAAATGACCTATCTTCATGGAAATAAAGTAGTAGTATTTTGGTGTGAATGGTTTAACACTGGTGGGAAAAAGACTATGCAAAAAGATAAATACTTTGTGCGCATTGATATAAGATCTCGTTGGTATAGTGATGATCCGTTCGTTCTTCCAAACCAAGTGCAACAAGTGTTCTATGTCGATGACACAAAACTAGGTGAGCAGTGGAAAATTGCACACCTTGTATGTCATAGACACCTTTGGGATATTAAGGAACAAGATGAACTAGAAATGGAGGAAATGAATGATAGCATAGGTGAGTCTATGGTTCGAGAGGCTTTTCAACAACATGAGTCTTCTAATAATGAATTGATATATGCTATTGAGGATCATAACTAGCAATTTCTAGCAAGAGAAGATATAGAACCTGATATTATAAATGTGGAAGATTTAACTAAAATCCGCGAAGAGAAGGAGCATAGTAATGATAACGTTGACGAAGATGAGTCTACAAATGAAGATGATGAAACACTTGTGCAATATTGTGATGACAATGATGATACCATGTATGCTACTCATGCTCAAGATGAGTCATGGTGCGTCAAGTTTATTTCTTATCTATTATGATGAAACTCTAGTCCAATTCTTACTTTTCATATTTGTGATTGAATATTATTCTAATGTGATATTTAACATTTGTATCTTATTTAACATTTGTATCTTATTTACTTTGCAGAAAAATGCCTCCGAAGAATGTCATTCTACGTCGCCCTGTAACAAGGAGTAAATCGTTGGTTAATGATGAACCAACAAATGATGATGTTGTTGAATTGTCTACTCTACCACCATCGTCTACTCTACCACCATCGTCTAGTCTACCACCATCATCTAGTCTACCAACCACACCTTTATCTAGTGCACAATCATCATCTCTTGGATCACATCATCTTCATGATGATGTTGCGGCTAATGAATTTGATGATGGAAGTCCACCACAGATATCTGATAATACCGGTAAGCATTCCTTAATTATATTTCATACTGATGTTTATTATTTACTAGAACCATATATTTATTAAGTTTGTTTATTTTTGCAGTGGCAAGCTCTAGTAAAAAAAGAGGTCGTGGGGAGAGCACGGGAAAATCTATCGAGAAAGCTATTGAAGAAAATGTATGTTTTATTTATTTTGAAAGTTACATACTATCACACTATATGATAACATACATTTTTTAGGATAAGAAATTGCTTGAGATTGAGTTCCCTGAAGGCTTCAAAAAACCACGTCGTTTTGCAAATCACCTAACAAATGGGATAGGCGTTGTTATTAGACATAGTCCAGGATTGGATTTCTTGACCCCCTGGAGCGAAATTGAAAATGAACGTATACTTCCTGTATATGCTGGATTAGATGTAAGTAAATTTGTATATGACATTTTTTTCAATTTGGTTGGAATAACTAAATATATATGTTGTTCCTTTGTAGCAATGGTTTGATATAAAGGGATGGTCTACAGATCAATTAGTAAAAGGCTATATGGATGAGATGTTTCAGCATAGTTATACGCATTGGAGAGGGAGATTATCTGCAACTTATAAAGAATATGTTGCATTGGGAAAGAATCCAAGAGTTTGTAGCCCGTTTGATTGGATCTCACTCGAGAAGTGGTGTGCCTTGTGCAATTACTTCGACAGTGAGAGTTGTAAGGTATTTTAGTAATTTACAAAATCCTGTTTAATATATATATATATGATTAGTAAAAGCTTCATTACATGCTCTCATATGTGAATTTGAATAATAACAGAAAAGGTCCAAAACTAACGCTGATAATAGGTCACAAATGTCGTTTACTCATACGTCAGGTTCCAAATCCTATCATTCACGACTATTGGAAATGGTAATGTAATGATATTATTAGTGAATTTTGATTATTACCTCATATTCTCTAATATTATGTTCATATGTAGGTTAATCAAAGTCCAGTTGAGAACTTTGCTAACATTTATAAGAAGAATGGTGTGTTTGTTAGTGATAAAGCTAAAGCAGCATATGTAAGTCAGAATTTAAACTAGTAGAGAGAATTGATGTTTGTCAGTGATAACTAATGTTTCTATTGTAACATTATTTTACAGCTTGAAATGGAAAGGCTGAGAGCATCAACACTTGAATCTGACGGTGAAAGCTTAATGTCCGAGAGAGAAATTATAAAAAAAATCACTTGGAAATAAGTCTGGTTATGGCAAATGATTAGTCTATGGTGTCGTTCCTTCCACACAAAGGAAGAAAATAATTAACGAGCTACTGATCAATTGAAAGAGAAGTTAAATTCGACAGAAGAAGAATTGCACAATGCCAGCTCTCATATTGCATCCCAGATAAAGCTTATTGAAAGGCAGGAAGGGTTGATTCAAACTCACAATGAAGAAATTGCGGGTTTAAAAGAAGGACATAATGAGTTGAAGGAGATGTTGACTGCTGTTTTGGAAAAATATGGCCAACTTTGATGACTTGTTTGTGCTATTTGGTTGAAAAACCCTCCTCTGTGAGCTCTTTCTTCCTTTCCCTCCTCATCTCTTCTTCTATTATTATTTTCACATATTTATTTTCACAGTACTTATAAAGCGTACAAATGGTGTATTTCCTATGATGTGTTTAATTTAGGCTCTTGTACATATTGTAGATTAGATAAAGCATACTTATTTAGATTTATAATGTCCAAACATGTTTCCCTTTTTTACTTCCCCCTTTTGAGCATTTGAATTCACTTTGGTCTAGTCATTGGTTTATGTTTGATGGTTTCTTATAGTCTCACTAATGCCTAAGTACATCATGTCTTTCCTTATAGTTTAAATCCAAGTCTTTTTTATAAATAAATCTGCAACGAGTTTGCAAACTGCAATGAGTTTGCTCCGGCTTTAGCAAACTGCAGCAGCGGGTTTACTGCAGCTGCAACAAACTGCAGCTGCAGCAAACTGCAGCAGCGGGTTTGTTGTAGCTGCAACAAATTAAACTACATCATTGGGTTTACATAATTATCCAAACCTCTCGTAGGAGTTAGCATAATTACAGGTTGTATCCATCTATCTTTTTAAATTACAAAAACCTCCCCTGTAAGTTTTCATTTCATAGCATGCATGCACAAACGAATATTTACTCTTTTTTGAGCAAGTATATTATGAAATGTACACTTCGAGGGAGCTTTATGTAATTTCAAAAGATAAAGGGTTGCAACCAATAATTTTGCAAACTTACAGGGGAGGTTTCAATTAAATGTCTCACTAATGCCTAAGTACATCATGCTACAACAGCGGAAGCTTTAGCAAACTGCAGCAGCGGGTTTGCTGCAGCTGCGGGTTTGTTGCAGCTGCAGCAAGCTGTGGGCTTGCTGCAACTGCAACAAACTATAGCTGCAGGGCCAATGTTGTTTCAAGATTACTATTGAGTCGAAAATTAAAGGCAAAGCAAATTGAAAACTGTTTTTCCAATTTGAGATTGTGTTGGGTCTTACATCTGCACTAGGAAATTTGGGTTGATCTTAGTTTGCTTTCTGACTAATCACACAAACAAGATACTTCTTTTTCTTGTAGCCTGTGTACTGAAGCTTTTTTTATCTCACTCATTATTAACCTTCATTGATGGTAGCCTTGTACATTATGTGTAGTTTTTTATGCTGATGATTGCAAACTGAATTATTTATCATAAGTGTGCATTCACATAAAGTTAATCCCAATATAATTATATTGAGCGAAGCTGTGGTGGGTGAATCACAGTGGTCGCCATTTCCTTGGGCGCATACCGTCCATGGAGGAGTTTGGGAATGCGTTCCTCAAGCGTTATATTCCATCGTCGACGAGGTTAGCACTGCAGCGGAAGTTCTTGCATTTGGTGCAGCGGGAGAAGACAGTGGACGAGTATCTGCAGGAGTTCACTCGGTTGGGTCGTTATGCGGGAACGACTAGGGCAGACGACGAAGAGAGGGACAATCTCTTCTATCAAGGCCTAAGAGAGAATTTAAGGCAACCGTTGATAGCCTTAAAGAACGCAGGATTTATTGAGTTGGTCGAAGCCGCTCGCATATTAGAAAGCGACCTGGAGCGAACCCAGCGGCGAAAGGGTTTTGCGGCAAAGCAGGGAGAAGGAAAGCCTTCTCAGTCTCAGCCTCAGTGGAAGTCCGAGGGCAACCGATGGAAGAAGAAGCCCCGTCCTAGTGGGCCTGGGGAGAGAAGTGGCGCGCCTTCTGGAGATTTTCGCTCCAAAGGTCCGTTTACTTGCTTCAAGTGTGGCAAGGTGGGTCAAATAAGTCGATTTTGTACCGAGGGCGGAGCTGAGCCAGAGCCGAGGCTGGAAGAATCGGTGCATTCGGCCCTAGCATTGTGGAGAAAGGGAAGGCGGCAGAGTCTAGCGCTTTGCAGTTCCCTCCGGTGCAACCTAGAGCGTATAATCTTGGGCAGCAGGAAGCGATTCGTCAACCCGATGTGGTGACAGGTACGAAAAGTTTAAGTTTTCATTTGTTACGGTAATGTAGTTTGCGGCCTTTTATGTTTGTTATGCACGTGGTTAGGTTTCGTGCTAGTTTCGGGCTACCCCTCTCGAGTGTTGTTCGGCATGGGAGCATCACACTCTTTTCTCGCGGAAAGCTTTATCCGGAGGATTGGCGCTGAGTCCATCGAGGCAGAGGTGGAGCTGAGCGTGTGCATGCCGAATGGGTCTTTCATGACCACCTTGAGGAAAGGACGCATTGCGTTGCAAATTTGCGATTGCGATTTCGAGTTGGTATCAGTGATTCTGCCACTGGTAGAATTTGACGTTATCTTAGGGATGGACTGGCTTGCAGAGCAGCGAGCTAGTATCGACTTCCAGTTGAAGGTGGTAACCCTGAGAGGCGAGGGTAAAGCAGAGGTCAAGTTTGAAGGCCTAAGCGGAGTGGCGGGCTCCCTGATTTCCGCGATGCAAGTGAGGCGTGCGGTAAACCAAGGAGGCGAGGCGTTTATAGCTTTGTTGGAGACTTAATCCCCAAGGTTGGCTATTGGACATGTTCCTGTGGTGGAAGAGTTTGAGGATGTATTCCCCGAGGCGCTTCCGGGAGCACCTCCTCAGCGTGAAATCAATTTTTCGATAGAATTGGTACCGGGTGCGAGGCCGGTGTCGCGTCCTCCGTTTAGGATGGCACCGAAGGAACTGGACGAGCTTAAGGTTCAGTTGCAAGAATTGTTAGAGCAAGGGTACATTAGGCCCAGCTCTTCACCGTGGAGCACGTCAGTATTGTTCGTAAAGAAAAAGGACGGAAGTATGCGGTTGTGTATTGACTACCGTGAGCTAAATAAGTTGACCGTCAAGAAAAAATATCTGATTCCCCGAATCGATGATTTGTTTGACCAGTTAGTGGGGTCGGTGGTGTACTCCAAGTTGGACTTGAAGTCGGGGTACTACCAGTTGAAGATTCGAGAAGAGGACATTGCCAAGACAGCGTTTGGGACTCGGTATGGCCACTATGAGTTTTCGGTGATGCCGTTCGGACTAACGAACGCGCCATCTGTGTTCATGGATTTGATGAACAGGGTTTTTCGACCGTTTTTGGATTCGTTTGCGGTGGTGTTCATAGATGATATCTTGGTATATTCGAAATCGGAAGCGGAGCATGAGTCTCACTTGAGGCTAGTATTGCAGACTCTAAGGGAGAACCAGTTGTATGCTAAGTTCTCGAAGTGCGAGTTTTGGATTGAGAAGGTGGCATTTTTGGGTCACATGATCAGTGGATATGGTGTGGCGGTAGATCCGGCGAAGATTGAAGCCATTAGAGATTGGCCTGTTTTGAGAACCGTGGCGGAAGTCTGGAGTTTCCTTGGACTAGCCGGTTATTACAGGAGGTTCGTGGAGAACTTCTCGCGGGTGGCATTGCCCCTCACCACTCTTACTCGCAAGGACCAAAAGTTTGTATGGACGTCGGAGTGTGCCCGTGCGTTTGAGAATGAAGGAAATGTTGATGTCTGCTCCAATCCTTAGTCTTCCTAGTGGGACGGAAGGATTTCAGATTTTTAGTGACGCATCAGGTTGCGGTTTGGGTTGCGTGCTGGTGCAGCACGACATTGTGATAGCTTATGGGTCAAGGCAGTTAAAGACTCATGAGAGGAATTACCCCGTCCATGATCTGAAGTTGGCGGCGGTAATCTTTGCGTTAAAATTGTGGCGGCACTACGTATATGGTGCAAATGTGGAGATGTTCACGGATCACAAAAGCCTGAGGTATCTCCTATACTAAAAGGATCTGAATATGCGGCAGCGTAGGTGGGTAGAGTTCCTTGGGGACTATGACGTTGAGATTCAGTATACGCTAGATAAAGCCAACGTGGTGGCAGATGCCTTGATTAGGAAGTACTCCGGGCAAGGTAATTGGATTGAGGCGCATGACGAGCATTTGGTGCGAGACTTGGAGTCTCTTGACATTGCTTGTGTGGCTAGAGGTGAGTCTAGCGTGGCTCGGTTGAACTGGATTGAAATGCAGTGTGATATAACTGATCGAATCCGAGAGGCGACTAGTGCAGACGAAGAGTGCCAACAGTTGGTGTTGGAAGCTCAGCAAAGCGAAGACAGTGCTTTGGAGATGGTCGGTGGGATTTTGAAAAGATACGGAAGGGTTTGTGTTCTGCGTTTTGGCAAGCTCCGCGAGGAGTTGATGTTTGAGGCTCACTTTACGAAGTACTCCATTCATCCAGGTAGTACAAAGATGTACTCGGATATAAAGAAATCCTTTTGGTGGCCTGGGATGAAGCGGGACGTAGCTGAGTATGTAAGTCGGTGTCAGACTTGTGCTTTAGTGAAGGCTGAGTGCCAAAGGCCCGGCGGGTTCTTGAAGCCTCTTCCTATCCCCGAATGGAAATTCGACGATATCTCCATGGATTTTGTGCATGGTTTGCCTCGATCGCAGCATGGTAACGATGCGATTTGGGTGATAGTGGATCGCCTGACCAAGGTGGCTCACTTCATTCCGAATCAGAAGGGCGATGGCGTGGAGAAGCTCGTGGAGCTTTATGTTCAAAATATTGTGCGGTTGCACGGGATTCCTAAGAGCATTGTTAGTGATAGCGATGGGCGGTTCACGTCGAAGGACTGGAGGTTAGTGCAGAAAAGTTTAGGCACCAAACTCAAGTTTAGTACCGCATTCCATCCGCAGACCGACGGTCAGACAGAGCGAACGAACCGTACATTGGAGGATATGTTGAGGATGTGTGCTCTTGACTTTGGTAGGAGTTGGGAAGACCACCTTTTCATGGTGGAGTTCGCTTACAATAATAGCTTCCAGGAGAGTATCAAGATGGCGCCATACGAAGCATTGTATGGAAGGAGGTGTCGAACGCCGATGTCTTGGGCAGAGGCGGGAGACACTAAGCTTTTGGGAAAGCAAGTGGTGGCGGATGGTTGCGAGATTGTGCGGACGATTCAGGAGCGCATGAAGGTTGCTCAGGATAGGCAAGCGAAGTATTTTAACGCGCGCCATAAAAATGTGTAGTTTGTAGTGGGCGACATGGTCTACTTGAAGATCAAGCCGTTCAAGGGCGTTTTGCGTGTGCGACGACTCAAGAAGTTGAGTCCGAGATATTTGGGTCCGTTCGAGGTTACAGAGCGTATAGGCGAAGCAGCCTATCGTTTGGCTCTGTCCGCTGAGCTGAGTGGATTACATGATGTTTTCCATGTCTCTGTGCTGAGGAAAGCTTTGGTAGAGCCAAGCGTCATGGTTGAAGCGGCGGCGGTGCCGGTGATGGAGGATCTGAGGATGAAGGTTCGTCCGATCTGCGTGGAGGACTCGGAAGTTCGGCAGTTGCGTAACAAGGAAGTCAGGCTTGTAAAGGTGCGATGGGATAATTGCGGGCGAGATGAATTCTCTTGGGAGCATGAGCAAGAGATGCGGGAGGACTTCCCGGAACTTTTTGCATCAGGTATGCATCGCAGTTTTCTGTTTCAGTTTTGAAATTTCGAGGACGAAATTCTTTTAAGGGGGGTGGAGTTGTAACACCCCAGTTTTGCTGATCTGAGAGTTAACGCCGCGCGTTAGGTCTTCTTCGCTGAAAACTGTCGTAATGAAGGATTTTTCTTAAACGCACGATCGTGCATTTTCTTGACGCACGATCGATCCGCCCGTGCATGCTCTTCGGCTGGAAGATTTGGTGTTCTGAATTTATTCGTGCGTTTTTACGCACGGTCGTGCGTTCGACCGTGCGTTTGCAAACTGACGGAAACAGATCCGTAAACAGTGAAATCTGGGCGTCCGTTTGGCTTAGATCTTGATCGGACGACTGCGAGGGGCTCGTGGGAGAACCCTAAGTAGGGCTGAGAGGGTTTTCCCTCTTCATTTTCTTTCCATCATGGGTTTTGAGGGTTGAGAGAGAGAAGGGGTTTGGAGGAGGAAGAGAGCTTAGATCCCGCCATTGTTGGAGCTTCGGAGCTCCGTTCGCCGATCCGAGACCAGCAGCACGTAGGGGACGTCGAGGCGCTTCTTCTCCTCCATTCTTTTTAAATTTTCCCATGGCTAGGAGGAAATCTCAAAAGGTAACGACATTTCTCCTCCCGGTCTTTAGGATGCGTGCATGGCATCCTTTTTTCTCTCTATTTTTGCTGCATTTTGGCACCGGATCCGTAGAGTGAGAGGGATCCGGGTCACCTTGGTTCAAGAGGAACCTTCGGGTTGATTGAGTCCATCCCCGACATGTGTTGCACTAGAATCCGCTCCGTTAGTGGATTAGGCATTGTGGTTGAAGCTGGATTCGCGACCGTTGGTCCGATTCGGTGATGTTGATTGACGCGCATTTTAGGGGTTTGGCTAGAAATCCGAATACGGCGAATTCGTCATCGTGATGCCCTTGTAGGTTCGTATGTTAACGAATGTTGGGTTTTGGGCGGGGAGAATAATGTACGTGCTATGAGGCGTGTGATGCCCAGTGATGTGCGAAGGTGTGATTTGGTCTTTGTGGTCGGCTGGCTATCCCGTGAATGCCGAAATTCATGTGTGGAGAGTGTCCCGGCAAGACAAGTCCCTTCGGTGTTGGCGGCAAGAGCAAGTGAGCTGTCTAACAAGCCCGATGGCATGGTGGGCCAGGCGCGGTGGGTCACAACGTGAGCTCTTGTCCTTGGGCTACGATGCCCTTTGGGGGAAGTGTTGAGTACCCCGTGGTTGTGGTGTGCGCAATGTTGGCGGCAAGAATATGTGAGCTGTTTGACAAGCCTGATGGCATGGTGGGTCAGGCACAGTGGGTCACAACGTGAGTTCTTGGCCTTGGGCTACGATGCCCTTTGGGGGAAATGTCGAGTACCCTGTGGTTGTGTTGTTGATGTATGATGATCTGTTAGATTCATATGTTGTAGGGTGCCTTGGGTGAAACCCGGGTTGCATTCATATTGCATTTGTAGGCCCCTTTTATTACTTGCTCAACATAGAAACGTGGATGATGGTTGTGACACTCATGCATGTTGTTTATGTTGCTTTTCTTTACATAAATGTGCATACGAAGTGTTGACTTGCAGGGTGATGTAGTTCCCCGGGGTCTGCTAGGACGGCCGGGAGGAGGGGTGTTACACCATTTGTGGTCAGCCATAGCTGACCCTCGTTTACCGCTCTTTGTGATTTGGATGCAGGCCAAGGATCGCAGGTCGGAACCAGCTCGCAGGCCAAAAAGTCCTAAAGCCTCATGAAGTGTTTATTTTGCTTTCTTACATTCCTGTACTTGTCTTTTCTTGTTTTTGGCTTGCATGCCGAGGTAGTTTAGGAGAGCTAGTTCTTCCCTTTTGGGGATTTCATGATTGTGGTGAATGTTTAATGATTTGGACACTGGTTTTGTAAGGCCTTAAGGCCGGTTTACTCCTATTATATAGTCATTACAGGGGAGGTGTTACAGCTTCCCCTCCCAAGCCAATGCTAAGCTTGGGCACCTTTGGAGGCTCTCCTCACCCACTAAAGAGACTTGGGGAGAGAGAGTCCAAAAGAGAGATCTGGATCCTCCAAAATGGTGCCCCCTTGGTCTTATTTATAGATTTCTGGAGTTGGTCTTCCAATAGCCACAATCTGGCCTATGAGATTACCAAAACACCCCCGGATTTGGCTTGCGAACATCCAAATCCCGCCATTCTGAGGCGCTAAACGCAGACCGACCCCTCCCCCCGAAACTGGGCAAGAGGGGTTACTCCCCGTGGGGGCTGGGCGAGCCCCCTAACTGGGGCAGGCGAGACCCAGGGGTCGGCCCCTGCTAGTCTCGCCCCCCTGCTAGGACGGGGGCGAGGGAGGCCGGAGGCCTCCTCCCCTCGCCCCCTGCTGGGGTGGGAGAGACCCAAGGGTCAGTCCCCTTGCTGGTCTCGCCCCCTGCTGGGGCGGGGGCGAGGGGGGTTGGAGGCCTCCTCCCCTCGCCCCCCTGCTGGGGCGGGCGAGACCTAGGGGTCGGTCCCCTTGCTGGTCTCGCCCCCCTGCTAGGGCGGGGGCGAGGGGGGCTAGAGGCCTCCTACCCTCGCCCCCTGCTGGGGCGGGCAAGACCCAGGGGTCGGTCCCCTTGCTGGTCACGCCCCCCTGCTGGGGCGGGGACGAGGGGGCTGGAGGCCTCCTCCCCTCGCCCCCCTGCTGGGGCGGGCGAGACCCAGGGGTCGGTCCCCTTACTGGTCTCGCCTCCCTGCTGGGGCGGGGGCGAGGGGGGTTGGAGGCCTCCTCCCCTCGCCCCCCCCTGCTGGAGAGGGCGAGACCCAGGGGTCGGTCCCCTTGCTGGTCTCGCCCCCCTGTTGGGGAGGGGGTGAGGGGGGCCGGAGGCCTCCTCCCCTCGCCCCCTTGCTTGCCTCCTACATGAGCTGGGCGAGCGGGAGGTCCCTACCTCCACCGCTCGCCCTCCTCTCTCCCTGCCCTGGATCATACTGAAAAATGATGTTCTAAGAGACCTCTTGGGTCCCGGGAACCCACTCGGCGAATACAAGGTTGTACAATGACATCCCCAATGCTATCATGCAAGCTGCTTTTGCTTCTGCTTTTTCATCACTTTCAGATGAAGAGGAGTTTAACTCTGCTTTAGAGTCACTCCAAGTTTCAGCAATGAACCCCTTGCCCTTCTTCTTGTCTTTCTTCCTGAAAGACTTCTTCATTTGATTCTTTTTGCTGCTGCTCCCATCCCTTTGCTCTTCTGGACAGTCAGGAGCAAGGTGCCCTGGTTTGTTGCAGGAGAAGCAGATCACTTCTTTCTTTGGAGTCTTATCAAACCTAGGATTTGAGCTCCACTCTTTTCTTCTTGAGTCTTCAGTCTTGTCTCCTTTGCCTCTGTTTCATCTTTGTTTTTCAGTAGCATCTCATATGACTTAAGCTTTCCTAGCAAAGCCTCAATAGATATTTCTCTATGGCATCTGGACTCTCTGATGGCCCAGATCCTTGAATCCCATGAGCTAGGGAAGCACATGAAGATCTTATCATTTATTTCTGTCAAGGATATCTCCTTGTCCAGATTCTTCAACTCATTGACAATGATACTGAATCTGCCATGCATCTCAACAACAGATTCATTAGCTTTCTTTTGAAAGTTCTCATATTGGGATATGAGAAAGGACTTCCTGTCCTTTCTTTCATCAGAACTTCTGTCTACCATTCTGGAAAGAGATTCTCAGATCTCTTTGGCTGATTGGCAATCATCTACCTTCTGGAAGATGTCATTTGACATGGTGGATACCAGAATGTTCATTGCTTTGGCATCGCATGCCTTCTGCATCTTTTCAGTCTCTGTCCACTCAGCCCTGGGCACAAGTTCCAGTGTTGAAGATCCATTGACATCTTTCTTGTATGGGGCTGGAGGACCTAAGATGATAACATCAAAAATGTCCTCATCAATAGAGTTTATATACAACTTTATTCTAGCCTTCCAGAGTGTAAACTTTTTCAGATTACGCACTGGAGGTCTTGTTGATACATAATCCTTAGAACTCATTTAATTTTGAATAGTTTTAATTAATTTTTAAAATGAATAAATGAGATTAGGAGATCTTTTGATCAAGGTGTTAACCCTTTTAGTTATTAACCTCCCTAGTAGGATTGCACAACCTGTGCCTGAGACTTTTGATAAGGAGACTCTTAAAACTAAAGATCTATTGATAAGGAGATCTTGAATCACTCAGATCTTTTGATAAAGAGATCTTGAACCACTCAGATATTTTGATAAGGAGATCTTGAACCACTGAATCCTTTGGTAGAGGGATTCTTAGAACTGTGTACAAGCGAAGGAAATAAGAATGAGAAAGAGACAGGGAGAACAAGAGATTTCTGTTCTCAGAATTCTTCAGAAGCTTTGTTGATGCTTCTCCCTTGCTTTCACTGGATCTGAAATAATAAACCCTTGCTTATGATAGTGATGGTTTGCAAGGGTTGTTCTGCTTGATCCTTTTCTCTCAGCACTTCTTGTTGTTGTGCCGATGTATGATAATGAAGAAGAAGAAGCAGATTATTTTCTTATGCAAAGAGTGCTCTTCTGTAAATCTGTCTTTTAGGGTTTGAGGAGGAAGAAGATGAAGACCCTAATCGACAGCCAGAATAATGTAATAACTTTTCTACTTCTCTTCTCCTCTTTTTGCATACTTATTTTGTGTATGATTGTATTTTCAAAAGCCTTTCTCCTATTGGCATGTCTTGAAAAAGAATTCACCTAATTTCCTTTCTTCTTTTGTTCTCGACCCATCAATCAATTTTGAATAGCTTCCAAAAGTAATTTGTTGTGTCCTGAAATGCTTCATTCTATTCTTGGCAACAAACGAGCCGTTGGAGAACTGTCTCTAGCCTGGTGGTCCTTCTGAAAAGGTCCCAAAAGGATAGCTAGAAAATCTTCCTTTTTCTGACTGTATTCGACGTTGCGTCGACTTCATCAACCTTCATGTTGACGCACCTCTGAGTTCTTATCGACGTGGCTTCAAATTTCTTCTTAGCTTTGAATGAACTCAGATGTCGATGTTACGTCGATACCTTATCGATGTACCCGTCGAGTTGAAGTATTTAGACTTGACCTCTTAACATCTGCGTTGAATTATAGTCGATGTTGCGTCGACTTGTTAGATGGCTTCGACAAGCTCTATCTTCTACGTCGAGTTCCCTTTTACGTTCCATCAACTTGACTTATACCTCGACAGTCTGAATGATCTGCTTCGACATCAACTAAGAGTTGCGTCGATATCAAGTCGAAGTTGCACCGACTTGTATTCGACGCAAGTCTTAACTTAATTGACTTTAAGCTTGTCTTGACTTGATCTTGACACTCTAAGTTGAGTGTGACATCCTAAGACATCTAATGACCAGATTACCCTTACTATACAATGTGGGTAATAAACCTAAGAAGTAAAATCACTTATAGTTAATTTGTTAAGTTAAATCAAAAGGGGTTTTCCCAACACCTAATCACCCCCCCCCCATTCTAGGTGTATTATTGACAACCCAAATCTTTCAAAATCTCCTACCTCAAGAACACAACCTGGTTCCCTACCTCGGATACCTTAGCTTAGGATCCTACCTCAGATTCTATACAAGAATCCTACCTTAGATTCTACATTGGAATCCTACATCAGGATCACCATAGAACCCTACAACAGTAATTTTTACAAAGCTTGTTTACAAGTATTTCTAGACTCAAATAATAGATCTTCAAAGCAGTTGAGTCTTCTTGAAGCTTTGATGAGAGCATCTTCCACTTGAGCAGCAGCCAAATCTGAAAAACTGGCATCTCTAAAATGATGACTTCTTGAATCTGAGAGAAGTACATTTGACCTTGAAGAATTAGATTTGATTTGCAGCTTCTAATCAGAGAACTTTCTTGCTCTTGGAGAGATTGAGAAGATTGAATATCTTGAGCAAACTTAGAGCAGATGATGGAATCACTTTGAATAAAGTTTCTTCTAAAATTACTTATCTGGACTTAGAATAACTGTCGGCCGCACGAGAGAAGGTTTTTGAATAAATAGCATGATTAGGGTTTTCTGTATAAGTCTCTTCAATATATATATGACTGGGAGACATAACTGTCTAATTCGACAATATTAATGTCTGAAATATGTTTCCTTAAACCTCTCTTCTAATTGGCGCAATCAGCGGCCGCTTCAATTTGAAATTCTGAACCTTTGAACTGTCTCGACGATGATTTGTCTCGATGACATTTGAAACCTTCTAGCCGATAAGAACTCTTTTAAACTGATAATAAAACTTCCAACAGATGTAGAGTAATCTAGCCGATATAATCACCATCTCGACGACATTTGAGTTCTCTAACTGATATAAGAAATCAACATGATAAGTACTATCAAGTCGATATAAGACTTATCAAATCGACATTCATCCATACAGTCAATATGACTTAAACTAAGATCTGAGCATGGTTTAACTTATGGGGGTTATATCTAGTCGATATGAACTTAAGAAGCTTCTAGTCGATAAGCTTCTTGAAATGTTGACGAGTCTTCTTGACGACATTTCACCTTTGTCTGTGAAATGTCCCGACGACATTTGAATGCTCTAGCCAATATTAGAACTCTACTTGAGAAGAGTGATCAATTCGATATTTAACTTAGGAAAATTAACTTCAATGCAATCTTCAATCTGACCAGCTTCAAGTCAACACGATGTGAACTTATCTTATACCTTTCAAGTCAACATGAAGACTTTGTCTTAGAACTTTTTAATTGATTCTCTTATATTTTAAGGTGATCAAGCCGATATCCAGAGCATAAATAATAGACTAAATATCATCTAGATGACATGTTTTTTTATATCAGCTAGACTTCTAGTCGATATGAATTATATCGACAGGTAGTCAAGCCAAAATTTGAAGTTTGTTTGAACTTTGTCAAGCCGATATTTTACTTAGACTATTTTTGAGTTCTCTTCATTATAGCTCTATGAATTCTACCAAATCCAAGAGTTATTGTAGATGAATTGTATACGTAAATAATAGTCCTAAAAACACGGCAACAAAGATAATAATCAAATACATTATGTGTTTATCTTTGACCTAAGGACTTCTTTAATCGGAAACATTGTGGTCAATTTTCCCAACAAATCTGCTTGGGAATTAATAATAAAAGTCTGGAGAGAATTTGATGTTCTGTTACTTATGAGTCAAATTCTAGTCGACGTACATCGAATTGTTGAGTAGAGAAAATTCGACGTAAGATGAATAGCTGTGCTCTGAGCAGACTTTCCTTTTATTAAGATATCGACATAAGTTGAATAGTTTGAACTCTAAGCAGACTTTCCTTTAGTGAGATTGATGGAGGCAAGGACCCGCCAGATGGTTGTGATCGTGTTTGTGATTCCACGTCGACGCATTACTTTGATCGCGGCGGCAAATTTGAAGACTACGATGGAAGATGCCGCGAGATTATTGGAGCCGGCTTGATGGTCTATGTTCGAGTCGGCACGGTTCATGTTGGAGCACTTTTGGTCCATGACGATGGTGGATGACGGCGCCAATCCAACCATGGCGAGCGCCATCGCCGCTACATCTTCCAACCGTGGCGCATGAATTAATAGTTATAATTATAATCACTTTATTATAATTAGTAATGTGTGTTATTTCATGTTTTGTATTTTATTTTGGACGTTAGTTAAGCAACCATGTTTATTTGGGCTGCATGTAGCTTTTCCCTTTGTATGGCCCTATATATGGCCTCTTGTAATAGTTGATTTCAGATTTTGATGAATAAAAAAAAATTTGCCCTAAACTATCTCTTCTACTCTTCCTCTTCCTAGCCGCCCCTCCCCTCTCCTCTCCAAGTTCGGCCAGGCCGACCACTTCTCCCTCCCTCTCCTTCCCCTCTCTGGGTCGACCTCTCCCCTCTCTAACCCCTCCTCCTCTCTCTTGGCCGACCACCTCTCCTCCACTCCCAACTCTCTCGGCTGTCCCTTTCCCCTCCTTTGTTCCTCTATCTCTTGGCCTCCCCTCACCCTTTCATTTCCCTCAGCTTCTTGGCTGCCATCCCCCTCTTCGGTGCTCCACAACTCAAAGGCCGACCACCACAAACAGCCCCTCCTCCTTCCAGCTTTTGGCCCTCTCTCAAGAAGATTTGGACTTGCTCGTGGCGGCCGGATTTGAAGGCGACGGTGCTCTACTTCAAGGACTCTCCTCCGGCGACCACCACCGTGAACAATCTAGGAATTTCTACAACCCGGATCTACGATTCCGGGAAGGGTAACGTCTCCTACTCATTGTGAGATTTCTCTCAAGTTATTTGTGGTGGAGTAGGATTGTGACGGATTTTCTTGACGCTATTTTCTCGTGATTATTTTCATTTGGGATAGTGGAACGCTCTAGGATTTTATCTTTTATTCGACGAGGAGTGGCGATCCTCTTTCGCTTTTGTTGGGGAAGATCTTCCTATTTCCGAAGTTCTGTTTTCGGGGGATCTTCTTGTGGTCGACAACACAACCGCTCGTCCGGATCCCGTTGATCCTTTTATTTGGGGCGACATTGGCTTATCGCCTCCGTCCGTTCCTTTGCGTTGTGGCTGATTGTGTGTTGGATATAGTGAAGGATCCGATCCGTAGGTGGCTGCGGTTGTCATCCGTTGGGTGATATTTAGGAGACGGTTGCGCGATCCAATTGATCACGCTAGTGAGTGCGAACCGACGACCAAGCCTACATCAGAGATCTTGAAGCAAGGAGGGATCAATATTGCTTTTGTTCTGCATCGATTACTTCCCAATACATAAAGTTAACTTCTCGACGTATATCGATTACTTCTCGATGTATAGACTTAGTCTTAGTCGACGTGCGTAGAATACTTCTAGACGCACATAAGTTTAACTTAATAGATTTTGCTTCTTATGTGTTTTTTGATTCTTTGGCATCCTGGACATGATTAGACCTTATACAAATATAGACGTATTCACTTTCTATACATACCTAGGCAATTTCCTAAATCACTTAAATAATCTATTATATCAAATTATAAATGGTTTTTTTCCAACTCCTACGATTACACTCAAGGGGACAAATGAAAAGTTGTCCAAGAATTGCGAGGAAGAAAAAGGTGATGAAGAAAAATTCAGGTCAGATCGTTAATCTATCTAACAAATGGCCGACTAGACATAGAGAATGTTGTAAATATAGTATCAAGGTTTATGAGTGATCTCACAAGAACTCATTTTGACATCACAAAATGGATTCTCCGTTAAGTACATGGCACACAGTTTTATGGACTTTTCTAAAAAAATAAAAAGAATCAAAACTAAATGGCTTCTCAAACTTAGATTGAGAAGTAACTATCGATGATAGATGGAGCACAAATGACCATCTCATCAGCCTAGGCTCAAACCATATCACCTGAGCATTAAGAAAACAATGCACGGTGGCATTATATACCACTAAGGCCCAATATATGACCCTAAGCAGTGCTAGCTATGAAATAAGTTGGCCTCCTAGAATAATATCCGAAATGAAATAGAAATAAAAGAAGAGGAAACAAAGATTCAATGTGGTAAAACTTCAATAAACACTAGGCGAAAAATCCAATCGCATGGTAAAAGAGCAAGCACAACAATTTGCGCTTCCGTATCATAAGTGAACAAGTGGAGAAGGGGGCAATCCAAATGGATTACAATAAAACCGATAACTAGATCGTTGACCTCATGACGATGCTGCTGGGCAGAGAAAGGTTTGTCGACGTATAAAATCTCATAGGTCTTACATCTTGACCGGTTTATCAAGGGGTAATATAATGAGTAAACCGGTCCAGTGGACCTTCTTGTAACAGTACTCAAGTGTTTTATTTTATAAGAAGTATTATATTATATTATCTTGTTTTAACTTGTAACTATATTATATCAAGCCCAGAAATGCTCTATTTATGGAGCTTTGTAAAATGAATTGAATGAATATTGTTGCGGGTCACTTGACGCTCTGGTAGACCGATCGAATTGAACCACCTTAGCTTAAAAGCAAGTCGAGCGGGCAAACAGTCAATGAGAAAGTTAATAAATGACAAGAAGACTTTTTATTGTAGAAAACCCAAAAAAGGTGAAAAACCACGCGGTCGGAACCGTGCCGACCAAATTTCACTATCTTCTGGTTCGTTACAATCAAAAGCTGGGAACTCGAGCGCGACAGACCGCTACTCGTTATAATGGTAGAGAAAGAAAACCTCGAGAGTGACAGACCACCTCTCGAGAGACTAAGTAGTTTCTGGGAACGAAAGTGAGATTCTCGAGTCGCCTTTCATAGCTTGAAGGATTCTGAACCCGCTTAGAAGCCTATCTTCCAAAGCGAAGGAAAATCTTCAAAGGCACGAAGGAGACCTTCGAAGGTTCGAAAGAGATTTTCGAAGATTCGAAAAAGATCTTCGAAGATCGAAGGAAATCTTCAAGCGCCGAAGGAGATTTTCAATGAAATCTTCAAGGGAGCTCTCTCGGGCGTAGTATACAAGGTCTCATGAAATGAAGGTTCTGAGCTCCTTTTATAGCCTTGGGCAGGGGTAGCCTGGTAATTTTATCGTTGTAACCGCCGCAATCACCTGGCGGGCGAATCACGCTTATTGATTTGGAGCACATGGATCGCCACTTTTTGGATATTCATGTCTTCCCCCCCCCCCCCCCCCCCCCCCCCCCCGGGCAGCTCGGTCAGTTCTGGCGGTTTGGGCAGCTTCGTTGATGGAGTTGAGCGCAGTGAACTGGACCTACAATCAAGGAAATTAGGAAAGGTTAACTGTCGCGCGTGTTGCGAACATGAAAGTGTTCTGAGCGCACAACGAACAGGAAAGCGTTCTGAGCTTGCAACGAACACGAAAGCGTTCTGAGCTTGCAACAAACACGAAAGCGTTCTGAGCGCACGATGAATGTGGAGGCGTTCTGAGCGCGCGGTGAGCACAGAGGAGGTCTGAGTGTGCGGTGAGAGCGGAGGCATTATGCGCACGTCGTGAACTTGGGGGGTGTTCGACGCGCGGTGTGCACTTGGGGGCGTTCGGCGCGCGGTGTGCACTTGGGGGAGTTCGACGCACGGTGTGCGGTTGGGGGCGTTCGACGCGCGGTGTGCGCTTGGGGGCGTTCTACGCATGTCCTTAATGTGGACTTAGGATGTGGAAGCGTCGTGAGCGCGGTGATGAGGATACGTCGATGGAGATGAGAGACACCGACAATGACACCAAAGAAGGACAGAGGGACGTGCAGCGATCAAACGTTACGCGGCCTCCCGCGGCGGTCGGGACACGGCCTTCCCAAATTGGGAGGGTATGCCGAGATTAACTCCCCAATTGGGGAGTTACTCACGAGTAACTCCCCATTTAGGGAGTTATTTAAATAAAAAATAGTAATAACTCCCCAAATTGGGGAGTTATTTTAAATATAAAAGAACAATAACTCCTCATTTTGAGGAGTTAATAAGGCGCGGCTAATAACTACCAAAATTTGGGGAGTTATTAACGCCCCACCAGGATCGTTGGTCAGCACCTAGCAAATAACTCCCCAAATTA
Source organism: Dactylorhiza incarnata (assembly GCA_033032865.1). Taxonomy (NCBI): domain Eukaryota; kingdom Viridiplantae; phylum Streptophyta; class Magnoliopsida; order Asparagales; family Orchidaceae; genus Dactylorhiza; species Dactylorhiza incarnata. Next base: position 10,249,275 of record JAWHQI010000027.1, read on the forward strand.
ATTTGGGGAGTTATTAGCTCCCCAACAGGGGTTGGAGAGGCAATTGTCGCGCCAGGCAATTGTATGCGCGGCAATTGTCGCCCCAGGCAATTGTTTGTGCAACAATTGTCGCGCCAGGCAATTGCCGGGAGCCGCAATTGTCGGGCGTGGCAATTGCCGCGCGGTAGTTGCCGCATGAGGAAATTGCCCGTGCAATAATTTACATGCGGGGTAAGTGCGTGCGGCAATTGTCACGGTCTACGTTACTGCGGTCCATGCAACAATGTCGCGCGCTACTTTGCATGTGAAATAGTGCTACGTGCACAGTTCTGTGCACCGCATGGTTTTGCGCGGAGTAGAGTCCTATGAGACTCATGTGATACTAGCGCATATGGTTTGCACATAAAAGTATACCGGCTAGCCGGCCGCGGTCATTGCGTGAGAACCCTGATTTGACCGAATTATCGTCAGGGAACCCCATCAAATGCCCCCTATTTTCGGAGATCGTTCTTTGTAAAAAATGAGCTCAAAAATTTTTCTGACAAACGTGTATCTTCGGGTGTGCGAGCTCGTTTAGGGGAATTGTTTTGACTTGCACGGCTATGAGTTTTTCAGGCTTATGGCATTACTCTTGTAATGACTTAGCTTTTGTAGTGTGGGTGTTGTTCCATACGCATGGCCTTGATTAGAACCATATTCACGGGGGCAGGGCCTCAAAGTTTCGGCAAAGAGATGACGCTTTGAACCGTGACCTAACACAAGGGCTAAAGGCGGACGCTTCGTGTAACATCCTCAATCCTTCTAGACCCCTAGTTGGTATTAGGGCATGGGTGGTGTGCTGAGTGGCCACTAAGGCCCTTGGACCAAGTGGAGTGTGCTAAGTGCACACCAAGGGCACAAAATCAACATAGCCCAATACCACTCCCTTAGGCAATTGATCCTCAATTCACCAAATTGACCTCCCCCATACCACCATAACCACTAAGGAAGACCATTACCTTGAGAATTGCACGTGGGTGGGATCCAATTGCATGAAATTGACCAAAGTCAACAATAGGTCAACATTAACCAAACGAAGTCAATTAGGGTTCAATTGACTCCAAATGTTCAAATTAACCTTTCCACCACACTCTAAACACTTTAAGGAACCCATTGGACCAAAAAGCCCCATCATGGTGGGACCAGTTGACTCCAATTGACCAAAGTCAAACTTTACCCAATTTTGGTCAAATCTACATCATTTGATTAAATTGAACCAATTGGGGCCCCACCATGGACTAACCAATATTGGGTGAGGTTAAGGGACCCATGACCCCCAAGTGGGGTCAACCCACTCACCAAGTTGACCAAGTCAACTCTAGATCAACCATGATCAACATAGCCCAAATTAAGTGACCTAGCCTAAATACATTTGAACCAAGCCCTAACCCAATGACCTAGCATATGTTCATAACCTAATGGGGCATGTAGGATGTAGGGAAAAGGATAACTCAAGCTAAACCAAGCCTAGACAAATTAGGAAAATGGCTAAAGGTGGGGGACAAAAGCAAAAAGTAAAAGGAAAAGTGGCAATCACCCTTACACCTCCCCCCAATCAGCCTTGGGCCTTGCTCTTGACTGCTGAACACCTCAGAGGGAGGCCAGGGCATCAGATGGTGGCAGGGAAGGGGTAGCCAAGCCAAAACCGTGGGTCACGTATTTGAAACTCCCATATACAAGCCTCCTCACCTCCTCCCAACCCTCCCATTAGCTTCAGAAGGTGGAAAGCAGTCAGAATCGACCATTGGATCAAGGCTTTTGGTGGTGAATGGAGGAAATGGTCAAGGTCGCCGGAGAGGAGCATTTCCATGGCCAACCGCCGCCGCCGCCACCGCCAAGCTCCATATTAAGTTTGTTTCTCCTCCTCTCCCTCCATGCTAGCTTCCCATCTCTTTAAATTGAAGGTTCGGGCTCAATTGGGCCGGAATCGAAATCTCAAAACCATGGAAAATGGCGATTTTCGGCCATGCTAGGATCGCCGGAAAACACCTCCTTCGGCCGCCATGTCGCCGGGAAGTTGTAGCCCCGACCACCACGAAGGTGGTGGAGGTGGTGGCCGGCCGTGGTGGCCACCAGGTGGCCGGGAAATGGAGGAGCAAGGTGGCCCAGCACGGGAAAATCCCAGCCGTTGGCTGGAGGAAGAAGATGAAGGGGGAGGGTCGGATGTGCTTCTAGATTCGTGCAAACCATATTTTCCTTAATTAAATTAATTCAAACCTTGGATTTTCTGCCCTATTTAGACCAGCCACTTCTACAATTAATTAAGGCCTCTTAATGGCTGAATTAGAAAAAATGCCCAACATGAAAGTTGTAGGACTTGGTCTTTACTTTCATTAGGGCTTGAGTTCAGGTCATTTGGTGACCCACAGCTCCCTAGGGAGCTGTTTTACTAGGACTGGTCCTACGCTAGGTCAGTCCACTAAAATAATTACCTAGCCCAAACCCCTCAAGCTTTGAAGCTGATACTTTAACCATGGGTAGGTATACCCTAGGGGCACCCCTTCCCAAAGGACAGCCCTTGATGGGCACTTTTACCTAGGGTTTTTGTGGTAACTAGAGTTTTTAAATTATGTTGATTTTTGGAGCATATGATGTCCAAATGACACCAAACTTTGGTGGCATGCTCTTTGGTACATGAGTAGTGTCTGCCTAAATTTTCACTCCATTTAGAGTTGTTTTGCTATGGAAAATGGGAAACCCTAAGGAGGGCCTTTAAGGGTCAAATTAGGGCTTAGGCCATTTTGAGGAGTTGAGTGAGTTAGCCTCCTCCACCTTGATGATTATGTAGGTATTGATATTCAAATGCATGTGACACACCCTAATGGAGCAATTGCGGCCATTAGGGTGGTGTGACCTAAAACCCTAAGGGTAAACCCTTAAGGTTGTAAATTGGGGGCTTGTGAAGGACATAGGACCAAATGTCCTTGCCTTGGCTCAGAGCTTTGTAGGCATGTTTATAAGAGCATAAAATGGCTTAGTTAATTTAATGGGAATTTTTTTAGAGTCATTTAGGTATTCTTCCTCTTTATAAATGAAATTGCCACTTTCCCTTAAACCAACAAAATGCATGGTCATATGTGTGAAAACTTCTCGGACCTTGTGAGAGCAAGCAGGAATAACAACTAGAGATACAAGCCAAAGCAACCAGAAACAATCTTAGGCAAACAAACGATCTTTATTGATAGAAAACTTCAATTAAAGGGCAAGACATGCTTGACGAGACATGATTTCGTCAGCACAAAACTCTAAAGAGAAGTACAGAAAAAACTGATAACTGGAGACCGCCCAACCCGCGCGACCTCCCCTGCGATCTCTGATAGTTGCTAGACCGCAATTCTCTGCCGACCACAGAACACCACCAGACCGCTGCACAGACCGCTCCCTTCTTCCGACCTCCTGATACTCCCAAACTCCAGCACCACAACTCCAAGCCGCAGACCGCCCAAACACTTTCAGAGGAAGAGGTGATCGCTGCTGCCCACACTATCCGCAGAAGCTGCACAAGAAGAGTTCAATCAGAGACCGCCCGGTCAGAAATAAGCAGACCGCAAGAACAAGAGCGAACACAGCTTACACTTGGTGTGTCTGCTTGCTGCTACAGTGGCCTCCTATTTATAGGCGTGGGACCTGATCCAGTCACCACCCTATGAGATAGGATCACCACCCCCCAGACCGCGCGACCAGACCGGTCAACCCGCGCGATCAGCAACAGAACTCCTGCTCCATTTTGGTGAACTCGCCAGCTTCAACATCGACCAGGAGAGACCGCTACTCTCACAACAGATCGCGACTTCAAGGAAGATCGCCAGACCGCCCGAAGCTATTCACCACCTGTGTTCGCACGAGACCGCGAACACAGCCAGTTCGCCATCAGATCGCGAACTCCTGTCCGCATGCCGATCTCCTCCTGAGACCGCGAACAGCAACCAGCTCGCATACCAGTCTCCTCCTGAGACCGCGAACTGAAACCGCGCGACTAAAACCCTTATTCCGCGAATACCCCCAGAAAGCCCGGTCAGCTACCAGACCGCATTCCGGAGAGAACCTGGATCAAACTGTGCGGTCACACCAGACCGCCACAGCCTTGAAGAGGACAGCACGCCACGCGGTCACGCACAGACCGCGCGGCTCCACCTTCAGCAGACTTTGGACAAGACCAGCGGTCAACCTGGGAGACCGCAGCTAGGCTTAGATCAGCCAGACCGCAGATGCAGACCGCCAAGTCGCGCGAACTCGCCAGACCGCCCGACCTCCTCCCAGACCGCCCAGGTCCAAAATCCTCCAAACTTCCACTTCAACAATTTCAACACTCCCCCTTGAAGTGGGTAGTTGAAACCAGTCCCAGTAAGCTCCTTAGCCGTGTGAACAGCCCCTTTGTCAGCGCCTTTGTGAAGATGTCTGCGACATTGTCCGCACTCCGCACATGCTCGACCGAAAGAGACCCCTCCAGCACATTCTCCCGTATGAAGTGATGCTCGATCTCGATATGCTTGGTCCTCGCATGACAAACTGGATTGGTTACCAGTTTGAGAGCACTCTCGTTGTCACCGCGTAGCAGAGTCGTCTCCCGAACCTCCTTGTGGACGTCTCCTACCAACCTCCTAAGCCAGATGGCTTCCTGAGCTGCCAAGGCCGAAGCCTTGTATTCCGCTTCCGTGGTAGAGACTGATACGGAATCCTGCTTCTTGCTGCACCATGATATAGACGTAGGGCCCGCCATGAAGACGAATCCAGATGTCGACTTCCGATCATCCGAATCTCCCCCGTAGTCAGCATCCATGTATCCATGCACCTCGAAGCCCGCATCCCTCCTGTATAGGAGACCCATATCCGAGGTCGCCTTGACATACTTCAGAATGTTCTTGGCCATTAGCAGATGAGGTACCCGTGGCTCCGCCATAAATCGACTCACTCTGCCAACTGCATATGCAATATCCGGCCTTGTGATCGTCAGATAAATCAAGCTCCCAACCAGAGCTCGGAACACCAACGGATCATGCATAATCCTCCCCTCATCTTTCCGAAGCTTCATAGCCTTCTCCAGAGGTGTGGAAGTGCACTTCCCTTTCTTCATGCCGAATCGCTCCACGATCCGCTCCGTATATCCAGCCTGGGACACCAGCACTCCACCTTCCTTCCTCTGCACCTCGAGTCCAAGGAAATGGTGAAGCTCACCTAAGTCTTTCATCTCGAACCCGATAGCTAGCTCGGCCCGTAGCTGTGCTACTTCCTCCTTCGAGTTTCCCGTCACGATCATGTCGTCGACGTATAACATCACGATGACTTGAAGCTCCCCGCTCTTCTTGACGAACAAGCTTGAGTCTGAGTCTGAAGCACAAAACCCACAGAATAGGAGATATTCTGCGATCTTTCCGTACCACTCCCTCGGCGCTTGCTTCAACCCATACAGGGCCTTCTTCAGCTTGCAGACATGCTCCGGAAAATCTTCAGACACAAAGCCTGGTGGCTGGACCATGAAGATGTCCTTGTCAATCTCGCCGTACAAGAAAGCGTTCTTGACGTCGAGCTGCCAAATCTCCCATCCACTGAACGCCGCCAAGGCAATGATGAACCGAACTGAAGTCATCTTTGCCACCGGATTGAAAGTCGCTTCGTAGTCTTCACCGTATTGCTGCGAGAACCCCCGAGCTACAAGACGATCCTTGTACCGCTCGATACTGCCGTCAGCTTTCTTCTTCAATTTGTAGACCCATTTGCATGTTACAGGAGTAGTGCCCTTGGGCTTGGGCACAAGAGACCAGGTCTCATTCTTCTCAAGAGCTGCCATCTCTTCTTGCATTGCAACATCCCACTCCTTCACGCCTTGGGCCTTCTCAAAGCTCGACGGCTCCCTCTCATCCAAGGGACCAGCGAAGAAACATAAGACAAAGCTCACTGCGTTTCCTCCTGTATAGCGATCAGGGGCAACGATTGCTCGCTTCGACCTCCTCAGCTCCTTCCCCTGAACCGCATTATCTCCAGCTGCTTCTTCCCTAGCTCCTCTTCCATACGTGCTAGGAGCATTGCTCCCCCTGCTCCCTGAACCAGAAGCCCCCGTCTCGGAACTAGAAGGAGATGGACCACCTGGTGACACAGGTAGCTCCACCTGAAGATTCTCCACAGCTTTCTCCGGCACCTCCACCCTGCTCTCTGGTAGCTCCACATCAGAAGACCCCTTGTAAGATGTCACCTCATCGAACACGACGTCGTGAGAAACAACAAATCTCCGCGTCTCCGGGTCCATGCACTTCCAGCCTTTCTTCCTCTCATCGTATCCCACGAAGACTAGCTTCCTTGCTTTCGCATCTAGCTTCGTCCGAAGAGCATCTGGAACATGCACGTAGCAGGTGGAACCAAATACCCGAAGGTGAGCCACGCTTGGCTTCTCCTTGAACATCATCTCATGAGGAGTCAACATATTGATGGGACTCAAAGGCATCCGGTTGATGACGTAGGCAGCACAAGACATTCCCTCCGCCCAGAAGGACTTTGGGATGCTCTTGGCATGCAGCCAACACTTGCAGGTCTCCGTCAGATGACGGATCTTCCGCTCTGCAACTCCGTTCTGTTGTGGAGTATGAGCACAAGTGAGCTCCCTTCGGATGCCTGCCTTCCTGCAAAAACTGGAGAACTCAGCAGAGGTGAACTCCCCTCCGTTGTCCGTTCTCAGCTTCTTGATCCGCAGATTCAGCCGACCCTCCACGAGCTCCTTGAACTCCACAAACTTGGCAAACGCCTCTGCCTTCTCTTTCAGAAAATAAACCCAGACATATCTGGTGTAATCATCGATCAACACCAGCATATACCTGCTGCCTCTGAGGCTTGGGGTAGCAGTTGGTCCCATCAAGTCACCGTGGATGCACTCCAATGGCACACTACTCCTCGTCTGCGACTTATCAAACGGCAGTCGATGAGACTTGCCGAACTGACATCCCTCACAAACATGACCTTCACCGTAGGAAGATAGATTTGGCAGGCCCTTAACCAGACCTCTCACCGCCATAGCTTTCAGCTTATCCATCCCTACGTGCCCCAACCTCTCATGCCATATCACGGCACCATCATTCGTCTTCATCTTGTCGACATAAGAACTTGTCGAAAAAAACGAACAAGTCTTTTGCTCTCCTCCCGACATGGACGACCTCTGCCCTCACGGCCTCTAGATTACGTAGAAATTTCACTTCTGTTGGGCCGAACAGAACGTGATACCCAGCGTCAACAGCGTTGGTCACGGAGAAGAGGTTTTTCCTCATACCGGGCACATGATAGACACTCTTCAAGGTTAATGGCCCTCTATCACTGCCCAAGGAAACAACCCCGACCTTCTCGACTGCATGCACAGTATTATCTGCAGTAATAATAGCATTGTTACCTGTGTAGGGCTCCGCTGAAGAAAGCTTTGATCCATCCCCGGTGAGGTGATGACCACACCCCGAGTCCACGATCCAGTCCTCCTGATAGTTGATAGGAACCGAGACTCCAATAGAAGCTGAGAAGGCTCCTCCCCATCCACCATCAATATGACTGGCCGGTGCTTCCTCCTTCTCAGCAGCATGCCCTGGCTGAGTATTCCGCCTGCAGTCCTTCTTGAAGTGCCCAACCTTCCCGCATTTGTAGCATTTGAGACCTTCCTTCTTCTTCTTCTCCTCAGCCTTAGGAGGATAGCCCCTCTCCTGCTGTCCAGAAGTTGAAGGCCCATGGCCTCCAGCGGTCTTCTTCTTCTTATCCCACTTCTTCTTCTTTCCTGAGAAGAGAACCTCGCCATCTCCCCCAGACACGGATACCCCTACCATCTGCCTTGCCAGACTTTCCTGCGACGCTAGCAGATTCTCCAGCTCTATCAAAGACGGCTGATTAGCCCAACCCTGCACCGATGTCACAAAGGCCACATATTCCTTTCGCAGGCCGCGGATGATGTGCCTCTTCAGCTTCGTCTCAGAAATTGGCTCATCAGGATCCAGTGCTGATATCTCAGCGCAGAGGTTCTTCATCTTCAGAAAGAAATTTGAGATAGAAAGATCACCCTGAGCCGACCTTGCCAGCTCATTTTCTAAGAACTGTAGCCTAGCTACATTCTTCTTGTTAAACAGCCCATCCAGGGCTCTCCAGATCTCGGCAGCTGATCCACACCCTAAGATGTGATCAAATAGATCAGGTGAAATGGCACGCTTCAAGGTGAACTCGGCCTTAGCATTGGTCTTTCTCCACGCCCTCACGGCCGGACCATTGTCACCCGCTTCTGTTGCCTTCACCTCTTCAGTAGCATCTCCTCCAACAACCTCCCAGAGGTCCTCCCCTAGAAGATAGCTCTGCATACACGACTTCCACTTCTTAAAGTTAGTCGATGTAAGTATCTCAATCCCAAGACCTCTTGCAAATCCACCTTCCATTGTTTTTCCTCTGGTTCCTACTTCACAAAGGCGATGGCTACTCTAAGTTATTCGCTGCTCTATCCACTCCAACCTCCATCTGATACCATGTGAAAAGTTCTCGGACCTTGTGAGAGCAAGCAGGAATAACAACTAGAGATACAAGCCAAAGCAACCAGAAACAATCTTAGGCAAACAAACGATCTTTATTGATAGCAAACTTCAATTACAAGGCAAGACATGCTTGACGAGACATGATTTCGTCAGCACAAAACTCCAAAGAGAAGTACAAAAAAAACTGGTAACTGGAGACCGCCCAACCCGCGCGACCTCCCCTGCGATCTCTGATAGTTGCTAGACCGCAATTCTCTGCCGACCACAGAACACCACCAGACCGCTGCACAGACCGCTCCCTTCTTCCGACCTCTTGATACTCCCGAACTCCAGCACCACAACTCCAAGCCGCAGACCGCCCGAACACTTTCAGAGGAAGAGGTGATCGTTGTTGCCCACACTATCCGCAGAAGCTGCACAAGAAGAGTTCAATCAGAGACCGCCCGGTCAGAAATAAGCAGACCGCAAGAACAAGAGCGAACACAGCTTACACTTGGTGTGTCTGCTTGCTGCTACAGTGGCCTCCTATTTATAGGCGTGGGACCTGATCTAGTCACCACCCTATGAGATAGGATCACCACCCCCCAGACCGCGCGACCAGACCGGTCAACCCGCGCGATCAGCAACAGAACTCCTGCTCCATTTTGGTGAACTCGCCAGCTTCAACATCGACCAGGAGAGACCGCTACTCTCACAGCAGATCGCGACTTCAAGGAAGATCGCCAGACCGCCCGAAGCTATTCACCACCTGTGTTCGCACGAGACCGCAAACACAGCCAGTTCGCCATCAGATCGCGAACTCCTGTCTGCATGCCGATCTCCTCCTGAGACCGCGAACAGCAACCAGCTCGCATACCAGTCTCCTCCTGAGACCGCGAACTGAAACCGCGCGACTAAGACCCTTAGTCCGCGAATACCCCCAGAAAGCCCGGTCAACTACCAGACCGCATTCCGGAGAGAACCTGGATCAAACTGTGCGGTCACACCAGACCGCCACAGCCTTGAAGAGGACAGCACGCCACGCGGTCACGCACAGACCGCGCGGCTCCACCTTCAGCAGACTTTGGACAAGACCAGCGGTCAACCCGGGAGACCGCAGCTAGGCTTAGATCAGCCAGACCGCAGATGCAGACCGCCAAGTCGCGCGAACTCGCCAGACCGCCCGACCTCCTCCCAGACCGCCCAGGTCCAAAATCCTCCAAACTTCCACTTTAACAATTTCAACAATATGACCTTGTATGGATTTGAAACTTTATCAGTGGCTGAATAAGGATGAAAATGGACTATAGTAATTTTGTTATGATTTATTGAAGTATTATACCTTGTGTAGGATTTTTTAAGTGCTTACTAGCTTAGAAGAATTTAATTATGAAAAAATGTCAAATCATTGGGTAAAATTATGATACTTGGATATCTGTCCTTTTATGTTGCTATATGCCCATGATAATTGTTTGGAAGCTTGTAGACTTGTATTTCATGTACCTCATGTAGAAATTGGAATTTACAACACTTGAATATTAAATCATTTTAAAATGTCAAATCATGGGGCAATGTCATGATACTTGGTGATCTGTAATTTTATGTTAATATATGCTCATGATAATAGTTTAGAAGCTTGTAGATTTGTATTTCATGTACCTCATGTAGAAATTGGAATTTATAACACTTGAGTATTAAATCATTTTAAAATGTCAAATCATGGGGAAATGTTATGATACTTGGTGATCTGTAATTTTATGTTAATATATGCCCATGATAATAGTTTGGAAGCTTGTAGATTTGTATTTCATGTACCTCATGTAGAAATCGGAATTTACAACACTTGGATGTTAAATCATTTTAAATAGTCAAATCACTTGATAATGACACAATCATTTGGCAGAGGACTCTAAGTCCCCATTTGGACACTTGGTAATTTTTGTAGAATTTTCAGATCTGAAAGACTATTTTTCCTAATTATAGTGGCTTTTTGGTAATTATACTAATATGATGACTTAGTAGGCCACATGATACCCTAGGGTCATGGAACTCAGTAAACCACCTTGATATGGAACATTACCTTACTGATAATTTTCATGTAGCATGTAGAATCATTTTGAGGGTAGTTCATGTGTAATTGGACTTAAGGCCTTAACTACTTTAAATTATAATAAATACCAAATTAATATGGAAAATTATGGAAATTGGAACATACCTTATTAAGGTCAGTGGGAGCCTAGGATAAT